>CM043708.1:3111614-3711614 GCA_023969325.1 Oryzias curvinotus
TTATTGTCCGAAAAATACGAATTTCACATACACATACACAAAATGAGTCCTTTGAACAACTTCTTGATGTTTGTCTTCCAGACCAGAATGAGTGTGAGGAAGGCATAGACGACTGTGCCAGCAGGGGAATGACCTGCAAGAACCTGATCGGCACTTACATGTGCATCTGTTCTCCTGGATACACTCGTCATCCCAGTGGAGATGGCTGCATAGGTGATCATTTTTATCATTGCATTACTCTGTATTTTCTTTGGATTAAACAGTTGTTTGTTGCAAATCTACTTTTGTCCATAGATAGAATGTCCATAAATAGAATAATAATAATAAATATAAAATCAGAGGACCGGCCAATTGCTGTCCTGCTAATTGGCGACATTAAAAGTGTTTTCTTTTATTTTAATTTCCAACATCACACAACAGTAACAATTTTATTTTTTATTGCTTATTAAGTAACTGAGACAGGACGCATGAATCCTACTATTTTTTTTGCCCATATATATTACAATTGTTAATGTGTACTATGAGTAATTTGATTTATGTGCAATGTTGATGAGGCTTAATTTAGTAACATACCGGTAGTTTGTTAAGGTTAGGGTATTAGTGGTATTACTTGGCTGTGGTAGTTCTCTAATGATTAAAAACACATAATTCAGACTTAATTTTTCCTCACAATTGCACCATAGTATTTTTGCTAAATTTTTACATTAGCCTTTTGTGAAATTAGCTATGTTGTAAGTTCATCAGGGGGGCAAATGTGTTGTATAACAAATATTTGTATGCCACTAGTGTTGGGAAGTTTTGTATGTGAAATTTCAAAAACCCTTTTTTTTTTGTCAATCTCATTTGAGTTTAATAAGTAGGTATATATATATATATACCTATAAGTAGGTAGGTAGGTATATATATATATATATACCTATATATATCTATATATATATCTATATATCTCTCTCTCTCTCTCTCTCTATATATATATATATATATAGATATATATATATATATATATATATATATATAGATATATATATATATAGATATATATATATATATATCTATATATCTATATATATATATATATATCTATATATATATATATATATATATATATATATATATAGATATATAGATATATATATATATATAGATGTATATATATAGATATAGATATATATATAGATATAGATATAGACAGATAGATAGATAGATAGATAGATAGATAGATAGATAGATAGATAGATAGATAGATAGATAGATAGATAGATAGATAGATAGATAGATAGATAGATAGATAGATAGATAGATATACAAGCTTTTTTTGTACTTGTTGCATTTTTTGATTTGCAGAAGTCAATTAACAACAATTTATTTGAAATGGGTTGGGAACATACATGAAATCAGTCTGTGGCTAATTTGAAAGAGGTTGTGAAACATTTTTGTTCAGTTTTGAAAAATATAAGCTCACAAAACTGGAGAATTTTGAATTATTTGGCCCGATTGAGAACTTTCTCCACAGTTACAATACATTTTAGAAATGTACAAAAATCATCTTTACAATTCTTCAGAAGTATCTACCACATCTCTGTGTAATACTAAATAAAGTTTGACATTAAGTAGAAATGAAACAACTATCTTTGTTAATCTTCCCCTGTCTGTGTTTGTGTGTCAGACTTAAATGAGTGTGCAACCAAGCCAGGAATCTGTAGGAATGGCCGCTGTGAAAACACAGTGGGAAGCTACCGCTGCAAATGTGACCAAGGATTCGTCGCTAACCCCACACAGACTGAATGTATTGGTAGGTTTTTTCTACTATGCATGTCTGTGTCATGCTTTGATTTTCACTGTGCTCCTCAACATTCTATTTAAAGGTTACTTTGTGAGCTCTCAACTTTATTTTACTTCATTAGCTTGTGTAGTTGGAGTGTTAGTTTTATCTGAGCCCGACAAGCTTGGAAAGTTAATACTCAAGCTTTTGTGGCAGACCTACATTCAAGTTAATCAAGTTAATTAAGAATTTATAGTTACTAATGTCATTTGATTGACATATTTGTTGTTAAAATGGGATTGATTGTTGAAACAGTGGGATTTTAAGCAGAGACCATTATCAAGACAGAGCCAAGGAGAAGCTTTCCTCCCCTGTCTAAGTATATACATCTGAACAGCCGTGATGTGTTGAGCTCTGGTGAGAAAATCTCCAGAACGATTTAGTCATCCTTCTTTTTTGGTGGCTATCTTTTTTCCTCATAGACAGAAGCGATAAAGTGGTGTGGGTTATCTTTTTTGCGTCTGGGTGGTATCGTCTGCTCCTCTCAGGCTCTGTTAACATTCACTTCAAGCGTTTTTTTTTTTTGGTTTTCTCCCCTCCAGATAACCGTGAGGACTTCTGTTACACTGAAGTTCTGACCACTCTGTGTCAGATGTCTTCCAGTAACAGGAACTTGGTGACCAAATCCGAGTGTTGCTGTGATGGAGGCCGAGGCTGGGGCATCAACTGTGAACTTTGCCCCCTGCCAGGGACCTCCCAGTACAAGAAAATGTGTCCACTGGGACCAGGCTACACCACAGATGGCAGAGGTAGACCCAACATAACGGAACATTTTTAACATGAAATACTTGACATGTAGATTCAGAATGGAAGCTGTGTTAGAATTTACATTTCAACGTTTTAAGGAGACTATAGCAAATAAATACAGCAAATAATAAAACAAAGACATGTTGATTTACTTTCTAAAGCTTCTCTACAGGACACATCAATGTGAATTGCACAATTTGAGCTTTCTCTTTTTCTTTTTTTTTTAGTCCAGTCATTAGCATCAATGTTTTTGAAGAGGAACCTAGCTCACAGTCTCATTCCCAGACAGGAAACTGACTGGTGTTTCAGCCATGATAAGTGTATCTGAGGCCAACACTTCTTGTCTCCATGCAGACATTGACGAATGCCGTGTGATGGGAAACCTGTGCAAAAATGGTCAGTGTGTCAACAGCAAAGGATCGTACAGATGCATCTGCAAACCTGGCTACACAACTGACATCACATCCACTCAGTGTGTGGGTAAGGCTGAAGTTCACTCCTGTTCCTGGACAAGTCTGTCACTGGACTTGCTCCAACCTTCTTCTGCCAAGTAAAGAGCTGAAACTGTCAGCGGGCTGCTTCGTTTAAGAAAAGAAAAGCAGCCTCATCATCTCTCCTTAGGGAACAAAAGTTTCTAAACTTTCTCTGTCCTTCTTTTTTATTTGTTTGTCATACGTCCACTAGATATTGATGAGTGCATACAGGCGCCTAAGCCTTGTAACTTCATTTGCAAGAACACAGAAGGAAGCTACCTCTGTTCCTGCCCTCGAGGATACATCCTACAAGAAGATGGAAAGAGCTGCAGAGGTAACGTTCAGAACATACAGTCTGACAGGAGAGAAAACATTCAAGTCCCACTCCGATCATCATCTATTTCAAAAATATTCCCAGTGGTATTTTGATTATGATTATGCAGTTTTTAGCCACAAAAAAAACGGTGTCATTTCTAGAACATAGTTTCTGCAGAGATGCAGTAGTTCATTAGAAATTTGCCTCTGAATTGTGGGCGGGAAATTTCCAATGGAGCAACCCCATCTCTACTTCCTGATATCCATCCGTTTACACTCTCCTACTAGCTTACAGTCCCTCACACCCCCAACCTAATATTACCAGAAAAAACAGCGAGCAATATTGCAGCTATGCAGCTGTACAGTTTTGAGCTGATGCAAGCTCAGACGAGGAAAACAAAGACGTACATTGACAGTCGACTGCCACATTCTTAATAAATACAAACGCCTTGGTTTTGAGTATTGTAAACATTTAAAACCAGCTTGTCTGGTGCTTAGGGTCTTCCGCAGTTTAGCCCCTCCATGATTAAATGAAGTCATTAAACAGAAATTTTCTAGGTACTCTTCAAGAGTAACTGGAGCCACTGTTAGAGATGACTGTGAGCTCCCACTCAGACAAACGTCTTTCTCACAATATGTTCTGTCTTACAATTGTTAAACTTTCTGGAACAGTGTCCATATTAAAACGAGAGAAAGTACAAGATGTCATTTTTTAAAGACAGTTGAAACTGTGCCTTTAGAAATATCAGATATGTAAACACATGTGACCAGGAATCAGAACATTTTATAACTAAACAGATGCCATCCATCCATTTTCCTAACCCGCTATATCCCTTTTGGGGTCACGGGGTTGCTGGAGCTTGTCTTGGTTATTGTTGGGCAAAGATGGGGTACACCCTGGACAGTATGCCAGTCTGTAGTTGGGCACACAATCAGTCCCACATGCACACACACACACACACTCACACATGCACACCTAGGCACAATTTAGAGAAGCGTGTTTTTGGAAGAGTACCTGGAGAAAGCGCACGCATGCAAACTCTACACAGAAAGGGGTTTAAACTAGGGCCTTCTCACTGTGAGGCGAGAGTGTTAACCACCAAAAACAGACACTGTTTTTAAAATATTGTTTTGGCCTTTTGAATACTGTATTTCTGTGATTTATGTCTATTTTATTTATTGTTTTGTAGTTTCTTCTTCTTAAAATCATTTTTATTCCTTCAATAACATCAACCTGCAAGGGAACTGCAGATGGTAATTAGCCTGTGGCTAAAATTTGGCATATTTACATTTGATTTTTAATGTTTATGAATATGTAATGTCCCTTTTACATAAATAATTGTATAAATAGAAATACAAGTGGATGAATCAAAATGGAGCGGAGCAGGGAGCTTGTGGCTTGTCGTAGTAGCTTCTATGCATTTTTTTGTCTGCTCCTGATTAACAATAATTTGAATAAAGAAATACTCAGAAATGCAATTTTAAGCTTAATTTTATATAGATCTGTCCTCTATCATGAGAAAAAGGCCACAAGAAGATGTTAAAACATCAAAAACATGATTTTCATCAGAGTGGGTCTAGTTTTCGATACAAAGATCCATAGTAATCAGCTTAGTTATACTATTCAGTCTCTTCCTTTTAGTGAATAAGCGGAAATGCTTGTGCAGAAGTATGCAGTGCATTTGTTTATCAAGCTTGTAGGGATGTAGACCTCTTTCATCTTTATTTACCATTGCTTTAGTTTCCCCCTCCACAGTTCTCCTGTTTGTGTCCGGGGTCTGGTACATTTACAGTTTATTTGTAGGTCAAAGACTGTACACGGACCAGAATTTAACTCAAAAACCTCCAGTCCAAAACAGGGTAATATTAGAAGAAAAAAAAGTTAAAGCTCATAAACCTTCCTTTTTCAGATCTGGATGAGTGCTCCACCAAACAGCATAATTGCCAGTTCTTGTGTATTAACACCATCGGTGGCTTCACCTGCAAATGTCCTCCTGGCTTCACCCAACATCATAGTGCCTGCATTGGTAAGAACACTCAATCAGAATGTAGTAACTCAAAAAAGCTCTGTCATCCTTTTAACTTTACTTTTTTTTTTTACCATGACTGTGCAATACAATCATAATTTTTCCTCACACAATATGTTTTTTAAAGTTTGTTCCAGTTGTTTAATTACTAAAAATCTTACTAATATTATTTGGTGGCAGCTGAAAATGCTTTCCTATAGACATCTGTAGACTCTGGCGGGTCCAACTGGTTTTTCTTTTTGTGGTCAGACCACAACAGAGCTCCTGTAATCTGAGGGTTTAAATAAAGCAAGTTTAATTTGATTTTTAATGTGTTACAAAACACTTGCTTTACAGCACAGGTGAAACCTGTAGAA
This sequence comes from Oryzias curvinotus, assembly GCA_023969325.1. Classification (NCBI taxonomy): domain Eukaryota; kingdom Metazoa; phylum Chordata; class Actinopteri; order Beloniformes; family Adrianichthyidae; genus Oryzias; species Oryzias curvinotus. Next base: position 3,117,355 of record CM043708.1, read on the forward strand.
TATCAAACCCCATCAGACAGAATGCTTTTTGGAAAGGAGTTTATATTCTAATCAAGTAGAATAATATTTTTGATGTTTAATTAACCACTGGTGAAAAATGTTCCTTTTTATAAGCCGTAGTTGTTTAAAAATTCACACGTTTTGTGGCAATCAAAGCTCCCTCTGTGCTTTGCAGCACGGTTTCACCAAGCGGAAATCTAAGTTGGGAACATGTCAGGAAACGTAAAATTTCAACCAGCTGTGAAAAGACCCAAGATCACACATGCAACAGCTCCGATTGAGATCACATTCTTGTGTGCTTTGATTTCAGCTGTCTGACAGATTCAGCAACATGAGATTTTTATCATTTGCTGTCAAAATAATTAAGTAGGTTGGGCAAAATAATTTCCTCAAGGCTGATATACAAGCCTTTTTGAAACAAAGCCAGAAAATTACTTTGACTTTTTTTTTCCAAACCTAAATTCCCCGGAATGAACTTTTACACTCTGCTGCTGCCATGCCTGGATTGACAGTCGATTAAAAGGTGAAGATTTTCATCCCTAAAACCCCAGACCTATAAGTTGTTTTTGGCAACATTGCATGGGAATTTGACCCATTTTCATACGACAGCCCGCATTACAAAAATAACCCAGCCTTTCTGAATCATGATCACAATCTGCTGTTGTATCACTTTTCCTGTGTTGCCCTTGCCCGAACTTTCTTTCCTGTGTGTGTAGACAACAACGAATGCTCAACAGACCCCAATCTGTGTGGCTCCAACGGCGTTTGCCAGAACACCCCGGGGAGCTTCAACTGTGACTGCCAGCGGGGATTTTCGTTGGACTCAAATGGACAAACATGTGAAGGTCTGAAAACAACTAATTCCAATACCTCAGATTTGGGTGAATAGTCGCATTAAGCCTCCTTGATCTCCTTTTATCCTTTGCTAGACATGGATGAGTGTGATGGAAACCACAGGTGTCAGCATGGCTGTCAAAACTTAGTGGGAGGATACAGGTGCAGCTGTCCCCAAGGTTACCTACAACACTACCAGTGGAACCAGTGTGTTGGTGAGCACCCATCGTTTTAACCAGCAAATACAAGAAATACTATCTTTTTCTGAACGCCTAAAGAATTGTTTGTTGAAATGTATACAACAGAGTCTTGATGCTTTGCAGTCTTTGTAAAACGAACAAATATAACTTCTGACAAAAGACAAATAGCTTTGTTCATGCCAGCATGGGCAACACTGAGTAACCCCGTACTGCTTCTATTGTCTATGAGAGGAAAATATTTTGTAAAATATATTAATTAACCCTTAATGAACTGATTTTTAGAACCCTATCAATATCTCTGATGTCATCCATAACAAAAATTAAACCTGAAGTGGTGTTCATTAATAAAAAAAATAAAATAAAAAATGCTTTAGTAATCATCCTGTGCATAGATATGTTTGGTGTATCATCTGTCTTTTTAATTTGGGAATGAATTGAAAACTACTCCCTTTCAAACCACCCTCTAGTGGTCATTTGAGGGACTGCAACATTAGGTACTTGTGTTATCTTTAAATTTTAGACTGTGGGCATATGACATCAGTCTAGAGCAGCAGTCCCCAAGCTTCAACACTTAAAGAGCCATTTGGAGCGATTTTTCACTGACCACAACCCAGTAGGAGTCACACTTCACCGTTTAGAAAAATAAGACGCTGCTTTGTATTTTTGTTGCTGTTCCGTTTCAATATAAATGAACTGTTGTTTTTTTGGCATAAATAAAAAATAAAGAGATTGTAGCCTTTTTTCAAAAAGAGAAACAGTTTATAATTATTGGCAGAGGTTCACATGACTTCCTTTCAAAATAAAAAACAATAACATAGGATCATCAATGCAGCAAATGTGGTAGTAGGTTCAGTCAAGATTATTAATCATAAACATAAAAAACAGTTTACCATGGGGGGAATTTCTGCCCCATAAACCTCAGAAATCTAATTATCTAAAATTAATTTAGAATAATTCTGTGACCCTGACCGTATTTTTTAAACATAATGAAAACGTAAAATACTTGAAACTGTTCAGAAATGGAAAATTCACCTTATAATCTGGTGTGCAATAAGAATGAGTTCTGATTGTGGTTACTGATGTCAAATTGATTTTCTGTGGTACACAGAGCTCAAAAATCAGTGTTTTGAAATTCCTTTGGTAAACTAAGACGGATTGATGGATTGTTGGAGAATCGCGGCTCCCATTGTCAGGCACCTCGTGGAGTGACACGTACTGTTTGTGAATGGGTTGAAAGTTTGAGTTTGTTTACTTTTTTTTTCTCAACTACTTATTTCACAGTTTCTCTAAAATTGAAAACTTTTTATTTTTCTTTAACCAGAGAGCCACAATTAAGGGGTAAAAGAACCACACGTGGCTCCATGGCCTCAGGTTATAAACCCCTGATCGAGAATATTCATGAATGTGGGGATTTGTCTCATCCTAAGACCCTACATAATTGAATAATTTGACACTTCTTTTTGCAAAAATATGTATATATAATTATTAAATAAATTATTGTTCCTTTCATGCTTTAATAGGCAGACAGCATTAAAGCTAGAAAAACAGGTTTATTTGAAAAAACGAAATTGTAGGAGGCTTTTGACTCTTCATTTGTAGCTTCAAAATTATAATTTATGAATCAATAAAAGAGGATTGTTTTTTAACTTTCAGTGTGCACAATAATACAAAGTAACTCAAATTAGTGTGGACATTTTTATAGTATGTTGTCAGAAAGAAGCTGTTTTTCATTTAATGACTGTTTTTCAGCCTATTTCTCTTTATTTTTGATCTACAGTTTTTGTCTTTCAGTTTATTTAATTAGTTTTATTTTTCATCTTTCTATCCTTATCTGCCATCCTTCAGGTCTGGCTTTCCTAGTTTTGTTTATGTCTTTTAACTGATAGAACTTCTTGTTTGCTTATTTCCTGTCCACTTCCTGTGACTCAGATGAGAACGAGTGTCTGAACACCCAGATCTGTGGAGGAGCATCGTGCCACAACACCCTGGGAAGTTTCCGCTGCCTCTGCCCCTCAGGCTTCGACTACGAGCAGACGAGTGGAGGCTGCGCGGACATCAATGAGTGCTCCACTACGCAGAACCCCTGCAAGTTCGGCTGCTCAAATACTGACGGGGGCTACCTGTGTGGGTGTCCTCCTGGATACCTCCGTGCAGGACAAGGGTGTGCAAGAGCCACTGCATGTACAAAGCCACAACTCTTTTATTTTTTTTCCAGTTTGACTGATGACTTTTTCTTTTGGTTCAGACACTGCGTCACAGGTGTGGGCTTCACAAGTGGGAGCCCTAATGGTGAAGTGGGAGGCGAGATGGACGACAATTCACTTTCCCCAGAAGCCTGCTATGAATGTAAGATCAACGGTTACCCCAAGAAAGGACGTAAGCGGCGCAGTTCCAACTCAACACAAGAGGAACCTTACGAGGAGATGCAGGTGCTGCATTTTTAGCAGAACCTTAAAGTTCTCAAAATGTCCATCAATACTCATTTAAAGACCCACTCCAATAAAAATGGTGTTTTTGGCGTTTTTAACATGTTCTTGCAGAATTTTTCTGAAGATGGAGGACATATGTCAAGAAAATTAAGATTAAAATTGCCTTTCTAAGTATTTCTTTATCAAAATCGTTGTGAATCAATAGCAGATAAAAAAATGCAGTTGGAAAAAGCTTGTAGATATTATGTGGAACCTACAGGCCACAAGCTCCCAGCTCCATTCTGATGCAGCCACTTGCAGACATATAGATTTGTGTACGTCTTTTTTTTCCTCGTCTGAGCTGGTATCTGGCTCAAAACTGGACAGCTGACTGGAAAACTCTGATATTGCGCGCCTTTTTTTTTTTTTGCATCCGTAATGTTAGCTTGGGGAGTGAGGGGCAGTAAGCTAGTGGGAGAGCATGTAAACAGATGGATGCCGGGAAGTATGGGTAGGCTTACCCTGTGCCAACAGTCCCGCCCACAGTGCAGAGGTGAATTTCTAATCAACCCCTGCTGCTCTGCAGAAACTATGTCCTAGAAAATGACACTTTTTTTATTTTGCCAAAAAACAGCATAATCATAATTAAAAGACCATTGGGAATGCTTTTACAATAGATCAAAAGATGATCAGAGTGGGTCTTTAAACTGTTATACTATCGAGAGAAAGTCATCCTTCACTTTGTTTATTGAAATCTGATCAAGTTGATTTCTTTTTTACTTTATTTTCAAACTAAGCTTTTCCTGGCTTCCTTTTCTCAGCAGCTAACTGAGGTGGTCAGCCTAGCCAGTTTGGACATCGAAGACACTCTCCGATTCCACCTGAACATTAGCGATGTCAGCAGCCGTGACCACATCCTTGAGCTCACCCCGGCCTTGTCTACTCTCAGCGACCACGTGCGCTACAGCATTGACTCTGGAAACGAGCAGGGCTTCTTCAGAATCAACCAAAGAGAAGGTGTCAGCTACCTGCATTTCAGCAAAAAGGCGGCGCCGCTTCCGGGGACGTATCACCTCCAGATCAGCAGCATACCCCTCTACAGGAAGACGGAGCTGGCCCAACTGGAGGACCAACATGACAAAGACTACCTCACAGGACAGCTGGGAGACATACTGAAGATGAGGGTGCAACTCGTCCTCCATTAACCACCACAAGACTGAGGGAGGCAGATGTTGCCAGCAGCTGCTAACCCAGCGTTGGGCTCACTCTACCCAGAAGGCCAAATGCTTTTGACCCTGGGTCAGTAGTTAGGGGGCAACCTCTCCTCACTCCAACATGGAGTAGGGCTTATCACCAAAGAGACTATAGGGTGACAATGGGGGGGGCTGCATTATTTGATTACCAAAGATGATTCTACATATCATAGAAAAGGTTTCTGTGGGAATTCCAGGATGACTGAATATTTAGCTTCAGTCTGATCCAACACCAAAAGCTGCGACACAAACTCCAGCTGTGTTTTAAAAACACGGAGGACGTGAATGAGTGTTTAATTTGGAGTTTACTGTTGAGGAATGATATGTGGAATCACATTGACACTTTGAAGAGCAGGTGGGCTGCAGAAAGCTCGAAGCTAAGTTTGTTTAGAACTTAATGAATGTGGAGAACAAAAAAAAATAGTCACAGTTGTCTGAGAAACAAATCGCATACCCTCGGTGACTGAACAAACCCGGACACATGGGAGTTAACACACACGACCCTTTTGCCAGATGTTAATTCAGCAGAGAGAATGAAAGAGATCAGGTGTTTGAGAGGACCCCCATATGGACTATTGAGATGTAGCCATGTCTGAGCTTGAATGACCCCTGCTGCATATCTTCACTTCAGTTTCCCAACTTTCTACTGATTTTTTCTTCTTACTGGTGCTACCAACATGTCTGCATAGACTTCTGAATGCACTGTATCGTCATACAAAACTCAGTAGTCCGAGATGCGATACCATCAGTCATGCTTCCGATTTCCCGTCCAACAGCTAGCGTCCAAGCCTGTCTGCTCTCCTCTATACTACATGTAAATTGTGTTTATACTGTAATAATCCATGCCACTTTTAATCCATGAAACATTTGTAAACTAGAGGACGCCCCTGGAATACAGGGGTTTGTAATGGTGCTTATAATGACCAACTACTTCCTTTGTACACTGTGTATTCATACACACCTGCACACATGTCATTTGATGATGCCAAACCTGGGCCTTCATGATTATGCACTGAGGTCTTCATGGCCGCACATTCTCTCACACGTTAAATCAGTGCCGCATTGCCACGGACCAGCGAGACACCAGTCTGTGTTCTCTGTTCACATCAAGTGAGGGTTAAGTTGAGAAATTCACAATAAAAACGACTTTGGTGTACGGTGAACTCCCTGCTTGGCTTTTCCCCTTCGTCAAAGTTGAAACCCGAGACAGACACACGCTAACTGCACCAAAGATGCAGTAGTGCATGACCAAGGTGGGGTGCAGCAGTGTCCCTGAATGTTTTGGCTAAGTACATTTCAAATGCAGTAAAAGGGCTCTGAGAAACAGAAGCATACACCTTCCAGATGCTGGAGAATTTCACACCTCCACCCCCTCTGATAATTACACTACACTACTGCAGGAATGTGGTGTGTAACAGCAGGCCTTGGGCTGCAGTGAAATATGGTCATATACTGCCACCACCTGGATATTATGAGTATTACAACTGATCTAAAGTAAAAGAAAAAATTGGAACCAAACAAGGAAATGTAGTTTATGAAACTGTAAAAAATAAACTTTATTAGCACCTAGGTAACATAACATAACTTCAACAGTGTATATTGTAACTTCAAATTTGTTTTGAGGTCTTCAGTTGCGTCCAGTCGATCCAAAGCCTCCAGAGCCTCGCTCCGTATCATCAAGTGTCTGAAAAACATGACAGATCCAAGGAAATTAGAACTTTTGCAGTAATCATTAATATCTGTATTTTTAGATGGTAAAAGGTCCTAAACTTTCAGTTTTTGAAGAAAACAAGTATTGCTGCGCTTTGGTGAACTAAGTGTTACGTTTCTTTCATTGTAGAGCTGTCATGAAACCTGCAGGACTACAAGTTAATCATTGTAGAGCCACATACTTCGCATAAAAACTATACTGAAAGAATACAAGTACTTCTTTCAAACGTAATAAGTAAGCTTTCACAGTAATTTATCACAACTTTAACTGAAGAAACAAACTTTTTAAAGGTATATTTTTGGGTAAAACATTTCTTTAGGTAACATAAATCAAATAAAACAGCTGTAAATGTGTTGGATTACCTCTTGCTCTTCCAGCTCTGGGTAGCAGATTCGTTCACACACTAACTGAGCAACCCTGTCCCCTTTTTTCACTGCAAGGAAGAACACCAGACATTTATATGAACATCTACCGGCAACATTCTGCCATTCTTTGTCAATTTTGTAATGCTTACAGTTAAGCCTGATATTCCAGGGCATTTTTTGCATGCAACTGCTGGCACAAATGACATAAATGTAGTGTTTACTGACGCCAACTCACCTTCAAATGTTTCTTTGCTAAAGTTAAAAAGCACAACACCCAAGTTTCCTCTGTAGTCCTCATCTACAACCCCAGCTGAGAATGCAAACACAAAGAACAGGAAGTGAAATGACCAGCACTCAGGTTAGGCTGTGTCAATGAGCTCAAAAAAGAAAAAGAAACATACCACCAACATCAATAAAATGCTTGGCAGCCAGTCCAGACCTTGGGGCTGAGAAGGTCAAATGATAATTTAGTGTTAAATTGTGTTGCTAAAGAAGTACAGGGATCTAAAGAGCAGCTCTTCAACTCACCCACTCTCCCATAGCAGCCATGAGGAACTGCAATCTGAATGTCTGTCTTCACAATGGCCTTGTCCATGGGACCAATGGTGTAATCATATGCACTGTTTCAAAAAAATAAAGTTATTTAAAACATTCTGTTTCCACACAGGCGAACCTAAAACATGCTTGACGTTTCGTGTTAATGTTTAGGAATCATTGTCACACCAAAACACCTGTGCATGTGCATGAAGACCGACTCACTCACCTGTACAGATCATATCCTGCTGCCTTGGTTGAGCCTCGCGTGGGGGTCGTGGCATTCTCGGAGAGTTTAGCAAACCTAAGAACCGTTCTTTGCTCCTCTGCTCTAGGTTCTGTCCGAGCTCTCTTTGATGGAGAGATTGCTGAAGCATCCGTGACGACGTCTAACACAGGCATGGCAGCAAAGTATTGCCGTTAAGAACCAGAAGACGGTTAAAACAAATACCAAACAAGATAAAAACAAAATAAAAGCTATGTGCAAGACCCTGTGCAGCTTCGCTGATGTCTGCAACCTCCTGCTCCAGTTTCTTGGAGGGAAAGCACCAAATTTGAAATAAGCTCCCGCGCACAGGAATAGCTCCTCCCCCAAACCGGAAACGGAAATTGAACCCCGGGGTTAATGCATACATGTAAGCCGCAAAACGAACCGAGCAAGCATTTTTTAAACATTTACGGAGTATATTAAACTAAAAAGAAAAAAAGGCAATTGACGACACTCTGCATCCATAAAATTATCTTCCAATGAAGATGTTTGCCAGATTAGAGTGACATGTCACAGGTCTTGGCATGATCATGCGAACAGCTTTGTCTGTGCATTATTTTGTTAGCATACGTCCTATAGGAAAATGGATTTCGCGTCTGTCCACTCTGTTAGCACACAATGTATACGCTAGCAAAAAATAAACTACAACGACTAAAGCTTGCTAGTCTCAACATGTCAGTAACGTGTTGACATAAAATTATCTTGCCTTTATTTTCAGTGACCATTTGAGTGTGAAAGTTGTTTCCCAGGAAACGTGGATCAGTAGAAAAAAACAAAGAGAGTCGCTGAGAATATCGTAGTGCTGGTAATATACGTAACATTATTAGCTAACAGCATCTTCTTCTGCTTCCAAAATAGCATTTAGTTTTATGACACACTACCGCCACCGTGTGCGGCGGAGGGTTATGCAGGCGTGCTTGGTATATAAAAAAAAATGTGATCTCTACCTTGCAAATGTGTAAATATGGACTTTTCGTCTTTCTAATCCATTGCGCTCAACACCAGTATCTATATCTTTTAATTTTCTATTAATTTTTTTCTGACTTTTTAACTATACTTTATAGATAGACTGTATCTGAGCAATCAATGAATCTTTAGAGTTGTCACATCAGTCTACCTTATAATTGGAGTATATGTAGTATAATTCTCACTGTGAAGACCCCTAATGTGTTAGCTGATTGTCTACTATTCTGTATCCTTAAGTGGTACTATCTGGATAGATTAGAATTAAAAATATAAGTTGGACATAAATTCAGATAAAAGAAAAGTTTGTACAAATTTCAAAAAATTGCAAAAGTTTGTTGTGATACATAAAACAACTATCTAAGTTATTACTTATTTTTTTATTCTATTCTATTCTTTCTTTAATTTTTTATCATAAAAAATCTCTCTTACCGGTCTAGCCCACATTACTGCTTAAGAAAAGCAGCGTTGTCAGATAGTTCACACTCATGTTTTGTCTCATAACTATACAAAAGAATTTTGTGCAATTGTTCCCCCAAATTACCCCACATAATTATTGAGAGTTGTATGCTTAATCGGTTGAATCTTTTTCACGGGTTTCCTTTTTATTGTAGTATTTTGAATGAAAGTCTCAAAAAACCCACTTGTCTGTTACATAAAAGTTTAATATACTTATGACTGTGGGAGGAACATTTTAACGTTACACTTAACAAACAACCTTTTACTCAAACAAACAAAATGCCCACATACTTTCAATAATAAAATAACACATCAGCAAGCAAGATTTGCAAGAACACATGCTCATACATTATGTTGTGCTGTATCTCAGGTAATCTCATCTGTTAATTAAATAAGAAGAACAAAGAAATTGGTGAAATATACAACATAGTTGGTTTTCTGGTACTTTGCATCAGATGATTTGGTCAAAAAAACATGGATTATGATTGTAACTTGAAAACATCACAGAAACTAAAGTGGCTCAGGTAAACAATTGCATGAGGGCAGTGCATGCTACATCCAGTGAACATCAAAATTAAGAAAAGAAAATGAACTTATCATTAACACAGTGCTCATAGAATTCGCATTACCTTAGCCACTTTAATAATCATTTATGAAAGCTTTCTTTGTTTAAAAAATATCAATTTTAGGGTTATATATACATGTATTTTACAGTGACAAATGCACAGTGTGTTTGCCTCTAACTCTACCTGTCCAGTCAGGTGTTTTGACTTGGATCAGCTGCAATAAAGAAATCCTGAACAAGCAGGACTGCTTTTCTCTGAGGTCACACAATATGCTTGTGCAGAAAAGTTGGCTGCAATGTCTTACAATATAATATTCTTGATAAATGTTATTACATTATTTGCCACAAGCCTTTGTGAAAAACCGACTCCAGACCATAAAATAAAACCAAGTTACTGGTTCGATTTGAACATATTTAACCTAGACTTTCTTTTTTGCTTTGGTAGTATCTTCTGCAAAAAAAATTTCCAAAAGACAATGTGTGATGAATTTTTTTTTTGGTGTCGAACCAGAAGACTGAACATCCTCCACAGTCTTGGCCACAGCTCTCCTTTTAGGGTTCAAGCTACTCATGAGTAGAAAGTAAGGACACTCTTATGGTTGCCTCTGATGAGCAGAGTGGGTGGAAGGTTCCTTGTCAGAGCGTCCAGCCACGCCATGTAGAGGTAATCAGAGACAGATCCCTTACGAGCAATGGGCATGCTCCTGTCAAAAGTCAAAGCAATTGGCAAGCAGAGCATTAGTCACATCTTATTCCAACACTAGATTGCTGTATGATATTTCCATTTTATCTGTAGTTCTACTACATGTACTCACACAATGATCAAATTGGCTGATTTTGAGTTTTCCTGGAGAACCTCATTGAGTCGCATCTGCAGGTTGGTCTGTAAAAAGCAGCAATGGTTTAATTTTCCCAAAAAATGACTGCCCACTTAAAACAAAACATTTTATCCCACTTCCACTGTATCTTTAGCTTTTATTCGACATTTGTGGCTTTACCTTCTCCTCAAAATTGCTCAGCTCTTGGTCTGTTATTTTCCAGGGGTGCTCTTTCTTCATGGCTTCAGCATGAGCCGTGTCTTTTGATCCCTCATGCAGACGGAAGGGGTCGATCATCTCCTTAAATTTCCTCGTGCTGTTGCAATACAGACATTTTCACTCTCACCATCATTCCAGCTTATTAAATGTAACTGTGTTTGTTGCCCGCTGTGTGTCTTTAAAGCAGCTGCTACCTGTCACCGCTGGGTTTGATGTGCATCTCATCGATCACGTTGATGTCGCTGCACTTAATTCTGAATTTATGCAGCAGAGACCTCATCCTGCAATTGAATGATTACACAGATGGTTGACTCCTGAAGTCTCACATCTGCATTTCAGCAGTTTATGAACCTCAGTGTCATTAATAATGAAATACTGATGTGTCCACTCACTCCTCTTTATCTGCCTCACTCCGCCCGGGCTCCCCTGCAATGAAAATCCTCAATTTGCAGTCTTTCCACTTCTTCCTGGTAGTGAGGATGTAGGGGAGCAGCAGGGTAAGACCTGAACAAAGACAAACAAATTGAACATGATTTTATTTTGTCCAAAATACATAGCTGGTTCATACTATCCCTGCAAAAGACGGAAACAAACATGTTTGACCTTAAATGCCTTTTATGTTTTTCTTCAGACTACATAAAGGATTTCTGATTGTTTGGTGTTTTTCACTCCCTGAAACACCTCTGGATTTCTTCAGGATTTCTAATCTGTCCCTGTACTTTCATCACTCATGATGTTTCCTTGCTTTCTCAAAGCGGAGAAGCAAGACAAGGGCAACACATAAGGATGGAGGAGCTGGAATTACAAAAAGTGTATCTGCAGCACTAGTAGATGCATGCAAATGTGCGTACATATGGGCGATAGAGTTCCCAGGATGGTAAAAGGTTATTGGTTTAGCCAATATTGTCGGTATTATTGTTATTGTTGGCAGGATGTGTTGGTGCATGCAAATTTGACACTGTAAGGGATCTCAGACTCACCTCCATCATCAAACAGCCACCACACATCAATGGTGCCTTTAGGCTGTTTCTTCTTAAACAGGCTGCTGGACTCCATCAGCTTCTCATTCATCTTTGCAACCTGTGGTGGGACGCCGTTCACTGAAACTGAGAGAAAGAAGAAAAGATGCAGTAAATGAGGTGATGGGGAGGGGGGCGGGGGTTGCACCAGCAGGAGCAAATGGAGCTGCGTGGGGGAGCCTTAGGTCTGATCTGAGAAGCAAACTGACATTAGAAGCTGACTCGACACAAACGCACACAGCCGTCTCTCTGGTGGAATGGGAAAGCTGACTGTATACAAATGAGCAGCTCTGTTGTGAGAGTATGAGATGCACTGAGATGCACCTTCCTCTGCTGCTCAAGTTAAGCAGCTCCTCTTTTTCAATTGGAAATGAAAAAATTACATCCACAGGGAATGGCTGATTTGTGTGTGTCAACATGAGTGTAAAAACATGAAAGCTATTGTTAAAATTGTATACAATTACAGTATTTAACCACTTGACTTGGTGCACATGTGCACAGACGTAACATGAGAAAAAAAACATATTAAAAAAGGATTTATCAGCTTTCATATGAGTGAATGTACCTCTTGTTGTGAGCACTTGCTGTGATGGCTTTCTGGATTTCCTAAAAAGTCCTTTTCCTTTTGCTCCATTTGCCATCGTTTCGTTTTCAAGCTGCTCCTTTGCTGCTTTAAGCATCTCATCTAAAAAAGAATAAAAAAAGTCAATAAAAATAGAAAAGACGTCATCACATTTTTTGCCGCCACACAATTTTAACTTAAAGCTTTTTTCTGGACCCTATGTTTCTGCAGCAAAAATCTAATTTATTTTTTAACATTTATCTGGCTGTTACAATTTTACACCAAAAAAGGGATATGCTAAACTTTGAGATCACAACATACAGTTTAAAATAAAATCGATGCATTTTTGTTTTGCAAAGTTAAATCAGAATTCTTCCAAACTTCTCCAACTCTTGCATTTTTTTTTCAAATAATCTTTTTGACAAATTCCATAATCTCCCAGTAGGTACAGTAGCAAAATAGGTAAAGGAAACCCAGAAGCAGATCTTTGAAACAGAGTTTTATTTTTGTTTTTCACCCAGGCGTTGACTAAATCAGCCGCTAACTGTTTTCAACTCTGCTAGTATGATTTACAACCATTCGCTCTTTATCATTACTGCTGACATTTTACATTTTGATGAAGCATTTCATCAAATGTTCTATTGTTCAAATGTTATTATTCTATTATATGTTTCTATTGACTCTAATTTCACTTAGTCACTCAACATTTTCGATTCACACACATTTATTTCAAGGTTAGAGACATTTGGACAATCTATAAAGGTTTTTTTTTGTTTAAAGAAAAAAAAGTGAGAATACTTGCACATCACTGTCATGTGCAAGTGTGAAGTCATTCCTGCACCAAAAACTATTCGGAATGGCTAAAAAAAATGTGTCATGCAGAGAGATACTTAGAATTTATAGAGTACTATTTATAACAAATTAGGATAGAGTAAAACAACCCAGAATGCCTCTTTGTCTTTCCTCCCAGCTTTACGTTAGCCTGCATTTAAAGTGGGTTTTGTAAAGCCGAAACAAAGCTGTAAGAATGTGATTTTGAACTGAAGATAAACAGCTTTTGTGTTTTTGTGTTCAGAACACCTGCTCATACATCATATGTCACTACATCAGATTTAGGTTTTTGAATGGGAGGGGATCTATTTTGGTATACTAAAAACATGCTAAGTAATGAAACTATATCTCCAATGTTCCTTTATGTGTAGATCTTTGTTTATTGTACACAGGTTTACAACCAAAGTCTTGTCTTCTTTTTTTCAAATGTGCTTAGATTCTTTCAATCATTTTTGCATTTCAAATCACACAGCCTACTAGATACATCTTACTAACCTTCTGCCTTGATGATATGCAACACATCCAGACCTTCATCCATCCTCAGCATCACTGTTCCATACTCAAAGTCAAAGGCGTCACTAGCATAAAAAGAATCAGAAAACTCTGAATGTCCTTTTCTCTGTTTATGTCCCACATGTCTTATTCAGTTAGTCTGTTTGGGACTTACTGAAGTATTCCCACATAACTCTGCACTTCATCCTTGCCCGCTGTCTGCCAGTTTTTCTTGAAGCCAATCATTAATGTGTTTGGTTTCATGCGGCCAAGACCAGAAGCCTGCAGGGAAAGAAAAAAAAATACACATAAAGAAGTTATAAAACCTGGTGTCTTCATTAACTGGTGAAAACTTTCCAACTGTCTCGTATACAGATGCCCTGAAGCAGTTTATGGCTGTAATTTATGACCAGATCACCCAGAAGATACGTTGTTGTTTACAGGGACTCATCTCATTATGTGTTAATCAATTATAGCTTTTAATCTGCCAAAGCTGTTTGAAGTGAGCAATGCAGGCAATAAATGTGACCTTATCTTGAAGATGCAATAGTCAGAGATAAAAGACGGTTCTCCTGCTCCTTGTTCTGTCCTGTTCCACCTGGCTAATAGACTGACGACATCCTAAAAACAAGTCCAGGCCAAAGCTATAGCAGAGCAGTAGGTGCTCTTTGTCAGGAAACAGATATAGGTCAATAATGCTGTTTCTGCAGATCTGCCACAGTCCTGTGATAAAACACTCATAGGTTGATAAACTGGATTAATCTGGGTTAGTGTTTTGAGATGGTTTGCAAAGTGTTTGTGGACACTGACCTGCAGGAGGGTCTCAGTCCCTTCCCTGAAGTTCTCACAGGCCACGGCAGCGTAAAAGGCCTTGCGTTTCCGCTTCACCAACCAAAGTTGGTTTGACTCCATTCCAGCATTCATTTCTGGAAGAACTTCAGATTTTGGGCCCTGAAATGTCAAACATTACTTGAATTCAGCATAACCCTTTAAGAAACACAAACCCAAATGTGATTTTCTGATATTCAGAGAATTGACTGAACATTACCATGTTATGTGATTTATAAAAAAAAAAAGACTTCAATGTCTAATTGGTCAGACGGATGACTTGTAAACCTACCACAAAAACTTCACACGTGATACAGAGTCCATAGTTCTTTGTGAAAGAGTGAGCAAGGTCCAGAAGAGGAGGCCTGTTCCGTGCAGATCCTGTCAGAACTAAGATCTGAGGCCTTATAAACAAAACAAAAAATTTTCAGCTTACAGTTCACATTTTAAAATTCTCTGAAAGATGATTTCATGTGGACTTTTACCTAAAGTTCTTCACATGATCTTCCACTCCAGACAGAGAGAGGGCGTTGCTGACTGAGCTCACAAACGTCACCGCCTGAGTGGACGAACCCCAGTTCACATCTGGAGACAAGGCAACAGGTTAGCTACACGTACCAGTGCGGACCAAGCATCTGTAAGCGTGCAAAAGGTCACCTGGCTTCTTGACTGTGACGTAGATGTAGAGCAGGATTTCTATGCCGTATGTGAGCAGGGCAGCCCACCAGTTGATAACAAACATGACAACGCAGCAGAGCAGAGCGCCGAGCAGAGACAGCCACATGTTGTAGTATTTATATGCTGGTCGCCAGCCTGGCAGAGGTAGGATGAAGGAAGAAAGGGAACAGGCAAGAATAATGCTTAAAAGGATGCACACAAAACGTTTCTTTCAGTTCAAAGGTTATCCCCTCTGAACTGTTGCTTAACGTGCATGCAAGCTTTTTTTTTTTTAGTAGAATTTATAAAGGTGCTGTGGCAGTCCTATCTCAGGTGTCTCACCTGGAGACCGAGCATAAGAGGCATGGAAACAGGAGAAGTTGATGAGAGCGTAGGATGCCAGGAAGAAGTTTGAGATGATGGGAGCAATGGTGTTGAGATTGCCTGTGAAATGACAACAATGGAAACCTCTAAACTCACATTTTAAGAGAGCAATGAGTCATAGCATGAAAGTAATGCAGTTAAAAATGTGTATGCTCAAAAATGGCCACATGAGACACAAATTCCTCATTTTAATTTCAGTTTTTGCAGTGACTTTCCATTGATGCTCTGCAGAAAAATCTTGTAGTGTTTGCTCCAGACATAAACTTAGAACAGAACATATTGCGTGATGGAAATCCTCCCTCTCAAGAGTGTGAAGCAGCCGATAACTGTTTACGTTCAGGTACATTAGCTGATATCAAGCACTGTTGCCACAGAAACATGGGGTTTATTGTCTCCCTTTAAATAATCTTTGTTTGCTTTGTCATTTCAGTGAATTCTTGTACAAAGTCCATTATTGCCTTGTAGTATAACATGACATTTAGGGCATGTGGTTTTCACGAAGGGTGTAATCCGCATTTTACTGTGTAATTGGAATATTTAGGTCATCAGTCTGTCCAGATTTGTTAATCTAAACAAATACTTTTGTCAGTAACTTAAATGAGGAGATGATATAACAAAAAACTGCACTGACCAATGAGAATAAAGGCCACAGAAATGATGAAGGTGAGGACATATCCGCGAATGGGCTCATTGTTCTTGCCGTGTCCTTTGGCAAAGAAGTGCAGGGCTGTGTAGATATTGTCCTTACACAAAGCCTGAAGAGGGACAGGGATGAAATTACAGTAGTTGTTGAAAAAGACTTTTTCTGCCGGTGAGGTTTGTGTTGGACGCTTGCTACATTTCTCAAAGTAATTCACCTGGAAAACTTTCGGCGCGCTAACAAGAGAGGCAAGGGCCGATGAAAGAGTGGCGGAAAATGTTCCGGCAATGATGAGGGGACCAAACCCGGACACCATGGTCATGACCTAAAGAAGAGCCCAAAAGATTAGTTTGTGTGAAAAGATACCATTTTCTTTGCAATTGTATTCATTTGAAATAGTGGGTACCTGGAAGTTGTTCATCAGCCCAAATTTGCATGATTGTACTTCACAGGATGAGAAGTCATAACCGAAGTCACAGGCGATCGCTGAAGAACCATTGCAGACCGTGCCCAGAGGAACGCTGTCGTTTCTGTTTCCAGTGGCATCTCGAACAACAGTGGCGGCTGAAAAGTAACGTTTAATTTTTTTTAAGTTACCCCCTTTATGTGAGGCCAAGACAGTTTGTCTTGGGGTGTGTTGCCACTGTACTAATAGATCCCTGGATATAAGGACAAAGGGTTTGCACACCTTTACCACCTTTTGAATTGGGGTTTATTTAACTGAAAGTAAATAAAACAAACGACCTCTGATCTGTGATGCACTGCTTCAGTATGGGTGATACAGTTTCAAATTTGACTTTCAGAGCAGAGAATTATTGCAGATTCGCACAATTAGTCACTTAAAAGCAGATTTCTGATAATGCCAAAAAAGTGCATGGACCTTTTAGATCATTGAGAAGCAAACGTGACCTGGTGTTGACTAATTTGACCAAAGGTCCTGGTACAAAGATTTTTTTAAAAATGGTTATTGAATGTATCCACTTACAAACACAAAGAGCAATGCCGAGGTAGGTGACACCAGTGATTAAGATGGCCAACAAGGTACCTTTGGGTATGGCAGCTTGTGCATCCTGCAATTAATATGTTTGAGCATCAGAAACTTAAAGAAGACAACAAAACAATCTAAAATGTAAAAATAGTTTTTAAAAATGACATCATTTTATCATTTTTGCTACATTGAAGCTACAAATTCTCATTTACAAGGATCTCTTCGTGTAAAAGTTACCCGCAAGTCTCCGGAGATGTTGGCTCCAGCCAGAATTCCTGTTGCCGCAGGGAAAAAGATGGCAAACACTGAAAAAAAAGTCTCCCCGTTCCTAAAATTTGGTGTAAAATTCTCCAAAAATATTTGCGCTGTGAAAAAGAAAACAGAAGAGGACGGTAGACATGAGAAGGCAGTGAGAAAAGCAACACTATAAATGTGCATTGTTGGGATTATAAGTGCCTTACATTGGTAACTGAAAAAGCCTTTGGATTTCTTATCTTCTGTGGCGGGAATGGCAGTTCCAACGAAGACATTAACTATGGCCACCAGCAAGATAACTAGAAGAAGAATCTGTGCCTATGAGGACAGATGTATAAAACAGGTTAAAAGTTAAGGTGAGAAGCTCCACTTCAATTGGTTCACAGTTAACAAGAATACAACTGCACTTCTTACTTTTGCCTCCCATTCCATTCCTGCTACAGAAATGCCCAAAAGCAACACCACCGTGATGCATCCCACGATTCTGATGTCGTTTGTTGGATCTATCATGATGGCATCGTGTTCCTGGTTACAGCAGCAGAGAAAAGCCAAAGTCAAAACTTTGATTGACAGGTCTCTGCTTTGTTTCACTTGATATTTAAGTTGCCACTCACAATCAGCAGGTCCACCACTGTCTCAGCAAACCCCACCACATACATGGCCACAGCCACAGCATTGGCAAAGGCAAAAATGAGACCAATCGACCCTCCAAACTCTGGACCCAGACTGCGGGATATCAAGTAGTACGCTCCCCCTGAAATAAAAGTAAATACATTTTCTTATCATTTGTTTGTTGAATGGAGCTCATGTAGTGCACACAGTCAAACCCCAAATCCTTGTTCACCCAAGAAGATATTTGATAATCTAAAACAGAGGTGTCCAAAAGAGGGCCACATTTGGTAAGGGGGAATGGGTTTCAGGGCCAACCATTAGCCCTGACATTCTTTGAATTTTTTTCATTCTCAAAATTCTTTTTATTTAATGAGCATTTTATTGCACTGACATGATTTTTGTTTCTTGACATGGAAAACAGATAAATCAAGTTATGTTTTGACCGAAATTACTGTCAAATTGTCAATTTCCCGCAGGATTCGTTTTTAGTTAGCCTGTCGTAGTTAGCTGCCTCTTAATATTGAACGCCCTGAAAACAGCCACAATCTCTTGGCACTATTAGACAGACACAGTTGTTCCATATTTCACTGAAACAATATATCAATTTCCTCAGTTCCCCTCAATGTTAACCTTTCTTTTTTTTTTTACAGTTGACATTTTAGAAATGAGCCACACACAACAGGTTCCTAGAAAATACTGTTGGGGGAGACGCACGTTACTGTTCTTATGAAAGAAGCCTGTGGGCTGGTGGAAATTGGAACACAGGCCGGGCTTTGGACATGCTTGTTCTGTAACATGTAAAATGTTAGGTATTTGGAGGAAGTGCAGTCCTGTATAAAAAGGAGTGAACATAGCCCATAAAGAGCAGCCTCATGTCCAAGGTATGAAAATTAGTATGAGTGTTTTATTTTTATCAAAATATAAAAAATATTCCCTAGGAGTGGGTTAATGGTTGATGTTGACAAAAACATGTCTCTAGGATGATGACTCAGAGGAATGTTAGGCACCCGGTTTCGTGCTCTATTAAAAATGTGTTATGTAAAGTGCTACTCGAAAATAAAGAATTTAATTGGACAATTTCTTGTTGTAAAAATTCTTTTACTCTTCTGTTTCTTGTAAAGGGGAGTGATAACAATTATGAAAAATAATTGCAATAACTATAATCTCCAATTCATGAGATTATACATTTACATTCCCAAAGTGACAGTTTTTTTCATTACGTCTTTTAAACTCCGTTACGCAGAAGCCATATAAATTTAATAGTAAATTTCCAGAACTGTGGTCATATAACGTGTGAAAATATTCTGCAGCAGTTGGCTTTTTGATTTAATAGTAAATGGAATCGCTTCGTTTTCTCGGTATTTAATAAGGATGCATCCAACAGGTGGGTGGCTTAGTTTTGTGCAACACCTTCACATGGAAGAAAACGTCATCATTATATATCTTAAGAACGATATCTGCAGTGGATGATTAATCATCACATTACTGATTGATTGATTTTATCTCTGGACATGCCGTAAAACAGAGAGCAAGCCACCAGAGGTGACATTGAGGTTGAACTTTTTATCAGTACAGACTGCACTCACTGTTTCTTTTTTTTTTTTTTTTTCAAAACGAGACTTTGTTATCTTAGAATATTGATATTAATTAATGTTTTAACTGTTATGCGATGAACAAAACAATAGTGTAAATGTTTAATTAGATGCTGTGCTCAGATACCCGTTTTGTGCATTTTGGATGTTTGGATGTTAACCTACCTCCTCTGACCACACCGTTTGTGCAGATGGCAGACATGGAAAGGCCCGTGATGGTGGTCACCACACAACTGAGGGCAATGACCACAATTCCCAAACCTGAGAGGGCAAAAATATCAGATTTTCAACCTACATTCCACTAAGGTGCTGTTTTCTAGTAGGGTTGAGTTTCCTTTCAAACGTTCTAAAAATGTAAGCCTTGTGGGGCCTTAAAGGCATCATTCCCTGGATAAAAGCTGCTGTGAAGTCCTTTAAACAGGCTTCCCCCTCTCTCTTTCCGTCACAAGTGCAAAAATGTGGCTCCTAGAAATAGACCTGCAGACTGCATGGGGGCTAAGAAAGGCCAACTAAATTCAGTTTGCCCCAATTCAGTCATTCCCTGCCAGTGGATAAGTGCAGATCAATTTTAAAATTCTCTCTACTACCCATTACTGCAGGGAATTCCACCCGTGCAAAGATTTTCCTATTAAAAATGGTTCACTCACCCCAGCCTGCCTGACCAAAAACCCAAGACAGGCGGATGAAGAGCATGACACCCCAGATGTTTAACATACATCTCACCTGTGAATTAAAGGAAAAAAATAAAATAAAACAACAGGAATAAGGATGATTATTTATTACAACAAAAAGGTAAACAAATTCAAGGCCTCAGCCCCCAGGCTCACCAGGACTCCTCTTATCCAGCCAAATCTCACAGCTCCTTTGCTGCTGTCAAGGGGCACAGCAGACTCCAAATCATCAGAGGGGGTCCCGTCACTCTTCTCACCATCATCTTCCACAGTCTCTGGCACAGAGATTGGTCCCTAAATGAATCAAAAGTAACAAATTATAAAAAGATTTCTTCTGAATTTCATTTTACCACCAGTGCTGCTCGCGTAGATTTACAAATAGTGTACAGTTTAGGAGCAAATGAGGAGCATTTTAGAATTTCGACATTTACCTGGATTTCTTTGTTTCTTACACAACTGTATCTTTTGCTGACTCAGTCACACTTGTTGAAAAAAAGTTTTTTCTCTTGACTAGATGCTTGTCAGAATGAAAAAAATGCTGCAGGCTTACACATTTTGCCAGTTTGGGGATTGATGGTACCTTTTAGCCTTTTTACTTTTGTCAAACATGTGAAAAAAACTACCTTTAACAATAGAATAATTTCCCATTTGGTATTGCATGTCTGTGTGTTTCATGTCTTCATGTCTTTGGCAAAGCAGCCCTAAAAAGAGCACTAAAACTGGTTGAGGTTGTCAAATGAATAAATCATTGCTAGGGGTAAATTATTTTAATTGTGTTTTCTTTAGTTTTACACATTTGTAATAAAAGGATTACAGTTGTGGACACAGGGAGGAAGTTGGACTAACTATGCAGTTGTAAATGATCCCTGTTTAGTGTGTTACAGCAAAATGAAAAAGTAAAAGTGGACGATATGTACTCACCTTCTGAAACACATCATGGAGCTCCTGCAGGGATGGTCTCACAGCCCTTTGGCCGCTCAAGCTGCCCGCATTACGGTAGAAGTCAATGTTGGGAACCCGGTCCAAAGTGTCATGACCGAAGGCGCTCATCACTGATGGCCGGACAGTCCGGTGCTCGTCGTTCGAAAAGTTAGTCTCTTCGTAGACTGGAGGTTCATCCAGAGTGGCATCGTACCCGGAGTTAACGTGTGCCCCTAGGTTAGACTTGAACCTCTCCATCTTTAAAGCTGGAGGAGAGTCTCAGATTTTTTCAAGTCAAAAAACGAAACGGCAGAGCAGCTCCTCAATCTTCAGACATCCAAAAGCTTTTGTTTTTTTTTTCTAAGAGCAAAAACCTGCACCAACTGCCACAGTTATCCTTATATATGCATGAATAAAGTAGGCTGGCCACAGAAGAAAGATCACTGCTGCACTGAGATTCTTGTTGCATGAACTTGGCTTGCCTCTGATGCCCTACCTTTATACTCAGGGTCATACTCTGGCTGTCAGCTATTGGCTAACTTCTTGGGTCAACCCTCAGAAATCTCAACAGGGGGTGTCACAAATGTCCTTGCTCCATCCTAGGGGACACAAAGGCATTGCTTAACGATTAACCAAGTCATAAACCACAAAAGATAGAGATAAAAGGTGCTCATTGCCTGAGTTCTGGAGAATTGATTACTAATATTATTGTGTGAAGCGCACGTTAACAGCACATGTGGTTCTGTGGTTGTTGTTCATGGGAGTAAGACAAATATTTCCTCACACCTGTAGTCATTTTGCATGAATCACAAGGATTCATTTGGGTTGGATTTCCTTCTGAAAGAGGCAGATACACAGAGCAAGGAACATTTTCAAGGTTCCTGACATTTTATGGTGTTTATGACCAAGCACAAAAAGATATTTTACCCTTACTAAGGTATCAGACCGATTTGAAGTTATATAAATGAATGAATTGACATCTCTAATAATTCTCTTTGTCGCAGTTTAATGAGAGAGAAAAGTAACTTGCACAGAGAAAATAGACGTATTTATAGAGAAAATGAGAGTTAATATAAGACTATGAGTTACAGGAATAGGCTAGAGGCACTTTGCTGGAGCCACATGACTTCTAAAGAGCCATTAAAAGACCTCTTAACAGGTAAACTTCCTTATTACTGATACGCCACAGTGATCTATGCATGCAGTGAAAGGCAAGCTAATGACTTGAAATCTGACCTTGGTTGTATTGCCAGCTGACAAACTCTCAAGCACGTGTTTTAATGTTCCGATTAAAAAAATAAGAAACCTTACATCTCACCTCATGCCATCATCCTTTAAGCAAGATAACAACAGTTTATTTTCACTAGTAACCATATGTGTTTCCCCTCTGTGACTCATGTTTACTGTCAGATTTGGAGTTTGGTTTGTTGTCAAGCAAAGCAAAAGGATTTCTTCAAATGTCCTGAAAACTTTCCAAACTTGTTTGTTCCCCTGAGGCCATACTCACTTCACACCAACAGGCGTTGAGTCAAGGTTATGTTGGGTTATTTTTCTTTCTACAGGCTGTGGTCACTTCAGAGGATGAAGCCTTCCTCAAAGGGCAAACAAGCTTGCCCCGAGAACCTATGGAAGTAGGCGTGTAAAGGTCCAACATGTAAAGAAATCTGCACTCTAAAGTCCAAAAGGGACCAAAATAGATGGAAATTCCTTTGTAGCACTTATCAAATCTTGATCTGTTGGCGCAATAATATAAGTCACTAAATGCACTAAGACAGATATTAGGACATTGACTCCTGTAAATCAAGAGCAAACACTTATATCCCTGTCCGTATTGATCTCCTCAATCAATAAAATCAGCATTTGAATTAAACATGTTGCAAACAACAAAGCTTAACCTGCATGCATCATTACAACAAGATGAATGGGAGTTTAAAGTAAAAAGAGGATGATATTTGAGTATGGAATTAAGTAGAAAATGTTTTTATAAATCAACATCATCTGCTTAAGTTCACACCGAGGAGACATTTCAGCAGGCGAGCTTTACCTGAGGTAGGTGCTTTTTTGAAGTTTCAGCTGCTAATATAAATTTCACTTGTTTTTCTTTGTGTTGTTGTTTTACATAAACACTAACCTTCAATTAACCATGAAATGAATATCCAAGAACTGAATCTGTTAGCACAAAGAAAAGTACATTTCTGAATTATTGAAAGTAAATGATTAAACCTAATGTCTTTGTAATTATTAATTATCATTATAAAACATTAATTTATGTTACAGCCAGCATGTATTTGCCTTTTTATGTACACTTCGTTCTGGAAGATGTTGTAGGGGGTTACAGCCGTGCATCTGGTCAAACTGAGGGCAGACACACACTACTCCATGAGCACCAATGTTTGCATTTGGGTGGCCAGCACTTAACGTTCCATCTCCAACAACGCCATGGTTTTACAAACAAGACAACAGTAGGTGGCAGGACGTCCCTCTGTCATTGCTTTACTCGCCACCAGCAAGTTTTAAGGACAAGGACTTAGAAAACCTATGATTGTTGAGATTGAGAGAGTTGGTGCCTTTTTATATTAGTGTGCTCAATTTAGGTTTGTGCTTTCACTCAACAAAGGTCACACCAGGTTTTGTTTGTTATTTATCCACAACTGTTTCAGTGTACCTTCAGAAGATTCAAACGTGTGGTTTTTACTTTGTTAATTCTGGTTCCTTGGTTCTGTTATGTATAGTTAATTCATCGCTTATGTTTGAGTTTCTGATACCAAGTCCACCTCCTGCATGTGTGTCTTCCATTCACAAGCAGCTAACATGTACCTAACCTTCATACGTCTGGTCTTTTAACCACTTCACACAAAAATTTATTTCCAGCAATAAAAAAAAAGGGTTTTCAAACCATTAAAACATCTTGGGAAAAAAAATCTCCAAATCATTATAAAAGACACAGATTGGGACAAAGTCATGACCAATCTTAACACATCTTCAACATATGCGAGACATCGTCTTATACAGTTTAAAATAGTTCACCGTGAACACCTCCATCAATCTAAAATGTATCCACAAATCGATCCTACATGTGACATATGTGAATCATCGGAATCCACCTTAAAATCTTTCTGTCCTAAAATGCAGTGTTTTTGGAGAGATGTCACATTTGCTTGTACTTTTGGGATTGGTATGACCCCAAACCCACTAAAGCTCCTGTTTGGGAAAATTGATGAAGGGTTATCTTTGCCTTCAGGTGGTCAGACAATCATTGTTTTTTCCACACTATTAGCAAGACGCTTGATTCTTTTTAAATGAAAGGACGTGGCTCCACCCACAGAATCACATTTATTATTGCACTTAAAACTTGAGAAAATAAGGCACAGACTGAGAGGTTCTCCATGAAAATTTGACTTGGTATGGAAGCCCTTTTTCCCTTTTCCAATCATCCATCTACATCGTTCTTCTGTTATTAATTTAAGCGCTATATTCAAGCAGCCTGACAATTTCTTTTTTTCTTTTTCTTGTTTGTGTGTGACTGTTGTTGGTACAACTATTATAATTATTTCTTTTTCTGCTCTTTAATGTCTATACATATATGCATTTGTATATTTTTCTTAATGTAATGCTGTAATTGGTATAATTGTTGACAGCAGAAAGGGGGGAAGGGGGGGTGTTAATTGTTTGTCCTATGTGTCATTGTGTGGAAAATTCGATATATATTTCAAACAACAGCAAAGAAATTCACCTATGTTTTTGCGTTCATGTGATGGTAGATTAAGGTAATTTTGGAGTCGAAGTGGTTTCACGCATCAAAAGGCGTCGAGGGGTTAAATCTATGCAATTGCACAAGTCGTACACATATATCAACTTGTCATTTCATTAATATTATTAAAATATTGTACATATGATTGAAATTCCACACAAACAGGGATGTGATCTTTTGATAAACAGATGACATCAGTTCCAGGAAATTCTTATTTGGGATGTTCCAAAAATAGACAGGCTTGTTTCTTCCTGCTTGCTAATTTTTGGCTAAATTGGGGTGTGATTACGTCACGGCAATGGAAGAAGCAACAACTTTACTGAGTGTAAATGAGCCCAATACAAACCTGAAATAGTTTATTCATCCCTTGTTTAATGTAATTGGTGCTTACATTACCATAATGCAACTTTTTTATTTTATATGCGTAGTCTGTTGAGTGGAGCTGAATAAATCTTTAATTTTCAAATGTGTTCTGTTTCATCAAACAAACTGGATTGCACATTTTGCTCTGTATTTGTGGAGCTGTTTAAATTTATTGCTCTCGACATGGGATCTGGCATAATTCATAACATACATTTCAGAGACCCACTCCAACGAAAATATCTTTGGGTGCTTTTAACATGTTCTTGTAGCATTTTTCTCATGAATGCAAATATATTCTATTAAGCTCAAAATTGCATGTTTGAATATTTCTTTATTCAATTTGTTGTGAATCAGGAACAGCTCAAAATAGGCTGTTTTAAAAAGCTTTTAGGTGTGACGTAGAAACCCACAACAGCAGGCCACAAGCTCTGTGATCCGCTCCACTCTGATGCATCTTGTAGACAAATAGATCCATGTACGTGAATTACTACTGCTCTTCAGAAACTATGTCCTAGATAATAACACGACCTTTTACAATAGATCAAATGATGGTATTGGGACTTTAAGTACCTTTTCATGCAAATGTAGTCACCCCACCAGATACATGTCATGTCAGAGTCCAATGTAGCCACGTCTGGCCCATCTCCACAGCAAGGTGTGTTAAATCATGTCTGAATATAGAACAAGTCAATCATACTAGTTAAACAAACCAGACTTTGACTTTGCTCAGTGACCTCTAAGCCCTTAGATATGACAATTTTGCTCTAAGATGAGATTTCTCTGACCTAGCTGCTAGCCGTGGTTCTCTGACAATCAAACTCAAGCAAATAAGCTGTAATTGTGAACTCATAACTGAAGTCTCACACTAGGCTTTTGGGGAAAAATAATATGTTATGGATATATTTAGATTTATTACGGAACTGTGATAAATTTACGTAATAAAAAGTCTAATATCTCCACTGTTCTTATCACAACAAATAAGAGAGGTAGTTTGTTAAGTACGAAGATCAAACGCAATCAAACTAATGATAGATAATCAACAAAGTAAAGGTCCGTTTATCGTCCCAATTCATCCACCCTGCATTAACAAACCGGCATGGTGGACGCCCAGGTCAGAGAGTCTCCGTAATATAGTTATTTCTTTCTCAAAATGAAAGAGATTATTTTTACCTTTAGTTGATTTATATCTGTTAGATGCTTAATTGACAGCAACAAAATAACCTTCTGATTCATTTGCTTGAGTATTATTTAGTTTGAAAACAAAGGTAAGGCACTAAAATCGTTCTTCAGGAGACTTATTAAATAAATCAGCTGCAGAAAATGTAAATACAGCAATGTCTGACCTTCACAGAAGGAATGACTGGATACAATGATGAAAGTGGGAGAGAAATAAATGATCCACAAATCTATTTTTCACATTTTGCAAGGTTTTTCTCCAATCTTTGATTTTTCATGAGATGCTGAATCATAAGCTCTCTGTATTTTCATTAAAATACTGTGAGAATCATGACTTTGCTGTAACTTGCGAGAAGCAATAGACTTCTAAAAGTGACCTCAAAAACACGCCGTTGTTTGAGAAAACTGTCGGAAAATCACTGGTTTAATCTTCAACACTGTTTTGTGTGTTAAGGGCTTGTTATAATTCATAAACACTTCCTTTTAAAAGTAACTAGTTACCCAAACCTTCAGATAAGATGTTCTTTTACAATGAGATGGAAGTATACAATATCATAAAATACAGGCGCTTAAACTTGCAAATAAAATGATTCATTAGGAAATTTTACAAACTACAACCTAATGCTGATTTTGAACAAATACATAAATTAAAAAGGAAGCCAACACAAATGGGGAAAAATAGACTTTTCTTTGTAAGGATGCCCACAAAAAGGGGAAAAAAACTGGACTAAAAATAGTTGTAGATAAGAATGTAACAATGGTGACAAAGATAAGGGGGCCATAGCTAATGGCGCAATAACAACTGCATTCCAGACGAATGACATGAGTCAAGACGGATGTGCACGGTGTCCTAATTTGAATTTGATGCATTCGTCACTTTCCCTTTTTAGACCTACATACGGTACATACATATCATAAATGTTTATTAATTTACTCCCCTTGCTTCCAGGAAACCCAAGCAGGGCTTTGTTTCAGTCATGCTTCCCCTTCCTCTTCCTCTGGTGTTCCAGCAAAGTCATATACTACAAATGTTTTTGGAAAAAATTAGGATATATTTGACCTCTGCTGCAGCACAGACTGAAGTGAAGACAGTTGAGACTCAAAGACTTCAACATCAATACTTTAAAGTGAAGAAAATTTTAGTTTTTTAATTTCACACATGAAGTCAATATGAAATCTCTACCACAAGCAACAAGTCTGTCATTATGATACGACCCACACGCACACACATAAACAGGTGCTCTAATGTTTTTAGATGAAGGCACATAAACCCATTGAAGGTCACAGTAAGGCAGATTCACAGCACTATAGGAGAAAGTGTAGACAGTAAAAATTAGCAAAGGAACAGTCCAGGTGTCGAGCAGTCTGCTGTATCTTGAATCAGTGTTTAGGATGCTCTTACTTCCTCTGTCTGGAAGGAAAGGAGCTGGTGACAGAGGTCAAGGGTGGTTGAGGAACATGAAATCCACATATATCCCACCTGTTTTTCTGGTGACCCTTTCTGCTTTGGAAGTGTTGTGAGTTTCTCCCATGTCATTTAGAGAGTGCTGAGAATAAAAAGTCATTTTTCTTTCCATTACAAACCCTTTTGCGTCACCCCAGCAGTAAGACAGTATTTGTTAGAGGAAATATCAGGATGCAACATTTTTTAAACATGCTGTCAAAAAAGAAAAAAGAAAAACTCCTCTTTTTTTCAAACCCTCCATTGTGTAGTTTTGGCAGCATACAGTGCACTGTCATTCAAAAGCAGCAGCAGTAAAAACTCTGAGAGTTGATTTTGCATTTAGAAAAAGTACCATCTTTATATAAATCACAGTATGTTCATTTGCCTGTCACTGCATGACTTCCTAAAATGCGACACCACAAGAACGGATTGGTCTGCAGGAGTGGCAGCCTAGCTTTTCCTCTGGATCACCAACAAATCTGAAAGTGCACATAGCTCTAGGTAGACTTAATACCCTGTATCCATTCATATACATTCATTTGCTGAACGGTTCTGCTGTGCAGATGTGCCATCACTCTGTCCTCTATTCTGAGTTCATTGAAGGAGTCTTCACCCTGAGTCTTCAAAACATTGCTGAAGAGACCCGCTGTACCTTAGTGTCCTGGCCTGTTCCACTAAACAACCTTCTTTTGTCATCTGAAGACATTAACCTTGTAGGTACAGGTTAAAGGGAACTTCTGCCAAGCTCTGTGCCAATCGATGAGCTGAAGCACACTCCCTGGCAGAAGTGCAGAGAATATGACACAGCATCTGCCTCACACTCAGTTGCACACACAACTAATGTGTAACCACAAACAGGTGAGAGACTCTGACCTAACAAAGCACACATGTGGAACAACGCTTACAGCTTCAGTGCCTTGGCTCAGTGCATCACACATATGTCATAAAAGAGTGTCAAGTGCAGTGGTTCTGCACAGCTATGGACAAGGTCTCTGCATGTGTGTGAACACACATTTCTGTTGGGGAGGAGGATGTGTCCAATTTGTGTCCCTGTGTTAGGTAAGGGCATATTCAAACGTCCCTTTCTCCAGCCCCTCAATGCCATCAGCCCAGTTGGAAGAGGGCATGCTGCTGTAGGGGTCCAGCAGGATCCTGAAACACCTTACTATCAGCAGCCCCAAGAACACCATAAGCATCCCCACGAAGGCAAATGCGGTCTTCTGCTCCAGCGTCAGAGAGTGCGCCATCATGTCGTTCCCGCTCATGGCAGCCAGGGAGTGGTTGAAGTGGACGCTGCTCATGGTACGCCAACATCTAGATGCCTCATCTCTCCTCTGGTTGGGTTAGGTGTTTAGAAGCCTGCATGTCACCTGGACACAAGTCAGATCATTAGTTCTGCTTTGAGTCTGGTGCATGCTGCAAACAACTACTCTGTTGAGCTGTGCCATCACAATTGATGCAAACACAGCATAGAATGAAAGGTGTAAGAGTCTTCATGCGGTAAAGAAAGTGCAGAATTCCTCAAGGAATTGTGCCTAATACTGTAAAAAAAAAAAAAGCAGAAGTCTGAAGGGGAAATAAAATCTAGCTGACAAGGAGTGCAAGGAACAAATCAGTAACGAGACTTTTTATTTTTTTTATTTTAAAATAGTGGTGCCGCAGTGCCCAGCCAGCTGTTAAATGTAAACAAAGCTTTACTGTGTAAATGGAAACATCTCAAGGAGACATGGTGTCCTGTATGTCTGTTTTAGAAGAATGAGATATCTACCTGTTGCGTGTGAGCCTGCCAGACAGTGTAATTCCATTAGGCAGTAAGAAAGCGATAGTAATTGACCGCACATAATCCCAAAATTGCCTCGGTCGCACAAGTGGACGTCTGCTTCTGCCATCCTTTTCCTCCTGAGCATTTCATGTGAACGCACTCGATTCAGAAGAGAGGGTCAGTTGATATGTTGGGTATGAATGGGGGGGAAATCAAGACAGAATGGGGAAAGAAGTAAAATGATGGGGAGGACACTGCACAAGTATGCTGAGAGGGAGACAAGAGAGAGGGAGGGTGTGAGGCAGGGTGAAAGAGAAAGACTGCATTGACATATTCTCCAGTGAGGCTGCTTGAAGAAGAAAAAGCAGTCATCTCACCTTTATCATCATGCCATCCTATAGACCTGTTGCTGCTGTTTCTTGGAAGCAGCTCCTCCTCCTTAGAGCTCTCAGACATGTATCCGTCATTCCAGGCATTGCTGGAATCACTTATTGGGCTAGGCTAACGGCTCGTCAAAGGAAAAAGGGAGACTAAAGGAGACACAGCCATGAAGGAGAAGCTGCAACTATATCTGCTTTGAGAGATGCTGCTCCTTTCCTGCTGCTGCCTCCAGCTCATTATCATTCTGTTTCTCTATCTCCAGAAGCATGCACGCTTGCTCCTGCTGCATGGCAACCACTTGTTAGTCTCTCTCAGCTGCTCTGCTGGCTCATTCACAACAGTGCCCCCACCCCTCCACCTCTCCAGCAACACCAGGGTGAATGCTGCAGGATAAACAAGCAATCCACCTCTTCTATTTTGTCTTTTCTTGATCTTTCCTCCCCCAGCTCATGTTTTTCAGGTATCTCTGGGTTTTCTCAGCTTCTTGCCGCACTTGGTTACTGCATGCTGCTGCACAGGTATTTTTAATACAGTGCAGCACCATCCTCCCAGGCTGCTTTGATTATGGTTGTTGCTGTTGGACAAATGAGGTTAGCACATCTGCTTTTAGGCTTGACAAA
This sequence comes from Oryzias curvinotus, assembly GCA_023969325.1. Taxonomy (NCBI): domain Eukaryota; kingdom Metazoa; phylum Chordata; class Actinopteri; order Beloniformes; family Adrianichthyidae; genus Oryzias; species Oryzias curvinotus. The sequence continues at coordinate 3,147,901 of CM043708.1, forward strand.
TTAAAGCTGTCAGAAGACACTGAAGGAGAAAAGTGCTGTTTCCTGCAAAGGGAAACAGTCAGAACATACGACTGCGCATCAAAAGAGGAATACAACCAAGAAATGTCCTGCATCGTGTACTTCAAATGAATGCTGACTCCAAGGCATTGGTTAGAGGAGGTGGTCATAATTGGTGTGTGATGTGAAATAATTCATGGGATCATCTATTTTTCAGTAATGTAAACATCTGGACCGTTCCCAGAGAGAGTCTTCTTATTGAAAGTTTGCATTTTCTCTATAGGTTTTTCTATGGGTCAGCAGCTTATCTAGAAGTGGTGTGTTGATGATTTTTATTACTACTTGTTCATGTTCTTCTAAACTGCTTATTTAATGAAAATGTTATACAAACTGGACTGGCGACCTGTCCAGGGTGTCCCCTGCCTTCGCCCACAAGTGGCCAGGATAGGCTCCGGCAGCCCCTGTGACCCCGGAAGGGAATAAACGGAAGAAGATGAATGAATGATGAATGTTATACAAACTTAGAACACAAATGAGAGACTGCAGTGACAACAAAGGCACGAGACATCAGTCCTCACTGCTGCCATGACAGCAAGGTTAAATGAATATTTCCGCAGTATTGCATGGCCACTTGTGATTTGCCGCTATCTCATTAATCCATTAAAGCAAAACTGCAATCACAGAAAATTCCTATTAATAACTTATTGTAACACTGATTAGGATTTTAATGACTCAGTAGCACGTGTGCCTCTGTATTTGTATCAGTCAATGGGCAGAAGGAGCAAATGTGCCTTTGCTTGTGACAAGGTGCAGCAAATGACAATTTTCTTGGCTGTAAAACAGAGACATAAACCTGTTGCGTAAAGCCTACTTGAATATTATGCAGTGTCCAGAGGACATAGAGATTAAAAATTGTTAAATGTTTATCTGTCTTCACACAGCAGGTCAGAAGCAAAACTGATACTGGAAACAATAAAACAATAATTCTTTAATATGCTCTGACAAGATCCCCTTAAAAAGGTAAAGAACACGAAACAGGTCTTTGCGTGATAGTACAAAGTTAAAGCAGACACAGAAGTTACAAAGATTTCCAAAAGCTCATTTTGAACCAAGCCTGGTCATGGATCTAAGGGATTCAAATACTTTTTCTGCTGGATGCTACAGTTTGTTTTTGTTTTTTACAGTTTTTAACTGACTATTTTAACTACAAGAAATGCTGTTATTGTTTAGGTTTTTTTGTAAGCCAGAAAACGTTTTACCACTTTGTTGGCCTACTTTTGGATTTCAGATAAATGCATCATATAGTACAAGTTAAAGATTAACCTCCCTACCTTGATGAAGCTATGTGGGAGCATTGAAGTTTAGAAAAATGTCACTTTTAGAGTCAGAAAAGCAGACAGTAAGTGAAAACCTATTGATACGTCTTGTAAAAGGCAAATACAAATTGTATTCATCACCAACATATTGCACTGTAACTTCTAGCAATACAGCTTTAAAAAATGCTTGCTGTTTTGATCAAAATGATTGAATGTAATAACAATTCTCAGAAAAAAGGTCTTTTGATACTTTCCAATCAGATTTCCTGTTAATTTTAAGATAAAATGTAAATAAATAAAAACACATTTAAAAGGATGAGGAATAGGATCCAATGACAAATGAGACAATACAACTGAGAATAATGAAGAGCTTGGTATTGAATTGCAATCAGTTAAGCGAAGCCTTCAGCTTCACACTGGCTGGAAACTATATTGACTGCTGCCATGGTTATGGTGTCTGTAGTTAAGACAAGCAGGAATAGACTAGACTAGACTGAACTAGACTGAACTAGACTGGACTAGACTGGACTAGACTGAACTAGACTGGACTAGACTGGACTAGACTGAACTAGACTGGACTAGACTTGTATGAGGTTCCGTTTGTGCCAAAAATATGTTTTTGTGTTCACTGTCTATGTCTTTGGTCCATTGTCTTTGTCTAGTGAACAAGTTCATTGAACATTGGTTCATGCGTTATATTTAAAACTTTGCATTTGTCTTTGTTATTGTCGTTACTCTCTGTCGTCTCACTTGCCGTCAGGAGAGTCCTTAGCAACTGTTGCTAGTGTCGTTACCAACGTCGTTACCCGCGTCGTCAGGAAAGTCCTTAGCAACTGTTGTTGCTAGTGTCGTTAGCTATGTCGTTATCCGCGTCGTCAGGAAAGTCCTTAGCAACTGTTGCTAGTGTCGTTAGCTACGTCGTTACCCGCGTCGTCAGGAAAGTCCTTAGCAACTGTTGTTGCTAGAGTCGTTAGCTAAGTCGTTACCCGCGTCGTCAGGAAAGTCCTTAGCAACTGTTGTTGCTAGAGTCGTTAGCTAAGTCGTTACCCGCGTCGTCAGGAAAGTCCTTAGCAACTGTTGTTGCTAGTGTCGTTAGCTAAGTCGTTACCCGCGTCGTCAGGAAAGTCCTTAGCAACTGTCGTTGCTAGTGTCGTTAGCTAAGGCTACGTTCACACTGCTGGGCTTAATGCTCAATTCGGATATTTTGAAAAAATCCGATTTTTTTGCAAGACCGTTCACATTTCCAAGTAAATCCGAACTTTTGTGGTCTCCAGTGTGACCGTGACACGACCCAAACGAGACCTGCATGCGCAGAAGCCAGAAGAATACTCAGACTTACTTGATTAGACTAGAATAGAATATATTTGCATGTCTTTGTTCATCTGTTTTGTTTTCCATGAGTAAAATCAGTTAAGGACTTCATATTCCACATTTTTTGTTCCTTACTTTTATGACATGGTGAAACGTGTAAAGGTGCAGGAAAAAGAGTCTAGGATTTTTTATTTTGCAAGATCAATAATAAATCACAATGCGATTGCTTGTTTATAAATAGAACACGTTTAAAACCTTGTTTTAAATGCTTCATTTTATTTTATTTTATGTTATTTCCTAACTCTGGACCTTTTTGTTTAAATGGTTGTCTTTTAATTTTCAAACTTTATTTATGCAATCTCATTCACAAAAATATTTTCCTAAACTTATTTTAGTATGTCTAAGATAGTCCGTAGTGGACAGGGTTTCTTCTTATACTTCTATTCTATTCTATTCTATTCTGCTAGGCTGCCTAGCAACGTCTTGGAAGTCTCGCGATAGCGGAATAAAGCCTTTTCCCAACTGCGTAGGGGCATCTTCTGTTGTGTGCCAGACGGATAGACAAACCTTACTATGGCAGATGTTACGACTCAAGAAGAAGAGATAAAGCTGGAGGAGACGGTTGAATCTATTAAATCTGAAACTGACGAAACATCCCAAGAAACACCAAATGGCGTGAAAACGTAAGTAACTATAACATTTAGCCTTGTTGCTCCTTCTGTTCTGGCGGGCTGCTAGCAGCACGCTTAGCCAAAATGGAGTCTCGTGATGCTAACTATCGTTAGCCAATGGATAGCAAATGCCGCTATGCAATCAACACAAAAGTACAAATACATAGGGTGTTGGACTTTCGATCATATTTAATTCGTAGACAAGCCCCGTGCGTTGCAAAAATGTCGCAGTCTTATCAAAAAAGATTGTGCAGTTGTGCAGCAATGAATGATGTGTTAGCTGGAGTTAGCTGGGATAGGAATATAGAAATCTGGACACAAAGAAAGGCACTTTGAAACGAAACCGTTGAGTAGATGTGACACGTAATATCCTAAATTATTTGCTCCATATTAGCACACACACACACACACGTTTGCTTTTTCTTTACCATATTTAAGCATCCACTGTATTGTGAGGGTTAATAGTTGTTCTGCCATCATTGCGCCAGGCAGGAGAAACTAATGCTGCTGCTGCTGCTACTAGCCTAAAGCTCCGGGATTGAATTAACACCACGCAAAAGAAAAGCATAATTAAAACATAACAATTTAAATATTTTCTGCATTCGGTTCGCAAAAAACAAAAAAAGTTACAATTAAAAAGAAATCATTTGATATTCTACGTAATGATCAGATTGGATAGCTACGTTATTTATTATTATTCTTTTTTAATTATTTTTTTCAAAAATATGTATTTTAGGCAGTGTTTTTTTTTTATTTAAAATAGACACAGACTGTTATTTAAAGACCCAGTCCACTAATCTTGTTTTCTGTCTTTTAAACATGCTCTTGTGGCAATTTTCTCATAATAAAGGATATATAAAGAAAATGTAAGTCAAATTGCCTTTCAGGATTTTTTTCTTCATTTAAATCTTGAATAAATAAGCAGACAAAAAAATATAGTTTAAAAAAAAAGCTTGTAGTTATGACGTAGAAGCGACAATTGGCAGATCCATGTATATCTTTGTTTTTTTAATACTAGATGGTATCGGGCTCAAACCTGTACGGCTGGATAGCTCAGATATTGCTCGCCATTGTTGTTGCACAGGTAATGTTAGGTTGGAGTGTGAGGGCATGTAAGCTAGTGCTAACCTCATTCACAGCGTAAAACAGATGGGTGATGGGAAATGGAAAATGCCCACATTTCCCACAACTTGGAAGCAAATTTCTAATGAACTGCTGTCGCTCTGCAGAAACTATGGCCTAGAACAGGGGTCGGGAACCTTTTTGGCCGAGAGAGCCATAAACGCCACATATTTTTAAATGTAATTTAGAAAGAGCCATACAATAATGTAGCGTCCCTGTCCCACACTGAGGCACGGAGACTTAACCTCTTTTAAGGTTCTTTATTCTGGTTACTGCAGACTGCAACAAACGCCGTAAAATTAATACAGTAACTCCTCAATTTCTCCCGCTGAGACGAGAGCGCTTCTCCCAACTTTATATTCCATGCTCCCGCTCCAGTCCTCCCATTTCCCTTATTCGGCCCATAGCTGAACCCCATTGGTCCAAACTACCTAACAACAGGCTGAGCGACAGAACTGAGAGCCAATCAGATCTCTGCTTGATGCGTTTGCTGAACTCCAGAGCTTTTAACGCGGCCCAACAGCGGACCCAACTCAGTCCGCGACAATATGTTTAAAACTAAAAATACAAGTGAATGTGAGCATTTGATGTAATTTCAACATTTTTAAAGTACAATAAGTCTGTGGATTCTTTTTAATAACATTGTTATGCTGTTGCTAGTAAATGATGAGTATTTCTCGTGGTGGTTTTACTGATGGTCTAGTCTGGTTGATACGTGGTGAGTTTCAGCTTCATGCAGGCGTTGAGACTTTAAACGTGATCGTAGGTCTGAATGTTCTGTAGATGTGAGAAAGACTCACATGCAGACGTGGAGACAAACACACTGCAGTGAGTGACGGGCAGCGGGTTTCACGTTATTACAATCCCTGTGCGATTCACCTCTGCCTGTGAGGAAGAAAGCAGAGGGTGGGGGGCACCCCCACCCTCTGCTTTCTTCCTCACATCCCGTCCCCGTATCTGCGCGCTCTTTCTCAGAGACGGGAGCGCGCAGGTTTAGGCACTGCAATTAATAGGTTTCCTGCTGGAATAAACTCTGTGAAATAGTAGATAATAGTAAACTGAGTGCTGGCGCAGATTTTTCTCTCCAAGCACCGATACTACTGCGCGCCCCTCTGGCATCGCATCGCGCACAAGAAGGACTGGTCTAATGAAAAAAAAATGGTATAAATAAAGATTTGTCTGCGAGCCATACGTGACCATCAAAAGAGCCATATGTGGCTCGCGAGCCATAGGTTCCCGACCCCTGGCCTAGAAGAAAACGACAGGTTTCTTGATTTTGGCTAAAAAAACATCATCTTTTGGGCTGATCAATAACCTGTAGCTTTGTGATCTTTTCAGAGACAATGAAGAAAATAAGATCAACACGGAAAAAAATGATGCTAAAGAAAAGTCTGGCAGCAGAAGAGGAGGGGCCCGCTATCATCCCTACAAAGACAAGCATGGTGGAGAAAAGAAGAGTTCTCAGAGGAACCGGGTGTTCATCAGCAACATCCCATATGACATGAAGTGGCAGGCAATCAAAGATCTAATGCGAGAAAAAGGTAATGTCCTCATTATTGTGGTTTGTCTTTCTTTCTTGTTTTCTTCTTCTCCTTGACTTGCTGACATCTTTGTCCAGCAGGTAGTGTTGTGCTTCTAGCACTTGTTTGCTAGTTTGTAGTCTTACTTGGATGTTCATTGTGCAGATTCTAAGGAATCAGCATTGTGATTTTTAGGTTATTTGTGTTTCAAACAATTTTGGATGGACACCAATCCAGTTTGGGCTGATATCTATGCAAGAAAAGGAAAGAAACAGTCAAATTGTCACTTGTTCCTCAGAATTGTCAGCTCCAAATTGCAACCTCAAGTCATTTGAAGCACTGATTGTTGAATGTTTTTGTTGTATTCTGCTTCAAGGTCATTGAATGAAAATATGCTCATGTTTTACTTTCTTAATTAGCGAGGTCACTTTTAAGCCTTTTGTGCTCCAAGGAGAGTGTAAGACTCTTTAATCATGAACGGAATTGCTGTTAAACTCATCATGTTGAAGTCTTTTGAATTTCTCAGGTTTGATGTAGCTGTGTTTCTCTCTTGCCTTGGCCTTTGGGTGTCTCAGTCACTGCTCAGCAAGGTGTGGTGTTGTCTGGTGGGATGTTGGTCTGGGCTGACTGTTGATCATTAATGGGACATCTCCATCCGTAGATGCATTGCCAAGGCCAAAGGCGACTCGAAGACTTGGTGACTTAAATTACTTTGTTCTTTTGGTATTTTTCCCTTGTATGTCTCATGTAGTTGGTGAGGTTACATACGTGGAGCTCTTTAAGGATGCTGAAGGAAAGTCAAGGGTAAGTGATGTGGCCAACTTGCTGCACGAGGTTTTAAATGCCCTCAGCAGGCTCTCAATAATCAAGTGCTCTTCTAGGCTCTGATCCTTTGGGTCACCTGAACTGGAGTTACTTTATGTTGTGTCTAGATCCTTTTAGATGGATAATGATTGATACCTTTATGAAAGGGAGATGTCTGGTTGATCTTGGAAAAGCAGCCTAATGAACTCCTCTAAGAGAACATTTTTGGCTTTGCTGTTGTTATTTTAATGGACCTAAACGTTTGTTTGTTTGGCCATTTTCCAAAGGGAAATGTGGGGTGTGTGATTTATCTGATTGATTGACCCTCATGTTTCAAAAATATTTGAAACTGAGTCTTTTTTTTATATCAAAACAGTCTTGAAAGATCTTCTAGTGTTTTTTTCATTATGTTTCACATTAAACTGCTTAAGTTTCTTGTATCTATTTAAATGTGAACCACCGTTTTTCCTTTCCCTTTTGACTAAATTGGTTAAAACTGAACAATGTACTCAGTACAATGGTGGCATGTTTTTCTTGCCATTAAAAAAAAAAAAAGCAAAATAAGTAAATGTTCAATGCATAACTTGGTGTTTAAAAAAATGTATTCTAGGTAAATATTTGTTTTAAATTATTTTAGAAAATAGCCTTTTATCTTTTAATTTTATTAAATTTAATATAATTTAAACTTGAACAATTTAATGAAAAGCTAGCTGGCTTAAGCTAGTGATAATGGCCAAAATGCACCCTAGAACTAGAAGAAGCATGTTTTAACACATTAGAATTCAAATGTTGTCATGGTGTCTCATGTCTTAATGTTAAACATATTTTTTTTTGTTCCTTGTGTGCCGCCTCACCTGCCATGTCCTGTGGTCAGGGTTGTGGGTAAGACACAGCAATACTAAAGCAATTTGAAAACAAACCCTGTTTTTGGGGCTTTCATTTGCTCATTTTGTGTCTGTTGTCTCAATCAACAGTGTTGTGGAGTTCAAAGATGATGAGTTTGTGAAGAAAGCAGTCTTGACGATGAACAAGCATGACCTGAATGGAAGACCACTCAACATAAAAGAGGTGAGAATGAGATTCTGGCTAAATATTGTACAACATTTTTGAAGCTAATCTTTACTGTCTGGTGTTTGGTTTAATATATGAAATATTTAGAACAAGGTTTAGCTTCTTCTTTTTTATATTTTACTTCTTTTGTTTTAGCAGTTCATGCATTATGTTATGTGTTTAACTCTTTGTTTGGCTCAGTTATGCAAATATTCAAAAATAATCAGGGTGCAAACTTTTAAAGTATTAGAAAGTAGACATAGTGATGGTTCTGCAGTTGCTTTTAAGTTGTTGAATGTTTGTGTGTTTTTTTTCTTCTTGTAGTTTATGTTAAGATAATAATTGCAATGTTGGTTAAACATGTGGCAGTGATGTCTTATGTTTGATTAATAATATAACAAAAATGAATTTTGAAGTTTCGACTTCATGGAATTTGAAGACGCTGAAATATTTACGGGTGCACTTAAAATGCTTGTAACTAGCTATAAATGTATATTGATTCTTCACACTGCCTTCTGCTTTCAAGTGTCTCTACCATATTGTCCAATTAAAAGTGATGTTCAAAAATAGATCAGTACCCACAGTCTGAGGCTCAACTGCACAGGAGGAATTTTTAACTCATGTTAAGAAAGAAACTACCAGCAGGTTTCCATCTTTCAAATGTGTGTCATTTAATGTTGGACAGTTTCCCTTTTAAGGTACTTTCTACTTGTCAGTCACATGCCTAAGGATTTCTTGGCAAAAATTCTAATTGCAATAGACTAAAGAGTGTTTTGGGGGATTTAATCTTGGGTTTGTTCCTCGATAATATAGATTGTGTTCAGTTGTCACTTGTTTTGTTTCAGGACCCTGACGGGGAGCATGCTCGGCGTGCATTACAGCGCATTGGAGGGGGACAGGGAGGTCGTGGACAGGATATGGGACCTGGAGGGATGAGCCTCCCTCCTTCCATTGCAAACAACCCTAACATCCCACCTGAGGTTATCCATGCTCTGCAGGCTGGAAGACTTGGCAACACAGTGTTTGTTGCTAATGTGAGGACAAGCCCCTCTCCTTTGTTGTTGTTGTAGTTTGTTCTTTTTTTTTTTTTTTAATTAGCGATCAATCTTTTTCTTTTTCTTTTTTTCAACAAATGTTTCTTATTTTTGTTCATCTGCAGCTGGATTTCAAGGTGGGCTGGAAGAAGTTAAAGGAGGTGTTTGGCATGGCAGGTGTGGTGAAACGAGCAGATGTGAAGGAGGATAAAGATGGCAAGAGTCGTGGGATGGGAACTGTGACCTTTGATCAGCCACTAGAAGCTGTGCAGGCTATTTGTATCCTTAAAAAAACATATTTCTTACAGAAAGAAAACATTTCTTAATGTTAGTTTCCTTGACTCTACTCTCAGCTATGTTTAATGGACAGATGCTCTTCGACAGGCAGATGCATGTTAAAATGGTTAGTTTTTTGGTTTTCTTTTTTAAAATGCCTAAAGAAGTAAAGAAAAGAGCCCAGATGTCATTCGATCTCATCGTTCCAGGATGAAAAGTCTCTCCCTCCTGACGATTTCCCTCCCATTGAGAAAGCCCCGCAGTTACCACGTGGGTACACTTATTAAGCTGCATATACTTGTAGAAACTTCCATGAATACATTATAGCAGTGTATTCATAGTTTTGCCCCCTGCTGGAATATCTGAAGTATTTTAATGTGTTTGTAGGACATTTTCTGTGTTGACAGTGATGCTAAATCTTTTCTTTTTAATCTTTAGCTATGTTTTCTTATCTGTTAAATAGATGGAAAGATTTTTTTTTTGCATTAAAGCATAATCAAAAAATTCATTTTATACAAAAAGTTTGTGTTTGAAAGTTATTATGACTTTGGGTTAAAAAAAGATCTATCACTGCGATCACTAAAAGTTATTCACTCTATGTATTATAGTTTAAAAGTGGATGTGTCTGTCTTCTGTCTTTGCCCTGCAGGGGGTCTGGGTGGTATTGGCATGGGTCTCGGGCCAGGAGGCCAGCCCATAAATGCAAACCGTCTGAGTGGAGGTGGAGGGATGGGGGGGTCTATGGGACCTGGAGGTCATTCTTTTTTTTATTTACTGTATTAATGAAAAACCCCTCATCCATTACAGCACAGTTTTAAAAACATGCCATGGTGGCAAATGCATAAGCCAGGGGGTGTGAATAGTTGCCAGTGGAACAGAAATGGGTTTAATATGGTCCTGAAACATAAACTGAAGTGTTATGATTTTGGCTGGTTTTGCTTCATAGATGAGACTTGGCTGAAATGCTATCCTGTGAATTCAAGTTAATTAAAAAGTCACCAATATATTCTGCTGCTTTCTCATTGGTGCTTTCTGTAATCCAGGTATGGATGCTTCTGGTTATGGTGGGATGAACAGACTCAGCGGAGGTGAGGTTTGCAGCTATCTTTGCATTACCTGTAAGACACAAATGTTTAGGAGTCATAGTTCACCTTGGCGCTGGGTTTGACAGGCGGTGGAGGCGGCTTTGGAGGCATGGATAACATGAGCAACATGGGCGGCTTTGGAGGCCGAGACATGGCACCATCTGGCAGAATGGGAGGTACGGGATCCGTATATTTGTAGCTCAGAAACATTATCACAGATATTAACATTTATTAATGTTATTTATGTTTTCAGATAATTGATTTATAATTAGACTTTTTATTTTTACTAAGATATGTACCGACAGGGAATGGGTGGGATGGATCGAGACTTTGGCCACAACGACATGCCGATGAATCGAGGATTTGCAGATTCCTTTGGAGGGATGAGTATGTTTTATTTGCACTTAAAATACACATACAGAGGTTTACACATCTCTGTGTGTATTTGCTTTTCAGAAATAAAAATTACTTGTTGCTTTATGTGCTGTTCTGCTCTTTATTGTTGGTTTAGATGCTGTAAAACTGTCGTAAAATTCCATAGTATTTGTAGTAACCTGCTTTCTCTGCTTTAGGTGGAAGTTTCAGTGGAGGCATGGGCGGTGGTGGCATGGGCCACATGGGAGCTGGATTAGGTACTGGATGCATGTCACAATTGTTATTTAGACGCGTGATATATCAAAATATCAAAAGGAGTCCTAAATGTTCTGGAAGCAGTCTTGAATAGGATAATTGTAGATTCGCAAAAGAGATTCTAACCTTTTTTGTTCTTTTCTGCACTATTTTATTCTTTTGTGTGACTGAAAATATTGGAAAAATACAAAAATGTTTGCTGTCAGAAGTATTTTAAAGAATAAAATTTGGTGGAGGTGTATAGACATGTAGTGCATCAATGATCGATCCATAAAAGTAGAGATTGATCTTTTATACCTTTTCTTTTCCAGTGACCTAACGCATAACCGCAGTAAAGCCAACTTCTGCTAGCTTGATGCTAACATATAATGGAATTTCCCATTGGACGGCTGATGCTAGCGCTCATTTGACTTGAACATAAATTGCTTACTAAATAAACAGCTTTATTTACTCATGAATTTTCCCAACTCTTTTAACCCTTGTCCTATCCTATGACCTCACCCTTATATTGGCGTGTTATCCCTACCATGACAAAGGTGGATAAATGTGAAGAGGATTTCATGTAATCCATGGAAACCAGTGAAGATCACAAATCATTGAAGAAAAAAGGTTCAGCGCACTGTCTAGTGGGGTCTAGATGACCCAAATCCTAATGGTAACCCTTGTGCTATCCTAGGCACTTTACCGTTGGGAGTTGGGTCATCTAGACCCACTAGACAGAGCGCTGAACCTTTTTTTTTTTAATGATTTGTGATCTTCACTGGTTCAATGGATTACATGAAAATTTTCCACCTTTATCCACCTTTGTCATGGTAGGGAGAAGACGTCAAAGTAAGGGTGGGGTCATCTAAGATAGCACAAGGGTTGTGCAATGCTATAGCATGAGCTCCACCTAGTGGCCAAACTGAAACACCCTCCATGAGAGGCAGAACATTTATTTTTGCTAATATGAGCCAGTTTAGAGCCTTTACAATGTTGATGCACATTTTTGCTGGTGCGTCCCCTTAAAAAACAGGTAACACTGTATTTGTCGTGTTAACAATCTAATTGGTTTGTTATTTCACTAGGGGTAATACATTTTACAGTATGTGAATTATATCAATTAATATAAATATCTCCAAAACATATATAGATTAGTAATGTATTTCTATACAAATATGTCTAAATGTGTAAACCATGTAAATTTCCAATTGAGTCAAATTGAGTGAATAGAAAATCATAGAACAGAATGGAATAATAGAATAGAACAAACATCATGAATCATATTGATTGAGGCTCTGATGAACCAAAAAGAATCGGTTCTGGAAGTGATAGGTGATACCCAGCCCTAGTGTGGCGTTTGCATGTTCTTCCAGCGCTTGCATGCGTTTTGTTCAGCTTCCTCCTACAGTCCAAAAACATGCTTCACAGGTTAATTAGTGATTCTAAATGGGAGCAGAATTTACAGTGTTTGATCTGTGAACCTGTAAACAACATTCCACTTTACACTGGTGTGTGTTTTCCAGGTGGGGGCATGGGTAACATGGGGATGGACCGGATGGGCTCTGGCTTTGACCGTCTTGGCATGTCAGGAATGGACATGAACCGTGGCTTTGGCGGCTATGGGGGTGGAGTATTGGGGCACATGGGCGGAGGCATGTCTGACCGAGGTTCTGGGCCCAAAGCAGGGTGTCAAATTTTTGTGCGAAATGTAAGTTTGATTTAGTTAACGAGACCATAAGAATTAAAGTTTATTGTATGGTTTTCGTTGGAAAACTTGGTAAAAACGGCACTAAGTCAAGACTTGTATTTTACAGCTTTCTTTATGCTATGTGACACTTGGCTTACCTGTAACTTTATTAGTGTCACCAAGTGTTTGATTTTAACTTTGACTGTAATTTACAGTTTTATGGACATTTAACTAAAGTTGAGAGGTTTGCTGCTGCTAAAGACAATTACCCATATAGTCACCACTTCCACATTTTTGAATTAGTTCATTATAACAGTTGTATTATGCATTATGTTGTCTGTTTTAATTGAATTTGAAAGTAATTGAATAAGAAGTGGGTTTTTTCATCAAATCTAAAGGGTTGGATTCACTAATGGAATTTTTTTTCCCCCTGCAGCTGTCTTATGATCTGACATGGCAAAAGCTGAAAGAGAAGTTCAGTCATTGTGGTAAGTTTGTTTAATTAATGCACTGCTCAGACAGAATAGTTTATTTGGTATTTCATCAAGATTTGGCTGTAAACATGTGGGCTGAATCAGCAACTTGTTCAGAGCTTCTGCTAGAAATGAGTCTTTCTGTCCTTCTGCAGGTCAGGTAATGTTTGCAGAAATTAAGATGGAGAATGGCCGGTCGAAGGGATGCGGGACCGTCAGATTTGATTCTCCGGAGAGCGCCGAGAAGGCCTGCAGGTTGATGAACGGAACCAAGATCAATGGTCGTGAGGTGGACGTCCGCATCGACCGCAATGCCTAAAGATTTTGTAGAAGCTCAAAGAATCACACTAATCTATCCAGCTTCCCTGCCTTTTTCTTTTGTTTTGTTTTAAAAACACAATGACTTGACATCCCCATATGTCCACGTTTTCATTTTTTGTTAGCTATTTTATCTGTGTTTTGTAAACCCATTAAATTTTGTCAGTTCATTTGAATAAACTTTTTAATTTTTAAACATGTGTCCTGAAAACCTTTCTATGATCAAGGTTTCCAAATAATATTCTCTGGTTACAGTTGGGGTGTTGCTCTGTTGAGCTATTTGAACCCTTTGCTCCTCTACAGTGGCTTATTAAATATGGAATATATTTAGTTTACTACAGAAAATGTATGGAAAAACATTTGTTTTCAGGGACAGTGTAAAGCAGCTTTTCCAGAATGGCAGAGGTGTGTTATTTTTACTCCAAAAGATTGTCATTCATTTAAACTGGTATTACACACATGTAGTTTGTCTGCAGGACAATCATTTATGGCTCTTTTAGCTCAGTTTTCCAGGCAGGAAAAGTCAACCTATCTTACTTTTGTCTTGCATTAAACCAAACAAATCTAAAGTTCAGTTCAGTTGACATGTTTATTTCACTCAACAGTAACAACGGCAAGTATGGTTTTGTCCATTTGTCGAAAATGAGGAATAACTGGCCTTCACTGTAACAGTGTAGTGGAGCAGAACAGGCACAGGTACACCTGTAGAAAATCTAGTGCTTTCCATCAACCTGTGTAATTTGTATAGATTGTGTTATTCATGTAGTGCTATCACAAGGTTATGTTCTTCAGGCCATCTGGACTTGAAAAGATTGATCCCAAGAACTGAAAGTCTTCAGTTCAGTGAAGCTCGTTTCTGTAAGGAAGGGTGTCCATTGTTAACTCTATATAAAGGCTTAAAAAATGGCTTCAGTCCTGAGAAGGTTGTGTTTTCAGTCACTGCATAGTCGTATAGGATTATTCCCAATAATCCCCAGTTCATACAAAATTGATAATGTGGCAAAGAGGATGTAGCAGATCAGAGAAACCAGCCCCAACTTCCAGTCCAGTTTCCATCCGTTAATGTGCACGGCTACAAAAAGGAAGACGATGGACAGGAGGAGTGTGCATGAAACAAAGACCAGTCCGGTGCTGTTGACCTCCACAGGGTTGATGGTGTCGACAAAAGCAGTCTTGATGAACCAAGGCAGGCCCAGGCAAAGCATATCGAACACATTAGAGCCTACAATGTTGGACATGGCCATGTCCGCTTTACCTGATGAACAGAAAGCATTATTAGACACAGATTTCTGAGTATTTTTGCATGCATGTGTGTTAAAAACAAGTTACCTTCTCTGGCCACCATCACACTTGCCACTGTGTCCGGAATACTGGTTCCAGCAGCAAGCAAAGTGAGTCCCATGACTGTGTCAGGGATGCCAAGTGTCTCCCCTGAACAGACAGAAATTCAGACTCGTCTGAAAACATACGGTGGGACAACAGCATCAAAAGTGTTGGCATTTGTTGTTCATATGACACATCCTGCTTCAGCGTGAGCTGTCTAATGACTGTGGCATAATCACATCATTGTTCATCAGACGTAGGGGCGTCACATGATGCATGTTGAGCTTAATCCTAGGTCAGCTTTACAGTTTCTATCTGCTATAGACAGGCGCTGACGCTGTTCTCAGAACCCAGGTTACGTACATAAGCCTGGCCTTCACATGACTGCATTACCTCAGGGGTGAAGCTGCTATAATCCTGCAGGGAATGGTTAGGCACACCCCCCACCCTCCACTCCTTCCCCAAGACAATGGCATCTCGGGAATTAGCCAGCAGACCAGCATGTGACTGTGCTCTGTAAAATGGATTTTTTTTCTCTCTCTCACAAGTTGCAGAAACTTGTGAGCCACGGTGATGGGCTGGGGGTGCTTTGCTGATTTCCACCTACCTTTAAACGTGAGGATCAGACAGACTTTGCAAGCTGAACAGTGAAAAAGATCACACTACACTTTTTTTTACAGGTTTCTGAAGCAATGTGGTAGACTGCTAAATGCTGAAACATACTGTAATATTCTTAAGGTTTTTAAAACCCACTCTTAATATAGAAATGCAAGGGTGTATGCTCTTACCCACAGTTTAAATGATGCTGATATAAAAAAAAAAGTGGCTAGAAGTGACTAAAGTCAATCCTAATATTTTTTTTTTCCAATTGTCAAACAAAGACAAACGTCACTCAGCTGTTGACACAAACATAGCCATAGTGGATGGTAACGCCTTTCTAGTGAGGCACTACTGGGATGTTGCCCCAGAAAGAATCAGACGCAGAACACCCCCCACCCTCCGCGGTGGCCTTGCAATTGCTTCTGTATCCTTTTGGAAGAAAGCAGGGAGAGGTGACCTATCAGAGGGAAGTCTGGGCATCCTGACACTGCTGTCCCTGTGACTCCAACCCTAGCTAAGCGGTATTTAATTTAGGGCAGAATTTTAAATAAAATAATTAGTGTTCACAGTTTTAACTGATTACAGAGGCCATAAAGTTTGGGAGCTAGGGAGTGAGTATGTTTGTTTTTGTTTTGAGGTTGGAATGGTTTATAATTGAGTAAAAAGCAATGGAGTGCCTTACCAACAACAGTCACCATCCAGACTAGTACGTATGTGAAAGCAGAGATCCAAACAGCCGACATGAAGAAAGTTATCATGAACCACTGCTTCCAGAAGCGTCTTCTACAGTCAGGAACAGTCATGAAAAGCAGAACGATCACAGGCAGGGACAGGACCCAGAGGATCCTCTTTAGGTCGCTCTCCGGCATGGAAAACACACTTTTCTGCTCTGCTGTAATGAAGGCAGATGCACAGGGTTCCACCAAATGACTGACTTCAAATGGACACAAAAATTAAATAAAAGAGCAAACAGTTACTTGAGAGGCTAAGAAGTGTCTTATACCGTCAGAAATCTCGTTGAGGCCGTGCAGGCTGAGGGACAAGTGAGAGTACCCTGAGTCATCGTGGAAGATCCCACTGTCTGTTCTGGAACGGCCGCAGATTCTCAACCTGGTGTCGTCGTTCCAGCCAGTCAGAGGCTGCGTTTCCATTTTGTCACCAGAACCAGAACTCAAACAGGTGCAGCAGGGGCTCAGCTTCCTCAGGACAAACTCACTGATGCGGAGGTCAAAGCACAGGACAACTATGTAGACACCGTAGACTAGAAGCAGACAGGCGGCCTCGTACCTGGTAGAAAGACATCAATAGCAAACACTTTTTTTCAGCATTTTTTGCTGTTACTTTATCAGAACAATTTCAGACCAACATGCTGATTTACTCTACATCTGTTTTTTGTACAACAAATAAAGTCCTGATAGTACACATTGTCTCAATTGTCAGTGCAATAAATGTCCTATAAAACGTGGCTGTTTTGTGGTCTCTTTTTATGTTCCTAACTGTCACAATACTCAATAAAGAACTGCTTTAAACTTTGTATTTTATAAGCAACTACTTTACCAGCAAGTGTTGTAAGGTCTGAAGATCATGCAACCATAAAACAATGAATTATTGCCTACAAATACAAAAATATACCCTCACCAGTACACTTTGTTATCGGAAATGATGCCAATGACAGCGGCAACACTGATTCCATATGCCAGGCAGTCCCTGAACAGAGGCCAACAGGTGAGACGCCTCGCCTGATAAAGGAAGTACAATGCAAAAAAGGAGTTTACAGCTTGCATCAGTCTACGATGTTATTATTGGCCCCCTGACCTAGAAAAAGTGTTGCAATTTGCACAAAGAGCTAGAAAAGCAGCCATTTCCCCCCTCAGAGTATGCAAGAACATACCACTGAGGCCAAAATTCCACAGGCAGCACAGATTCCAAGCAGGTTGTAGACAGCTGATCCCACAATTGTGCTGACCCCGATGTCCCCTTTTGTTACAAACACACCTGACACACAGAATGCACAAAATCGACACTTTAACTTTGAAGACTGGACCAGACAGATGGGAGAGAAGACACTGAGGAGACAAGTAGGGTTATGGTAGCAGCCAGAAAATCTATAATCCCCAAAAAAAGCAATATAGTCATGAATCAAATGTCATGAACATTGTTGAGTTGTTGAATGTTTACCTAGAAAAGCTGTAACAAGTTCAGGAGCAGAACTCCCAGCTGCCATAAATGTAGCTCCTGCTACATCCTGAGAAAGGCCCAGACCTGAGGGAGCCCCAGAAAAAGAAAAAAAGAGAGGATGTCATGATCCACATGTTGGCTCATTTGCCAACATGTTAAACCAAAGTTTAAAAATGATACTAAGAAATATATTTATGTCAGAAAATGTGCATTATACTTATATAGGCTGTTTTTCTCTGCATCAGAACAAAATATATATTAGTGGCTGGATTGGTATTGCTTGTTTATTTTTTTTCCATTGACCAAAATAAAATAAAAAACTTTTAAATAAAAATATTTCATAATGTGTGACATAATTGTATTACGGAAAATCCATTAAAAGATAAAACACGCAGTTTTACAGCACAACATGTAACAGCTCTCTCAGTCCACTGTACAAATCGCTGCAATTTCACAATAAAGGTCGAAAGTTACATGACTGTATTTTTCGGACTCACTTTTTCCTGGAGACACAGAGCAAAGTATAGTTTTTTTATTAAGAGATTTTTTTTAAATCATTCTTTTAATTCCAATTACCTTTTAGTAATATCTATTCAATAAGCTTTGTGTCACTTAGAAGATATAAGTCTGGCCCCTTTCATTTGCTAAAAAATCACGTCACAGACTCTAGGGTGAAGCTTCCAGGGCAGCAAAAGACTTTAATGCCTTTGCATTACCTTTTGCACTTTTCAATTTTATCTAATTAGGATCAAATGTTTAAAAAAAAGGATTAATGCAGCTATTTTATCATATGGTTTTTACAAGCTGTCAATCAATTCAAGGCTGTCTTGTCAAGGTACAATTCAAACCTATGGCACTTACGTTCACTGATCACTTCCAGGGATGGTAGAAAGTAATCATCACATACTATAGAAACAGCCAACAGCATGTAGAAAATGATCATGAAGTAAATGACCAGCCCCCCATCCTTCCTCTCCTGTATGGTGAAGAAGCCATCAGGAAACTCTGAGGCTTGGGGTGAAATGCATTCTGTCTCGTTCTCTAAACCAGCATAAAAACACAAAATCATCAGTGACAAAATCCATTCCCCACATGACTGACAGTAAACTGTGTTCTTATAGTTCATCGGTGGTCAGGATATTTTTACAGTAATTAAATGAATAGCAAACATTTCCATGATTGGTAAGCCACAATCAATTACAGGCTGGTTTGCTGGCTGATCTGTACTTTCAGATTTGCTGAGAAGGTCAAAGCTGTCTGAGCTTATTGGTTAAGTTTGAGGTCCTAGCATTTTTCTCATTCTTACGTCTAAAACTCTGTTGAATTACAGTTTTCTTGGAGTTTACTTAACATGTATTTTACACTGCAATATAAAGTAAAAACAAAGATATAAGACCATAGTGGATGGTATGGTATTTTTGAAAAAAGGTGAAAACTAAACCGGCATGTGGTCATGTTGGTATTGATGTTATTTCCCAGCAACCAAACTACCAAAAATGAAAAAAGAAAAGTCCCATTTTAAATAATCAAATCACATTATAGCCAAATGTTTCTTATTATAGTGTTTGCTTATGGACACTAGGGCAGAATATTATGAAAAGAGCAGCAATATGATGCTCCAGAACGTGAATGTCAGACCTTAGTGAAAAGAAAACAACAAAATAACAGGTTAAACCAGTTTGTTTTTCATTCTATTTCCACAAACATAATCATAAAAACTGTGTTCTTTTCCTGCACTTCTCCATGGATGTGCACTTACCCAGGGCCCGGCGCACCCTCACAGTGGGAGCAAACTCAGCTGTTTTTGCTGTAAACGAAATAAAATGAACTGTGCCATACAAAAAAATGACAAACCCCAGGAAATAAGGTATAAAATCCTTTCTTGTCTTTTTCCTCAAGATTGCAGCCTGACTCATATTAATCTGAAAAGTATGAAATGTTTAAAATTCAAGAAGTTTTCAGAAAAATTATGAATCTATTTAGCGTAATTAGTTTGCAAAGACGGTATGCATGTGGGCTGGATAAGCACTACATGCAGCTGCAGCACTACACTACGACTAAAAGCTGCAAAGGGAGATTATTGGGGGGTGAAAACATCTTTTAAGCTTTGGAGCTCCTAAGAAAGAAGGGGGGGATCACGAGTTGTGAGTCATTCCACTTCACTTGAACAAACTCCAGCCTGAGGCGCATCAGAACTGTTCTTTATCATAATCGCACTTTAACACAGCTCCACCACAGGAGGAAATGGGTTTTATTTCTTCATTGGTGAAGGATTTGTACTCACTGAAAGCCTGAAGCCAAAGCTTTTCTAATAATGTTACGCCTGCTAATGTCAACAAGGGGGGTGGAAATATAGCATACAGTCCTGATGGCTGCAAGCATATTATTAAAACATGATTGAATTGTGTGGAAAAAGCAGCATTAGGGTAGAGTCAGAGTGACACATCAATCAATTAAACACATACTTGTTCTGTAGGCATAGACAATGGACCAAACATAGCCTTTGTCCAAATTCCCTCCCTACTTCCAAACTACTAAAAACTGTTTAGTGCAGGACTATAGTGTCCTGGACACCATGCTCACTACTTTGTTTTTTAAACGGCAAATATGACATCATCACTTTAACAAAGTAAAAATCTAATGTGAACATTATATGAATACCATTTATGAATCCAGTGGTTGTGTCTGAATTCTTTCACTGATCACTACTTTGTAGTAAATAGTACTAAATAGTGCATTTACCGTTTTTGTAATCCTGTCTGAATCAACAATTCATAAACTGACTGCCCTAGATATTTCCCAGAAGTCTCTGCGAAAAACCAGTGTGCATCAATGCTCATTAAATTGGCGAATTATTGACCACAATATATTGTGGTCAATAATTTTTGTTAAAAATGTTAAAAATTGCATTTTAATTTATTTTGTCCCCCCCCCCCCATTTTTAAAAAAATAAATCATCTATGTTTTCATAATCAGAACACAGTGGATTCATAGAGTCTTGATTAAGTTTCTACTTTGGGAAATCAGAGAACATATGGAACATCATATGCACCATTTAAAAAAATAGTGAGCAAAATATCCAAATTGTTTTTATAAGCCAGGGCACTAAATAGTTCTGCACTATATAGATTTTTTAGTATTTAGGAAATAGTGAGGGAATTCAGACATAGTGTGTTCTGATGATGAAAACCTGGATAATTTATAAAATAAAATAAAAACATTAAAAAATACTTTTTTTCCCCCACAAAAATTGTTCAAACGCAATGCATTGTGGTCTGTAATTGTCAATCTAGTAAGCATTAGTGCTCACTGGTTTTTAGCTAAGAGTAATTGGAAATTTCTCGGGTGCTCAATTTTGGAATTGTAGATTGTTACAGGACTAAAAAACAGCGAGAGGACTGTTTAGTGCACTAGTGAGGGAATTCGGACATAATTTCTAAACAAACGTTTGGCGCGCGGGAACGCCACAGCAGTGCCGTGTCTGAGGTGTTGGGCTTGTTGGGTCATGTTTTCAGGTGCTCCACTTTAAAAGTTGATGCTCTCTGTCAAGTCCAGTCATGGAGTACGCTCAGCATGAAAACAAAAGCACAGAAACCTGCATAACTCTGTGGTGAGTTACTTTGCTTATTTCATAAGAACTGCTCAAGAGACGTTGATCTTAAAGTGAGCAGCCAAAATGTCTTTAAAAAGTCTATTAATGGAGGGTATGTTTGTTTTTTAATCCTCAACACCTCGTTGACAGACAACTTTTGAGCGTCTTGATGCGTCTTATGCTCTTACGGGATAATATTCGTGAGTGCAGGTAGCGCATTTGTTTATTTATATGGTTTTTGTCAGGAGCGTCTAAAGCCAAAGTGTAGTAATGGCGCCATCTTGTGTCCTAAGTGTGTTATTGCAAGTCATGTTTTCAGATTTGTACTTGAGTCAAAATTTTTAATACAAAAAAAGTTAAAATACTTAATACATATTACATTTTATATAGTCTTTTTAAGTAACAAAAACTTACACTACTAATGAAATTAAGTACATTTATCCTTATTTTGTTTGTGTTTATTTCTAATGTTAAAAACAGTCAAACGTCATTCACATATTAAACTTTTGTTTGGATTGTGGTTCAACCCTGAAGTGTATCTTGCTTGTAATTATATTAGGGGTGTAACAATTAATCAACCTAATCGATAAATCTATATATTCTTATGATCCAACCAGATCAATCTGTCTGAGGCAAGTTGTTAATCTAATGGACCTATAACGTTCTAACAATGTTTCAAAATGAAATAAATCGGTTATACCAATATTGGAAAATATCATTTGGATTAAGGTTTGTTTTAATATATAATGGAAAAGACAAATCACACACAGCATCACAGCAGAAAACACACAGGTGACTGAAATTATTAAGTCATCATTCCACACTTGATTATTTTGCAAGAAATCCAAGGATTCTAGAAAAGGTCACCTGGACTGTTCAGTACCAGGTATTTATCTCTGAGTCATACTGATCTTTCTATGAATTGTATCAGCAATCACAAATTATGATTTGAACAGAATTGTTGTTAAAATAAATCACATTAAAAGGTTGATTTTTAAGATATATTTTTGCTACTTAAAAAAAGTAATTAGAGGAAATAAAAGTCTGTTTTTAACAATATTGGATTTTGAACGTTTGTCTTGCACTTGACTTTGTGCAGGATGTTATTTCAGGAATGCAGGCTCATAGAAGCACCTTTGTTCCTTTGATCAACCGCGATGTGCTCAAAAGCTGGACCAATACACACAAATGTCTCTTGTGTTTTCATATTTTAGTCAATGTATGCAAATCAATGGACATGGCCAAACTGACAGCAGAGCTTCTATTTGCACCTAAATCCTGCTTGTGTGCGTGCTGTCACTTCTGTGTGTAAAAAAAGGCACAGTGGAAACTTGACAATCCCCTCTTTCATTTTCTCTTCTCATTTGTTTCTGGGCCTCCGAATAGAATTTCAAAATCCTTATCAAAGTGTGCTTTGCATGTCTTTTTGTGTATATGCAAGATGATTTGTCCATTTGAGGGTTTAATTTGAGTAAATTCTACATTTTAGGCACGCTTTATTTGTTGCTAGTAAACAGCTGGAGGAGGGTTGTGCAGTATGACTTGTTGGGTCACTTTACATAGCAATGATCGTCATCTCAGTAAAAGGGGAAGAAACAAGTAGAGCTAGAAAAACTGGCTCACCTCATCATTACAAAAGCCAGTCAGGCGGTATTTAGTAGTCACTCTGGAGTTTCTCTGCGTTATTGAACTATAAACTCCACCTTATCGGCTGCTTATCATCGCTTTCTTTTCTAGAATGTTGCTCCTTGCCTCTTAAAACAGCAGGTGTGTGTGTTTTGTGCATTTCAACTTGTGGAATAGCAGCACCCTGCCCTCCGCAGAGCGCTCAGCGTTCAAGGTTCAGGAAGATAACGAGAGGTGAGAGGCTGACGCATAGCTCGTGTTGTGTTACCAAAGGATCATATTACAGCAGAGAGCAGGTTGGGTGAAACCAAAGCTGCGTTCACATCGCTGTGAGTGGAAACAACACAGGAATTAGGACTGAGCAAAAGGAGTTTTAAGGAAGTGAAAAAAGACTTGCTTTGTTGTTTGAAGAAGAGCGTTGCCATGGGTAAGAAGACACCTCACCGTCAGCTGCTTTTGCTGTGTTTGTCGGCGCTTGTTTGCCGCTCCACTTCTTAGTGTTTTGGACAGCAGTGGTGGAAATGAGCTATGCTAACAACAACGAGACTGTAGAGAAGTACTGCGAGTGTGGTGTTTTCGGGCGCAACTCCGTGGTGGACAAAGCCTATGGGATTGTCACGCTTCCAAGAGGAGACCCTAAAGGCTGTGGCTCAGATCCCGTCTACGACCGCAACTTCAGCTCACCCCCATGGATCGCCCTGGTGAAGCGGGGAAATTGCACCTTCAGTGAAAAGATCAATGCTGCCAAGCGGCAAGGAGCAGCTGCTGTGGTGGTGTATAACGTGGAAGGCAGTGGAAACAGCACCACTCACATGGCACACGCAGAAGCCGATGACATTGTGGCTATCATGGTTGGCAACATTCAAGGCTTGGAGATTGTCCGGCTGGTGCAAAACGGGACAGACGTTCAGCTGCAGATCGAAGTGGGCAGCCCCCACGGGCCCTGGATGGACACTTACTGGCTGTATTTCCTGTCCATCGCCTTCTTCATTGTCACCGCGGCCTCGATCGCCTACTTTGTGTTTATCTCAGCAAATCGCCTCTACAACATGAATCGGCAGAGGCGCACCGAGAGGAAAATGAAAAACGAGGCCAAGAAAGCCATCGGGCGCCTTCAGGTCCGCACACTGAGGCGAGGGGACGAGGAGATCACCTCCGACTCCCAACTGTGTGCTGTTTGCATCGAATCCTACAAGCAAGGCGATGTGGTGACCGTCCTCACGTGTGACCACATCTTCCACAAAGCCTGCATCGAGCCGTGGCTGCTCGACAGGAGAACCTGCCCCATGTGCAAGAGCGACATCCTGAAGGCCCTGGGGGTTGAGGATGAGGCCAAGGAGACTGTGTCTATAGTACCGCCACCAGATGTCGCTGTGATCACAGTGGCAGGAGCGGAGAGACTGTATGAAGTCCCTCTGAATGACCCAGGCAGCCCCAACCCGGGCCAGAATCAGCATTACTATGACAACATTGCCTTTGAGCAAGACTCGGAAGCCGCAAGGGGGTGAACGACAGCTGGAAGAATAACAGCAACCCAGGAACTCAGTTAAATTTCTTGTTTTTCTTAGATATTGCTCTTACATTCATTAAAACCGAAAAGTTTAAACGGATCTACAATGTTTCAGTGAAATAATTAAATTGTCTTAATGCTGACATTGATTTAAAACAAGATTCAAAAACTTTATTTCATGGATCTGATCTGAAAAGTTGGGAGTATTTCCTGGTAAATAAGGAAGTGGTGTTCTGGTGAAGTGCGCTTCAGCTAGTTGTAATTTTGATGTCAACACTAAAGAGGGGTGGGGTGACTCTTTGTCACATTTCTGTTTTGCATTGGCAAAACAGCCAATACTCATTTAGATTCATGTTAGAGCAGGACTTGAATTTAAAATTGTGGCCAAATTTCTCTCTGAATCTCAGACGTCTTTCACAAAACTCATGATCGTTTCGCTGATTCTGTCTTTCTGCTTCCTGGTTTCAGACTGTGGTGAGGTTTTTTTCCCCGCTTTCACCAGGTGATTGTGAAGTTGTCAGACTGGATTTGAAAAAACAAAAACAAAAAAAAACACTGCAATGAACACACCCTTAACAGGAACTGCAGTAAAAACCATGCAAATAAAATGACCTGGAGGACTCAGGGTATTTAAAGGACATTTTTGAAAAAAACATTAAAAGTGTGGCCCTTTCTGTGAACTGGGAGTGAAACACCAGGAAGATGAATGTCAGCACAACTTTGAACTGAAGGTTTTCCTTCTTTGTAAATTTGATATGCTTAGATCAGAACTATTTTTGATAGTAGAAAGTAAGACTTTAAATGTTTAGATATGCATTTCCATTCTCAAATATGCTCTAATTGTTTTAAATGAGCATGTCTTCCATGTTGTGGCTTCAGAATTATTTGAAATGTAGTTCATTTAGTGGTCTACCTCTGAACTGTGTTGTGGTTGAATACATTTAAATCTATTGATTTAGGTGTCCCTTAGAAAATAATGTATAAAAAACATTATTATTATTTTGTTTCTTTGTTTGCTGTTGGGGATACATTGATTATGGTACCTAATGTATATTTTTAAAATCATTTCCACATCTGTTCCACAGATTCCAGGAGTCTTTAAATTGGACTGTAAAAAAAAAAACTATATGTCACTCTCTGTATTAAATCACATTGATGTTTGTTAGAATATAATAAATTCCTCAAAATGAGGCAAACTTTGAGACATGCGTGTTGGTCAGAGTGACGTCTCTATGTTTTAGGGACAGCAGGATGTGCTTGTGAGTGTGTCTCTCCTTATTCTCAGAAATATTCACTCTTGAGGGGGTGGGGGGGTTAAGCTGTAGTTACCTCCATCCAGATGGAAGCCAATTCCATGAACCTGAGCTACATAATCATCATAAGTTGGGGGACTTGACCAGGCAAGCAAAGCTATGCAGCTCTGTTGCAAAAAAGAAAAAACCCCAGAATTTGTCATGTGCTTTTCAAAATAAAATGTTTAGCACAATTTTTTTTCTAAAAAGTTTTTCTGATTTTCGTTTTTGAGAACTTTGGCGTCACCCTTTATTGTCTTAAACTTTTTTAGCCTTAAAAATAAATGTGATCATTCAAGCAGTTGCTCTGGTTGAAGTCAGAAGTTTAGTCATCCAAACATGTTTGACGCATTTTTCTTAAGAGTTAAAATATATCTTGAGCAATCGAACAGACATTTGTTGAACTAAATCCTCCTGTCACGTCATTGGCAGGCATCAGTCATATCCGGTTGTTCCATGAAGTTATCCATCAGTGGGTGGACAGCCGCGCAGTTATTTCAATCTTTTAAGGTTTGGCTCGTATATCAGCTTGGATACCCTTCCTTAGGTTGGTATGCCATGTGCCTCTGTCGCTGCATGTAACAGTCCAATTAGCTGGATCTTGATAGATTGATGATGGCAGAGATGAAGATGAAGAAACCTTCAAGCCAGGACATGTTTAAGCACCTTGGGTTGTCCTGGGACTGGTCAAGGGCTTCTCTGGCCCACAAAGCATCTTGATCAGAGGAGAAGCCTAGTTAACATCTGAGATGGGTTGTGGGTGCAGGGGCTGCCGTATGGGTTACCAGTGTCAAACACCCCTGCTGAATGTTGGATGATTGGCCGGTGGGTTTGAATGCTCATAGGCCTTTTGGAATCAATTTAGAAACCAGGGTGACCATCCACCCTGTCTGGGCATTTCTGTAACCCTGGGTCAGGGATGCTGTCACATGACTGGCATGAATGAGTCATTTGTTCATTTTTGTCATTTCCTCAAAAATTCTATAGTGTGCCTGCGGGGAACTGGCTTGGCCTGAGGCCCCCAGCCCACTAACTTTGATCTTCCATGTTCTGGGAATCTATTAATGTGTTGATTTAAGAGGAATATTTCCTTGTAAAGACTTATCAGTGATCGGCTGTAAAGGTTACAGATTAATCCAGCAAGGTGTTCCTGGCTAAATCACCATTTTTAAGATCACAGAGGGTGAGCTGAGTTGTGTGTTACAACACACATTAACTCTCAGACCTGTGCTCCGAGCCCAGCGTTTATAGGTTACGTAGTTACAGTGGCATAACAGTAAGACAGACGATCAATACTGAACTAATTGGCCTGGCTGGGAACAGCTGGCCCGCCCTGCGTTCAAAGGCGCGCTCCTCTCTGCGTGGCGCTTCTCTGATTTATTGCAGTTGTTTCAGAGAGAATTGAGTCAGACGGGTTTCATTTAATGGATTGCTAGTCAGTGCTGTACTCTTAGTGCCACACTTGACCTTCAGTGCAGGATAGGAACCAAAGAGGAGTTAACAACAGTAATCATGTGGGAACCGACCCTCTCCTGCAGCGTGGAGCCAGAGGAAAAGTGAAGTGTTCTCTGTGGCAGCGAATAGACTTTGCTGGAAGCTTGTAAGTGAAAAGTAAAATCAAGTGCTGAGGCCCAGCTTTTGGTTCAGTAAACCCATCGTTCATTGAACTTAAAAGTGCATGCTTGCCTAACATATTCAACATTTATGATTGCCCTGCAGCACCATCTGCTGGAGATGGTGGTGCATGAGCTTCTTTTTTTTTTTGTTGGCCTTTCAGCTCTTTTTTTATGAAGGCACTTCTTTCCTAACTGGAACTTATAAAGGAACTTTTTCTTGATAAAATCAAAGATGGCATTCGCTGTAAACCTTTATGGCACAGTTGGGGAAGTTCACTGATCTTCTTTGACTTCGATCTCTCATAAAACTTTATTGCGGCTGGCCTTTTACTGAGTCACACAAACTCAATCTATGGCTCTCTGTCCATGTTGCAGCTGTAAACACATTGGAGGACAATGTCCTTAAATAAAATCCCCAGGCTTGTACCAGACTCTATCGTCCCATCACTTCTAAGGTGTTTTTGTAATTAAATGGAGAAATTCAATTAGTCTTGAACTGCCTCCCACCATAGTATAGTGAAATACGGCCCTCAGTTGTTCGGTACAAATGTGGCGTTTCATTGGAACCGACCACAGCAATTGAATTTCAGATTTGCCCAAAAAGAATAAATAAATAAATAAATAAAAAAAGACAGGCTGGATAGTTTGAACTATTTTTTTTTTCTGGACTAAACAAACACCATCCTTTGTCATTATTGTGACTTCCCACGCCCTTTTTGTCCTTTGACGTGTTTGGCACGCTCATCCTCTGCTGCTTTACTTTCC
Source organism: Oryzias curvinotus (assembly GCA_023969325.1). Taxonomy (NCBI): domain Eukaryota; kingdom Metazoa; phylum Chordata; class Actinopteri; order Beloniformes; family Adrianichthyidae; genus Oryzias; species Oryzias curvinotus. The sequence continues at coordinate 3,175,679 of CM043708.1, forward strand.
AGCTGACATCAGCAGGGATATCGGAAAAGCTGGAAGGAAACAGGATGTCCATGGAGAAAATCCCTTTTTCTGAAAAGTTTTTCTTTCTGTTTGACTTGCTGGATGAAAAAACTGTCATTTTCTCTGTATCTTTTCTTTTCTTTTTAGAATAATTTGTTAAATATGTGTCCTGGTTCCGAAGAGGCTGTTTGGGTGAAAAATACTTCCCTCTGCTGGAGAAATAGTATAAAAGTTATCGTGCATGATAAATCAACTGAAACCATAGGAGAAGCTGTGAACTGTCTTGATTTTTTACAGTTATAAACTCATCTAAATATTTACATTTAATATCTAAAATAACTCAGAAATCCATGCAATTTATACCAACTCATTTACACAAATTTCCCTATAAAAGAAACCCCTTTGGAAACCCTCTGGACATTATATCTAATCAATTGCAGTCACATTGTCTGGTATACACTCACCAGCCACTTTATTAGGTCCACCTCGCTTGTACTGGGTTGGACCCCCTTTGACCTTCAGAACTGCCTTAATCCTTGGTGGTGTAGATTCAACAAGATTCTGGATACCTTTCTTAGACAGTTTGGTCCATACTGACATGATAGCATCACACACTTGCTGCAGATTTGTTGGGTGAACATCCATGATGCCAATCTCCCATTCCACCACATCCCAAAGGTTTTCTATTGGGTTGAGATCTGGTGACTGTGGAGGCCATTTGAGTCCAGTGAACTCATTGTCATGTCATGTTCAAGAGTCTACCTGGAGAAATGAGCCTCTGAGGTAGGCCTGGGCGATAAATCGATCAAATGAATTAATTCGAATTTTTTGTTACGGGCGATTTAAAAAATAACTAAATCGAGTTTTTATGTGGCGCATTTTTGGCTCCTCAGAGCTTCCGTAGCGTTAGTTTCACACGGCACGCGGCAAACAACACACGAAACAGCACGCGACAGCAAGGCTACCGGTGAGAGTGGGCAGTTTGTTCCCAAGAAAGAAATGAACTCATCTGTTGTGTGGAACTGGTGTGGCTTTACTGTCACAGACGTGGAGGAAGAGTCTCCACGCTGCTACATTTACCTAAAGGAGCTCATCGGAGTCAAAGGCTCTCACGCGCGGTCACGTGGCACGCGCTCAGTCTACTTACACATGCACGCGCCCTGACACACATACTCATTCTACAACGCCTGTATAGTTAGTTCATTAGTTAGATAGTTATTTTTTACTGTTATTTGTTAATAAAGAATACTGCGTTCTAATTATTACTTGTATATTCATTTGCGACGCGGCCACCGTAGGATTTTGTTTCGGGAGAGGACGGCGGGGGGGGGGGGGGGGGGGGGGGTAACCGCGACTCCTGCTGCTTCATCATCAAGACGGGGTTTGTTAATTTATTTAAAACTTTAGACCACGATATGAGCTGTATTGATAACTTTTTAGAAAATGCTGCTACTCTCAAGGTGAATGTTTGTCTCATTTTAGTCTAGACTATAAAGTGTGACTTAAAACACATCTGGGACTTTAAGTAAGTAACCTTTTCATTTTGGACAAGTGAAAACAAGAGTAGAATAACAAAATAAGAAAAAAGCAAGACAAAAATTATATAAAACCAAGAAAAAATTATATAAAACACAACAAAATTATATAAACACAAGTCCAAAAGGGAGTGAGAAGAAGAAAAATCTGATACTTAACTTTGATTCCAAGAGTGTGTTTATTTATTTATTATTCATCCCAGAAATGGGGGTTACATTTGTCTTGCATTTGATTAAATAAAAGCAACATTTGCTTTAAGTTGGCTGCAGTTTGTACTTATTGCTTTCCTTAAGTAGGGGGGGAAAAAAAATCGGGAAAAAATCGGAAATCGAATTAAAAAAAATAAAATCGGAGATTTTATTTTTAGGCCATATCGCCCAGCCCTACTCTGAGGTGTGTTTGGATGTTTGTCGGACATGATGGTAGACTAGAGCAATCCATTGTCCCGTCTGGACTTGTCAACAGAGAAATTCAGAGAGAAACTATTTTCTTAACTTATCGTATTGGTATTTCTTAACAAATAATACATATTTTATGTGATAAAAAGTTATTCCTCATGTTTGTGTTTTATTTATATTTCATATTTGCACAATTCTTGGAATTGGAGAGTCGATAACTGCAGCCACACTTTAAATTTCCAAAAAGTAAATGTTTACCCGTGTGTGGTACGGAAAATCTGACTTTTTCTGAGGCAGATTCCGAACATTCCATACATTTGTGTTATAACCCCTGTGCTCATCAAACACACGTTGCGCAAATGCACACTTGAGGCAGAAAAAAGGGGAAAAGAGCAAAAAAAATAAAAGCTTGAACTGTATCTAAAGAAGTTAAAGAACAAAGTTTTAAGAAATCTTCTCTGCCAATAAACTCTTCCTAACTAAAAGTGATATGTCGGCACTGACAGTGCATCTGTTTGCCTGCAAATCTATTATCCTTCTAGTTTGTGCACCATTGATCCACTGTAGACCCCCCATCATTACCCTTAATTGCTTTTTAAAAATTACATTATAGCTTTATTTATTAGGGACTTTCCCCTATGGAATTTTCCATACAAAAGGAGGAAAAATCACTGGAAACCGCTACCCCAGTTTGAAACAATACCTCAGTGATGGAGTTGCATTTCCCCACCTCCTGCTATTTCCATCATGCACATCTCTGAAAGTTTACTTTTTAAAAATGTCAGTTGTTTGTGCGACTGCATGCTTGTGCCAGCTAATATGTGTGTCACTGTCTTTCCTCCACAGTCCATCCATCCAGTCTGATTAACTTCTCGTGTGTCCTGTTGCCTGCAGCGATTAATTAATGACCCATTTGCTTAATTGCAAAGAACCAGCAGGACGCAGAGGAAAGTAAGGGGTTTGCTGTGTGGGGAGTGGATGTGTAATGTTTGTCTTAGGGTTTGGATGTAAAGGAGAGAGCAGGAAGCTGCGTTGAAGTAAAAGCTCAAACGCCGAACAGAAAAAAACGGAAAAAGGTTGTAAATCAGCAAATCCCTGCAGAGTTTTTCCTGAGCGCATGAAGAAATATCAGTCCCTCAAACTGCGTTTCTGCTTGTCTTCTCCTTCCATGCAGAGTGTGGCATTCTCTGTTGGGACACTGCAGAAGCTTCAGGTACTTGTCTGTCCTTTTGTGTGACATTGTGCTGAGTGTGTTCTTCCACGTTGTCAAAGGTCATCAGTTCCCTCTGACCATCTGTCAAAAGCCTTTTCCAGGCTTCCCCGTAGTTTGTCCACAAGCTGTGGCTGCTATTTGGTTCAACAATGAAAAAAAAAGTCCCTTGAAGGGTTTTTTTTGTCTTTTATTCATGAAGGGTCTACGCTGAAACGTTGACTGACCTCTTTGCCGAAAGCAATCAGTAAAATATATATTTTTTCTAAAACAATAAATATGTTGCCATTACAGAAAATAAGGATTTGAGGTTGTGGATCAGTTATAGTCATTTCCATGCATGTTATTGAGCTAAAAATATGCTTGCAGTCACCAATCACACTCGTCATTAGGCCACACTTTCTAAGTCTGTTTTTTCCTATATTATTTTAACAAATGTAAAATATAAAAAGCCATCTGGGACCTATAGATTCATTGATGTTATTGCTTTAACAAATATTTTTTTGTTTAGTTTTGTGATCCAATTAAGATGATTTTAGACTGAAAGAATTGGGATTTTGGGTTTTACTTACAGAAGTCTAGAACCTTTTTTGCCCAGAAGGATTTCTTTTCCATTAAAGAATGGAAAAATAAAGTTTAGTAATACAGACAAACTTTGTGAAAAGTATTTTTATGTATTAGCGTTAATAGGAGTGTAATATTCTTCTATTTAGATAAAGTGACAGTCAGGCCTTTTAAAGGTCCATAAATAAAATTAAAGGATAAAACATACAACGTGTGCCCTTTAGGAGTGTGAAAAATGTTTTGCCTCAAAAGGATTCAGAAATTGTAAGAGGACATGTTTAATATGGCATTTACCATTGTACTTCATGTATGAAGTTTATTTTTTAAAACATGTTTTTAAATATTGCAAAATTCATGACATTTCTGCTTTTTAGCAATCTCCTGCTTCACAAGTGATCTGTTAAATTCTGCTGTTTTGAAAAGCTGCAGTTCAGTCAAAGCGTACAAAACTCATTATTCTGTAAGCCTTCAAATGAGTTATTAATAAAATGGTAAAAAAAAAAAACATACAAAACCAAATCAATGTAAAATCAAAAAAATTCTACATAAACAAATCTGAAGGTTAAATGTAAGAGTTTTTTTTCTTTACACATGTCACATAGTGAATTATTGGCTTAAAAAAAATCTAAGAAAGAGGTTTATTAAAACTGCACGGACCTAGTTCTGTGCAGTTCTGTGTTCTGACTCACCCCAATTTGAATAAAGAAATACTTAGAAATGCAGTTATGAGCCTACATTCTTTTAAATATGTTCTCCATCATGAGAAAAAGGCTCCAAGAACACCAGAAGCATAATTTTCATTGGAGTGGGTCTTCAAAGGCACACACGTTAGGCTTGATCCACTTCAAGTCATGTCGGTTACTCCTCTGCACTTGGAAGGACTCGTGTTTGACATGCACTTAATAAACAAGAACGAACAAGTCTGTTTTTATGCTCTGAAAAGGTATCATGATGACTGATCATAGTCAGATGTCAATTGGGTAATACTTAAATGCACAAAGCAATAAAAACAAGAGAGTCAGGCTGAATAGAATTCCATATGTTTTTCTATATGGATGAAAAGAAGTGCAAAATCTTTAATGCATGTAAATTCAAATCAAGTGGTGTCCTTTAGGAACATCAATCAAAGAACATTTGTAGTGAACAAATATTCACATGTAATATCAAATCTTACGTTTTTGCATTTATCTTTTTACATTTTCCTAATTTTTTGCTAAAAGGTCATTTTTCCAATCCTTTAGAAGTACATAACTGCCGGAGTATTTAACAATTTAAACTTTTTCCTGTTGCAAATTTAATTTTTAAGGTCATCAGTAAATGCTAATGATCCAGTCACAATCAAATTTGTGCAGTTTGGAGTTCAATAAGATCAAAACAGGCTTTTTTGTAATTGATTTAACTATCAGTGCAGTGTTTAAGGTAAAGCGGTAAGGTGGGACTGCTATTAGAGTGCAGTATGCTTCCACAAAACCATCACTCTGCAATCCTGTCTGTTTACTCTGTATGTGCCATGGCTTTCTAAATGCAATTTCAGGTTCCTCTGCATTGGCATTCATGCTTCGTCAGCATGCCAAGCTGGGTTATGTATATTTGTATGTCCAGCAGATTGCAAGACAAAATGAAATTCCGGAGAATTATTTGCTATGGAGAGTCGTCCTATTTGATTAAAAACGCAGGATCGTTGTACAAACTCCAGGGTTTGACAGCAGGATGTACCGGTGAGTTTAACGGATTTTCAGGAATTGAAGGTAAATATGTTTTTGCGTTTCTGTAAATTAGACATAAACATTTTAATCTTATGTCCTGTATTGTTATTTTCATTCATACCATTTGAATTTTGGGAGAAATTTTTACACACACAAGGTTCACAAAAGTTGAAAAGGAAAAAATAGACCTTCATCCATTATTAAAAAGAGAGCTTGCATATTTGCTTCTGTTAAGTCAGTGTTCTAATAATATACACAGCTGCAGTCTGTGCTTCAACATGTTTTTTGTAGACTTAAATTATATTAAGGTTTTTGCTCACATCTATATTACAGCTAACTGGATTTGTCTGAGACTAAAGTTAGACTTCTGACACTCTGACACATGGAGGGTATCTTTTCCACTAAGCTACTGTAAATCGCTGTTTGCATCTAATACTGTAGCTTCCACTCTGTGTTTTTTCATTGTCAGAGAAATGATGTTACTAGAGAAGGGTTTGAGATACTTGAGTGATTTTCCATTTTCCAAAGCATTCTGGGAAGCCTTTGGTTCCAACATGAATTTCTTGTTGAAGCCGATGCAGGGGAAGGGATAAGCAGGAAGATTTAGAAAATAGATAGTTTCAGGTCAGGTCATCTGGTGCATGTTACATTAACAAAGGAGATCTGGGCCTCAAGCTAGTAGAGGATTGTTACAGACGTTGAGACAAAAGGAAGGAGTCCCTTTTGCATTGTTTGTTTGGGCTCACTTTCTGTAAGATGCAGCCACAGCCCTGATTGAATAACATGTTGACTGGACTGTACTTGGATCTGCGTTTTATACAAATATTCAACATTGGTCTGTCAGAAATAAACTTAACAGGTTGTCCCAAGCAGGTTTTTTGGCCTCGATCTAATTCCGAATTATTTAATTTAGAGTATGTGCTGATACCAGGTCCCGATTCGATACATTTGCAACACATTTAAATAATTAACATATTTAATTAACAGATTTTATCATTTAACACTTAAACATCCCTAATAAATTTGATACAATCGTTCACTTTGTTTAGAATAAAGTTGCAGTTGTTAAAATGAAAATATAAAATCTGATGAATCTGGGTAACATTGCAGCTTTCTGCCAAAAAATTTTATTTTTTCAATTACCGTAAGGTTCTTTAACTACACTCAATTGCTAATAATAAATGATCCACATTTATAATTGTAGACTTCCTGCCAACTATTGGTACGTAAACTTTTTACTATCTAATAACACCCATTAACCTACCACACCAGAAACAAGAACATCTTATCTGTGACTGTAAATCTTTGAGAACTCAAGACGTAGGTTCCTGATGGTAACAAACTAACAATTACAGCAGACTTATCCTGCTCCTAACAGATATTTACAGTAAAAATAAAAACATGTCTGTTATTTTGTCTTTGATTGTTTTTAACCCCTTGATACCTATTGATATAAATATGCATCAAACCACTCTGCCTCCAAAATGACCTTAATTTAGTACCTACTTAAGAGAAAAAATGTATTTTGTTTTTTTATAGATTAAAATAAATTCAAGCTTCAACTGATTCATATTGAGGTTGCCTGCACTCTTTATCACTTCTTTTTTTAAGAGTGATCATTCTTTCATTCTGAGGAGAGCTTCTTATAGATGAGTATTGTGCTTTTTTTTTTTTTTAAACATTGTTTTATTGTAAAATTTAAGGTAGCTTTAAACCCACAGCTGTACTCAAAGTTGCTTCTCAGATAAAAAAAAATCGTTTTTGGTCTAAAAAAGCTGTTAAAGAGCATATTGATCACTCTTAATCATGCCTGCCTGTGTGTTTTGGAGAGGGAGCACTCTGCATTTACACAGGCTTTGTGGCTGGCATTGTGAACTGATGTGTGACAATAATAGCTGCAGGCTATGACGGGACATTTTCCTTCTCCCATGCTGAGCTGCCCCCCTTAGAGCCTGGCTGTCTGCGTGTGTGATGCGTGGTGTGCGCGCCCGTCTTCCGTTGTGTGCGCCTTCGTGTTGGTGCGCCTGCAGCCTGTAGAGTCTTAAGAAATAGGGCCTGTCAGAAGTGACTGATCAGACTAATCAGGTGGAACACGGCAGACAGCAGGATTAAAATACACTGGAGAGGGAAAGCCCAAACATAGCTCGGAGCAGGACACACCCTAGTATGCTGTTTTTGTTTGTGTGAGCTGAGGATCTCCTTTCATTTTTTTCATTGTTTTGCTAAAATGTGATAATTTTTGCTGAACCAAAATTGCATTTTTAATGGGTACCCCTAACCCATAGTTATTTTAGAGACTTGTTTCAACAGCTGGCTTTACTTGTATTTGGCAGAGCGAGCTGCACCAGAGTATTATTGTAAACAGTGACAGTCAAGCTGTCAAACATAAATGAACTTTACACGCCTAAAGGGAAGGATAATCAGGAATGGAGATAACAGGGCATGTTTATCTGCCCCATTTATCTTTTTAGCCATCCAGTCATTCCTAAATCTACATCCTTGTTTTGGTTTGCTCTAACAATTATTAACGCTGCTTTCATTTTTTTTTTTTTAATGCAATGGAATAAAAGCACTCATCAATATTAATGGCTACTCTATGTTGAGATAACGCTCAGATATATTACCATCCACTAATGTTTGTTTGTCTCATCTGATGGACTCTAACCTCTATATGCATATTCAGGACTTTTCTAGGGTTTATTTGAGTAATCCTGAAAGAGACACTCGTTGAAAAAAATAGTGTTTTTGGTGTTTTTTTAACATGTTCTTGTGACATTTTTCTGATGACGGAGGACATCTATGATGAAATTTAAGCTTAAAATGGCATTTCTGAGTATTTATTTATTGAAATCCTTGTGAATTAGGACCAAACAAACAAATGCAGTTTGCGAAAGAGCATATTTGTTTTGTAGAAAGTTGCCCACCCAGCGGGATTGCGGCTTGTAGACGGCCAGATCCACGCAAGTCTTTGTTTTTCTCCTCTGAGCTGGCATCAGAACGTCATTTTCTGATGGGAGGGGTCAAAAGTGGGATGCATGTAGTGGTGGGAGAACTTTATGCCAGAACCTCCAGGGTGCAGCATTTATGGTGAGCATGCACGAGAGGATCCTGGGGTCTTTGCAACAAGGAGCGGGGGTCGGGTTGCTCTACGTCAGGGGTGGCTAACCCTGGTCCTCAAGAGCCTCAACCCTGCCTGTTTTCCAGGTCTCCCTGGACTGCTTGATGCTGATAACCTAAATCAGGTGTGTTCAGTCAATCAGGATGTGAAATCACTTAAGTCAGCTAATCAACAGCAAGCTGGTGAGGGAGAGCTGGAAAACAGGCAGGGTTGAGGCTCTTGAGGACCAGGGCTAGCCACCCCTGCTCTACGTCAATGGTCCGACCCACAACTCAGGTGAATTTGTGCTACAGAAACTATGTCAAAGAAAGCGGCATGCACAGGTTTTTTTTTTTTTTGGGGGGGGGGGGGGTATAAATGGAATACTCATCATTTAAAGAACTCTTTCAAAATAGTTTAAAAGATCATCAGAGTAGGACTTTAAAGACCAAATGTAAATCAATGTATATGTTTTCTGTCTTTTTTCTTTATTTGCTGCTTTTTCTTTTGATTGTTACAAAAAAAAAGCCTGGCATATTTAATGTGTTTATCCTTCGCGTCGACTTATCTTTGAGCACCAAAAGGCGGCAGTTACTTTATTTTTCCATTTCCAATTTTTTGGACTGTACTTTTCATTGCTCCTCCCTGTCTTCTGCCTCCTCGGTCATCTGTCCCTGGAGCTGCTCTAATTGAATATTGGGTCGGTGATGGTACACAGTCATCCAGCTGAGCAGTGGAGAAAGGCTCTAATTCCAGATCTCAGGATGGATCTGTGGCACACAATGACCCTGCCATCCTCTCTGCTCCCCCCCACAGATTCACAACTGAAACTCCTCTCCTCAGGCAGCTTTTTAATAGCAGCCCCTCCTCCTGCCCCCACGCACACACAGTCACATGCATTCACATCCACGTGCAAACATCCATACACCTGTGTAGTAGTGGCGCACACACGTGTGTGACTGTCTGTCACTTGTGCTGCTGCTCACACTGCTTTGGGCCTTTTTGAAGTGTTTTTAGGGCCGGGCGACAGCCTTTTTATTTCTCACATCATGCAGGGCTCAGACTGCTCAGCTAGATCTACTACTCAACTTGCCTGTATTGCATGAGCAGCACTCAAGGGAAGACTGTCGGGGTCTGAGGCTTCCTGGTCATTTTCCCCACATTATGTAGCTCTTAAAAGCACTTGAAGCAGAACGATTTAGCATGAAGGAGAGTTTAAAATCAAGTAGCTGAAGCTGGATGCAGTTTTCTTGCATGGACATTCAGGTTACATGAACAGCTTGTGTTTCAGGAAAAATGGCATGCAGACTCTAGCTTTTGGATCTGTGATTACTAAGAAATAAATGTAAAGTCCCAATCTGATCATCTTTTGATCTATTGTAAAAACTTTCCCAGTGGTCTTTTAATTACGACTTTGCCATTTTTAGCCAAAATCAAAAGAACATTGTTTTCTAGGACAGAGTTTCTGAGGAGGGGCAGGAGGTAATAAGAAATTTGCCTCTGAACTGTGGACAGGTCCGTTGGAGTTTCCCCTTATCCATCTGTTTACGTGCTCTCCTGCTTGCTGCCGGAGCTATCCGGCTGAACAGTTTTGATCCAGATTCCAGCTCAGATGAGAAAAACAAAGACGTTCATGGATCTACAAGTGGATGCATCAGAATGAGGGGAGCAGGGAACTTGTGGCTTTCCGTTTTCGCTTCTAGAACACAGCTACAATCTTTTTCAAACTGCATTTTTTCATCTACTCTTGATTTACACATTAATTTAAAAAATGCTAATACAGAAATGCAAATATAAGCTTAATTTTGTTTATATACATCCTCGGTCATCAGACAAATGTCACAAGAACATGTTCAAAACACCAAAAATACCATTTTTATCAACAGGGCTTTAAAGACTTGAGTCTTTATAATTGACACTAATAAAAGACTTAACTTTGACATACATCATATTGACTAGAGCTGTGACGGTGACGGATTTTTCATCACCGCGGTGATGAACCACCAGGGGGCGCGGTGTCGCGGTTAACCGCAGCCCCCCCCCCCCCCCCCCTCCAAAAAAAAAAAAAAAGAAAAAAAACCCACACACACACAAAATCCCCCCGCGGCTGCATCATAAATACATACAGTTACAACGTAGTATTCTTTATTAGCCTTTATTAACAAATAACAGTAACAACTGACTACTACCTACCGACGAACCCCACCCCCCACCCCCCCCAACACAAAATCCTCCGGCGGGCGGCCGTGTCGCGCACTCAAGAACGCACGCAGCTTAATGGAAATGAACAATTAGAACGCAGTAAATTTGTCGTATTTCCTCGCAAGACAGAAACTTCTTTTGTAGAATCAGGATGTGTGTGTGCTTCTAAAACAGCGCACGTGTGTCTGTAAGTAGAGTATGCACGTGCCCCGTGCTTCTCTAAGAGACAGCTACAGCCCCGCGCGCGCGCAGGCGGGTGCAACGAGGAAAGGAGAAGAGTGAGAAAAGGTTTCCAATAGAAACCCTCTAAGTCTGAACACAGGACTAGCAGAAAAAGTAAATTATCAGCAAAGATTAATGTGTTTATTATAGTTCCAATCACGCACCATATGCAAAACTTAAAAAAAAAAATAAAACAACTTTCAAAATAAAAGTGCGGTGATGCGGTGATGACCTCATCACCGCGGTGATGACCTCATCACCGCGGTGATGCGGTGATGCGGTTATCGTCACAGCCCTAATATTGACTTGGTATTTAAGACACGACTTGACTTGAAACGGATAATTTGAAGGAGCTTGACCTGCTTTTAATACATGTGCTGTATGTTATGATTTGATATTGCAAAACACCCTGCATGGGAAAAAAAAACAGCAGTTTGCAGAGGAGCAGCAGTCAAGCAGGCAACTACACAAGAATAATTCAAAAGTGATGATCACCACAAAATCCACCAAGGTTGTGTTGTTTAACTAACTGTGGCTCTAGAAAAATATCTGTAAAAACACTCATTCACATCTAGTTTGGTTCCATAGCAGAAAAAGCTTTTAAAAAGCCACCTGGACTTAGATTTTTTACGTCAAAGATGTTTTGCCTCTAGTCTAAGAGGCTTTCTCAATTCAATACTGTTATGAGAACTGACTTTTTATAGGCTCCCCAAATGGGAGGAGTTGGACAACTAAATGACTAATTAAAAAAAGAAAAAGTAATTTTTTAAAGTAAAAACAATACGTTTTTTGCTATGGCTGTAGAATGCCAACATTTAGACCCACTGAAGCAAGCAAAGATTATACTCAAGTTTGCAAAAAAGGGAACAGAGTTATGCTTTACTGCTGATTTGCCAGGATCTCTAATAAGTACCGCTATCAATAATAGGCCAATAGAGCAGTGTTTAAATAAGAAGTCAGCATGCACTACAGAGGAAAAAGAAAAGGTTTGGGGTGCCCTGAAAGATGGTCGGAAATTACCCACCTATGTACTTGGGCCATTGTGCTGCTGGTCAGCCTGGGCTGATGATGGTCATAATGTTCTGATAGGAGGGATCAAAGGTGGAGTAGATGTAATGGTGGGAGCTCTTAATGCCAGGGTTGAAAAAACCTAATTGATGTCAGCTTTATTTACCAATTATTTACCATCATCCAGAAGCTCCAAGATCGATGAGTTGATTAGTTAAACAGCATTGACAAACTTTTTAATTTTTGGGTCCTTGGTTTTTTTAAACATTACTGCCCTGCCATAAAACACAAGTGATGTAAATAGGACAACTTAAACTTGTAGATTTAAACAGTGTCACTAGGTGTGTCGCTGCTACTAGGAAATCATTCGGAGTAGCTCATGCATGCATGAAAACATCTATGAATACATTTTTAAAGTTGGATATAATGTTTATAACTAAACATTTATTCTAAAATGCTTGTTTTAATTTCCACAAAAAATGTTAATTTTAGATTAAGAAGAAGCACAGAGTTAGAAGTAACAAGAACTGACATGACCCCACTGGGGAGAAGGTAAGGATTTAATTAATTTGTGTAACTGTAAGCACACTGCAGTAGTTTAGGTTCTTGCTAATTATGGTGTAAAACTTCCAATTGTCTACCACTCCTTCACGTTTGGAAATGGAGAGAATTTGGCAAATTGTTTGAATGTAGTATGTCTAGCAGTGTTAATTTGAGTCTTTGACCCTGTGATAGACTTTGGAATTATCAAGAGTGTACGCCGCCTTTGCACTGAAGTAGCTGGGAGAAGCTCGGGTGGGATATGTATGAATAAACATATAACATAAATCACTAATTATAATAATAATAATAATAAATCACATAATTCCTTTATTTTCTTTTACTTTCTTACTCATTTCCCATTTAAGCATGGATGGCAAGATCTGTAAAATTAATGTATGTTGGGATTAATGTCACAAGCAAACAAATCATTGGACCAATTTGTAATTTGAAAGCTAAATTATTTATCAAAACTCCAATTGTAATTTTTTTCTATTTGATACAATGTGAGGCTCAGTAAGCTGAATAACAGGCGGGAAGATAGTCTTACTTTAGACGATGATGAGGTAGGGTGTCCAGTACTGTGACACATCCATCACTTGATAAATACTACGTTTATTCTGTACTGGCAAGACATTGTTGGTCTTTGTAAAAACATTTTGAAAATGCAGCAAATCCAGATGAGTAATTGAGTACTGTCAGGAAGCTGAGCAGAGTAAATTAATTTAGACAATTCACATATCATTAACAAAAAGTGTTCTTTTCTAAAAAATTGCAGTTTGTTTAATTGGATGGTTATGAACTTTTATTAATGAGGACATGCAAATAAGTTTTGTCTTAGATTTGTATTATTAAAAAGTGTACAGTCTTGAAGTTTAACCTGCTTGTCTAACTTTAGCAGAAGGGCTAAATCATGTAGGAATATAGAAATTATAAGCAAAAATACTGTATGAGGGAAATTCTTTCCATCCATCCATCCATCCATCCATCCATCCATCCATCCATCCATCCATCCATCCATGCAGGGCTGCTGGAGCCTGTACCAGCCACTAATGGGCGAAGGCGGGATACCCTGAACAGGAATTCTTTCTATAATAGTTTAATTGTGGGAAAATAGTTCAATTTTTAAAAATTGACTGATAATGTTACATGTTAACACATTGTTCCACTTCAGGAACAGAAGTATTTTTTCGAACATTTAGTTCACTGAGCTTTATAACTGTGGAGTGTTTTTATATATGTACAATAAAAGGAAAATCAAGGTGATATGATTGCATGTGATGACAAATATACTAGTGAAGTTAAATAGAAAAAAATAATGATACTCCTTTTTATTGTATTGTATTTTGATGAAAATGTTACTTTTACAAAGCAATCCTGTATATCTCATTTACAATGCCTGGCGGACATGGATGATGTTGAGAGATCAGGTCTATTTATATTCAAAGAGCTCAACTAAAACATTGGTAAATGACAAAAATATCATAAAGTTCCTGTATAGTTATTTTGGACTGCACTTCTTTTTCTGCGTTGCTGTCAGAATCAAATACTGATACACACACCTAAAGTGCCCTCTAGCGGTTGTTAATGGGAATCAACCGCTAAAGGACCACCGGTTTTTAAAACAAATATTTAAGCCATAATTTATTATTATTTAAATAATTTTTAAAATAAATAATTAAAGTTGCTCTTAAGTATAACTCACACTCCTGGCCAAACTAAGCAAAAAAAAAAATCAAAAATAAAAATGAAACGCTACTCATGCTCTAAAAAATATGTACATATTGTAATGTAAAATTATTGGTTCCCTACAAAATATCCAACATGTATGCACTTCAAAACTGGATAGCTATCTGCTCTCGTAAACGTTTGATTTGTGTAACTGTGAACCAAAATCAAAAAAGTCTTTCTTCAAAAGGATAAATTTCTTTTTCTGTCTCTGCCACACAAGGAAGTCCCCTTTTCCCATCTACAATGGTGGAGGTAAAGCTTCTTTTAGGTTTTGTGTGGGTATTTTCTGCTGGGGATGGGGGTGGTGTTAATCTGTATCCTGTGTGCTCAGGGTTTTGGATCCTTGTCGATGTGTTTTTGCCCTGAATGATAATTCTGCCTGTTGGAAAGACTAGGGGTTGTTGTGCAACATCTTGGCGCTCAGTTCTTCCCTCCTTTTCGTGCCACACTCTTTCCTTCGTCACTCCGTTTTTCCCTCTCCCTCTCCTTCCAGCTACCCTCCTTCAGTCCTTTGCAATCTCTGAGGCGGTGGAAGTGCCTTGACAGCACAAAGAGACAGTGTTTCGTTAGGGTGGGAACAGCAAGAGAGAGAGCTCATCTGCTCAGCGTGACGCCCATTACGTATTGATCTGGCTCGTAGGCTCTGGTAGCGCTAGTTAATGTTTGCAGCTACACCAATGCTAAAAAGGGCTTCCTCTGCCTTCATGTCTTGATCATGTTGCTTCCCAGTGCTAACCATGATTTCCTGGGAGATTGATGTTGTGGAAAATTTTGACAACAGGCACATGTTTGTGAAATCTCCGCCCTGGTGTGTTTAGACAATAAGCTCATTGATCTGAAGGGAGAATTAATTTGCTCTGGCACTAATGTGGGAGGGATCTAACGTCATAGTATTAGCCAATGTCAGATCCAGGCTGTTCAATTAGACCTGGCAACAAAGGCAAAGGGATCCATTTGCAGCTGCCCCACATAATCTCATCTGTGGTATCTTTGTGTTTATTCAGTGTTTTGATTTAAACTGCATGTTTGCATTTAAAGTCCCACTCCAATCATCTTTTGATCTATTTTAAAAGCATTTCCTGTGATCTTTTATTAATGATTGTCATTTTTAGCCATAATAATAAAAAAAAAAAGTCTTGTTTCCTCGGACATGGTTTCTTCAGAGCGGCAGTAGTTCATTAGAACTCCACCTATGAGCTAAGGATGGGACCTTTGGGGTGTTGGTCCGTCCCTACTTCCCGACATCCATCTATTACAGTCTCTCCTACTAGTTTACAGTCCCTCACAAACCCAACCTAACATTGCCAGTGCGACAAAAATTGTGAGCAATATTGGAGCTATCCAGCCATACAGTTTTGAGCCAAATGCCAGCTAAAACGAGGAAAATGAAGATGTACATGGATCTATTTGTCTACAAGTGAATGCATCAGAATGGAGTGGAACTGGTAGCTTGTGGCCCATCAACTGTTGCATCTACATCACTGCTACAGGCTTTTATTCACCTGCTCCTAATTCACAATGATTTTAACTGTGAAATACTCAAAAATGCCATTTTAATCTTAATTTTCTTTTTAAATGCCCTCCATTATTAAAATAATACCACAAGAACGTATTGAAAACACCCAAAACACAATAAGATCTTCGCAAACAATTTTTTTTGCTGTGCTTTAGTGAAAGCCTTTTGTCATTATCAGGGTTTCTTTATTACATTATAGGTGTATTTAGGCCGGAAATGTCTGTTGGTCCGGACCGGGTCCGCTTAATTTAGTCCAGATTGAGTCCTGAATTTTGCGTTTTTGGTTCAGTTGCTCTGCACCGAGCACGGAGCCTACACGGACTCTGGAAAAACTCAGATCGAACTGGGGCTCATTCTGATTGGAATTGAACCAAGACCGCCTTGAAAGATGGGTCGGAGAGCGGTTCCTGGTCCTGGACCAGGGTCAGCTTTGGTGCATTCAGACTGAAGATGTATTCTGGATTATCAGGCAAGACGAAAACTGGTTCACTTTAAGTGAACCAAATGTGTTCCATCTAAACACACACTTAGGCTGAGATGAAGTCCACACTGAAAGCCCTTTTTATACATTTGTATGAACATTTTATGAAGCTTTCCTTATGTTTGGTATTTTACAGCTGTTGCTTGCACGTGTATATTCTTGTCAACCCTTATGTAGCAAGGGTGTGTGTTGGGGTGTGTCTAAGGGTGCATGTTTGGGAATATGCGTTTCCCAATGAAAAATTACCGTAATAGTGGGGTAGGATTTAGCCATAAAGCAATTGGGATAATCCACTGGTTTACCAGGAAAGCTCCCAGAACACCCACACTGTAAAAGGATGTGAGTCAGGCTTCAAAAGGGGCCAGGGAAAGACACCAGAGAAACCAAAAGAAATGGAGCAGAGGATTAGAAATTTTATTTTTTTTCTGAACACAGCAGATGGTTTTGTCGGTATCAGATGGACATTGAGGTGATAATCCCAAGACAGTGAACACTCCAAACCTTTGTCATGAAAGTCTTAAAAAGGATAGTATCTTAGTCTCAGAGTGTGGATATGCACCTCACAGGCTTGCTGCAGCTTGCACTCCTTGCCCAACTCTCCTCCAAAACACCTCCTTTCATCTCTCACACATACACAAAAACACACACATATAAAGTGTAGTGAACAGATTAAATCTGACAGATAAGCACCTTTAGTTGCAGGTGCTGGAGCATGTTCTGTGAATCTTAAAGAACCACATTGGACAGATTTTCATCTCCTCACCTGCACCTAACTCTTTTGCTTTCTTCACTCAAAGTGACTGATAACAGGAGTTTGATGCCTTGCTTGATAACTCTTTTCATGATAAATCTATCACTCTAAGCTTCACGCTCATTTATAGGTCAAAAATTAGCCAAATTACACTAGTGGCAACACCAGGAAGGACACTCAAATTTTTTTTATACATATTTTTCAGAGGTGATTATATCTTTTAACACAGTTGTTTCATATTTAGCCAAAAAGCCTTTTTTAATTGTCCTGGAAGCAGTGGCCCTTACTGTCAACTTTTCTTTTATTTACAGTGAAATGAGCTAGAAAGCATCACAAAAAGATCACATTATGCCATTGTAAACCTGTGGCAACACTGTCATGTGATCAGTGTTGCCACAGGTTTACAATGGCATAAAATGTAATTTGGCCAATCACAATTATTAATTGATCTTTCATCTTCTAAGCCGTTTGTTCCCTTTCTGGGTCACGGGGTTGCTGGAGCCTATCCCAGCCACTTGCAGTCAAAGGCTGGTGACACCCTGGACAGGTCGCCAGTCTGTCGCAGGGCCATAATCAAACTCCCATGCCCACTCACATTCACACCTATAGACAATTTAGAGCAGGGGTGTCAAACTCATTTTCACCGAGGGCCACATATCCATAGTGGCTGTCCTCAAAGGGCCAGATATAATTTATACATGTAACTAAATGTAATGAAAAATAAATGTAATTACTCCTTAATGTTAAATAAGTCATTATTTATTTATTTATTATTACTTTTTAAAGTAACAATTACAGTTGCATAAATAAAAAAAAAAATAAAAAAAAACAATTACAGTTGCATAGAAAACAAGTTTGCTTGTTACTCTAGCATAAATCCTTTTACATTTGATTCTGTCAGGTTAGTTTACATGGACAGTGTGCAAGTCCTAATGTATAGTTGCCCAATTCGATATTTCAAGTCCGATTCCCCCTAGATATGAATAAATACACACCAATTTTTATTTTTTATTTTAAGAAATTAAAAAGGTTTATGCTCTCGAGGGCCACATAAAATGACACATTTGGCCTGCAGGTCTTGAGTTTGACATGTGATTTAGAGTAACCAATTAACCTATGAAGCATGTTTTTGGACGGTGGGAGGAAGCCGGAGTCCCCGGAGAAATCCCACACTTGCACAGGGAGAACATACAAACGCCAAGGTCCCCCATTCTGTTTCAGGTCCCCCAGCCGGGACTGAACCAGGGGCCTTCTTTCTTTGAGGCCACTGTCTCACCCAATCACAAAAAGTTAAAATTTCTCAATCACATTTAAGAAATTGTGAAATGCTTCGCACGTTATTGATTTTATGGAAGGAGCTTGGGCCGTTGGAAATTTGAATGCAGGCTGCATGTTGCCCACAGGCAGGACTTTGGAAATGCTTGTTCTCCAGTGTTTTTTGATAATTTGTGGGAGGTGTAATAATAATACAAAAATTCCTGCTTGGCTAAATTGCTATATTTGTCACTACTTATTATCTTGTATCTTTTTTACTGTACTTTTATCATTCATCCATCCATCTTCCTCCACTTATCCGGGACCGGGTCGTGGGGGCAGCAGTCTTAAGCAGAGATGCCCAGACTTCCCTCGCCTCGGCCCGTTCCTCCAGCTCCTCTGGGGGGACCCCAAGGCGTTTCCAGGCCAGCTGACAGACATTGTCTCTCCAACGTGTTCTGGGTCTTCCCTGGGGCCTCCGCCCAGTGGGGAAAAGCCCGGAACACCTCTCCAGGGAGGCGTCCAGGAGGCATCCGGACTTATCATTCAACTTTAATAAAATAGGAATTGCCATTAAAATCGCTGCTTAGCCTTATTTATCTCTTGTTTTTCTTCTTTTCCACTTGACTAAGGTTTTTCTATGTCTCAGAATAGCAGTTTACTACAACTTTTGAATTCAACTTGTTATACTCTGGCATTTGGTTTAGTTTACGGTTTAAGGACTAAAGTTTGAAGATAAATTGTATTCTGAGTCAGTTTCTCCCTTATCCACCTGGATTTAAAAGGGTTTTTGTTAGTTCCAAGAAATATAACACACACACACTTCTGGGTGTGTGTGTGTAGGCTTCAAAGACCTGTGATTTTTCTGAAGTTCCTGCCAACAAATAAAGGTTTATGTCTGTCAACATTATGATGGCAGTGATGAGTCACAACGCCCCTCTGACCAAACATTCAAAGACTGTGACACCACTCTGCAAAAAAGTACATTTTTTTTTAGTGTTCTAACACTCAGAGTAGTTTCTGTCATGTAGCAGTATTTATCTTTGTTACTGTCTGTAAATGCTAGGCTTTTTGTCTAAAATATAGATTACATAATTGTAATAATGTAAACTAGAACAATAAAGTAGACTTTTTCCTCGACTTTTTTTCCCCATGAAGTTTGTACGTAAAAATGTAATTCTTTTTGTTTACACTTTGGCTGTTGTGTAAACTTTTGTGATGCTTTCATCATGTAAAAAAAATCCCTAATGGAGAACAGACAGTTAAAGACAGATGAGACAAAGGCAGAATAGACTGCAGAGAAACACTTTTAAAAGTTAAATATTTCTATTTGAGCTAAAGAACATTAAAAAGATTAGAGGGGTAAACAGATATGTCAGCAAAATCCCTACACATCTGCAAATGTGATTGTCGCTGAATTTGCTTATTCTGGTCTTGATGTTTTACCAAAACAGTCCAGTGTGAGGCCCCTTCATCATAGTTGAGAATGTAGAGTATCACAGACATTTATGAGAAAAACCTGAGTTTCTTTGGTGCAGAGATGTTGACTTTGTTGACCACTGGAAGGGACAGCTATGTTGGCCAAAAAAGGAGGAGAAAATGTAGTCACTCCAGTTCAAACCCAGGATGTGCCAATTGTTTGAAATGTGATTATTGAGGAGACATTAATAATCAGAGTTTGTGCCCAGACGCAACTACATTACACCAATAAAAAAACATCTTCACATGCGCTAAATGCCCTAATATTGGGTAGCAACAGTCCAGTGTGAACACTGAATGCTGAAAGTGCGTTCTAGAATGGGCATTTTAAATGCACGTAGCATGCCCAGTATGAATGTAGCCCTGTTTGTTGTGTTTTAATTCCCCCTACTTCTTGTTGTGTGCCACCTTCTGTTTTTTGTTGTTCGACTTTGGTAAAAGGCTTGGGTCAGTACCATTTCGCAATGACTGGCTCCAATTTCAGCCTAAAAAATGTAAACATGTTTGACATGATGTGTGAACCAAGGTTTTTTTCCTTACTGACTGCCCTCAGACTGCCCTGCAGACTGGTACAGAATCTTCTGTAATGCATCCCAAGCTTAAACGACACGCAACACCCCGAGCCATCTAAGCATAAATGCAAGTTTGAAACAGTTCAGCGTTTAATCTTTGTAACTTATCTAAATATCACATGCAGACCATCAGACGGTCATTTGTGTTCTGGTTGATCATTGGAAAGTAACAAAACATGATAAAATTAAAGTCGCCTTAAAATATGATACCAAAGCTTAATGTGTTTTTGGTATTTGATCTTTTGGCACCAGCTATGGTATAAACTGTTGAAGTTAATGTCATTTCCGTGAAAAGGCCTCGTTTGATTTCATAAAGTGGGACCAATTATCTTGACCCTAATTGTGCCAAGTTCTGCTGCACGTGCTGCACATGTGATTTTGTGGGTGTTCAAGTCTTTTTAGGGCCAAATCACTGGGAATTACTTGGTGGACAATTCCTTCATTTACTACACCGCCAATTTGTGTAGATGAAAAGCAATTATCCCTTATCCGTTCATCAGTCCTTTGTTGTTTGCAACTGATCTCATCAGAGCTCTATCTACAAAAACCTCATGCACTGGAAGTCTGTGCTGCGTGCATCTAAAGCCATGCTAGTGCTACTCCATATGCACATTCCTCTACAGTTCATTTGAGGCCTAGATTTTCTGTATTTACCAGTAGTTAGTCCAGATGTCTGTTGTGCATAGGAACAGAAATCTTCTCAAAACTTTTCCATGTGCCGTCTGGTGTTGTGGTCTCAAACATGATATCAGCTCAAAAGATAGTCTTATCAATTCAGTACACAGTGCCTGATACAGTCAACACAGTGCAATTTAGAAACAGTACAGCATCTTAACTGATGCCTCAACAACCTATTACATCTCGAAGTTTATCAAAATGGTCCCCCTGATCTGATTTTAATAGCATCACCTTTTGATTCACATTATTGCAAAGTGACTCTGATTAATCAACAGAGACTTCTATTAAACATTAACAAAAAATAAGATTATTAAGTCCGTTCTGTGCAGTAATGTTTTATTTTAACTATACATGCTGTGTTAAAAAAAATTCAAAAGTATGAAAAACAAAGGAAACACTATTTACACATTCACAGTACAACTTTACAACATATCTACACGCTCAAATACTCCGGAGATCAAATATACAGCTGGCAGCGCATTACCATGTTGCACAGTATTCAACTAAAAGTTACATGACAAAAATGGTTCATTTGCCCATACATTGAGGTCTTACTGAAATAAAGGCTTTAGATTGCAACAGAAAAACCCAGGTCATATTGCATTGTACAAGGCAGTTGAGCAGTGTGTGTGTGGAGTGTATGTTTGTGATGTCAGTGTGCATGAGTAAGAAAAAAAAAAAAGAAAAGAAAAACCCGGGTATAGATTAGATGACAGGCAGAAAGTCTTTACATACAATCACTGCTTGTAAACAAAATGTGGCTTTGGGCTAAACAGGCAACTGACAATGAAGTAGAACTACAGAAGTAACCAAAACTGTCTACCCATTTCTATTAAAACAATCCCTCTTGTTGTCCCTTCTGACCAATTGACTTGATTCCTTTGGAGGAATTCCAAGAAAACTAGGATTCTGAAGCCCTCTCAGCCATACCGAGTCAACTTTTCATGTGAAATATTATGTTAATGCATTTCCTGTGTAGGATGTGCCGCATTGAGCCGACTGATCCACAGTGTAAGGTCAGACCACCCTACATCCTATGGTCATAAAAATACATTCACTGCAGGGCACCACTAAGCCGTGGAGACGATTCCTTTTCAAAAACGGCATTTGAAAGAGAAGTATTTAACTTAATCCCAATCTTTTAAACATTTTCTTATGAGATCAAAGGGGAATGACTCTTTTCAAACACACTTTTTGTTAAATTTTGTGAACAAGTGTTTGTAGCTTACATGAAAACAACATACAGAGGACCAGTTGACATTGCCAAAAATCATCTACTGTAATACTTATTTTTGTAAGGCACACAAAGCACAGATTTAGGTTCATTTGCCTAAAAATATTTATATTCCTTATTTATAGCATTTAAGTATATACAGGATGTCGTCATTTCCAGCATGACTCATTTGGACACATTGGTAAATGTTATGCTGATTGTACACAGGTCAGTTGTGAAGCTGGAAAGGGAACATAGGCTGCAGAACCAGTGGAGCAAATGACAATGATGTTATACAAATAGTATGTTCTAGAGTCAGATTGGTATGGTGACACAAGATCCACAGACCAGAAATCTGGCGGGAAATAAACTTGATGTAAAAATGCCCATTCATCTGCTAAAATATTTCAATGGTTTACAAGAGATTGACTCAACTGTTGTTTTGATACCCATGCTTCTTTGTAGTTCTTAGACATGATTGAAAAAACTTAAGTCTTGGAGGGAAAAAAAATATTTGAACGCTGGATTTCGTTTTTTTTTAATATAAGTTAGCACTTCTTATCTGTTTGAAATACCACACCATCCCTTACATTGAAGATGTACACAGCCTTATCAGACGGTGTACAAGCCCTGTTGAGGGAAAAAAAATGAACCAAAAAGAAAGGTCTCAAATTATTAGCAGCAAATGCAAAGTAAAATTTCCTAGTAAGTTTTCTTGTCCCTGTTTAGTGCACAATTTCCAAATTCAACTTGATTACAGCCCAACCTAAACCAAAACTCCTGTTAGAGTGACAGCAAAATAAGACTTAAGCTTGTTTCAGATGAAAACACAGACAATTGTTGAAATGAAGGACAGTGCCTTAGGTCTTCAACAGTTCTTAAGGTGCTTTGTACGACAAGTGGCACCACTCTTGAAGGCCTAACATGTGAACTGCTTTTACAAAAATCTGGATTCCAGTTAGCCAGCACACATTCAAACACTTTTATTTGCATTCTTTTCCTTTTTACTTACTGCATGGTTAAGCAGTTTATGGTCACATGTCTAAAGCAACAAACATGATTGTTGATGTTTTTTTTTGTTCCTCTGCCACCTCAAAAAGGCTTTGCCTACCATTATTCTCTGTTGAATTCACATTAGTGGGAAGACAGTGCTCAAGGGCAGCAATACAACTCAGATCCATTTTTCAAGTATTCCACGTTTTCTAAGAGTGGTACCAAACTGTCATAGCAGCTTCCTGGTATCCTAAACCTTGTATCCTCTGGGGAGATGGGTGTAACCCAAACCCAGATACAAAAATAGGCAGTAGATCCACCTCTACTGACCATACACCAATGCTTATAAGCCCAAAGAGGCAGATGAGTTCAGGGGACAGCCCCAGTGAGAATCTTTGGCCACACATGGTTTTCCCTTTATCCGTGTTAGTGAATGCGCATATAATTTAAAGGGTTAACACACCTCAAGTTGATACACAAACACACACTAGGCCATGTCTCATCCATAACCCTCAAGCCCTCATGGTGCAAGGCTCTACCAAAAACCATAATCTCTCCCTTAAAAATGTCCACGGTCCTTTAATAACTGTACTTGTTGACCACTCTCATTTGTGGAGTCTGTGGAGAAAATCCATTTGGTTTTGGGGGTACATCTGGCTTTATAGAAGGGGTCCGTTTAACCCCTGTGCGGGGGAGTGAGCCATGACCACTGTAGCTGCTCTGCCGTGACAAAGAAGAAGGGTTGGGTGTGTGCATTCCTGATGCTACTAGTGCACCATGGGAATCAAGTCTTGATGGGGGCGTCGGGGGCATGTAACCTCCTCTGTTCATACTCTGTTGGCGAGATACAGATACCCCCATGGTCACATTTGGTGAGGTGGATAAGGAATGCCTGTGAGAAGCACTCCGATGGAGTTGATATCCACCTCTTTGTCTCTCCAATGTGCCCCCCATGCTCAGACTTCCTGTTGGTGTGGTGGGAGTCGTGGGCATGGGCACATCAACCCTCTTTGTAGGGCTGTGCCTTGGCAAGGAGGAGGAGGGAGAGTACAAGGAAGCCTCACGACTGGGCACCTTGGGAGGCATTTCAGTCAATTCCTCCATGGGCTCCAGTGTGAGCTGTGGCCTTGGGTGGGGCCCTGACCCCTCTTGGAAAATGGCCTTGGGATTGGCCACAGAGTCATTGAGGTGTTTTAAAAGATCATTTAAAGTGTTTCTGGCATCCACAGACCTCTTCTGATCTCTTCTACCCCCTTTAGCATCTATATTCTTAAACTTCTTTTCAGAAGAATGAGGTAGAGGTTCATCCTCGTTGTCAGTGTTCTGATGCTCATGGGTGGCGTTGGGCAAGACAACCGCACTGGGAATATGGGAATGTCCCAGGCCAAGGTGAGAGTGGTGGGGATTGGCAGGGGAGGGAGAAGAGAGAAGGAACTGTGGACTCTTTGCCGATGAATTAGACTCCTTGTGGGACCCGCTGACCTTCCCATGAGCCCTCTCCCATTGGTTCTTTATAGGCTGTAGACCTTTCTGCTGGAGAACTGGTGTAGACTCTGGTGTGGGAAGAGCAGCTAGTTCTGGTGGCTGACATCCATCCCGTAGGATCATAGTCTTGGTGTCACCATTGGATGTATTCAAGTCTTTGCCATTACTCAGCAGGTTGGTGTACAGTTTAGGAGAATCCATGTTTGTTTGGTACTCCTAAAGCAAAAGAAAAAAAGACATCAGCTATAGTTTTACATCTCACTCGATCCCAACTCAACGTCAGAGTCATACCTTTACAGGACTGTCAAAAAGGCCATTGAGCTTGACAAAACTTCCAGCAGAATCAGAACAAGATGGTGCGTCAGACTCTGCGTCCTTGTGCACGCGTCTTGGTTTCCGTAGAAACGAGTCCCGGTAGCAGAACACTATCAGACCAGCGAGTAGAGCTCCCATAAGAAATGCAGCAAAGACGCAGGTGATGAGGATGTTCATGTGAACCATCTGGTTGGTATCGCCTAATTGGTTATTCACCACGCCTACAAAACATTGACATATTTGTTAAACCCCAGATAAAAGTGTGACTAGTTATAGAATGGCTACTTTCAAATACAGTAGCAGAAAGTTAGTCATTGGCTTTCTGCATATTTAAGGATGTATGAAGGAGAAACATGGCGAATGTTGATGCTTTTGCATACTCAAGTAACATTTCACAATCTGCTGTAAGCATTTTTCAACAAGTTAAGCAGAGGAAACCAAAGTGCATTGCCCCGACCCACATTCCTAAAGAGACAATGTCATGCATTCAGTACCAAAGGGAAAGAAGAGAACTCTTATCTGAGACAGAGAGCCAAATCAATGTTTTTGCACAATGTAATAACCAGCAAAAATTGGTCAAGGGGACATAGAGGCAATGTTTGCATTATTAGAGCCCAGACAGCTGCTGTTCTAGGTTAGTTAGTAACCACAGACATTGAAAGAGTTAGTCATCCAACTGTGTGACCACAACACTGATGTGACACACAGTAAGCCCAGTCAATGATCTACCAGCCAGGGTAAATTGTCACTAAAGCTATTTAAAAATCTAACTGTATATGGGAAAGAATCAAAACAAATACAGAACATAAAAAGGTTAAAAGGACAATGAATGCAGGTAGTGTGATTGTATAAGAAGAAATAATTTGGAAAAAAGAAAGCAAGGAGGAGCAGACAAAAATTACTGTGACTAAAAAATATATGAAAGATCTTCAACAACATAAATTCTAAATGAAAATGCCTAATAGTCTAAGTTAAAAGGTCAGACTATCTACTGAAAATTGCTAATCTACTTGATTTTATAGATTGATTATACACTAATTTACACCCTAATGGGAATTTCTGGTAGCTATCATGTCAGGCTCAGCCCATCACGCTGGCTGCCTCTCTGTGGGCCTTACCCTCTGGCACCCCTGGGAAAGATTTTAAAGAATGGGAGGTGGTTGGGTCGTCCTTCGGCACAGAGCCTGAGCCGTAGAGCTCTGGACCAGGCTCAGCACCTGGGCTGTGAGTGGATATGAGTACTGGGGGGTGTATGGGCCCACTGGGCTGGGCAGTGACTGGCGCAGATGACAACTCCATGTCTGTGGTGACAAACAAACGGTTAATAATGTGCAGATGAGTGTGAAGCAAACTGTTTTCTTCCCTGTTGGCATGTGCAGAGTTAGCAGAAAAATAAGGCTTAAACCTTATTATAGGTGAGATTTACACACAAACAAACCAATGATTTTTCCGTATTCAGAGAAAGTGAATACACATAGGATATCAATTTTTGAAGAGGAGCTGGATCACGGTAGTAGGGATGCCAAGGGATGTTGTGTGGGCATGCATTAAGACCAAAAGGTCCGGAAAGGAAATGATGAGTGGAAAGGAGGAAGTGAATCAGCGCTGAAACACAGCACAAACGTCCCATAGTGGATATGCTTTGTGAGGATGAAAATGAAGCTTTAGCATTCAGGAGGTGTTTGGCACAGAAGATGAGTGGTAAGGCTGGAAATGCTCAACCCAAGGAAAATAAAACCATTTGAGTAAAAGATCAAACTAACCAGAGGTAGGGTCACCAAATGGTTTGAAATCTGGCACTGAAGTACTGCCCAAAAAAGCTAAAAGAATTAAAAGGACAAGAAATCATTATGGGGTATTCAGAGATAAAGAAAAACAATAAAAAAAAAAGATAAACCTCTCAGAGATACTAAGAGTGCAGTTGGTTTAACATTATAAATATTTAGCACTCGCTGACTGTATCTTTTGCTCACTGGAGGCCCTCTGGGTCTGATCAATACTGAGGTTCAGCCTGGGTCACGTTTAGCTGATACATGTGAAAGGAAAGATGCATTTAAAAGAATTGAGGCACTGTTTCGGCCATTAAATATGGCTGAACTTTCATAATCATGTACCAGCTGAACAAGTTCTTAATTGCACATGTCCATGTTTGCGTCTCACAGGCAGCATTAGTTACAAGTGAGCATGTACTGTATGCGATGCGTGTGTTATTACTGACTCATGTAGGGACAAGTTACTGGTGTGAGTGTGCAGGCTCATGGCGTGTGTGTGAAGATGAGGCTTTTGCTTCATTTGCTTAAAATGTGTGTTAGCCCAACTGTGCAAGCTAGCACTTGTTTTAAGATAGATGGCATGGCACAGAGATGAGATTCATACCATGGCAGTCTCCAAGATGGGCAGTATTTCCTAATTCAACGTCTTGCTCATATCCAGTTCTAAAAAACAAAAACAGAAAAGTAATGTGAGAGGAGATTATTAGATGATAAACAGGCTGCAAAAAATACATTTTTTCCATTAATTTCAAATCAGTGCTTGAACTCACAAAACACCCGGCTGTATCCTCTCACAAGCACCGTGTGACCTCCAGCCACAGTAAGGATCCCTTGATGCAATGCAAGACCTGGCAAACACACAACAACGTGGTTTAATCATTCTGGAAGGGGCATTATCATCAAGCGCAAGTGATGATTAACCAAGAGACATTTATTGCCATTGCCTTTATGACATTTGCTTGAAAAACAAAACAGTAAAACATCTATGACCAACTTCCCGGCTCGGTGCTTGTGCCACAGCGCCACACTTACTTGTGGCAAGAAGAATGTCTTTCGCAGCGACTCAGTGGAATGCGGATTACACAACTCGAAAAAGCGACATAAAGGCTGTGTGCGTCCTTGTCCACGTGCAGCGAGAGGACACGCTTGTCATCGTCATGATTAGACAGACACCTGAAAAAGAGAAACCCATTTAAGGGTCTGTCAACTGAATGTCTACAGTGTCAGTCTCAGTAGATGTAATCTCTTGTTGGGTAAAAAAAAGTTACGTAAAGCTTTCTCTGGCTCTATTAAATGATTTGAACTTGTGAAGAATGGGTGTTTGCACACTGACTTTTAAAAATAATCACTGTTTTGGGAAGAAGAAGCATGCACTGAGAGAAGCCGGACATCTGGGCCAAGATTTTTAAGAAGTGCTGACTCAAGCCAGAAGGAAAGGAGAAATGGAGGAGAAAGCCAGACAGAAAGAAGGTAATGGGTTAGTGTCCTTACTTGGCCTTATTGAAGACATCTATCTCCTCCAGGAGCAGGCTGTCATTCAAGAGCATGGGGGAAGTCTTAGCCAAAACCTTGAGGATGACCCCCGACTCAGCACCGATAAACACCACTGTGTAGTTCTTGTGAGGTCCAGCTTCATTGTCCACAGCCAGTGCTGTTAGTCTGTACCTTCATAAACATCAGACAGATGAGAGATTATTTCATTGTGAACACATTTTTTTTTCACAACAAATGTTTGGAAGGATGAGTATAAAATCCTTACTTTAATATTGTAAATTAATAAGTAAATACACAATGCATGCTAAAACTGCAGCTACTTTTGCAAAATCTTAAACAATTCAGTGCAGCAGCTGCTTAAAGAATTCTTTTTTTGTAGTGGTAAAATATGTTTGGCTTATAGTTTTATTATTAAAAACAGATATAATTGCTGAGACAATAATGAAAATAAAGGTTAAACTGAAGTTGAAACTATAGTGTTTTATTTATTTATTTAAACCATGACACACCAAGATCTGTTTTGCACTGACATTCCCTGTCTATAAACCAGTGACACCCAAGTAATGAACAAAGGTTGGAATTTGGACCTTTGTCATTTTTCATAATTGGAAGCAAAGAAATCTGAACTTGTAGACGTGGAATTTGATAAGCGCCTGTATAAGTAACAAGATTTGTCAGGAAAGGTGTCCCCCAATATAGTAAAATACCATACTGAAATGTCTGTTTACCTTAAAAATTCCATAAAATGTGAACAATTTGACCAAGCTCTTAAATAAGTCCAACTTTTACATTTTGTTTAATTCAGTTAAAGTGTTGGCCTGTTAGCATAAACATTACCGTATTTTCTGCACCTATTGGAGGCGCCAAAATATAAGGTGCCCATTAATTAATGTTTTTAAGAAATCAATGTTTGTAAACATATTTCATATATAAGGCACACCAAACTATATAGTGAACTAAGGAGCCTATACCATGCAAAATCAATTTTTTGAGCTTTTAACTGTATTGTAATGAAAAAGTGGTATTTTAATCCATTCATGCATTTCTGAGTATTCCTCCAAAAACCTGCCCTCTTGGCACCATATATTTACAATAACACCAAACCTTGTTTGTAACTTGAACAAAACACAGACTGACATTTTGAACAGGTTGCCATGTACTTCTCAATATACCTTCGACATCAGTAAGCACAAGAATTAATCCATATAAAAATTTGTTCCGGGTATAAGGTGTACCTTCATTTTTGATAAAATTACAGCTCTGTAATTTTTGAAAATACGGTAAAAGAAGAAAAAAGGCTGATTTCTTAAAAAAGAAAAAAGTGCACATTTTTTTAATCAAATGGTATAAACAGCATTTGCATAAAAATTGAAAATGTTGTCCTGCCATTTACCGGACACGCGTCTTGGTGAACCAAGGTTCATCCCCGGTAGAAGGCACTGCTGTGTCCATGAGGGGGTGGGACTTGATGAACTGCAGGGTTTCATCCGGGAACTCGATGGAGCTCTTAAAGGACGCAGCTGGACCGTGACCTGCACAGCTTCCTGGTCTAGAGTAGAGAGCACACAGAGAGGGCAACGGGTCAAAGACCAGCCTATAAGATCACACATCAGGGAGTCATAATAATGGGCAATGAATTGGAGAAGCAGCAGATATGGGGGAGGAGAGGTAGCAGGTGTTTATCAGGATGACAAAAAAAGGGCTCAGCTGGAAACATAAAATATACATAAGCATAATTATTTTCCATCAATGATTTACTGGTGTAATTAGGTGCTTTGTGGACTTTGTGCTTTGGACACTGGGCAGGGCTACAGATATATGTGCTGACTGTAAACAGGTTAAATATTCAACACTTTTAATTATGCCAAATTAATTATTTAATCATGAGCAGATGGTGAACGTGTATGCTGGGTCAAAGCTAATAACCTGGGCTCTCACTAGTTAAAAAGATTTAATTTCACTGAGTTTTATTTCTGGGAATAAAAAGATTAACAAAGGTAAGAAAAATGACAGAGGGCCAAGAGCTGCTCTGTTGAACACCTGCTCTTTTAAAGACCCACTCCATTGGAAATTGAGCTTTTTGGTGTTTTTAACATGTTCTTGTGGCATTTCTCTTATGATGGAGGATATCTATAAAGAACATAAGCTCAAAATTGAATTTCTCTGAGTATTTGTTTCTTTAAATTGTTGTTAATCAGAAGCAGATGAAAAAATTCCATTTGAAAAAGATTGTATTTGTTATGTACAAACTAGAATTGGCGGGCCACTATCTCCCTTCTCTGCTCCATTCTGATGCATCCACTTGTTGACAAAAAGATCCATGTACGTCTTTGTTTTCCTCGGCTGAGCTGGTATCTGACTCAAAACTGTACGGCTGGATAGATCCAATCTTGCTCGTCATTTTTGTTGCACCTGTAGTGTTATGTTGGGGTTGTAATGGGCTGTAAACTAGTGGGAGAGCATGTGAGCAGAAAACTCTCAGCAACAGGGAGGGGAAGGGGGGTCGGGGTTGCTCCATGCAAATGGTCCCGCCCACAACTCAGAGGCAGATTTCAAATGAACTACTGCCGCTCTGCAGAAACTGTGTCCCAGAAAACAATCATTTTTATTTTGGCTTAAAAACAGCATAATTGTATTTAAAATACCACTGGGAACACTTTTACAATACATCAAAAGATGATTGGAGTGGGACTTAAAGAAAATTAGGCTTCATCACTGAAATGTGCTTCAAAATGTAGGCTTAACAAGTGGAGATATTGCTCAGAAGGTGAATGGGACAGTCTTACCTGGGTTTGGGTAGTTTTTCTTCAGGAAATGGAGTCCACACAGAGTCTGGGGTCTTCTGCTCTTTGAAACGCCCCCAGAACACTTTCTCTATGTCAGCCATGGAGAAGGCACAGACAGCTGAGCCTGGGATGCTGTGGGAAGGTAGACACGTTGGTTCGAAGTCCAAAATACCAACCTTTGCCAGTGGCCACACCCACTCTAGCTCACCTGTTCATCTGTGTGGTGAAAACCCCGACCACTGAGGGGACTCCGTTGATGTTGATGATGTCAGTGATGGACTGGAGCACGTCAAAGTAGAAGAAGGACTCCCCTGGCACTGAACAGTTGAACCTCGCCTTCACAAAGGATGTCCAGTGCTTCTCCAGCACCCGCTGTGACCCTCCCACATCATTTTTACAGATTCGAGCCACTCTGGAATACACAACCTGCGAGGAGCAGAAGTTTTGAAGGGAGCTCAGTCAGGCAAAAAAAAAGGATCTTAGTGAACATCACTAAAAACTCTCCAACATCCTAAATAATAAATAACTCCATCCTGCAGCGACTCAGCACAAATGACTAAACACACACTCTCGTCTTTAACTTAGTGTGAAGAGACTGTTCACCCAAACTCAAAGACGCATAAAAAGGAAAGCATGAAATGTGCATAACTTAACGCACATGAAAGTATGTTTGTTTTAATGTATTGCCAAGGCATAGAACATAAACGAAGCGCTGAACAGTCGGCTCAAATGTTTTAATAATTGAATACTGCAAACCTCCATCAGAAGCCAGGTGTCACACCAGCATTAGTCTGGTTGAAATATTTAGCAGTTGCTTTTCTGGTACAGGATGCTGGCTTTCTGGGACCAGCCCAGGATGAAATGTGGTCAAATGGAACGTTGACCTCAAGCTTAGAATGTCCTGATTTCCTCTACATACAGTGTGCTTGTGTTGGCTGAAGACTCCTGCACGCACACTTCCTGAACATTTTTTATGTTTTTATAGTCAGCGTTTTCAGCCAGTATTGGTTATTACAATATTTAATGTATTTTGGGTGTGATTACCAATCAGTACATGTATAGACTCAGAGCCGGGTCCACTGTGTGGCAGAAGTTTTACACTTTTCTATGTGACACGGATCAAGTACACTTTCTTACCTTCCCCAAATTGCTGTGCTCCACTGCAATCTCTCGGTAGAAAAAATACACATAGTTCCCATACTCGGCTGCATGCAGGAAATGAGGTTCTGAGGGAGAAAGAGGCACAGAGCTGAAGGGTATTTCTGCACTGTCACCACCACAGTGCATGTTCAATATTTCAGAGATTTGTACAAGGCAATATATGACAGGGATGACCTAGATTGCCTGGGAGAGAACGGGCCATATTCCTCATGAAGTCTCGCAAGACAGGAGAGTTCTCTATCATTCCAAAAAGAGCTTGATAGCTGAGTATATACAAGCTTAGGCACCGCTGGCATTTTGCTTTGTGCCAGGTAGACACATGTCTTTCCAGGAAGGAGCAAAGATTTAGGCCAGGAGGCTTTGGTTACCTTTTAACCATTTGGAGTCGTATTTGATAGTCCTTAAAGCTGATCCATCACCCATACTGCGATAGATAACAGAATCACTGGCTTGGAAGTCGGCCACAGTTGCAGAATACAGCTTTCCCTCTAAAAAAGAAAAAAAAAACATTTTTGACATGAGAACATAGTCAGAAAAACCACAGATCTTCTCTGTTTTGTTTATTTTCTTTCATGAAGTGTAATTGGCTGGGTTGTTATCGCTGCAAGCTTTTTCTTACAGTTGCAAAACAGAGGTGATAATGAGAAGATAAGGTGAAACACATCACCTCTTTTTAGTGAGACTAACTATGCAAGTGGGCGTGTGTGTGTGTGTGTGTGTATGGGTGTGTGTGAGACCCGTACCAGCAAATAGAGCAACATTGGTTTGCTTGGAGTCAAATGGGCACCGTGCCAGACCATTGATCTCTTCTCCATCAAACTCGAGGTTATCCAGCTGCAGGGTAGATGGAAAATCACCCACACATTAGAGCAGGTTAGTCAGGAAAACACCCCCACAATGAACACTACAAATCGCTTCAATATTAAAAAACAAACAAACAAACAACTGTGCTGCAGATTTATAATTTTTTTAGTGTGTCTAAGGTTTGAGTCACGCAAGTACTGACCCTGTAGTATCTGCACATGGGGTTAAAGCCGTTCGTACCACAGATAAAGACCAGGTCATCGTTTCTGGGGACCAACACTTTGATGAAGTTGTGGCACTCGTCCTAGAAACAAAAATGTGTTAAATAGGTTGATGGTTTCACAGGGCTTCTGTGCCGATGGTGAAATGCTGTCCAGAAGGAATCACTTTAATATTACATACCCTGTGTTTTCCCTTAACAGCACACATATCTCTGTCATCTTGGCCCGACCGCCATGTTAACTTCTACAAGGGACCAGAAAAAAAGGTTTGTGTCAAACAAAAATGCACAAACTCACACATGAACTCACACTTGTCTGGTTTTACACTCTTGTCACTTGACAGCCTGTACAGTTTTGTGACAAATAGTTTTCCCATCTTCTGCAGAGTCTTTTACATTTGGAGAGTGAGAGGAGGAGAGAGCAGTATGTGATGGGAATCTTACCCGGTAAGGAATGATCTCATTCCTGTAGGATTCTCTCAGACTGACTAGGTACACCTGATCTCTGTGGACAGAAAACAACAAAAACACACAACTCAGCATCAAACACGGCAAGGAACACAAACTTATGGGCCTTTATTTTATTTTGTCTTTTTACTTTGTTTTTTTTAAGTGAAATGCTTAAGACATGCATTTTAGATAAGTTTATTTTACATTTTTTAAGTTCAAAAATGCTATTCTAATGTGTTTAGCAGTACATCCTGTTTCCATTTCTTTCCTAAACTATTTTAAGCTATTTTTGTGAACCCTTTAAGGTGTATGCACATTTGCCTGACCTCTCCTTATATTACATCTGAAATTGTACACCTTCAATCTTAATCAACCTTTATCTTTATGAGTTAGCTTTAATTGAACAGAAAACACAGCAGCTGTCAGCATTGATACTTCTAAGTGTGACTGCAAGGAGCCAGAGGAGCAACTCCTATACCCATCGTGTCCAAGTGATTTGCTGCAACAATATTAGTGCTAGCACTGAGATTAATCCCACTGTCCATAAATACCAAAAAGACATGTAAAGATGCCGAGAAATCCCTGACAGCATGTCAGGCCGACGTGATAGACGCCCTTACTGGATCAATACTGGCTGTATACATCAGATGCAGGCCTGGAAGCCACAGATCCAATAACACTAAGAGCTTTTTGTCCTGGCGTTGGCGGATGTGCCAAAGAGAAAAGCAGCAGACGGGGGAAGAAGCAGTGTGTTTGTGTGTTACATTCACCTGCCAGCAATGAACAGAGTGTCCTGTATCTTGGTCATCAGCTGAAAGTCAAGGCGATGCTGGGACTCGTTCGCAGAGGGCCTGCCTCTGAACACGGGGTACCTCCGGGAAACTGCAAACACACAATCCGAAACTCACTCACCTGTTGTGTCACTTAAACCAGCTGTATACTAAACAGTATAAATGCGTCCAGAACAGCATATTCTCTACAGTCAGACCAATGTGTCATTGTTTTGTACCTGTGCCATAAATATGGCTGCTTGTGTCAGCACATTTCTGTTGTTGCAGTACATTAAAGAAATTGAAATCAAATCCACTTAGCAGTACAGCTGGCCATACAGCAGACTGACTGTGAGTTCAGATGTGGCGTGTGCACCTGATCTGCTGACACCACAAGAACAGCCAGACTGGAGGCGTTTTGTCTTAATTCTGGGAGTAAGTAGTAAATATGGAAAGTGTGTTTTCGGGGTACATGGTTGTGCTGTTGTGATTTCAAGCCTTCTGTCTGCTTGGCTCATTTGTACTCACAATGTGCGTCAACGACATCGAGGGGCGCCACATCCTCTGGGAAGCTGACTGCGAGGAGAGAGCGCGAGGCTGTCAGCAACAGTAGCAGAAGCTCACTGAGCAGTAGCGCAGCTCTCTGGCCCATGGCTGCTCACAGACAACACTTCCTGTTTCACACTGGTGGAGGTGTTACCTGCAGACACACGTGATAAGCAGGCTTTTGTTTGGAATCAAAGACATTTCAGGTCATATCATGCACCGTGGGGGTTCACTTGAATCCCATAAGGTGAACCGTTACAAAATAAATCAAAAGGAGTTAACAGTAAGGTGATGATGCACACGCAGCATCCTCTAATTTATTGATGACTGGGCTTTCAGTGGCACTGTTTCCCCCTCCGCCCCTCCCTGCATCTGCTGTCTTAGGGAAGGTCAGCCAAGTGACCGGTGGGGCATCTCGGTGTGGGTTGGATGCGGCGGAAGTCTTCCGTTAGGAGCATGGCAGGCCTGCTGTCCCAGTACATCTGTGCTCTGACTGGTTTTTACTCAGCCAAACTCAACAGTAATCAGAGCACTGCAGCTTCATCACCATCGGTAGTGTAGCCTCTGCTCTGACCTTACCAGATTTCTGTCAGCGCTGGTAAAACTCCAGCCTTTCCAAGGAGCCTGTGTGCTTCACTGCAGCACAGTGATTCATATGCATTTTCACGTTATTTTTATGCAAGCAGTTTACAATAGAACGAGACTTAGACATTGTGTGACCTGATAAAATGTCAGCACCATTTAGGTTCATGCAACATCAGCGTGGCAGAGGTTTAGAGAGTGCAAAAAGGGGTGAAAGACAACTTTGGAGACAGACGGCATCTGTATCTATTAATGACCAATGTACATTTAAATATTTATAAGGCCAACAAATTATTCATGTGAGCAAAGCTTGAACGGATAGAAACAATTTACTGGGAGACGTCACACAGTCAGAGGGATGGATTAGCTGGGAGATGCACACACACATAATAGTACTTTCAAATGACATAACGCAAAGACTGATGTATTTGTGGTAACACACACACATACAGAGTATTGACTCACTGTTCAATTAGCCCCAAAGCACACCTGCTCCAAAGCTGTCTGTGAGCCCCGCCTGCCAAGCCATTAGAGCTTTGATTGATCCACACAGGAAACGTGGGCAATCAGCAGCCAGAAAAGACCAACTTATATCTGTGCCAGAGCACAGCATAAGCAACTTCCATTGAAGCATTTGATTTGGTCATAAGTTTAGTAAAACGAAAAATACCCTTAAAGGGAGAATTTTTTTGGCCCAACATAAACTGCTATATCGCTTGTCAAATAAATCAATTAACTATAACAATAAACTGTGTCGCGCTCTTTGTCAAAAAGCAAAGACTGTGAAGTTTCTTACCAGACAGCAACAATCTGTTGGAACGGCACTATTCAGATTACAGAAAAACAACATTTGAGCCAAGAAGTTGAAATAAAACATGCTGGCCCCCCCACTCAAAAAAAAAACCAAAACCTAATCACCCGGAGCAGGAAGAAACAATTGCTCTGTGATGATGAAAGAGAGGGGTTGTAATGCGGAATGTGAGTAATGCCAGTATTTTGCTCATCAACAGTGTGTAATCGGGGCTGTTCAGCCCTTTGTGGGAAAGTGAGCCCTTTGAAAGAACAGTGTCATTAGGAGTGAGTAATGCGGGGCCAAGATGAGGAAAAAGCCCCGGCTTCGTCACATAATGGTTACTGCTAAAAATGCGGATGATGGGGGAGCATAAGGTTGCCCCCTCCTTATGGGTTCATTCACTATTTTCTATGCTATCACTTCTTAAAATCTAGATACATAAAAGCTGTGGGTGTGAGGGATCTACGGATCTAATGCATGCTTCGATCTATAGACAGGAGGAAATGATTCTTAATGAGGAATCTTATTTTCTACTCCTCACAGTTTAGATGTTCAGGAAAAGCTGTTTCAAAACCTTAAACAATGAATCGCTGCAT
This sequence comes from Oryzias curvinotus, assembly GCA_023969325.1. NCBI lineage: Eukaryota > Metazoa > Chordata > Actinopteri > Beloniformes > Adrianichthyidae > Oryzias > Oryzias curvinotus. The sequence continues at coordinate 3,212,604 of CM043708.1, forward strand.
TTTAGGTAGAAGTTCAGGACAAGAATAGATGCTAAATGTTAAATAAATGAGGGTGAAAAAAGGAAGCTCAGGTGATCCAGAAAAAGTAAATAATCGGAGCTCTGCAGCACTGCTGTACTGTGCCATTGTGCAGACTGCAGACTGCTTATTGCCCCTACTCTCCTCCCAGGTAAACCCTTACTTATTTACAGTCCCTCTCTGTCACGCCTCTTCAAGAAAAACCTCATATTCACACTCTTTTCCTCCCATTCTCCTTTCATAAAGAATTCAGAAGTAAAAACGCTCCAAGCTGAGACAGATTCTTAGCTCCCGTTTCCCATAATTCCTTGCATGCCAGCAGCTTCACGGTTCAGGCATAGGCTTTCCACCTGAACTTTCATTTAAAGGAGAAACAACATGAGCAGAGGTCAGCGATCTAAAATTACACCTCAATCTCGTGCGAGCCGCTTTTCTTTTCTAATGACTATTGGTTCCCTCTCTCTGGTTCCCGACTCTCCCTCAGTGTGTGAGTGTATGGCAGGTTGTGCATGCCTGTATAGGCCTTAACAAGTCTAGAGATCCAGGGCTTGTCACGCAACTCAGTGGCATTCAGCCTAGCTTCACATTATCTCTGTTATTACAGGCTTTTCAGCGTCCTACAACCACGCACTTTCACTGCTAATGTTGTTGGCTCACGCCCATGGTGTTGAACACATGGAGGGAAAGGGGGATGTGGTAGATTTCTCATTTTCACTGAGGGTGGGTGTAAGGGTCCAAAGCCAAATTCTAGTAGTAACAGCTCAAGCTTTAATGTCCCAAGCTCAAAATGACAGATTAACATTTACTCCCCTCTCAGCTGTGCTTAACTTGGCACATACAGGCTATGACCTCTCTTCCACTGCAGCTTTGGGTGTTTAGTTTTTTACAGGGAGGTCATACTGGGAAGATTTTTGCTACGTTCACACAGGGCTCAGCAATGCGTGTTTAAGCGACTGCTCCCAATCAAAAGTTGGTACAGATAAGCCTTTCAGGCTTCCGCGTTCAAAACTCGTGTCACCATGCAAGTTTGCAGGTTTTCAGCTCTACGTACAAAATGTGCAGCCATTGAACGTGCATTGAAAGTTAAGCCAGTGAAACTTTGACGAATCAGGGACTCGGATTTGGTACTGATGTATGGGTAGCGTCCTTTTCAATTCATAGAAGAGTCAACTGTTTAAAAAAAATGATCATGGGGGAGGAATTAATAATTGCGGTTCGTGCCAGGCTGGAATTATACAACAAAAAGCCTTTTGCACTGCTTCACCATTTTCCACCAAGTGTCTTCCAACTGCTGGTTCATGCATTAGCATCGGGTAGTCATAGTCCAGAATTAACACCATATGCTAAATGCGCGGTCTAGAACCCACGTTCAGCACATCCTTGAACGTACCATTAAGAATAAATAAAAGAACAGTAAACAACATCAGTGTGTGAGGTTTGGTAAACTAAGAGTGTGATGGGAGAAGCTAAACCCCACAGAACAATGGCTGTTGCTGCCAGAGGACACTTCAGTTGTCATCTTGCACCATGCTAAGCTGTAAAGCTAACAACACAGGAAACTCCAGGAGTTCAGCTGCAGACGTGGTCTTCCTCATGTTCAGAAGACCATAAAAGACTGTTCTCCAAAAAAAAAAAAAAAAAAAAGAATGTTAGTTGGGTCTGAGAAATGAGTAAAAATTTACTCACATGTAAGACTGAGTCAACCGAGCAATTACAACCTTTCCTTTTCCTGAAATGAGTAATAACCCCCCCCCCAGTTCCTTGCTAGAGAGGGACAGGGTTGGTTGGACTTGTTGCTTCACAGATTTCTCAGAAGAGCGGGGTCTCTGCCATCACGAACAGCGGTTGCCTCATTTTCCCCTCTACCTTGACGAACAGAGGAGTGTAACAGGAGAATGGCGGTTCTCTGCAAGAAGCCTTCAGCTGCAGGTGTGACCAAGAAAACAAAAGGAGCTTTGGGGAACTCAACACAATAGAGCCCCACCCCCAATCAGTGGACCCACATGTAGCAAAGCGGTTCAGGGGGCTCCTAAAAAGGGATTTTTGGGTAATAACGCAAACTGAACAAACAGGCTGCCTGCAAAATTGTGCAATCAATACCACACTGTAATCATACTGCCAATTAAACCCTTAGTAGTAATGCTGTTCAGTGTTGCTTAATGATAGCTGTTCCTGGGTTACAGCTGGCTGGAGTGGAGGTTAACGGTGGTCGTTCTGGTCAGCGAGCCCCGACCATGTACTCAGTGAGGCGAGCGGAGACACACAGCCCAGCTGTTCCATCAAAACCTAGAAGAACTTGAGGTTTTTTTTTCTTATGTTTGAGAGAAACCATTATGTGGTGTTCTTACAAATATCCAGTTTGTAATTACAGTATGAAGTCAGTTCTCTGATCTCTACGACAACTTTTTGCCCATTTTTAGTAAGATGCTAACATTAAAAAAAAATCATTTTAACAGACTCAACTAGTTTAAAGACGTGAAATGAATATTTGGAGCACACGCTGACTTTTTTAATTCCTCAAAATGTATAAATATTCTATTTTTTCTTCTGTATTTCATCCAATGTTTATTAAGTTGTGCGTTCATCTATTTCCACTTCTTTTGCACACACAAAAAAGCGCATGACACTAATGCTTGCATTGTGTGAAGCGGCCCATAAAGCTATTCAAGTTTCATCCATGGCAAATCTTTTCAGAGTGCTTTAGTCAACATGCAGGACTCATAGAAAAGACAACAAAGACACGGGGGACAGCGGTGGAGTTAGAGGACGGGGATGAGGCTGCCTTTAACTGCTCAAATGCAGGCAGAGGGATGAGCCTCACTGCTGATCTGCCTCCAAAAGGGTTAAGAGAACATCGGCACTTTCCTCTCCAATCTGTTTGCCAAAAATAAAAATAATAATAGCTTCGATTAGAAGGATCAAATCCAGTCTATGAGGAAGACACAGAAGTGCAACCTCCATGTTAACTGTCTGCTCCACACCTCTCATTGTTTTAGAGCATCCTGTCTCTTTTTTATCATATCAACATTTTTAGGATCCCTTTCTTATTTATATGTTTTTCTAAACGAAAAGCAGCTAATAAGGTATCTCAGATAAATAATCAACCAAAAAAAAAAAACATCCATCATAGATAAATATTTGTGTTTGCAAATCAAAATAATTGTATATTTAGGACATGATTTTCCAGTATGGAAGCTTAAAGGGACGGCAACAACCCGACCAAATTTAGACCCAATCAGGAACATCTACCTTTTTTCTTAAATTATAAAATGTAACTTTTAGGTGCTTTTGCTTTGCTTCTTGACTCAAAAGAAACACAAAGGGTAAAATATATATATACTTTCAGTTATTTTTTTTTTATTTTTCTACAACACTTACCTTAATCGCGCGTGAATGGGACAATCCAACTCAATGTCATATTCCTTTGATAATCCATTAGGCAGAAAGAATATTCCTGTGACTTTACGCTCCATTCGGACGCCACTTTTCCCGGTTTGTGTTTGTTTGTTTTCTTATCCAGTGGCGCACGGATTGGAGCTGCGCTTCTGACTGCGTCTCCGCGCCCGGACCCCGCTTTCTGCGCTCTGATGATGAGAGCTCTGCCACGACCACACGGGGTCCCCTCCCTCACTCAGCAGCGCTCACACACTACCCCCCACCCCACCACCACCATTAACTTTGGAAAGCAGGGGTGAAAGACATAAACATTAACCACGCACTGTTTTTACTACGAGGCTCTGCCACTTGCCCAATCAGTGATTTATGCGTGGAGAGCGTGCGCGCAGGAGTTTGTCTCCATAAACCATCCGAAAACTCGCTTTCACTACGTTCCGCTCATTCATTGACTGAAAACACGAAAAGACACAACCCTCCATAGACAACCTTTGATAGTTTCACTTTTTAAAACGTGCTTTAAACCTCTTAGATTTTCCCTCTAAGCGATAGAAAGACGCGTCCGAGCCGTGGAAATTCAATTTGGAACCCCCTCCCCAAAGAAAAACGCCTGAATATGAGTCTGGAGTGAAGCACAGATCGAGTAAAAATAGTGCAAACTATTTCTGTCCTGCAAGCATCAGTTTTGCAGAGCGGCAGAGCGACGTGGTCAGAAATATTTTTGCTTTTCCAGCACAGACTTCTCTCTGCTTTTTTTAGTTTTCCACTCGACTTTCTGCGTAATGCGGCTTTAGACACGGGGCAGAAAAAAATAATAAATATATCTAGACTGCAGCAAGAACTCACCTCATCTGAAATGATTATTTTGTATCCTTATCCTTTGCTGTAATCCAAAAAAAATACTGCCGCGCGTCGCCGTGAATCAACTTCTCCTGGCTGGGAGAAAAACAAACTAATGCACGGCAAATGGTGTAATTCGACCCATGCTAAGTCAATCCATCCAGTGAGAAGACTGCAGCCTACCAATAAGCAGCGCTCTTGCTCCAGTCCCTCCCCCCGCCATCCATCCCTACTCAGTTGGGCTTCTCTCTGCTTGGCTCTAGCTTCCTTCCTTTCTCTCCTGAAGCCCAGAGAGGGGGGAAAAAACAGCCCCCAATACACACACTTCTATGTTCAACCCCTTCCCCCACCACCAAGTCAGTAAGAGATGAGTGCCTAGTTAAAATCATTTCAGTTGTGGCATGTTTGCTGTTTAGTTACAGCTTTGGACATGTTCAGTTTTAAGGAGCAGCTTCAGCACAAACCTGTTTTCCTTCCCACTAGATTTCCATATAAACAGCTGAAAGACATTTTACTTCCTCATGCAAAACCTGAGAGAATCAATGCAACTATTGATTAATAAACTTAAAGACCCACTCTGATGAAAATTGTGTTTTTAGCATGTTCTAGAAACATTTTTCTCATAACGAAGGACAAAGAAAATAAAGATTATAACTGTTTTTTTGAGTATTCCTTTATTAAAGTCGTTGTGATTCAGGAGCAGACAAAATAAATTGTGTTTGAAAAAACTACCGTTGGTACATAGAAGCTGGTTTCGGCAAGTCACAGGATCCGTTTTTGTTTTCCTCGTCCAAGCTGGCATCAGGCTCAATAGCTCAATGGCTGAATAGTTCCAATATTGCTCAGCATTTTTGTTCTACCTGTAATGTTAAGTTGGGGTTGTGAGGGGCTGTAAGCTAGCGGGAGAGAGTATAAGCAAAGGGATGATGGGAAATGAAGACAGGCTCACTCCATGCCAACAGTCCTGTTCACAACACGGATGAAAATTTCTAATGAACTACTGCTGCTCTATGTCTTAGATATTGACACAAGTTTTTAAATTTTGACTAAAAATGGCATAATTGCCAATAAAAGACCATTTTTAAAATAGATTCAAAAATAGATGACTGGAGTGGAATTTTAACTCCATTGCCATTTTTCCTTTTTTTAAAATTGTTTTCCTCTCAGTACCTTTTTATTGTAGTTGGTTGCAAACTTTGACAGACCACATTTGCTTGAAGTAACCACCCCTCCGCTCAAATCGCCTTTGAACATGGCAGGTGATGGCAGGCCTGAGCCACTGTCGGGGCGACAGTGGCCCAGGTGGTTGAGCAGGTCGTCCAATGATCAAAGGGTCGGCGGCTCGATCCCCGCTCCCACCAGCCAAACATCGTTGTGTCCTTGGGCAAGACACTTCACCCTCCTTGCCTCCAGCGTGGCTCCACTGGATGTGCATGAATGATCCCAGTGATGGTCAGTGGGGCCGTAGGCGGGAAATGGCAGCCACGCCTCTGTCAGTCTGCCCCAGGGCAGATGTGGCTACATCAGTAGCTTACCATCACCAAGTATGAATGAGGAGTGAATGAATAATGGACACAATGTAAGCGCTTTGAGCGTCTGGAAAAGCGCAGAAAAATCCAATCCATTATTATTATTATTATCATCCTGACCAAGTCCGCAAAGGCCCCACAAGGGAGGCCCACTTGCACTCTGTTGAAGAGGCGGGTTAGCAGATGTGTGAGAATTTCCCCCATATGAACATCCTAACCCACTATCACATATGCTCCTGACAGCGCCCATTATAGGCTGTGAAAGTACTATCTGCATCTCAATGGTGGTAGAGGAAACATTGTTGATCTGCCTGATCCTGGGTTGGTACCCTCTTGCATGTCTTTGTCCGTGTGTATCCCACTCTTCCTCTTTATCTGAACTTCTTTACATCCAATCTACCCACTTACAAAATCCTGTTCTCATACCACCATTCTCATTTCTGTCCAATCTCACTGAAGTTATCAACATCGTTTTCTATCTCATATGACTTTCAGTCAGGGTCTTCTTTTCTGTCGTTGTTCGCTCTTATCTCAGATTCTCTGTCAATCACGGTTACTTCTGAGCTGCCCAGGTTCCATAAAGTGACTAAATCAGTTTAAGATTGTACACAGAAGGAGAGATAGGCAGAAAAATCGATGTTTCTAAAGTTTGAAGTTGGCAGGTAGTGTCTGATAAATAAATGCATGGGTATGTAGGGTGAGTATGTAGTCACTGTGGCTGACCTATTGATTGGTCTTTTAATTCTGCTAAACTTACTAATAAATCAGCAGTTTGAGAGAAAACCAGTAGAATAAAATAGACAAAAAGCTGAAGTTTTACATTTTTTAAAAATATACTCTACTTTAAAAGGCTGTTCCGTACAGTAAACAAGCCCTATATGTCTATATGGATTTCTGTACTGTGTTGAAGATATAAATATTGGCATAATTCCCATTCACTAATCCTTAAATCATGTTATCCTGTAAACATTCCAATTGAATGCAGTTCTGCTGTGGATGCTCAAATCCCTTAAACCCAGTTTCGTCACAAACCACATGTTTAAACACAACACAGGCAGGGGTGCTGAGGAAAGGCAACTGTTCGCCAGCACCTCAATCCAGTCATAGTAAGGTCATGATTGTGACTTTTACTTCTGATCATTATCTACTGGTGTTCTGATCTTTTAGGTATTTGTTAATGATTTTTTTTTCTCATCTGTTTGATTGTTAGAAGCAGACCAGACTATATTAGCTTGATGCTCACAGTATTAGGAAATGCCTTTTGTATCAATCCAATCATCTATCCTTTCGGGTATATCCAGAACAGGCCACCAGTCTTTTGGATGGCCACACTCACATGCACACATCAGGACAATTCAGAGTCACCAATTAACCTACGAAGCATGTTTTTGGACTGTTGGACGAAGCTAGAGTGCCCGAAGAAAACTCATGCAATCTCTAAACAGAAGGGTCCCAGATGGGATTTGAACCAGGGCCTTCTTGCTATGAAGCAATAGCACTAACCACTATGACACTGTGCAGGCCATCTATTAGGTTTTTTTCATCACGCTTTACAAATCTGCATTGTTGATTTGAAAAAAAACAAAAACAAAAAAAATCAAAACAAGTCAGGACAGTAGAGACTTGCAGTCATTTGATTTTATGACTTCTGATTTGGTTTGGATTATTCTAAGCATATTCCAGCAATAAAAACAAAAGAGAAAGACAAAAGAAAATTCATAGATAAACCAAATCTAGATAAGACGACAAACAAGTGTTCTAAGTAAATGTTGAGAAGAATCATCTGTAAGTAAAAACTAAGTAAATAATGAGCTGCTTGTGTTGAAGTACAGTGAAAAAAAAATCAACCATAAACTATAAAGGGAGTTGTAAAAAGAGGAAAGGATGGAGAGTCTGGATTATTCCTATCTAAGATTGATGTAACTCATTCTAACCAGTCTTAAAGACTTTTTTCAAAGACCTAAAAAAAGTAAAGATTTTGAATTTTCAGTTGCTTTAGACACCCAAATTCATCCCATCCAGCTGAAGTGTTTTTGTGTGTTCATGTCAAGATGGAGGGAAGGGAAATGGGAGAGCAAAGTTATGTGCATGAGGGTGGATGGGGAGGACAGGAGACAGAAGGTCTGTGATATTCCCAAAGCCTGATAAGCTCCCATAGGGACCCTGTGGTGTGTAGGTTGACCCCAGGGGGTGTGCCTGGGCGGGCCCAAGGGTTCAGAGGAGAATATGTGGACTTGGCTTTAGGATAGGCATACAAGAGATGTGGACTATGTTGTAATTCATTATTTACTGCCTGGAACTGCTGGTACAGATGGATGCGTGTCAAGGGTGGGGGGAAGCGTTTTAAGGGTGGAACAGAGGGAGGCCTGCAAAAGGCTTGATATTTTACTTCCGATAGCCAATTTAAAGATGAAAGAAACAGACAGATTTTCTCAAAGGAGTAGGCAGTGAAATCAACAGAAAGCTGACGAAGATGATAAAAAAGGAGCTGAAGAAGAAGAAGAAGAAGCCAGCAATAGCGATAAACTGACAGAAGAAAAGCCTGCATGTTTCTTGGCTAGATGTTAAGTGTTCTATCAGATGGCCAGCTCTCACTGTGGAGGCAGTCTGGACTGAGTCTGCATGGTGACCTCTGATTGATTAGGAGGCCATTTCTGGCACTTGGCTGGCCTGGACACCATTTGTCACCTGACTGTGCAGCCCCATTGAGAAGCTTTCAGGTCTTCCAATCTACATGGAGACCTTTTCTCTAAATCCTCAACTCTGTCTAAACCATCAGGGCCACCCATGTCATAAATCTGTTCAGCTATTTCAGCTCAGCCTTTTGGGTCAGAGTAAGAGCAGCCTGTCAAACAATGACACGGGAATATACAATCTTCCAAAGACATTCTTTTCAAGCTATGCTTCATTTAGTATGTTTGTGGTAACTGATGTTCTCAGAGCTGCTTTAAACCTAAAATTAGGTAATTGTTTGTTTACACAAAAAGAGAACGTGCTACTTCATACCAATGTTTATCTTCTAAATAGTAATTTGTACTTGTTAGATAGGTGAAACAATGCTTGATGTTTTTTTACACTATCCAAAATTTCAAATGTATACCTACTTAGAGCACTTCAAAGTGATGTAATTATAAATGCTTTTTTTTCATAATTATAACTATTTTCAATTACAGAGAATTCACTTCCACATTAATTTGGTTTTAAAAGTAGGAGTTCACTTATGAACAAAACCAAAAAATGTAAAGTTTATTGGAAAGAAAATGATGTAGTGTCTGTGGTTTGTTGTCTATCTCATATACTTTTTAATTGCATTGAAACCCCACCAACTGTTAAATTTAGGGTAAGGTATCCAAGATGAAGTACAGCACAACAACCTTTAAGATTTGTCCCACGTTTAAATGAAAACAAGGCTTAAAACAAGCTTTTTTTTTCTTTCTTTCAAGTCTGCAATACAAAAAGATGCTGTCCATAGAACGCAACTGAGTTGAGAAAGCAAGTTTAGATTTGGAGTGGTACTCTGCTAGCACAAGTCAGGCTATGGAAGTCTTTATTTAGCTGTTTCTGTTTTTTCTTTTTTTTTACTGATTTATAGTAATTTCAAACATGAATTTCCAGATGGTTTTTCATATGGGGCATAGGTTGTCCTCACTGGTATTAATCTAAGTGTGTTTGATAGATAGACAGATTGCAGGGATCTTGTTCATCCCTCTAGTTACCTGAAAATTACATCCAATTAAGAAAGAATCTTGGTAGTTGTAATCCTTGTGAGTTTATTGCCCTACTTGCATGTACACGTGTACACTTTTTTCATCTGTTAAGAATGCGCATTGGTATTACACCAGGTGAGGCCCGCAGTACGCGTGTCTCAAGGCAGAGGGCGCTGGTGATCCCAGAGAATGTGACACCGCGGCTAAAGAATAATGGAATTAGCGGTAGTAAGTCAAATGCAGCCATCGAGCTATTCTTTAACATAGCTTAACATTTTCTGAATGGACTACATGTCTAGGCGTTTTGTTTAGAAACGTCACGTGATCTCCATTGAGACAGAAAGATTTTTGAAACTGAAGAAAGAAAAGGACACGTCTACACACATGTTATCCATGTGTTTCTTCAGAAGAAGCGACTTCATTTATAAGTAAAAGTAATTCCATAATAATAATAGCCATTTTGGTGATTTTTCTTTTTCAATGTACAGTTTGTACACAGAAGAAAAATGTTTAAATGGCATTTTAAACAACAGACTTTAACTGTTGACAGTAAAATGGTGAATAAGCTATTCCTTTGTTTGTAAATCTGACTGATGACGTCAGTGCCTCACTGGCCGTGAAACTCCCCGTGAACGTCACTGACACCATCATATTCCAATAATCCACAAAGCAATGCTATGCGGGCATGCTGAGCAGAGAAACGGGTTAAAGTCAATCATCAGAGGTGTTCCTAGGCTATGGGAAAACACAGCAGTATTTTGCTTCAATAAAAAGTAGTTGGCTTTATTTTAGGGAATACTGGCACTCTTTCTGAGAAAACGTTTCCCAGTGCAACTCTTCAAGTCTCTCCACACAAATGTCTCAGTCAACTTCAAAGAAAAAAAATTGAGCTTTTAACTATTAACATCATCTATGTCTACACACACAACACCTGTGCAGACATGGAACTGTTTCAAAAAAGCTCCTGCGGCACTTCAGAAGATCTTTGTTTTAAAGATTGGTGAGTTGATAACAATGCTATCAAGCTAACTTCATTACCTGCCTTTATAGATCCAGAAACTGAACCAAAGGTCAGCAAAGTTTATAATCCGTGGTTTAATGGTCTGAGTGGAAGTGGGTTGAAACATATCTTTCATTTGCAATGCCTTTCTGTAATTTGCAGCCAAATGACCTGTGCTCCTGTCATTCCATATTGCTCCTTCACGAGAATATATTGTAAAACAGGAAATAGCAAATCTATTTTCGTGAAAAACCTTTGCGTCTCAAATCCCTTTTGCTGTGGCAGTTAGTCAACCAATTGCACAGAAAGGTATGAAAATCAGTGCAGATTTAATATAATTTTGTTTATCAGAATTTGTCGGGAAAAAATACGAATGCAAATGATATTCATAGGTGCGGGTAATTTGCAGCCTCTGATAAGCTGGAAGTATGTTGGTGAAATGTTTATGACTGAGAGGCACAAAGTGCATTTTTTGACTCATTATTCATTGATCTAAATGTTAAAAACCTGTCAGGCCAAACTATCCCGTACCTTTATGGGATAGATATGTAAATTATTCCTGGACTTTAGCAGTGGGTGATACATTTTTCAGTCATGTTATGTATAAAGTGAACGATATGGTGCAATAACGCATCGTCACCTTGACTCCATTAGGACAATTTTTCTACTAATTAGCGAGGCCTACGCCTCACACTGACGCTGGTTGTGCGTGGGAGGGAACCCAGTGATCGGGGGCAAAAGTTTTATTACTTCAGGTAATGATAATAAATGTCTCCGCCTACACACCATGCCTTTTATTACAGCACTGATCTCCTAACATCTCAGTTAAAATCCATCACTGTAGCTCGGAAAACGATTGCTCAAACATAGCACTGAACCATTGTAGTGATCCGAGACCCCCTCTGTATTGAAGTTAATGGGAAACTAACATTTCCAGGAAGGACTTTATTTATGTGGCTTGGGGGAAGGACAGAAGCCGGATTTGACAGGGTGAGCCTGAAGTAGGAAGGAAGAACCTCAGAGGCCACTCCATTCACACGCTTTGAAGCTAGTATCTGTTCCTGTACCCGAGCTGGCTGGGCGGCTGTCGGTCTCCACACAGACGCACGCATGAAGACAGGTGGGGTGTGTCCCACCGACTGTACATTGAACAGCTGTGTGTGGGAGCCTGTGCTGGGCGTTCTGGGAGATAACTGTTATATTCTGTGACTTTGACACATGCACACAGAGAGCAGCTGCAGGGGCGCCGTTCCTGGGCCCCCAAAAGCCAACTGGGCCCACCAACAAAGCAACACCAGACTTCTTGGACAGTCCCAGTCAAATTTGAGTGCAGTACAAACCTGTATCTCCTTTGTCTGCTAAAGAGAGCCCTTAACTACAACTATTGCCTACATTTTACACAGCCACAGATAAACCCCAGACTATATCCTCCTCCCCATTCTTGCTTTCATTTGCCTGCTAAGTCCGCCTTAGCCCTCTGAGACTATTTGGGATTTAAGAAAAAAGCTTTTTATCCAAGACTTTCTCTACTGCTTGGTTGGAGCAAACTTGTCATCTCAACAAAACTCTCTAAAAGGTCCAAATGACATATTTTCTACCTTTTGGAGGATGCAAACACAAGTCATCTTCTGTCGACTAACATCTAAAAAACTTTAGTAGGAACCATAGAGCTAGCTGTTTGTGTTATGTTGATGGAAATGCCCTGAAAGTGTTTTCCATGAAACTATTCAAATCCCTGCAGGTATCTCTCCTTTTTTGGGTGTTCACAGAAAGTGCACTCAGTGGTGGGATGTGATTCTACATGCTGATTAACCCTTAGGTGGATTGGAAAGGATAATCTTGGGAATTAGGTTCCCAGATTTAAGGAATGCCGTGGGCTTTTAGATCCACACCAGGTGTCCATATGGGTGCAGCAGAAGGTGGTTTGTGTTTATATGTGTCTTTAAAGGGGTTGTTTGTGAAGGCAGATGATGAGAGCAGCCCCGCCTGCATGCCAATAGTAAATGGTGGGTTTCATACTGCAGGACCGGTATGCTGGATTTCACTGGACCGTCCATGGGTCTTATCATGTTTACATCAACTCTTTAAGGGAATGCTCTCACTTCACAGCCAGTGTTTGTGTGCACACCCACATCGTTTTCACACAATTTTTAGGGTCGTCCCATTTTATTGGGTAGTTTACCATTTGAAAATTTCCATGGATCATCCTTGCTGATCCTACGTGTACAGACAGATTCTGACATTTTTATGAAGCAGAAAAAAATGACAAGCTTTTGCTTTGTAGTTACTGAAAAAAATACCTTATACTGTAGTCTTAAACTTATGGCAACTTTAAGTCCAGTCAATTGAGGCAAACTCTTTGGCGACAAATTTGAGATGGTATCAGCTGTTCCTTTAACAAAGCTGGCATTGGAAAACACACAAGGAAAGGGAGCAGCTGGAAGAGGTAATCTCTTCAGGTCAGCTCTAGACAAGCTGAAGCAGGCCCCACTAACTCTAACCTAATTAACACACACCAACAGGGAAATCTTCCCCACTCAGACCTACATTGCAAAACGCACCCAGTTCTCTAACCAGCTATTTTAGGGTTAATACTTTCCTCTCTCACACTTGGGAGTTTGACCAGCTCCAACATGCTTTAGCTCCCTGGTCCCATGCTTTTCTGTCATTTGCCCTCAGAGAATTAAACAGATGGATTTGATAACATGCAAAACCAGGGATGATTGATTTACTTGGAAATGTGCTGTTACCTTATGTTAGTGCCAAGCTCGATTCCTGCTCAATTCAGAGTCAGCAACATGGATTAAATGGTCAGTGTAGTCAATTAATAACAACTGTTCGCATGTTTCTAATGAAGATCTGTCCATCGCTTGGTTAACATTCCAATTTATTTTCAGTTTTTTTGGTGACATACTGTAAGTAAGCTGCCGCAATGTGTAGAACTTAAAAAAAAACACTGCAATTTGTTGAACACACAAGGTGTTTAACCAAAATGTCATGTAAAAAGTGTGAGATTTTATGTTTAAGCATTTTAAGTACGAGAAATCCAGTTCACCTATTGATGTAAAAAAATCAAAAACAAAGTATGTACATTATTGTGACTGTATAGTCTGAGTTAGATTATACAAGTTTTAGCTAAAAAGTTCTACTCTTGAAAATTCTTGGCTGCAGTATTGGACAAAAACAACAGTGTTCTTTTTTTCTGGAGAACATTGATATCTTAAGATAATAAGCCAAAAAGAAACGGGAAGTAACTTAGAAGCTAGTACAAAAGGAATAAATGCAATACTACTTTTTATTAAGTACAGATGTTTAGGCTTTTAGATATTAGATATTTAGATATTGGGGCAGCCGTGGTGCAGCGGTAGGGCGGTTGACCCATGATCGTAAGATTTCAAGTTCAATTCCCGCCTTGCACGCCCATGTGTCGAAGTGTCCTTGGGCAAGACACTGAACCCCACCTTGCCTCTGGTGGGAGGTTGGCACCAGTGTTCGGCAGCGGAGCCGCCATCAGTGTGTGAATGTGTGTGTGCATGGGTGAATGGGACTGTGACTGTAAAGCGCTTTGGGCCTTCGTAAGAAGGTAGAAAGCGCTATATAAGTATACGCCATTTACTTTGTCAGATAAGCAAGGAACTGTATCTTTTGTTTGTTCACGAAACAAGTGATTATTGCAGTTCTACAGAATAGGACATTGTAAAAAAAATAATATCTACAGCTCATATTGGCTATATGCTGTCTTTCAAACCTTGTTTGGTTGAATACATTAAGTTGTAGAAAAAGGGAAATGTAGAAGTTTTTTTTTTAAGTTGGAATATTATAATTAGTGAGTCAAATGATCTGTATTGGGCTCCTCAAATGAAGAAAACATGTATGATTTAAGAACTATTGTCAAGATTAAAAATAATTTGCTCTATAGAAAATAGAAAAAAAGCTTGAAGTCTATGGAGCTGGTGGACTGTTAGACTATGGTTTAACCGGGCATTTGACGCCCGTTTAAGAACGTGCTAAGCCTTTAGCCCATGGAGTTCTCACTAGACTCCAGGCTTTCACAGCTCTATTCCCACATATGAAAGACTTGGTGTCATAGAATTCCGGCCAGACACAAATCATATTTATTAATCTCTCCTCCATGATCAATTTTGAATTGGTTGGCACGTCTGATCTAAAAGGTACACTATCCATACGTCAAAGTTCAACTGGTTGAACTTTCAGCATGCGTTCAACGGATGTGAGTTTTGTATGTAAAGCTCAAAAGCTGTTGTAGAAATATGCATAGCTACACGTGAACGCATGAGTTTTGAATGCGGAAGCCTGAAACACACATATACGCACGTTTACATAGACTTTTCATTGGAAGCGGTCGCGTCAACGCACATTGGCGAGGGTGGTGTGAACATAGCTTTAGAAATGTAAACTGTCAATTTACAGAAGTTAGTATTCTCAGTCTTATCTAACTTCCAAATGTAATCAATCCTGCTGCTCTAGCCGACTCAATGCCACATCTGTTTGAGACTTTCCCTCACTGTCAGCCAACAGGTGAAATATGAAACAAACTAAAGTTCAGCTCTGAGACAGCCCTGTGTGTTGTGGCACTTCCGAAGACACTGCAGTCCCAATGTATGACCTACTCCTCCACAGCAGCACTCAACAATTTCTTAACCCCCCTCCCACACATGCCCCTCCTGCAGTGTGACTCCTGCCCGATGACGGTAGGAGAGCATTGGAGGCGCGATGGTATCAGGTGTCATCTAAAAAAGCAGTTGTCAGGGCTGGCTGAAAATGGAGCATGACTTTATTCAGTTTCAATTGTATCCTGGTAAAAAGAGTGTGTCCTCTTGGTGCCCTCCCCACAGAAGAGTGGCCATTTCTGTGGAGCTCTAAGAGTCAGTTTAATAGCACTCTATTAAGTACTCTGTTTTTATGGGATTGATTTCTCCTTCCTCTGGTGCCAAATGAATACCTCCATAGATTTCTTTGCTCCTTCTGGAAGCCAACTGCTACTGAATAAAAATAAGGTCTCACGTCTCCCACAGTTAGATTGCACTTAGTTAAAGGAAACCTAGCTCATTTTTCCATTAAGTCATTTGCCTAAAAAGCAGCACTCACACAATCTACTTTGACTGGAGCTATTCTTTTCTTTTCAATCAGCCTCACACTCAGAGGTGTGCGTAAATGTATTCTTTCAGCTGGTTGGGATTAAAGGAAGGGAAGCAGAGGTTTGGAGTCAAAACAACGGAGCTAGACTTGACTTTTGACCTGAATGGCCATTCATCTCTGGATAGCATCATTCAATGTCGAAGGACAGCTCCAGAGTGTGTTCAGGACATTTTTTACATCCTGGAAGGTAAGACAAGGAGATGGGCTCTTGACAGACTAGAAGCTTTTTCTTTCTTTTGACAAAACCCAGCCCCTTGGAAAGGACTGAAAATCTGGATAGTGATGACTGGAAAGTATACGGGTGTATGATAATTAATGGCTGCCATTAGAGGGAAAACCCTTCCTCTGCACTTTTCCTAGTAGTCGGAGTGCTGATGTAGCTCAGTTCTGTGTTTCTGTTCTACTTGGGGCTAAAGACAAGTGGTCTCCTGAATGCAAAATAGAGACACCCCCACCATGCCCACCTATCTCCACCTCAGTTATACCTCAGTTTAAATAACATCCTCCTGCTCCCTTCATGCCTCTGTCATTCTTTACTTAGCTAATGTTCTTTGTTCTCATTACAATACACCTCCCATCCACAAACAGCCACAACTAATATCAATATTGTATTTGAATTGTGTGCTTGATGTGTTTTAGTGTTTTTTTAAGGGGAACTGGATGGAGAATTGCAGCTCTGCCGAAGGAGAATAAGTTTTGCCCCCCCATTGGGCTGTTGGCTGCGCCATGGACCAAATAGTCATTAAAGGTTAAAGCTGCATTTATGGCTACAAGCAGCAGGAAATCAGTCACACCAATGAGCCTTGTCTTCAGCAAACATGCTTTACAGTCAGCCACCTTCTCATTGTAGCAGCTTCTTTTCAAGTTTCCAGTCTGTGTGTTTGCATTTTTTCTGCTGTAGGCTATATGGTGAAAAGTTTACATTGAGTGTACTTGTCTACAAATTGCTATGCTCTGCAATTTTCAGTGGATCAAGGTATCAGTTATACTGTATCATGCAGTGGAAAAAGAAATGGGACAGCAACTCTCAACCGGACCTCTCAAAACAATTATCTGTTCGTCATAGGAATCGACTGTACTGGCCAGAGCCCGGGGCTTTCTCATTTCTCGAAGAGATAAATGTTGCTGACCAACCTCTTTCTCTCAACAACAGCATTGTCCTTGTTATGATCGTAGCTGAATGGAAGGCTTTTTTGTTATAGCCTGTCCTTGTGTTTGGAGCCTAATAGCTACAACAACAGGTATTGTGCAACTGAGGCCATTTGGTTTTGCAAAGCAGCACAGCAGATGGATCACCTGGATGAAGATATTGGCTGAGGATAGAGAATAGTTAACAGGTTTAACAGGGCATGTCAAATAGGTTCATATTGTCTCTGTGGGGATTCAGCAAAGATTGTTTTATGAAAAAATAAATAAATGATATGGCTTTGAAGGTAAGCATAAAAAAGTGTGAAAATGACAATACTTTATTGTAAAGGGGCCCAATGCAAAATCATATAAATCAAATGATTGACTGTACAGGTAGGATTGTTTTTATGTTAGTTACTGTCATCTTTTATTTGATTGTACTGGCCTTCAGGCTTAGCTTGCAGCTAGTTAAGAGTTTTGAAAATCAGCCAAAAATGTGAGATGATGACACTTTCACAAATGATACTTGGTGCAGTTTAGGCCAAAATTTCCAGAGTTCACATGCATATTGGACAATTTGTGTAATAGTCAATTTTTTATCTCAATTTTGAAACATTACCAATACACACAGATTTGAATTTAAATTGCAGCAGAATTGCAACCTCGCGCTATCGGTGACGGGAGTTTATGTTGCTGTGAAGCAAGTTTTCATCAGTTCAGGGCGCATGGTGCTTTCAACTTGCTATCGAACATGGATTGTGAAACGCTAATGCCGTAATGTAGCTTTTACAAGTGGCTTTTCAAGGAGAAGTATCAACTGTGGCTACTGAAAGACCCTGACCAGAAACGTGCAAAACGTGCAATTTTTTCATGTATTAAATAAACACCCACTGGGATGTTTGTATATATCTTTTATTTTCAAAAACGACAAAAGCAAATAACTCCAAACAGGCTGGGCTGCAACCTCATCTGCTCATAAAAACTACAAGATAAGAAGCAATTAAAAGTTGAAAAGCCACAATTTTTCCGTGTCATGGACCTGATCCGTTTTGTTTATGTCCTCGTCACAAAATAACCAGTCTATTGTGTTCTTTCTACTTACTTTCAAAGCCCATCGAGACGACTGTTGTTGTGATTTTGGGCTATACAAATAAAATTGAATTGAATTGAATTGAATTCTTTATCCACAAACATTACAGAGCAAAATGTTGGGGAAGTATTAAATATTGACCAGTATGAACAGTTTATTTTTTTCGTTTGTGAGTCAATCCTGACGACAATAGTGGGCTCAAAGAAGCAAAATCTGTGAGTGAACGGCTGGATGCTCGCATTGTGGGTGTGGTCATCTTTGACAACTTCGCTATAGTTTTTTATGATTTTTGCTATAAAGTCTGTTCGGAATTCTTTGCTTTTTTAATTTTTGAAAATATTGAAATGAAAATCACAGAAAGATAGGAACAAAGATCCCTGTGGGTGTTTTTCTTTTTTGATTTTAATAAACAAAAAAAAAGATCACCAACCAAAAATTTCGAATAGCTCAAAACCGAATTCACGTAAAGATCTGTCAGCTGAAACCTTCAACGAACATCGACGAATGACGCACTTAAGAAACACTTATGTATCATGAAAGACAGAAATTTTAAACTCGATAAATGTGCAAAATGTACATAGTGGTTGTGTGACATGGCCTTTAGTGCGTGAAGCTCTTTTCCTTCACCTGATGACAACTGGTGTCTTCAAGGAGTTGATGTGGTCTGTTGTTTTTGATCCCTTTGGGTGATTTTTTGTGACGAAGCAGGTAAAATAGTAACAAACACATTGAATTTTATTCTTTATCATCTGTGTTTGCACAGGGAGATGTTTTTTACAGCATGCCTTTCAATCCAACACAAAAAAAGCATCATTATCCTAAATCCACAAGACTTTTCTGTTAGCTTTATCAGTAGTGGCTCTTTGATCTGAGGTACAGTTTTCAGAAACATATTAAAATTTCCATTTGAATTATGTGTTTGTATTAAGAATCCCAGGCTAATATTTCCCTTTATTGCTTTTCTAAGAACTAAGGTGTGTCCCTAAAAGACCTGAAGGGTCCTGATAAATGAATTCATCCTGTGCGTGTTGCTTAGCTTTTGTTAACCCATCGTTAGCAGTAATTCCATAATGAGCAGTCTGAATGTTTTTGTGTTTGTTCGTTTGTTTGCCTGCCTGAGTGTACATGTACGGGCAGGACAAAATCCACCGATTTAAAGAAAGATATACAGTATGAGGGTGAAAAGTCAGCCCTTAGCATGTAAATGAAAAACGTCCTGACGATGTGCTTGCGAATCGGTCTCCCGCCTGAAGGGGTCTGGGCTGCGGTTTCAGTCTTTTGAACAGAAGGGGTGATTAGGCAGCGGAGGCAGACTGAGCTGTGTGTCAGAACCGGCCGAGTGTGAGTGTGGGGTGAGTGTTGTGCAGTGGTTGGAGTTCCCCTCGATCAGGCAGACGCTGTTTTCAGATGACTGTTTTTAGCAACAGCTGTCAGCTCGCGCTCTGGAAATGAAAGACACAGAGAAGGGGACAAGGTAAAAAAAAAAAAAAAAACAGCAACTAAACAGGAAATCGGCAGGCATCAGCAACTCTCTCCATTTAGTTGTGCGCCAAATATTTTGCTGTAGCATGCCTGCGCTTCAGGCTGCGCCGGTGACACACCTGCTCTAGTCAGCTGAGTCAGGACATGTGTGACTGCAGAAATCTGGGTGTGTATGTCATCACTTATGGGACTTTAAAATAAATCTGGGATTAGGAGGGTTTTCTCCTCCCTGCCTGGGTGCTCTTTTATTGTCCTCCTCCTCATACAGTGTTCTACCTCTCCTACAACTTGTGTTGTAATGTCATTTGTGTTTTGAAAAAGATTTTGTGGGAGCAAATAAGTCCTCTGTTTGTGTCCAAGCAGCCACACAACTTGCTGGCCATGGAGAATCAGGGCAGAGCTGGTCACCTTCTGGATGTGTTGCGCTTTCCCTGCCTCCACCTTCTTCCCTTTGATGCGGTGCACTCTCTTCTCCCCACTTAGTTACAGTACAGTGATGCATGGCATCACATTTTACATGCCTAAGAGAAACAAATAGAGCATTCTTCTGCTTTAAAGTAGCGACTTAAAATGCATTACTGCCATAGAAATGGCTTTTCTTCCACACCATTGAGGTTAATCGTTCAGGGAATCCTTGAAACATGCCACGTTTTCCAGCAGAGCCTGTGCTCGTGTAAAATCATTTAGGCCTTGTTTGGCTTTCTCTTTCTTTTGCCTGCTGTGTGTGGTGTAGGAAATGTAGGAGATGTTTGTCTTTTCAGATGGGTTCCGTTGTCTTTTGTGTTCTTTGCCTGAAACAGCGTGTCAAGCGAGGCGGGGCAACTCAGGGAGGATGTGTGTGTGAGAAAAAAAGTGTTTGTGTGCTGAATGAAATGTAAAAAGCACTACGCCTGCCTGCACACACACACACACACACTCACGGACACACAACACACAACAGCCTTTGGCCTAATGGGAGCTGACACTCTGACAGGCTCTCTGAGCTCTTTATCTGGGCCTCTTGCCTCAGTATTTGTGTGGATGTGTGCGTGTTGTGTGTTTTTTGCCTGCGCGTTTGTGTGCATGTGTGACCCCAGCGGTGGTAGTCGCCAGGCCCCTAGAGAGTTCTTTAACCTCCTAACAGAGTCAGACTCATTTACATTGAAATGGGAGAGTGGCAGGGCCTCTTTACGGACTGTTTGCTTTTGCTCTATTGAAAAGCCTCAACTCCACCTCTCGCACACAAGAACATGCACATGGGCACACACATGCACGCACAGATTCACACACTCACATTTACACTAGATGCATGGGAATTTTTGCTGGTTCTGCTCACACAATTGGAATTCCAGTTGCAGGGCTGTTATGGCCTGTTTAAAGACTGTAATTGTGTGTGAATGCACGAGTCATGAGGGGTCAGATGGGGCTGCTGGATGGACTCTGTCTGACTTAGACCATGTGGCTCTTAGCTGAGTGTTTTTACACTTCATGTTGCAGTACTTCCTACAGTCAGGGCTGGTCTTCAGTTCATGAGGTTTCCATCACTTTACCAAATCTTGGGATTAAAGTGGCTGGATGTCTTGTCATTAAACTTGTTTTTGCCAGGAGGTGACCCGGTTTTAGCATAAAACATACTCAAAAGACTACCGGGATTTATAACAGGGGTCTGCAACCCTCCATTGTGGCTTTTTAATTTTGAGGAGAAATGCAAGCAAATGTAATAGGTTTGTTTTGATTAAATGGTTTTTTATTTTATTTTAGATTTTATTTTAAATGTTTAATCCACAACAGTGTCATGTTTATATTATATGGTAAAAAAAAGTGCAAGAATGATGGCGCAAATGATGAAAAATGTTAAAGAATTCCGTGTTTGGCTTTTTTGCATTTTTCATTTAAGCAAATCTGCAGTAGGACGATTTTATGTGTCACAGAATGTAAAGTATTTTGAAAGGCACTTGTGCTGCTCTCAGAAGTAAAAGAAGTTATGTTTGTGATACATGTTATATAAAATTTAACACTGTTGTATTTAATTTTTGTTAAACGCTACATTTTCTAAATAAATGGCTTAATAGCTACAAAAATGTAAATAAAAGATTTTTTTGAACAGTAAAGTGGGACTCTGCAACTTTCGCTGGATTTCAGTCAGTAAACTGGCCCAAATGGCTCTTTTAGCATCAAAGTTCTCAGACCCCTGTTGTGACTGCACAATTTCTCCAAGTAGTTTGGTTTTCTTTAGTCTTTGGTTTGCTTTTGAGAGGGGGTATAAACCAAACCAAATTTCAATTTAAAACCTTTTTTTTTTAATATCCCCTGTCAAATTAAGATGAGTAGGGTGGGCTATCCTAGTATGAGAGCCCTCTTCCTTTGAAGGGGAAACCAGAAATCTGACCTGCGTCTGTGGTGGCTTAAGGAACACGGCTCCTAAAGAAGGTGGGGGCTTCCAAAGAGAGCACGGGTCTAATTATAGCAAGCAGCAAGTCACAAGGAAGGAAACCTTTCACGATGCATGGTTTTTTTTTCTTGCAGGGAGGTAGAGTTTTAACTTGTGTTCTCCTCAAGTCTGTTTCTTACACGCAGCGAAGACTCTGTGCTCTTTCAAGCCTCATTCAGTCTTTCCCCTTTATCTCTCTTTCTTATCTTTCTGTAGGGCTTTCCATAAAAAAGTAAGAGCAGAGCGCAGTGTTTGAAGTCAAGTGGCTGGGTAAAGAGCAAACACGGCTGATGTTTTCCACCTGTCTGGGTCTCTGTTCTTTAATTTCTGCCTGATAAATGTTCACTTATACCTCTCTGTGACTGTAGCCCCTGGCTTTTTCGTGGGCACAGACGCCTCTGTGAAAGATTACGGAGGAATGAAATGAGAGGTCTAAACACAGCGACTAGCTATATGTAATCCACGTGTTTATATGCAAATATCCAGACTGTTTTGCGTTTCATTTACAAAGACCACACACTGGTGGTGTGAATTAATTAATGGATGGCAGAATCTGAGAGATGTGGGTGGCTGAGGAGACGGGATTAGAGGGTCGAACTAAGGGTTGAGGGAGTTTCAGGCAACATGATGGATTTGTATTGAGAAGAAATTCGAGGAGTTGGAGTAAGAGTGGGGGTTCTTCTCTGGAGGCTTGATTCCTTGACCCCATTGGCTCCAGTCATAAAAGGAAACAAAAGTTGAAAAATAAGTGTGATAAAAAAGGGTTTTCTGACTTAAAGTTAACTGCTTTTCAGTGAGCTTTTATACACAAATACGATGATTTATTTACTTTTATTTTTTTTATATCAGGTGGTTAGAATTTGACTTTATTAGACACCTAGCATTACAATCAACACGTTGATATGAAATGGCTTATTTTCTATATAATCAGGAAAATGGATTAATATGCTTAACATTTGACCTAATGCATAGAACCACAATCCAGTGATTGTTAACATAACCAGGAAGGAGACTAGTTCACAAATGTCTTCTATAGTCAAAACTTACACATGTGGCATTATTATAACTCAATGGGCCCATGCCCTGCATTGGAATTTCTATGTGTGGTTTTGTTGAAATTTTTAACTGTGGTTATAGGATGCAAAAAAGTAATTTTAGGGACTGTTATGGATGTAGTTATGCATGTTTTAGCTCCACACCACTTCCTTTTCCTCCTGGGAAGGAGGCATTCTGTGCTTGTGTGTTGTAAGTCCAGTCACAGCAGCTAGAGCAGTTCACTTTATGTGTCCCTGTTATGGGATCCAGATGGAAATTTTCACACGATTACTCGTTCTGCTAACCATTATAGTCACTCAAATGTTCCTGAAATCCCCCCCACCCCCCCAAGTCTGTATTTAGGCTGAAATCTCTATGCTGAGTTTTCCCCCTTGGCAAATTTGTTGATGCACTAAAAAAAAAGTGCATTTACAATTTCATGTCACTTTGTTGCGTGTGTTTGGTTATGCCTGAATTTCCAAACGAGTTCCAAGTATTACCTTTACTCACTGACTTCAAGGGGAAAAATAAAAAAAGGGTTATTTTCAGGCTGCCTCTTTGAATGTCTTATTTGTGGTGCCACAAACCAGATCAAAAGAACCTCTTTACAGCTGCAGTCAAGAAATGTATTCCTAAAACTTCAGCGTGCGCTCAAATGCTCACACACCCGGTTTTTACTGAAAAAAAACAAAACAAAACGGAAGATTGGAAATCAGCATAGTGTGTACTGTGACACAGACCCACCAGGGTCTAAACAACAATGCTTAAAGATTACCCAGTGGGTCTGACACTCTTTTTATCCATCAACTTATGAGTAACTAAAAGGGTCAGCTTGCTTTTAAAAAACACAGAAATAATAGATGTTGTTTAAATGGTATGGCAGCAGATTTCTTCCTTATCTTTGTCCAAAGTTCCTAGACGGAATTTTAAAGGGGTTAAACTTCTCTGACAGCTGCAATTGAAGACTCCACACCAGATGAACATAGAAGACTGATTCCATACTCGCTTAAGCCATATGGGGGTCACAGAAGGCTAATTATCTAAGAAAAAAATGCAAAAGATTGGATTTTTTTCCATAATATAAATGTATTTCTCTGGTTTTTAAGTGGTTGAGTTCATGGCTGAGCCACACTATAGTCTGTCTTGCCCCATTGTTCATATTCAGAGGATCATTTAGTTGGTCAGAGGTGGTCAATATGACCGCACCACCTAAGTTTTGCTATTTAAATTATCATCAGGGACTCAAAGAGCCAAGAAAGCATGCAAGAATGGCTTCACAACTATAAAACATTCAGCATCACTAACTACCATTTGTCTCCATTCTTATGAATTATGCACAGCTTGACATTCAGCAAGTCGCCTTAACGGTTTCTTTCTGTCCATTTGTGCAGATCTGCTGCCTGTCGCTTGATAAATAAATATTTGCATTAACTAACAATAGAGCTGGTATACTGTATGAAGGAAGCCCAGTTGAATCAGTGAATGTGTTATATGAATAACACAATTATCAATCTCTCCAAGTCTTCTTATAGCCACTCAAAAATGTAATTGCTCATTTTCAATGGAGTTCTTTGTGCTCATGGGCAACAACACCGTACAGTGTGGCATGGTGGCCTCATGTTTGCACAAAAGAAAGCTCACGCTGAGAAAATGCCAAGTGAGATGAATTGTTTCTTGGTAAAACAAGGTCATGTATTTACTTTGAGAACACACATGCCCCGTTGTTGTTCATTTATTAGAGAAAAAAACACTTGAACGCCATTCAACTTTGTTAAAATATAAGTGAAATATAACAAGCTTTACAAAGCAGATATATTTTGGACAAAATATAAATAAAAATGTGTGAATAAGATTAACGCTTCATCTCAGTTAAGTAAAAAAAAACAATGAGTTGTAAAAACATTTTAGGGCTTATATATGAAGGATGACTTTAAAAAGAATATGAAAACAGTAAACAAAAGATTTTCTTTTTAATATTAGGTTTAAAAACAATGATAGAATCCATATTTAGATTGGTTTCAGGAGCCAGAGGTTCTACTTCCACTTCCAGACCTGGATCTCCACACCCTGGAAAGCTGTATGCCTGCATTTTGAAGGTGAAATCTTCTTTTACAAAGTAATAAACTACAAAAAGAACTCTCACTGAAGGATTCATATTGGAAAAAAGCATGGATTGATCCTGACAATTTAATTAACTCAAAAATTTCAAGGGAGTTTCATGAACCTCTAGTCAGTACATGTCATTTTGTGTTATTTTGCAGAGTAAAGTACTTGTTTGACCAAGGATATTAGCTAATGTTATTAGAATATGGTCAGACCAGAGGAGTTTTGTAAAAAAAAAAAAAAATAACACCATTTTTATTTCAAGTTTAGGTTTAGGTGAGTTTAAATGTGACTTTTGTTTGTAACCAGGCAAAAAACTGTTTGATTCCAGCAGAGAATAAGCCCTTAAAAAAGCAGTGGTGCAGCTAGAACATTTTATATGGAGAGGCAAGGGGGGGGGCAGAAGACTTTGGAAGGGTAGCAAATTCAAGAATCAAAAATACATATTTCAAACAGTTGTATTGTTGAAGCAAATAATTTGAGGGGCTCAATATTTATAAAAAATGCTTTATATATATTTTTTCAAAGCTCAAAAAAGCTTGTATTGATTATTTCTTAACCTTTGAGAACAATGATACTAATATTGACTCATAAATTGGCGGGGCAAGTGGGGGGGAAAAGCTTTTTGTTGGGGGGCAGCAAACCCCCTTTAGCTCCACTTCTGTATAAAAGTAAGTACAACATTAAAACATTATTCTTTGTACACTGGATGAATGCCTTCAAAATCAAACTCTTCATTGATGCTTAAAGTGTGGGTGACATGGCCTATTTTAATAAGCCAAAATATAGTAAATAGTCTCTATTTCATGTTGCGATTGTTTTTAATATTTTTCGAAAAAGAATAAATAGCGAAAAACGCGATATAAACAACGAGGACGGCCGCCGGCTTCACGCATTCCGCCGAATTCGCGCCGCCCTGTTTGTGACGTAACGAAAGGCAGACAACATGGCTAGCACCGATAGCGAAGCACAGAGTGATGCTACCGTCTTCCAGCCAAGACCACTTAAATTTGTTTTTTTTTAATCGTCTTCTCACAACTGAGGTCGTGACCACGCTCAATAATGACGATGCCCGCATTATTGATCGCAAACTCTTCAGATTTGTTTGTGAAAGTTTAGCGTGTCCCCGCCAGTTTTGGTCTCTAGGGGATCCGTCACGCTGACCACGTGGTACAGACAGAGCCAATCTGAGCCGTCGACGCATCCGAAAGCAACTAAAACGTCACGTCAGGCCGGGTAGACGAGAGATAGCCGCGACCATAGAGGAAGCGATCAGCAGAGAAATATAGAAAATAAAGCTAAAATTTGCCGATTTCAGACAATTTTTTCATCCGGAAAGCGATTTGTCCATAGAGATCAGGTCTTTATTTCCAGGAAAGTACGTTCGGTTTGCTCAAGGGCTTCGGTTTCGCCCTCGTGCGTTGAACTTGTTTTGTCCATTGTTTCAGCAGCGTTTCTTTTTTTGGGAATTTATACACAGATACACTTTCACTAGATGTATTGCTACATCCAGCTGCCACACGACTTGGCATGTTGATGATTAACCGAGAATTAACGAATTAACGATGATTAACGAGAGAAACGAAGACTACCTGTTTTGTTTACCTGCTGTCCGAAGCGGAACTACGGAAGTCAATGCCTTTCGTGACGTCACAGGTCATATCGGGGTCACTTCCAGCCTGCGCTCTTAGCGGCAAATTCAAATCTCTGATTCCTTCGAAAGATGTCTATTATTCATATGCTTCGGATTTTTTTCGACGATAACTATTGGTATCAATAGAATCAGCGTTTAAAGGGCTTTTTTATTTGACAAAGTTGTTCAAAGCATGGCATCCACACTTTAAGCTTACAGTTAGCAACCTCAACCAGAAGGAAATGAAAGTAAAACAAGGATGTGCCTGTACTCTGTTTTTACTGTCAGACTTTGCTCCGTTTCATATTTCTTTGCCTTTTTACAGCCGACTAAAAGCTGCAGCTGCAAACTTTATTTGAACCACTTAACAGTGGTGACCTGAAATCACAGCAGGCAGTCAGGCAGGCAGTGTACTTGAGTTGTTGCGTAAATTTGCTTATTTTTTTTTTCTTTTCTTTTTTGTATTTTTTTTTCTTTTTGTCAGACCTCACTTGTATTGAATAATTCACTGGCAGCCCTATATATGAGGATACCACTGCCGGGTTTTTATATTTTTAGCTCACTCTAGGCTTTATGTAAGGCTCTTTATATAATCACAATGTTTAATGGCATCTCTTTGCTGGTGGATGTGATAGGCTGATATAGACTCATTATCAAGCTGCATGCATGCAAACACAACCTTTCCTTCTTTTCTGCACATTACGCGTTGTCAGATGTTTATTGGTACAAAAATGATGTTTTTCCTCCTTTTTTTGACTTAGTTAATGTAGTCATATATTTTATCAGATACATTTAGATTGCTATTGTCCCACCTAAACCTTTTCTGTGATAATAGCAAATGAACCGCCAGCATGAACCAAACAACATTAGTAAAAGCTGTTTAATAATTATTAGTAAACACATTTATCTTCCTGATGTTCTCTGTGTGAACAGGGTCTAATGTCTGCGTGTACCAGCTTCCAGCAGGTTCTTATCTGTTTCTAAATGGACTCATGGTGACAACCACAATTAAGCAGGATGGTTGGGATGGTGTCACGCAAGGTGTAGTTATTCTGTTTTTCTGCAGTAGAACCCCCAAAATAGGCTATAACTTGTAGACACACACTGCTAACACAAGCATTCTGCATCCATATGATGGAGACTAACTCATTCTTGATGATCTGAAGAGGTTTGTATCACATTTCTGAAGTCAAACAATGTTTAATAGGAATCTGCAACAAATTAAGTTTAAACATTGATCAACTCTGGCAGCAAGGAAGAGTTTTTTTTTTTCCATTGTCCATGGGTATAGTATCATAAATGGCTTGAATTTAATTAAAATGCTGAGTGAACTCTTGACTCCCATTGAGAGCATCCTGCTCTGTGTGATGCCTCCTGCTCATCTCCCTCTGCTGATTCCTGCTCAGTGGTGAAGGTGAAAACATTGAAAGTTATCTCAGGAGTGACGCAGCAGACGCCCAGAACCACAACAACAATGTCCTTTGAAAACAAACTTGAACTCTCGCTGGCACGGGGTGTCTGTTTATCCCACATATATTGGCTGTGATGCTTGGGGGTGCCTGTCACAACTGTGCTCCATAGTTCATACTTTCAATGTGGATATGACAGTCCTGTTCGTGATGAAGTGTTTGGAGATGTTTCTGTATATACGTGATAAATCGGAGAAAGAACAGCTCAGCTTCGGGCAGTCTTGGAGAAGCTGCTACTTTACTCAGAGACAAAACTGCACATTTATTTCACACCGCAGCACCTTTGCTGTACTTTTGACTCTCGTTACTTATCTAAAACCTGTTGTGAGCTTCTGGATGGTAATGCGAAGTACAGAGTGCTTTCTCAGACATATTGATTGCAGACGTACATCATTCAGAGGGCAGACATGGATCGTAACCAGCAGTGACAAAAGTGCTGGATATGTTTCACAGAGTTATGCCCATGTGTGTATTTTGGATGTGTGCATGCTTTCCACTGCACCAAATACATACTGCTGGATATTTACGCCCATGGTTGACTGATAACGTAATTAAAGTCGAGCGGTGAACTGTGTGCTCCCACCGCACACTGAACCGTGCCCGTAAATAAAGTTCTGGCCCAGGAGGCCATCCCGTGACACGACATATATTCAACGGAGCCACACAAAGATTCAAATGGGGAACTCTATAGTCATGTCACCATCCGTTAGCTGTTGTTGTGCCAGCTGATAACGAATATGTTTATTTCACAATGTGCCTCCGTTTTATAGCCAGGGGAGGGGATTTTTGCGACGACAAAGAAGGCAAGATGAACTCTATCTTACAGCCAGTAATTTATTCTGCTGGCTTGGACATTTAACCTTGTTTTCCATCACTCTAGTCCACTCACTGACAAACATTACAAGGCTCTTCAATGACAGCATCCTGAAAAAATAAAACTTTGTTAATGATAAAGTGAGCTTTATGCATTTGTTGCTCCAAAAACAAAAGCAAACTTTAAGAGAGCTCTAGTTAACAAAGCCAAGACCTCATAACAGTAACTATGATTATGACACCTACTGTGATGCGTGCCTTGATCTGAAACACACAATAAATGTTGACATAAATGGGCAGAAACATATGTTTTACATTTTATCTGAAGGCGTGTGACTCTTTCTATAATTTAATGAAGTGCGACCATTTCAAGCCATCCTATGAATCAGGAGCAGACAAAAACGTGCCGTTTGAAAATCTTGTTGTGATATAGAAGCTACAATCGGAAGATCCACAAACTACCATCTCTGCTCCATTCTGAGGCATCCACTTGATGCATGGGTGACGGGAAGTTTCACCCACAACTTAGAGGTGAATTTCTAATGGACTGCTGCCACTCTGCAGAAACTATGTTCTACAAAACAAAAGGTTTTTTGATTTTGGTTAAAAAAAGGCATAATCCTGATTAAAAGACCACTGGGAACGCTTTCAAGATAGATCAGAAAAATGATCAGAGAGGGACTAATGAAATCTTAGTCACGTCAAACATGTTCTTTTGTGGCTCCCAGGTAATGGTGAATACACTTTAGTTGCTGAACACATATATAGAAAACTTCAATATGTTGCTCATTACAAATTAAAGCACGCTTCTTGTGTTTTGGTTATCGTTTTATGGTGAATATCATAATGTAACTGTATTATACAATTCGCAAAACTCTTTTTAAAATTAAGATTTTTGTTGGAAAAGTACTTTTAAAATGAATATAAAGTATCTCAGCATCAGCCTGCCTTTTACGATGTATATCAGTAAAGTCACCAAGACTGTTTACTTTTGAATTAAAGATTCAAGCCCCTGCAAAGGCCCTATCTTTGATTCACGCTCTGGTTATATCCCCTCATTGCAAAATCTAACTTTATCTTTCTTCAAAAGGTTCTCCTATAGGTTTCAAAGCTCAAATGTTTATGGATATTAATTTGTTAATTGAAAGCCACTTTCTCTCACTTTTAAATATATAATATATTGGGAATGAGGAAAACTCGTGATTTGGGATATTAGTGATCAATATCGAGATGACGATATAACTTTCGATACATAAACAAATAGCTAAACAACCAAAAACACAATTTTCATTTAACTGCAACAGTTTAATTCAAACAAGAGTCAGCATAACTTGACCCTAGTCTACATAGGAGGCGAACATCTAACATAAAAGGGCTCTATTTGATTGGTCAACTGCATCAATATATTTATTTGATTCCTTAAATACTTCAAGCTGCCAGAAATTGTTTTAGCACATTTAAGGTAACCATTTATTGCAACTTTTGTCCTCTTTTGCGACGTGCATATTGCGCAGCATGATATTGCAATAACGATAAATTTGCTAACTATGTCTGTCCGTCCGTCTGTCCTTCCATCCGTCCCCTTCATAGCAGTCCAGTATCAGTCACTTCCACACATCCTCCTGTACATGTTTAATTCTTCTTTCCATTTCATCTGCCTGCTTGTCCACTGTGGGATTTAGAGCTTTCTGCTTCTCAGCTACTCTTTTGCACCCTTGACTCATTAACATTTCATAACTCACCTTCTTCAGACTGGCTTACCACATTCAAACAGTATTTTATCTAATGTACCTATTACAAAACACATTTCCAATTGTTATATTACTTTGATTATATACACATATTGTTGTCTGTGGAGCTTCTCAGTCATTCAGGTCATGTTATGACAGAATTTTATTTTCAGAGCAACGTTAAAGGTCGATCTAGAAGATGTTTGGCTGCTAATCTGAGTAGCTTCTATACCTCAAACTGCTGATGGGGAGTTCTGGTTATTTATGTTTTGACGACTTCAAAGGTGTGGCAAAAAAAAAAAAAAGTCAAAGAACCAGTTAAGTGAACAGATGCAAATATCACTGATCCAGGGCTTATCACAAGGATCGCTTATTCGTCAGTTAGGAAAGAAAGGGAGCCACATTGTTCTCTCTTCTGTCTAACATCAGATTAATCAACTTTTTTGTTGGTGTAAGTTTATGTAATTTCTTTTAAGACAGAAGTTCTAACAAGCTGAAACATTAAAGGCACTTGCAGGTCCAAAAGCTTGTGTTAAAATATTTAAACCTGATCAACTCCTCAGCTAAAGTACTGCAGGTCTCTGCTTTCCTTTGTCTTCACACCAGCAGGTCAAACCACAGTTACGTAAACTAAACTGTTTATCTGCTGAAGCGAATCCTTTATTCAACTTTGTTGCATTATGTGAATTTCAGCTTTCTACTGCAGTTACTAGAAATTAAAATCTAACTTTTCCACTTAGAGATGTTTAAAATATGATTATAAAAAAAGAGACTATAACATTGAACAGAACTAGGAGACTTACCAACACTTTCAAGCTAAAGACAAAAACCTCCACAAGGCACTGAGATGGACAAGTAGGATGGAAGCGTGGGCAGAGCTCTATGAACTGTGACTCTGAAAGAAAAGGAAGCCAGAGCCAGAGCCAGAGTTACTGAGAACTCCACTCTTTGTCATTTAAGGGCATAATGTAGCATTACAGTGCATAATGTGGGACAGTCTTATTGAGGAGAATTTTGAGCAGCTATAAAAGCACACAAAAAACAATGAAACCATAATCATAATTTTGTACTTGTAACAGTTTCCAGCCAAACAACAAGTAAATCTGAGCTTTGACGTCTTGGAAAATTACAGCAGAGTTTATACACAGACAATCCCCACCACACCTGAAAGCAAGGAGGGAGTTTCCAAAACTACCCCCGGCTCCAGCAATTTATAATGCTGTTGAACCTACCCCAAAATAATGCTCAATCCAGCAACAACAAAAAGCAGCAATCAAACAAAGTGTTTTTCAACGTGGTTTCAACTTCACCCTTACTTCCTCTATGTGTTAAGTGTTCATTACAACATGTCACCTGCACCACACCTGTAGAAAAAAAGTGCATGAACATTTTCATTCTACAGGCTCACTGAGCGAACTGAAACCTTGATCTTTCGTGCCGACCACCTGCATGCCATTTTTTTGCCCACAGACACCCCGTATCCACCCATAAGGGCAGTTGGGACTAAGGCAGTAAACGACTGGACTTGTCCACTTATTTTTTCTCAGTTCTAATTCAGCTAGTGACTTTATAAACAAAAACAAGACAGGGAACAACTAAAAACAGCTGTTCTATAGTTTTGAAGGTAGCTGTGCATTATCACATGATATTACATAAGCGCTGTCTAGAGCTGAGTTCACAGAGTCTCGGGGGGCTTTCATCTCTCTGGACTTTTCGCTGTAAGCTGGGAAAGAGGAGCTTAGGGACCCTTTACTCACTGAGGCCCTGCCTGGCTCCTGGTCCTGCTTGTTGTTGTCCCACTCTCAAAGAAGTCTTTCAGTAATGTGTTGAGGCCCTGTTCCAGGTCAACGACAGCCCAGAGAATTAGAACTGTGGTCCGAGAGAGAACAAATGGTTTGTTTGGTGATTGCAGTACCATTAGAGCTTCCAACAGTCTAAAGGCACTTTTTGATATTACTGCAGCAGGACTAATTTAAATGTGATAGCTTTGATTTCTCCCTTCAATTCTTTCATTTTGTTGAGATCAGAGGTCAGATTTGAACCCTGTAGCAAAAGTTTTACAATTTCCCATTGATACTTTTCAACTTACCCAGCACGTCTCAACAAAATGCCACAAAATGTCTGAGATAAATTAAAGTTGGTCGCACCTTCCGTGGCATTTTCAGAAACACAATTATACTGACCTCGGCAGGACTGACATTTAAAAGAAACACATTTGTACCCATCAGTGGGATTATTGCAACAAATCCAGTTTAATAAACGTTACAACATAACCAGCTATAGATCAAGAAACAGTTTCTAAAGAGGCTGAATGGGTTTCTGTTTATCGGTCACTGGTGCTGTCTCAGGACTGGCGGTACAGTGTGTTTTGGTTCATTTATGTGATGTAACCCCTTTAGCTGTCTTTGCTGAGGCCCTTGTGAGAGTCCCAGCTGCTGATTGGACTGTATAATGTGACTGATGTCCTTTGTTCCTCTGGGCAATCTGCTGTTGGGACAAGGATGTGCTTAGGTGATCCAGGAGCTGATCGGCGCCTGACTAATCAAGAGGTTGCAATGGCTTCTGAGGCTTCCATGTGCCAAGAACCAGCCTGGTAAATATGCATCCAGATACTCGTCTGTTGTCTGCTATTCCCTGCGTGGGATCTAGACATACACACACCGAAAATCTCATCTGCACAAGGATACAAATCTCTGGGTATGGATGGGATCAGGCACAGGCACTTTTGACCATCTGGCATTGGGCGGAGCTGTTCCTCTGATCATCAGAGGATGGAATATTTACCTTCTGTACATAGGTGTGTGAAATGCCCATAGTTTCCCAAGCTAGCACATTGTTTGAGGAAGCTGTTTGTTTTTTCTTTGTCTTTCTTTATTGTCATTCTTTCTTTCTTTCTTGCCAGCCTTATTCAGGGGAGTAAACAAATATCGATTTTTATTGCACTGCATTATCTGTGCTGCTCCTCCCCTTCCTCTTCCTCCTCATCATCACTCACCTTGTCCTCATAACCTTATGTCATCTCTCCTTAATTGGTCCTCTCTGTTACCTCCCTCCCTCGTGTGTCCTCTACATGGCTTTATTTTTATGTTGGCATAAGATGATTTGCAGGATATGCTAATTCCTGACAATTTTATCTCCTGCTAAAATCAGAGAGGCGTTAAGGAGTGGGGATGTGCTGTGTTCCATGTACTGCTTTGTTTGCTGCATGTGTTTGTTGGTGGGTGCTGTCTGCTTAGCGCATTGTTTGAGGCACTGCCTGCCAACACTGTTTCTTTTTTGTCAGACAAAAAGCCTTGTTTGGGATGTTTATTGTTCATGTTGACATCACTTTTTATGACAGAGTGACTAATAGGGAACAGTGTGTGTGTGTGAGTGTGTGTGCAAATTGTAAATACTACCAAAAACAACAGGAACTGGCAACAGTCTAAGTGAGACATACAGTGGGATTTGGTGTGGTAAGCCTATGAATGGAGAGTGAGCAAAAAGCATTGACTCATTGCGTCATCACACCTTTGCTGAAGCTTTAGTGTTTTATTTTAGCAATTATAAAGCTTAGAACAGCAAATAATTACTGTCAAAAACTGTTTGTGAACAGCAAATACAAAACCTAGTCATAGACCTGTAAATGTTCAAGTCAAGCTGTGCTGATAATGTTTAGATCTGTGTAACCACTACTGTCAGTTTTAAACAGTCAACTTTACAAGCAAATGGGTCACACTAAGGCATCACTGCAAATACAGTAAATATGTCTTCATGTAATGCAGTTTGTGCTGTGTATAAAAGCATGACGTTCTGTTATTTTTTTTCATTCATGTCATTTGAAAGATGGGATAATCTAATTAAAACATGCATTTAAAGATGAGGTTTTTTTTTTAAACTTCTGTGCTGTGTTCCTTCATGCCGCCTGCACACATAATTACCCAGCTCTGCTTGTCTAACATTTACAATTAACACAACTACAGTGAAAGAAATGTTGGCTTTCTTTCCTTGTTTTTGTGGCTCTGCAGTCATCATTTTAGAAGCAGAAAGTTATGTCACTGCTGTAGTGAGTTTTGCAAACTAAGGATGTGCAGAGAATCGCAACTACAATGCAGTTTACAGAATAATAAAGAGCATGTGGCAAAGTCATCTATCAATATGAAATGAAACCAAAGATCATCTAAAGTTCGCAGGTGGAACGCATAACTGATGCATATTGCACAGTGTTTCATACACAGGATAACACAGTTACCTGAACAATCACAATATCCAGTCAGCACGTTTTTCTTGGCAAAGGAGCCAATAAAAACACCTTAAGCTGTCAAAGATGTTTATATATTTTTTGCTCATTCACTTATGTCAACTGAGCGCTGAGAGTTGTGCAGTAGTGCTGCTTTCTACTCACTTATTCAATATAGAACAAAGATGTTTATATGAGCCTTTGTACTTAACTGATGCCACTCACAGTAATCTTAACAACTAATTCATAACGATGCTTCTGGCTTTTAGACATGGTTTCATTGGGAAAGATTGGTCCCAGCAGCTTTTACATTTGTCTGGTTGGATGCTATTATTGAAGGATAAACACCTTCATCTTTGATTATTTTGATCATATTGATTTAAATTACCTATTTTGTTTGTTAAAACTCTCTACTCCAAATAGGATTACTATAAGCTTTTAATTTAAATTTTGTTAAAACACTTGTTTTATCCAGTTATAAAAGTAACTCTTTCTACTGTGTCTTCCACACTTGAATGGTTTTGGCGGTGTCGCTCTGCCTTTTTGAGCTGACTATAATTTCACGAAGAGTTTCTGTGAACATTTACAAGTTGTAGCTCTAAAGTTCCAGCTTCCAAGAACAAATGGAAAACAACACAAGAGTGCTTGTGCTCAAAAATCTGTCTGAAGGCGACAGCACTCATCTGTTGCTGTGGCTGTTTTGGGGTGAACCATAAAAAGAATATTGAAAATGCAAAACTTCTTGTTACGGTTTTTATTTGGTTAGGTAAAGTTTTCGGATTTGTGATTAAAACACAATAATTTTGCAATTCAACATGAGAGGTTATTTGTATTTAAGCTATACCTTCATTTCTTGAATTTTTCTTGGATGTGCAAAATATTCCTCAGTCGTTCTGATTCTCTTATGTGGTCTAACAACTTCCTGTAAAGACTACAGAAGAACGGTTTGTCAACAACATTTTTTTTTTACCCAAACTGATAGCTGGGATCTTTCTAAAATGCTACTGGGCGTTCTAACAAACAGCACAGCACTCATGTGCACTGCCAGTAAAGCTTTTCTTACTGACGTTTGGTTTTGCAACTTTTAGCTCCCACATTCACAACTTACTCATGACTTTCAACACATCTGTGAAGGTTACATGGATTGATTTTTCTGTGCCTCTCTTCCCTTTGAATCCTCTTTTTTGGCAGCTGTGTCTGCAGCAGGAGAGATGCAAAAAGACAAATTAGATGGAAAGCTCCATTCTTTTCCTGGAACAATAGACATATCTTTAGCCGTAATTCTTTTATTTTGGAAATACAACAGAAAAATTTCAACACAGATATGCGTCATTGCTGAAATTATTTTAGGGTTATGAGAAACATTTGACACACAAAAATAAAAACTTTCTTAAGTAACTGCAAAGATAAGGATTAACATTTTTGCGTCAACTGGAAACCCTTAAAAAAGCACACAATATGATGAGTTGTTTTTATATTCTACTAACATCTTTAATCATTGAGGATGATGCTGAATGAACATTTATCGCCCAGGAGTTCATGACCTTTAATGTTTCTTTAGTTTAAATCATAAATATACAGGCCTCAGCAACAAAAAGTGTCCCTCCATCTGGTCTCCATTCAGACTTATTGCAGAGATCTGACCTCTCTCAGATAGAACTCCCCATCCATTAGGAGAAACATAAAAAAGAAAAGAAAAACACCCCCCTTAACTTTATGAACAGCTCAGTAAATTACATCTGTGTTTTTTAGTCATAGTAAATGCAGTTTGTGACTGTTGAAGGACTGATCACACCTTGAATTAACATCTACTGCCTTGCTTTTTTGTGCTTTTATCCTGGCGTTGTTCCTTGCAGGGTTTGGTCACGCAAGAACACGGTAAGACAGATGCATGCAAAGCATCAAATGATTTGACTAGGCTGAAAAAAAGATATAAAGTGTTATTTTGAAAGACTGGCTCCAACTTTGTTGTCTACAAAAGTCTTTTGCAGTTAGTTTAAGACTCTCCTATCACTTTCATGCAGTTGTTGGTTGAGCACTTCACTTTGAACCAAAGCTAAAACAATTATACTGTTGCGGCAGCTTAAAATACCTAGATCCCAACAGTAATGAGCCGCAGCACAGTTTTGGATCAAACCACTAGAAGTCTTGCCCAGACTTGAGACAAGGCTTTGCTGACATGCTTTCAGTTGTGTTTTCTCAAATCTCCATGTCTCCATCTAAGTGCTCCTTTTGTCTCAATATTGACAGATTGCTAATGGTCCATCCAGCCTTTTCAAAATTCATATGAGATGGGATTACTGATGTCATTACTCTGGAAAGTCCTTTCAGGGTTCCATTTTCCTGTTTTGTTTTTGCTTATGTGGAATTGTGGAAACTAGCACATTTTACTTCTCTTGCACATTGGCATCCATTTAAACATTTAAAATATTGTTATTGTCTTGGAGGGTAACACAATGAAATGTAAACAATTTTAAAGAAATGTCTTCAGTGAATTTTCTGGGATTTTAGAGTCTGTACAAAAAAGCAAAAAAGTAACTGTACAAGGACCAAGTATTAATGAGTATCCCTTAACCTAAATTGAAGCATAACTAAATCCCCTAAACCCCCAAAAGGTCTAAAGGACTTATCTGTCAACAAGATACAGTGAGAAATTAGGGACTTATCAAAATACAACAGAAGACAAACTGGAGCATTTGGTTTCTGTTTTTTGTGTGTGTCTTTTTTATCTGATAGATGCTTGTTTAGAACAAAGCAAAAAGTAAACAAGCTGTGTGAGGTTGGCTGCTCATGTGTGAAAGCTAGCCTAACCAATGAAGGTGAGAAAATGTCTCCATGTTCCATGTTCAATCAAACCAAGCTCACAGTCCCTTGGGTGATAGCTGCTTTAAACTGCAAGGCTACAGTTAGCTCTTATAACCAAAAAAAAAAAACAAACCTTTTAACCTCTTAATACATATGTGAACTTAATAGTGGGGAAACAATCAAAGCTTTTTTAATTACAACCAATGCGTTTTACATTGTGTAATGGGCAATAATGATTACTGATAGGTTTTATTACAATCAATAAGCTAATGATTTTCTTTACTTGATCTGCAATGTGTAGCAATAATTACTGGTTTAATGTGATAATGTGTTCTAATGATCTAATAATCAATGATTATTACATATCGGTAACCGTTACTGTTTGCTAAAATCCTGAATTAATGTTTTCTAAAGATAATCGGTCATTACTAGGCACTGGGTTTTGTAACTTGAAAAAATCTATCTCATCCGAACTGGATTACGAAAACTCTGTAAAACTATAAAATGAATTAACTCAGTAAGGGTGGGATTAAAAGCTCGCGTCTTCCCACTTCTTGCCAAGCAATAAATCAAGCTCCACACATCTTACTTAATGACCACTATATTTCATTAAGCAAATGTGATTTGTCTTTTTTTTGTTTCATTTTCTGTCTTTTTTGTCTATGCATTTCATCATTTCTGGAATAAGTTTGATAAATCTGTGTCATTTCTTTATTGCTTTGACTACAATGCTTGAAATCAATCAATCAATCAATCAATCAGCCAGCCAGCCAGCCAGTCAGTCAGTCAGTCAGTCAGTCAGTCAGTCAGTCAGTCAATTAATCAATCTGTATTACTAAAAGTCATTAATACTGTATGTGAATGAGTTATATGCATAACTTTTATTTATGTTTTTTCCAGATGTTTTAGGTTATGTTTGCTCAATTTAGTGTTTTCTTCTGTTTGGCTGTCAGTAGCCATCATACCAAGTTTGATCTTTTGTGGTTATTGAAAACCAAAACCAAATCTATTAAGGGGATTTCAAGTAAGACTATTGGTCTAGGTCTGAGTATGAACCCCACAGATGCTGTTGACCTACAGAGAGCCAGATTTTAGACTACTGTTGGTTGAGGAAGAAGAGGAGGAAGGCCTATTCAGAGAGAGAACGGAGGAGAATAGGACTTAGAGTGGCAGGATGAGCACACAACTTGATAGCAACCTTTGAGAGTACCTTTGTGGCTTGCTGTTGTTGGTTCTACATCAAACCCATAAGCTTTTCTCAACAGCATAAAAACATATTCAGAAATGCAATGTTAAGCTTCAGTTTCTTTTTAATATGTCATCATCAATGAGAAAAATGCTACAAGAACATGTTAAAAATACCAAAACCAGGATTTTCTGAAGTGAGCATTTGTGAGTTACGGTATGGTTTCGTGCCAAGGAAGAGAACCACACCTGCAATATTGGCTTTAATGCTTCTGGACAGGTACCAAGAAGGTCAGAATGAGCTGTGTTGTGTCTTTATAGATCTAAAGAAAGTCATAGACAGAGGCTGAGGTTATGTTTAAAGATGTCTTGAGTGACAGAAAAGTTTGTTTTGTAAAACAAATATTAGATCATGTAGAGTTGGAGGCCAGGGAAGACAAATTCTTATTGTTTAGTGAAATGTCTTCATTAGAGGTCCATAAACAGAAAAGCATGACTTAAATTTTACCTTAAAAGATGTCTAAAGATAGTCATGGTTGGCACATTTGTC
The DNA here is from genome assembly GCA_023969325.1 of Oryzias curvinotus. Classification (NCBI taxonomy): domain Eukaryota; kingdom Metazoa; phylum Chordata; class Actinopteri; order Beloniformes; family Adrianichthyidae; genus Oryzias; species Oryzias curvinotus. Next base: position 3,251,903 of record CM043708.1, read on the forward strand.
AAGAGAATAGCAATTTTACAGCATATTTTGATGATGACGTTTTTAACGACGTTATGTATTGTGTAACCATGAGTGCTCCGGATGAAAATCTCCCCCTGCGTAACAGCATTTCCTCTGAAGCTGAGAGCCAACGTCACTGATAGAGACAAAAATAACATGTGCACTATCTGAATCAGATATAAATCCTCGAGGCAGGCAGTAGGAGATGCCGCTGTGTGTGTTGGCTTCACTGGACTCATATATTGGGCTTTCCTGCCACAGTTTAGATAAAAAAATTCAACATAGGGTGATAAAATGACCTCTAAAGCTTCTAGATTAACCTCTAAATCTTCTAGATCAATAATAAATCTTCGAGAAACTGATGCAGACAGAAAGTTTGATTCTAGGACAAGTCAGTTCCAAGGATATTGTTTGTATTTTACAGGTGCAAGTACCTTTTTTTTCTCTTCTTGCTTGCTTGCTTCTCTCTCCCAGACACAAGTAATTATCTCCACTCTGGAGTTCTTTTCCTAAAATCAGGCCAATCTTTTCAGCTCCGCTTGAGCTCCTCATCAGAGCCCGTTAATTACATTGTTCTCTAAAGGGATGACAACTTAAGCCACTTTTTTTTTCTGGTTAAGTTCTAGCCATAGAGGTGGGATGGGAAACTAATCCCAATTACCTATTGGGTCGAGTCGCACATCGCAACCATCATCACTTTTCAATGACAATAGACACAGCTATAATTAACCGTCTCAAACTTCTGTCTGCATGTAAAAAAGATATGAGGGGGGACAATGGTGTACCCTTCATACCCCTATTAGTTGATCTGTTCTAGAAGGATATAATTACAATTTGACACAAGTTAGCAATAAAGAAGGCACTGTGTCTTTCCTTAAAGCCTTACCCTTGACAAGCACAAAAAAGCCCAGGGACACCACTTTGACTATGACATCAGATTTTGTTAATTGCCTTTTGGTAATGTGCTTTGTTAGTGCTTAAGCTGCACAAAGGTACACTTTGTGGGCCGTATATAGTCAGCAGTGCCCCACTTAATCTGTGTTAGATTCATAAATCATGCTGTCTGTTTACTTAAACGCAGTTTTGTTATCCTGCTATGATGATGTTTGAAAAAGGTCAAGTGATGCATCTACTTGCTCTAACCTTTCACCAAGAAATTTTAATTTGTGCTATCAACACTAAGCACTGGCTTCTGGGATTGTGTGTGTGTGTGTGTGTGTGTGGGGGGGGGCTAATACTGATTTTATTGGTCTGTGAAACTCATTTGAGGCAAAGAAAAACCTTTTTCATAACATTTGTAACATTACCATGTCTTGGAGTTGGGAGTGGAGATCTTTAGGTTATCTTGTGGGTTCTGATCTTATCCTTGTGAGGGCCACAACCCATAATTTACATTACTGCTGTGGCTGTTTTATTGGAATCTCACATAAATGTGAGTAATTTACATATCTGAACTGTAAATTTGTTAAATTGTAGCTTAGTCAGTTTTACTGCTGGATAATGGAGTGGATAAGAACAGAGATAAGAATGAATTCTGTTTACTTGTGTTAAGATCTTGGCAAAAAACATCTGACTCTGAAATGTTTGCTGGAGTTTCAATAATTTCACATTGCATTTAAGAAAAAAAAGGCATTTCTTTAACTTAATATTACTTCAGTAGAAAGTAACTGGTGATAAAATTCAAGTATTGAATATAAAGTATAACATGGTTTATTGTTTAAACATTTTAGAATCTGACAGATAGAAAAGTAAATGAGTGTCCACATTTTAGCATTCATACATAGATTAGCAGACAAAAAATAGGCCAGTGGAGGAAATAGCTCAAGCAATTGTTGATGACCATGACTAAATAAAATGATATTAACCCTTTACACATTCAACATAAATCAGCGCATTCTGTCGAGTAGAAAAGCAGCTTTGCGCCGGTGCACAGCTGATATGCAAAGCTGCTGTTTTCCTTGTTAGAATTGGCTAATTCAAGTTATTTGCAAGAACAGTTAAAGACTAACAGTATGCCAAACAGTGTGTGTTATTTCAGTGTCGTCAGTAGTGTTTAAGTCTGGCTTTATGGGCACGTTAACAAAATCAGCGCTTTAGGACAAAAGATAGACACACTAAGTTATGTCAAGAGTAAGGAAACCTCGAGTGAAAAAAAGAGGAGAGTTTAGAGTTTGTGTGGAGTTGGTGACGTTTAGTGAATAAAAGCACACAGGGGTATGGTGTTGTCATGCTAACTCAATGTGGTAAGAGATAGGCTAGCCTTTTGTTGAGTTCTTGTCATTTTGTTATTCTCAAGACATGAAGACTTTGCTTCAATACTTTTGTGGCTTCTTAACTTTATTTTCACTTTTGCGTTGTGAACCGTTAAACTAACTTCTATCATGCAGCTGTTGTGCAATAAAGATACCTCTGCCTCCATTCCCCTGATGTCACTTCTCACATCGCCCTCAGCATTACAGAATCAAAGCTGGTTGAATCACTGAGACCCCTCAAGGGCAAACTGTGCTGCGCAAGACGTTCTACAACAATAACACACAACAAGGATGTGCGTATGCTTGTTTGTGGTACACTTTTACGCAGGACTCAAAGGATAGGTCAAGTTACAAGTTTTGTGTCATCATCATGTGAGCACTTTCAATTGGAAAATATTTTGCAATCCGGTGTTCTTCTGAGGAGGAAGGTCAAGATGGCAGCAGCAGCAAGGCTGACAGTTGAGTTGAACTGAAATGTCTGGGACAAGACAACACACAGTCACTGTTGCTGCGATGGAAAAACGAGAAGGAGAAGGAGCACCAAACCCTACTTTCAGATTTTTTTGTACAACCATATACATACCCTGGACGGATAATCTCTGTGATCACACAGAGTATTCTGAGCTGTAAAATATTAAGCCCAACGTAAGTTCAGCACATTGACCTACAGGGAAAGAAAAATGGATTTCTTTACTTCTTAGAAGGCCCAAAGGGGGTTACAGTCAGTCCCACCCACACACATAGTAATATAAATGGGAATTTGGTGTAATTGAATTTTTTAAAATATATTTATTATATTTTTGTGCTGTTTAAGCATTGTTCTGTCACATCTTTCTTTTGCACAATGTTTTTGAGTTTGGTTTCATTTCTGATGGGGTGCATGTCAGTACATAGTATGGGTTCGGCTGTGGCGTCCCAAGGGATCATAAATCACACTTTAATGACAGTCAAATATTCCATGAATTACATTACTTTTTCTCATCATAAAAAATGAAACATAAAACCCCTTTGTTTCCTGCTTTTGCTCAGTTCTTGTTCCTTTTTCTCTTCTATATCCCAGAGGAATCTACTCTCTAATAGAGTAAATGTCATCATTAGACTTTTCATCTTTTAGGCTCTGTGCAGAATTGGTTTGTTTTGTGCATTTTTTTAGTACCATCTTTAGTGTAGATGCCAGTTGATGCATGTATGTTTCTTACTAGATGCACTAGTGTTAGTATGGGCCCCAACAAGCAGCTACAATCAGGCTGGAACTTGTTTCCCCTCTCTCAAAAGTTTGTTTAGCAAGCACCAGAAGTGTCCCTGTGTAACAATTTTGTCAATTTCCAGTTTTCTGCTATCATTTTCTTTTTCGGATAATCATAAGTTGGGTGGACGTGGTGCAACGGTCGACCTTTGATTGGAAGATTGCAGTTCGGGTTTCCATCTTCCTCACCCGTATGTCAAAGTGTCCTTGGGCAAGACACTGAACCCCGCATTGCTTCTGGTGGTTATAGGTTGGCACCAGTGTTTGGCAGCAGAGCAGCCATCATTATGTGAATATGGGTGTGTATGGGTGAATGGAACTGTGACCGTAAAGCGCTTTGAGCCATCTAAAAAGGTAGTAAAGCGCTACATAAGGATAAGCCATTTACCATGTTTTTTTTTTCTGTTTTTCTGTATTTTTCATTGTTCTTGCCTGTTTACTAGTTAGTTTATAACTAGTCGTCTAGTAGCTAACCATTGACTGTATATAGAGGAGAACTGGATAGAGTGATTGTGATGTCAACGATAGAACAAGACTTGCTTCCAGTTCCAAGTTCCAGTCAATTTAGTCGCCATTTTTACCCGATATAGCCAGATGTTGGAACCAGACGTTGTCAGTAAGCAGTGAGTCGTTCTGTTTTTACATTTCTATGGAAACTACTCTGAGTTAGCATGTTAGAAAACCATATCCCTCTGACTGAAAGCAGTCTGAAAGCAGAAAGCTTTTCTGAAAGCAGGAGAATCTGTCAATTAAACGCTTGGAACGTTCGACGTGACACCACCTATTTTATTGAGACATCTGATTGGCCAGTTTATATCTTGAACAACTTGTGGCACAGAATAAAACAAACAACAGGATTATCAAAAACATGTTAAAAAGGTAACAGAACAATAATGGTTGCTTTGACAAATAGAATGACTGAGTAATAGATGTATATTTCTCAATGGAAGTCTAAGGGATTTTGGCTTTTTGGGACAAGTGGGTACTTCCTGTTTGGAATGCCAGGAGGGAGGGATTGCTCAGTCCAGTTCTCTTATACAGTCAGTGTGCTTACCGGACCCATGTCAAGTCAAGCTCTTCGAATGTTGACCTTTTTGATAGTCTTTCGTATTTCAACCCGAAATCTTTGCACTAAAGCACACCTTGACTTCCTGCCTCAGTCCCTTCTTTCCTCTAATGTGGCCTTACACACAGAATTCTATCCATTTCAGCCCCTTTCTTGATAGACTAGTACATATCAAAAGCATCTAGATGATATTTACTAGTGTGGGGAAGATGAATGCCCTTCTCCAAATACTTCAACCTCATTGCCTCTCACAGTATTAGTCATGTAAACAACATCTGCTTATTAATGGTAAAAGCTTTCCCTAATGATCCACACCTCACATGAGCCTGAAATATCAAGTCAGGGCATAAAGAGCAGCCATAGATCATCATAATGAATGATGGGATGCTGGCAGAAAGCTGGGGGAGGAGACCTGTCGCAATTCTAATTCACTCTCTATTTCCCTGCCTGATTCATATGCCATTTGGCCATAATACATCAAGGCTATATGATTCTTCCATTAAGGTAGCAAGTCCTACTTTGACTCCACTGTGTATTTTTTATAGCTGGAGGGAATGTTTGATTTCTTTGTAAGTCGATATCATGGAAATGTAGTGGTGACATGGAAAAACAAAATCAACAGCGGATTTCAGTTTTTACGTTATCCTTAGTCCTTAAGGTGATTCCACTAAACTTGTTAGTTATTTAGATATCAAATCAACTGTGTTTAAGACATGCAGTTTGTGTTTTTTAACGAGTGCTCTGATACTTGTTTGACATGATGGCTCCCCCATGGGAGAATCCATTTGAGCCCCTTTGTCTTCATCACGCTGGGTGATTTGGAAGAAAATTGGCGTGACTGTAAATTTGTTCTTGTTAGTGTTGAGTAATCAAAAGGCAGCCATCCACAAATAAACTAATGTACTTCACAACGTTGTGGCACACTAACAAGCTTCACCACAATAATGCTCATAATTGGACCGGATTCTTTTCTAAAGAACTGCTCAATTGTCGATGATGATGACAGTTCAGTAACGATTCAGAAATGTACCCGTCAATTTGCCCTGAATGCCTCTGTCCTTTATGAACAGGTTGGATTTAATGCATGCAATTTGTGTAAAACATCAGTTCGATCATATCACATCAGTGGGAGTATTGAAAGGGCTCTAGAGAACAATGGGGGGGGGGGTCAGGTGTATGCAGTGATGCATTAATGTTGCGGTTGGAGTGTGAAGTGGGTGTGTCTAGTAGCATAAAATAAGGGTAGAGAGCAGAAAAGCTTGCTGCAGGGTTTAGTGGCAGAGGTGTATATAGCACGGATTAAACAGCCTAAGAAGTACTTGTTTAAAGGGTTCAATAAGCCTTTTAAACTAAAAAAATGTATATATAACAGTTCCTATGTTCCAGTAAAGGACCAACATTTGACTTTCCAGATAAATCTTCTTTAAAAATGAATTTAAGTGGAGTCAAGTAACCACTATAGTTTGTTACTCAAGGAAATCAGCTCTCAGTCATTCTAGTAGGCAGATGGTCCACACTGGTACAATCATTCATTTTTTAAATGGATATCAAGACATATAAAACCTAGCTTTAAAAACTTTAATCTTTTTGGCAAGATTATATATGCATGAAAATTGCACTGTTGTATATTTTTATGGATCTAATTTGGAATGTTATTTCAAAATTGTCTTCAAAAGAGAGTGGGACCTTTTGATTTTGAAGAGCCTGCGACAGACTGGCGACCTGTCCAGGGTGCCCCCTACCTTCACCCACAAGTGGTCGAGATAGGCTCCGGCAGCCCCGTGACCCCGAAAGGGAATAAACGGAAGAAGATGAAAAAAAGAAATTTAATGAATAAAATCATCACCCCTGAGGTGCCTTATGGTTAGTATTTCAACAGTCACATACTTTGGGAAAGGTTAGAGAGCGCTGTCACATTCTGCAAAGTTTATTATCATACAGTGGAAAACCTGGCTTTAAATCAACTGTGCAAAAAACAAATTGATAATTTGAGCTCCTTTTTTTATTTACTGTCATAGGTTCCACTTATCTGTTTTCACAAGTCTTTTTGTTTGGTTGAGGTCATGGCTAATATTTATTTTCAAGCATTTCTGAATGCTCCTAAATGAAGATGCTTGTTGTGTAAGAGTGGAAAGAAGCACTTCATCCCTCCATGTTTTGTTTTGGTCTTCCGAATAGCCCACAAAGTTTTTTCTTTCTTATTCTGAAACAGTACTCCTGAATAAAGTGCCTTGCCTCAGGACACATCAACACAGACTGAAAAGTCAGATATTGAATAACCACCTTTACTATTGTCAAAAGGAAAGTAGTGGTTTGACGGCATTGACTGCTGAGTGTGTGTAAAACAAAAGAAAAGCATTGCAGAGTGTTTATAAAAATGACAGAGCCTTTTAAAAGTCAGGCTGTAGGGCTTGTGATGGTGATGTACACCAACAGCTAAAGCTCAGAATATCACACATTTTTCAGCTACATAAAAAAGCAACAGAAAGTCACTGTAGATAGCTGCACATTTAAACATTTCTAATAATGTATGACTGTAAGGAAGTGCCGAGATAACCATGTGTTGAGAGGGTGGTAGTGCTATTGACATGGATTCATGTTTCCATTACTATTCAGTTCACTAAGCCTGGATCTCTCAGCCCGTATAATCATCATCAGCTCTGTGGGTTGGGAAGGAAAACTGAGGAGAGGATATTAGCGGATGTCTGCTCAGAAAATTACTTTATGTGTTGCTGGGGTCATTTCTCAAATGAGGCTAGTCACAAAATTGATATATTGGGGGTAATGTGCCCTAGAGTACAGGGTGTGTATAAACTTTGATGCACAGTATTGAAATTAGAGTTCGATTGAAGTTTGGGGCAAAGCGTGGTGCTTGCAGTTCAGTTTAGTTTTTATAAGCATCATTTGACCTTAAATGCATTCAGAAGGGTTTAATTAAAGAAAAAAAGCCTAATGCAAGCTATCCAGTCAAAGCTAGTCTTCCCACAAGCAATGTCATAAAGAAGGAGTTGACTGACTTTTTCCTTCTTACAAGGCTTCGGATCATTGATCAGCTGCCTGGAAAGTACTACCACTTGTGATTACCTGAGTGTCATTAATCATTACAACTCCTATAAAACATATAATCACATTCAAAAGGAACAATCACTCCCAAGAGCTCACATCAAATTGACTAGGCTCACACATAAAGCATTACTTATGACCAGAGAGGCACTTGACTCAGGATTTGTCCAGATTATTGCTTTATTGGTGGCAAAAGGATGTCATTTGAGATGCAGCACAAGTTGTGGGGCTTTGAAAGCACAGTGGCTCTCGTATTCCCACTTGTAAAAGTGCTATCAGACTTAACCAGCCTGCTCCGGCGCCTGTGCTAGCTTTGGCGCTGGCAAAAGGCTGGAACTGGTCTGTGGCTGGAGCCAACTGCACATAAAAACACAGGGATCATATCCTGTGGAAACGCAATACTTTGAGTCCCATCCCCCTCTGTCTGCCTCACTGAGTAAGGCCTGGGTCTCCTCTGGTTGAAATCTGGGATTGGCTTTAAGTGCTGGTGTGCATTCAACTGTTTATCCTATATAAGAGCAACAGGCTTTGAGAGTCAGTGTAGTGCTGTTGAAAATGGGTTTCAATGTTAGTATGCCTTCCAGTTGCCTTGAAAATACATTGAACTGTGATGCTTTGTGTATGAGTTTTCTGGGAATATGACCTGTCAAAAGAGATTTTGCGTTGCACTTGATGTGAAACTGTCTCTGCTGAAGCCTTACAGTATACCAGGGCTTGAAAAAGCTGTTCTGAAAGTGATGACACAGGATCACTTTGTTTCACCCTGGAGCCCCAGCCTGACCCTGGGCAGTATGGTAATAATAGCTCTGTGTGACAGCCATACTGGTACACTCACAACAAATGCTAGCTTGCAGTTGTTGCTGCATGAGAGCCCACAGACTCTAGCTGCTGGCTTATCTACAGCTCTGCCGTAATGCGGGTTGTAATGGTGCTGGATGTTGTTGTAGCTGGTGATGCTTAAAAGCCAGAACTGCTTTTGCACAAAGCAGCCAGATGAGCGTATTTCATAAATAATGTAGACGGGTCATGACATTGGGGAAAAGGATGCAGTTGAGAGTGGTACTTTCAAGTTCTGACGTCATGCATGCAGCATAGAAAGCTCCAAAATGGCAAAATCCATATTTTGAATAGTTTTATTGTCGGAATCCCTCTCTATCAAGGAGAATTATGTCTTTAATTTTGGTGGCATATGGAGCCAGGTGTGTCAGTCCACCATTGATCCCCTTTTCCACATTCCCCCTTTAGGCTAAGGGGAATCCCCAGCTTCAAATGAAGGATCTGGTTCACTACAGACTTGCCAGTTCTGTTGGCTTTGACAGGATCTTTGTTTGTAGTTGCCATTTTGCGGTTGCGGGGGGACAGGCAAGGGTCGGGTATCTGACCAAACAGTCACCCCACTGTTCTCCCCACACAGTGCAGCCTCAATTAGTTCCTTCAGTAATCTCCTCTCCATGTCACATGATCTGGTCTGTTTGTAATAACACACAGGGGGCCTGCGCTGCTTTGGAAGGAAATGAGATGATCCATCTCTGACAGCTCAGACATATCCGCCACTTACCTGGCATTGTCATGCTGCAAAAGCAGTTTCACTCTATACAGTATGTCTGCATGCTATTTCATGAGTCTGCAAAGTTTTTTTTTTTTTTTTATGTCATATAAGGATCGATTAGAAATAAATTAAGTAACAAACGAAAGTCATTTGTAAAGAGTTGTAGCGACAAATCTTTATAAGGAGATTTTGCAGAAAGCACAAATGTAAAATGTTTTTTAAATTTAAAACTATAAAAACAACACTTGCACCATTACAAACCAGCACCATTGGGCTTTTTAAGGCAAACATATGGTAAATAAAGATTAGAATCTATAAATTTGCAAGCATATTTAAAAAAAAAGAAGACTACTTTAAGTCCCACTCTAATCATCTTTTGATTTATTTTCAAAGTTTTTCAATTGCTCTTTTGATTATAATTATGCCACTTTTAGCCTAAATTAAAAAGATTCTGTGTAGTTTTTTTAGAACATAGTTTCTGCGGAGCGGCAGTAGTTCTTTGGAAATTCACCTCTGTGTTGTGGGCACCACGCAGAGTAAGCCTGGCCTGACTTCCCATTATCCATTTGCTTTCTCTCTCACTAGCTTATGGCCCCTCACACCCCCAACCTAACATGTGGAACAAAAAGGGCGAGCAATATTGGGGCTATCCAACCGTACATTTTGGATCCAAATGCCAGCTCAGGCGAGAAAAAAGAAGACATACATGGATCTATTTGTCTACAAGTAGATGCATCCGAATGGAGTGCAGCAGGCAGCTTGTGGCTCGCCAACTGTAGCACCCAAGTTACTTTATAGGCTTTTTCCAACTGCATCTATTTGTCTGCTCATGATTTACAGTGATTTGAATAAAGAATTACTCAGAAATGCAATTTTTAGCACACTTTTCCTAATATATGTCTTCCATCATGAGAAAAATGCCACAGGAAAATATTGTAAACACAGAAAACAGGAGTGGGTCTTGAACTCACTGAACCTGAAGTTAGTTCTGACGAAATCCAATTGAATTTGAACAAACTTCTCTTAAGAGGTTTGAAGTGTTCAAATGAGCTGAGAATCTTTTACTGTACATGACCCCACTGTGTTTTCTTTCAAGATATGTGTAGTGTGAACATATTCTGTACAGGCTAGGATGTTCTTGTCCACACATCTCCTGTTGATAAACAGTGTTTATAAGACTGTTGCTGTTAGAACTCCAACAGTCCTGTCACCGATTTAAATCTCTGTTGACGAAACAGAAGCTAAGATAATCAGCATCCGCAATCCCTTGTGTCATGTTATCTGTCAAGTTTAAACATTCTGCTCCACCCCTGCTTGTATACATCTTCACACTGTCTTGTTGAAGGAGTAATTACTGCGTGTCATGAAGCAGGAGTGTGCATGATGACTCATTGATATTGCTGGTAGATTTTAATAAAGGAGCACAGAAATACCTCTGCTGAAAAGAAAATGGCTGCAGTTCAAAGACTGAGCTCTGCTTCTCTTTGGCCCTTGGCAGTCAGAGATCAAAGCAACAAATGTGTGTTTCTGTCACTGGTGATTTGTATGTGTGTTTGATCAGTAGTCTCACTTCTCCTCTGGCCTCACTCTGCTGCTAATATGCAGCAATAGGCAACAAATCATGAGACGAGATGAGCAGTTGATGTAAAGTATTTGATTGAGGTGAATAAAAAAGATGGGGAGACACACAAATGCCTAAAGACTTTGTAGGAAATTTGGTTGGATTAGGAATGACCTATGTGAATTGACTCTAGAATGACAAAAGATAGCTTTCTTAAACAGAATTATTATCGCTAGATTAAATAAAAACATCAATTTCTTCTGCTCTCTGTCTCTCTCTTTCATTTACTCATTTTAAACTTAATATTTGTTAAGACAGCAAGCAAACACATCGTTGATTTATTTATTTATTTTTGAAAAAGAAAATCCTGGCTTTGACCCTCGAATGCTGAGATGTATGCTGCGGATTTCACAGGGAAAACAATTCCCACAGGCTGGGCTGAACAGCCTTGTTTTTTCTGGCTGCTTTTTAGTCTGTCAGAGGAGGAAGCGGCTTGGCTTTTCCAGTTCCTATGTAAATACCAGAAGTGTGCCACTGTGCTTAAGCAAAAGAAAATAAAGAGCTTGCTGTTTTTACAGTTCTTTTCTAACTTCCAGAGCGGGTGTGGCTAATCCTCGCAGCGGTTTCTGGGATCACAGGCACTCTGTTCTGGGTGACAAGTTAGAAAACAGTAGTTTTTTTGGGTTCTCTGTTTTCTACTTCTGAGCACAGAATTGTTCCTCTTGTTTTTTTTGGTAGAGAGAATTCTAAAGCCTTGCTACTTATCTACATGGTGAAAATTGGAAATGAGTGTAATGAAATCATGTTTTCGGTGGTTTAACAAGTTCTTCTGGGATTTTCCTTATGATCAAGGGCATATATAAAATAAATGAAGCTGAAAATTGCATTTCTTAGGACTTCTTCATTCAAGTTGATGTGAATCAAAAGCAGATGTAAACAAGCCGTTGGAAAGAGTTTTTAGCTGTGAGGTAGAGCTACAGTCCCGCGGGCCACAAGCTCCATGTCCGCTCCATTCTGATGCATCCACTCGTAGACGACTAGATCCATGCACATCTTTGTTTGTCCTTATCCATGCTGGCCCAAAACTGTATGGGTGGATAGCTCTAATATTGCTCGCCATTTTTATTGTACTGGTAATGTTAGGTTGGAGTTGTGAGGGGCTGCAAGTTCGTGGGACAGAGTGTGAAAAGAAGGATCACAGGAGATGGGGGAGGCTTACTTCATGCCAAGAGTCCTGCCCACAACTCAGAAGCCAATTTCTACTGCTGCTCTGTAGAAACCATGTTCTAGAAAACGACACAGATCTTTTGATTTTGGCTAAAAATGGCAGAATCATAATTAAAATCTGCGACAGACTGGTGAAATGTCCAGGGTTCCCCCTGCCTTCACCCTTCAGTGGCCGGGATAGGCTCTGGCAGCCCCGTCACCCCGAAAGGGACTAAACGGAAGAAGATGATTGAATGAATAATTAAAAGTCTATTGGGAACACTTCAAAAATAAATCAAAAGATGATCACAGTGGGACTTAAAAGCACCATGTCATCAGCATAATGTCTTGGTTAGATGTGATCTATTTTGCTAAAGCAAAACATTACCATTACAATTTGCCTCTAGACCGCTTCAGAAGTGCTTTGCTAATAAAATGACCCCAGCTGAAAACTGTGTTTAAGATGATAAACTCACAACCCTTTAAGAGAAATAACCTTTACGGAGTTTAAATGGCAGCAGCTGGCTGCCAGAGAGCAGACCAGAGGGTGTTGGGACCAGAGGTTGCGACTGTCTACATCCTTTTTATTCCTGCCAGCTAAGCCTCCTGCTGTGCACAGCTGGAAAAGAACAAGAAGGAGGTTGTTTATGTTGTCAAATAGAGGTCGCTGGTGATGTGGTGGAGGATGGGTTTGTTGTAACTCATTTAAAAAGACAGTGAAATGCCACAGCTGAGTGGTTTCCAGAGAAGCGTCCTTTTTCAGACAACCACTGAGATCCCTAGGTTACAGCTCATCCACTGTTCTTACAACTGATTTCATAATCATTTGTCATAGTTTGAAGTAGTGTGGAAAAACATCGCTAAATTGCACCCCATCTCCCCGACAATGCCAAAGAAACTGGAAAACAACTGGTGGGGTTTCCCATGCAGTTCTTAGGTCTATGTTTTTAGAAAGTAGCAGGTTGAAGAAAACTAGAATGGTATTTTTTTCTAGATATCTTACTTGTAAATCTTAAAATGACTTTAAACAGATAAAATCACTAACAGACCGTGGTTTGATCCAGCTGGTCCAGCTAGATTATGTCAAACTGCTGCATTTGGTCTTTGAAGGCTGAACCTCGCTGTGTGGCTCTTTGTCAGATTTTTTTGTGAACTGAGTGTCTGGTTCCAGGAGGCAAAGAAACTCAGTTAGTGAGAGTCTCATAGGGGATAGGGTAACAAGTGGAGTGAGTGCAATTCACATGGGTGAGACATAACAATGCTAGCATCCTCCTTTGATGCTGATAGCATCTTCTGAGTGTGCTCAGTCCTGCTCCCTATTTCACTGCTCAGCGACTTTACATCCAGCTGCCTCTGACTGGCTCGGCAGAACTGCTCCCAGATCCAATAAAAAAAACAGCACAGCAACACAACAATTACCCACTTTAATAACAGCATCATTTCACTCCCATGGATAGAATATGAAATACAAATTCAGGATGCAAGTGTTGGTTGCTTGTGGGATAGCAAGAACAATCAAATCCCATCTGCGCTGATGCTGACCAATACAGCATGTATTTATGTTGTTGGTTTATTTAGAGCCCTTTAACTCCCCCTTGATGATGATATTTCAGACAAAGTGAATAATTAGTTTTAATTTTATCCAAGAGGAAAACATTAGCCAGTAATACAACCGTCAGCTTTGATGATAGAGGCCATAGCAGTTCTAGCAAAAGCCATTATACCACATTCAGGAAAAAGAAGCCTTGGATATTAAGTTGAGGTAGTGGAACTACAAAATAAGTCATATGTCTAGCTTCTTTATAGTGTGCAAAAAGCCAAAACATATGTGAGGAAAAGGGACTAAGGGATGGAGAAGCTGCTTAGTCATTTATGAGGCATAAATTATTGATAAGCATCCTGATGACAGAGCGGAGGCTCAAAACACACAAAGCCTTCTGGACTATGGAAAGGGTTGGCTAAAATAATGTGTCATAAAAAATAATGAATAGCTATTAAATGTTGACAGTTAACAATAAATTGATTAGGTAAAAATTTTATTTTAAAACACAGTGGCATCTTTGCTTATTTCAAACTAGAAATAATAAGAAAAACAGAAAATTTAACTCTTCACAGCAAAACCATTTTTCTACCTAAAGCTGCTCTTAGATTTTCTCTTTTGCCCAACATATGACAAAAAAAAAAAAATATATATATATATATATATATATATATATATATATATATATATATATATTTTTTTTTTTAATCATTGACTGCCAATGAAGTTGGCTTTGGTGATCCCAGCAAACATCACACTATTGACACCTCAGTGGATGAGACCACTTTCATGCTGGGATGAGTCTCTGGACTTATTTCGCATAGGCAAGAAATGTAAATACATTTTAACAGTTTGATTCCCTGTTTATAACCTGATAACCGGTTTATTAAAAATCATCTAGTTCTCAGCTTTGGTGTCTTTGGGGCAGTATTGCCTGACCAAGATGTTTCCTGATGTAGACTTTGGCTCTGTCCAAATTCCCACCCTAAGCCCTAATTACTAAAAACTATAAAGTTTTTTAAACGACGGACATGACATCATCGATTTTACGAAGTTAAAAACTAATTGATATGAGCGCTTTGCCACGGTTATTTATGAGTCCATTGTCTTCTGAAGATAAAAACATTGATGGTTTATTAAAAAAAATACATTTAAATACATTTTTTGGCAAAAAATGTTCGGATGCAATGCATTGTGGTCTATACTTGCCGATCTAATGAGCATGGATGTGCGCTGGTTTTTTCACAGCGACTTCTGGGAAATTTCCAGGGCACTTGATTTTGGAATTGTGATTCGGACAGCACAACAAAATGGCGAATGTACTAAATAGTGCACTATTTAGTGAGTAGTGAAGAAATTTGGACACAACCTCTGTTTTTACATACAGCTATTTGGCTTCTTACTCCCTTTGTGTCATGATCCAAGGACGAGACAGACCCAGATGCTGGAACCCGGAAGGAGGACACAGGTAAGAGGTAAGGTAAGTAATTTAGATGTATTTTGATCAGATGTGGTTGAGAGATTTGATGTGGCTGGCGGTCCTGGCGAAGAAGCGCTCATGGCGAGACTTGTGAATCTGAAGTAGTTTGGAGTTCGTGACATGGCTGGAGGTCTTGACGAGCTCGGGATTCGTGGCGTGGCCGAAGATCTTGATGGAGTTGGTTTCCCCTGGAGGTTCAGGATAGTAGAAGCTGCTCGTGGATGCATCAGACTCAGGTGACTCTCATGGCGTGAAGTCCTGAGGCATAAACAAATAAAGTTAACGAGGTAGCTAGACATGGGGGCCAGACATGAGTCTAAGGTAGACTAAGCACCATCAGGGGCAACGAACTGGCGATGAATGCTGGAGCTGGGTCTCCTTAAGTAGAGCAGGGAGTTTATGAGTTGAGTAGTCACAGCTGGTAAGTCAGGAGCAGAGCAGAGCTGAGAGGGGGAGGATAACTGACAGAGGCACCATGACACTGTATACTTCTGCTATTTGATTCAAATAAAATATTGGTGCAGTTCCATTAGTGCTGACTCAGCTTGGCTTGGTTTAGTTTAAGATGTTTCCATTAGATGGCGACGTTACACACAGTGGTCGTGATTTTTTGTTACTCCTTTCTTGCGACTTTCAACTTCAGAGAGTTGGCTGACAAAATGGCCTGGGCTTTGTCAGAAAGCTATGGAATACAGGGGTAGGTGTTTGTTTTGCCCGCCTTTCTACAACAAGCCATGGTGAAGTGGCACTCAAGTATAATTGAAAGCCAAATAATGGCGAGTCGAAACAGCTAAACTGAAAAATGTTGGATCTTAATCAACCTTAAGCTTTGTCTGTTTGATCTGTGATTGAATTCAGGTCACCTTTTGAATTTTCATGGAAACAGAATATCCAAGGAAACAAAGTCTATAGTGTGAACCAAACCTTAACGTGCCCTAAGTCAGTTGAAGACAGAGAAGTTGAGACACTGGTGGTGCACATGGAGCATGTGATGATCGATGAAAGTTTTTGGAGGAAGGTGTAGATTAGGCAAAAGAGAGGTTTGCGTAACACAACCCACAGATAGAGACCAGTATCAGTGAAATTTAAAGGAGAGGAGATTAATGATGATTGACTAGGTGAAACTGTGATAAGATCAGACTGGCCCAGAACAGCGAGGTTATTATTGAATTAGGTGAATTGACAGAAAAGCAGGAATGCAGAAGCAAATGCACGCCTGTCAGGATCTCCACTCTCTCTTGCTTAAACATGTTTTTAATTCTCTATTTAGTTCACATCTAAAGGCCCCTACACACCGGGACGAATATTCGCCAGGCTTTATTCGCCAGCGTTTTTCGCCACGTCTTTTGTGTTCACACCCAGGCGATTTTCGCTGACGATGAGCCGACTGAACATGCAATTTCATTCCCTGACATTAGATGGCGCTGTACACAGGTGGTCGCTTTTCACTCAGAAGAAGAGAGCCAGTATTTACGCTTGTCAGAATCATACAAAGAAAACATGAATACTTCAAGCACCAGTATCTCCAGCTCCAGTTTCAATGATGAAGAAATTATTGTTCTGTTGAATGATGAGAGACGCCGGAAAAGACGCCGATTTTGGGTACATCCCATAGTTACGAGAAGAGAAGAACATGGTGAGTTTTATCGACTGGTACAAGAGCTGAAAATGTATCATGAGCGTTTTCGGGGATATTTTAGAATGTCCGTCATTATTTCTTAGCGGCAGTGTAGACGCTACTTGGCATCTATCTTCTTTGCTGGTATGTGTGCTCAGAAAGGCAGTTTTGTGTTTGAGCGCCCCCAAGTTGTGTTTTACTGTAACTTCAGAAGCTCCAGACACGTGAGCAAAAGCGCCACTTCTCATTGGTCGAATAGATTTCGACGCGAGGTGTCAAAAAAAAAAAAACGAACCCGAGGCGTTTTTTTTTTTTTTGACGCGTGGCGTTTTTTCGCGACGGTGAGCACAGTCACATTGGTGCCCTTTGTTTAGTCACGAGGCGAATTTCGCCGGCGAAAATCGCCGGCAAAATTCGTCCCGGTGTGTACGGGCCTTAAGGCTCATGATGCACTTCTTTCACGTCTCATCCCAACCCAATAGAATTCTGGTCTACTCTCCACTTATTATTCTGTTTTTTTCCCCCAGTTTTTTTTCTGTATATTAGTCTGACTTCACAATCAGGCTAGTGTTATTCCTAAAAAAGGTACTTATAGTCTGTTCTCTGTTGTCTTTATAGTCCTTATTGTTGTGTTTGATAGTCATTTAAAGCCATGTTCTTATAAATTCAGCCATGTTCCTGCTGGAGTACACCTGGCCAAAGATCCACTCCAATCATCTTCTGATCTATTTTCAAAGCATTCTCATGTGGTCTTCTACAAATGACTATACCATTTTTAGCCCAAACCAATGTTTTTGTGTTGTTTCCTAGGACATAGTTTCTGCAGAGCAACAGTGGTTGGCACTGGGTAAGCTTGCTCCCTTTCCCGTCATCCCCTTGTTTATGCTCTCTCCTGTTAGCTTACATCCTATAAAACAGATCAAGTGTACAAAAGCACTTGGTAAATGTCATGGAAAGCTGCCTAGATTAAGGAAATTCCCCAAAAGTGTTGATAAAAGTCACACCAAAAGATGAATGAAATGTTTTACATTTTTATCGCAGGGGATATGTTAGTAGCATTAGATTACTTATCCCAAAATACTGCACTACAGATAAACAGTGATGTCATGGAAGCTTGCTCTTTGATTAAAATTTTAACTTTCATTGATCATAGAACATCATGTTTTTAGTTATTTATGCACCAGCACAAAGGCTCTGGTTCAGAGCTTTTTGTAGAAAAGTTGGTACTAGAAAGAAGAGTGAAGTGAGACTCTGTCATGCATGGAGGTCAGTCATGCCTGGCTATAATCATCTGTGATGGTATTATCATATCTCAGTCATTCTTTACTCCAGGACTTCTTTACTCCAGTCTCCTAAGACTCCCCCTTCTCCCGCTGCGCTCTCTCTGATATGTGAAACTGGAAATCGGACTTCAGAGAACCAAGTCTCAACTTTCTCCGTAGAGTCTTTATCACTTCAAGTTTTTTTTATGAAGCTAATCTACGAGCACATTTCCCACTTTAATCTGCGTCAGTATGTGAAGAGTGTCCCAACGGGGCTGCCATACACCAGAAGATTAATGAACCCAATTTGCAGAAATGACCTTTTGGCTGCTAAAGCACAGCCACTACTAAGCCTCTTAATGCACGCCCTTAAAAATGTTGTTATGGAGAACAAATCTTTGGATAAATGCAGGGAAAATAACTGTATTACAAATGAGGAGGAGGCTGGATTAAAGCAAAACTGACGTGGTCACTAAGTGAGCTCCCTGAGGACAGGCTTCAGTCGGGAAATGACCGGTCTCTTGATAGTTAAATCACAAGTAAAGACCACACTGGCAAAGCAAACTCTATAAATCCACAATAAATATAGTTTTAAGATGATTTCTGGAATGGTTTAATTAGTTTAAAATTTTAAGTATTTTTTTAATTATTTTTTTAAAGAAATGTCTTAGTATGTTCTAGAAATGCATCATTTTTAACTTTAAAAGTTCAACAATCTATTCTCTGTCGTTTTTTACAGTTCATTCATGGACATGATGAACATTATTGTAATGCTGAGTATTTGATTACATTTATGTTCTTAGCTCATCACTCAAATCAAAACACAAATATAAATGCATGTTTACACCTCTTAGTGGAACGCTGGTGACTTCCAGTAATTCTTAAAAAAATGTAAAGAAATTTTACTATCACCCATTGATGTTGAACTGATGCCCATTCTTATATTTATTTATTTATTTATTTATTTGTGTTGGACATTTTTTACTTTTACAACATGGGGTTATGTATCTTCTGACACAGAAGGTGTATATTTGAATAAAACCCTTTCGTAATTTATACTAAACTTGATCCATTTTAATTATATTTGTAACTGTTTCTTGTTAGACCAGAGGGAAAAGAAAAGAAGGGAAGAAGAGAGAGGGAAGGTAAAAAAAAGGGGGAATAGGTCTTGCCAGAGAACTCAGGGATCCATCTACCTGCAATAGATAGAGGGCCGCTGGGCCCAGGAAGCCAGCACCCAAGGGACGCGGCCGCCGTTGCGGAGCGCCTGGTCACCCCCGCCAGGCACGGGGTAGGGGACAGATGATCAGAGGTCCCACCTTCCTTGTGTAATGTATGTGTTTGTGAGCGTGTGTGTGTGTGTAAAGGGTGCAGTTGAAGGTGCATTGCATGGTGACGACCCCCCCAATAAGTAATGTTACGAGAAAGAGGGTAAGTCTGATGGCCATTCTTACCTTTATTTAAATTTTCATCATCATTATAGATCATATTTTACAAATGTGATCTATAATGCTTCAGCTCCAACAAGTAAATAAATAGAACACCTACTTGTTCACTTGGACCGCAGTTTTTATAAATCTTTTTTCCGACATCATGGCTTCATACTTTAATTTTTGAAGCTGTTTATTTTGCAGGAAAGGGTTTAAGTGCACATGAGCCCCTAACATCATTGATACACACCTGTAAACTTTACAGTGATTCTAAAAGACTCAGCACTTAAGCTACGAGGACTGGTGTTGGATTTCAATTGGAGCTGAAGTTGTGGATGTTTGTAGGTTCTCTCTGTGTCCATTAAATATGTACAATTACAAAGGTGTATTGATTTGGGAAAAACACATATGTACGATTTGGGAAAACTGCATTCCCAAACCAAGTTAGCTCTTTATGTAGTTGTCAGCATGGTGCTAAATCCTGACATGTTGAGTTATCTTTTGACAGTAAATCAAAATGTGTTCTTCTCTGTATCTGACCTGTCACACAAAGAGATGCAGTTTTACTGTTAAATTATGTATTATTCAGCATCTGTTGTCAGGCTGAGCCTTGACCTCTGTCACAGCTGCTGGGATGTTCTTTGTTCTTTTAGTAAAAGGTCCTCTTGCTATTAAAGTAGTGGCAAATGAACGGTAGACAAATAATCCTTTCATTTTAACTAATCTGAACAAACTGTATTTCAGAAACACAAACACAGATATACTAAAACCTAAACTTCTAAACCTGGGTCAAGGGGTGGCAGTCAAAAATACCAACTGACAAATTCAAATACTGACATGTGAAATATTGGATGCATAAAAGGGACAGAACTACAAAATAAAACAAGTCACACTAATAGACTAACTACATCCTGTGAGCTAATCAACAGAACACAATAAGCCTGGTCTAACAATAAAAAGAAAATGGCAAATCTTGATAAACTCTGACAAAACAGTGAAACAATAAAATAAAACAAAAAACATCTGAGTCAGCATGTTAAATCAGCAACTCCCATGTTCTCCAGAGATACAGGAAACAAGTAAAAAAAAGGAAAAAAGAAGGCCCTTAATGATTTAAAGTAAACAATGCCTCACCATTTTTCATTTTCATCCAGTGCAGTTATTGATTGTGTTTTCGTTGGGATTATAAAAAATGCTTTAGCGTTATGGAAACACGTTCCTGCTTCTAGAGCAGGATGGGTGGCTTTTTGCAGTCATAGAAAGCCTCAAAGTGGGATATTAGTTTGCCATTGGCTCTGAAGATTGATCTCTGAGTCATTTATTTGACATAAATGTGTTTGAATGCAAATGAGTGAACCATCTGATTTGAGAGGGAGCCTCGCAAATAAACCACAATGACTGAGAGCTATTTTTATTCCTCTCTCTGAGATCCACTTGTTTTTCCATCTTATGTCTTTCACAGCATGGGCATCTCTACAGAGTGCGTGTGGGCATGCTGCATCTCCACATGTGTCTGTTTGTGTTAGCATGAGTAGGATGCTTGAATAACCAAATGTTGTCATTGAGAAAAGGCACCTGGGCTGTACAATACAGAAATGTCATTCCCGAGACTTCATTCTGTCCAATAAAGTTGAGGCTTGTGCTCCTCTCCTATTTTGTCTATGTGCGATTCAGCTAAAAATATTTTTTATGAACATTGTCTAAAATGTTATCCATCAGTAACTTTTGTTGTAAATAGGTCAGAACCCAGAACAGCTGATCTTGTAGAAGCTTTAGATGTTGCTTAACAGATCACTGACCAGACAGAAAAAGCTACAAACCTTTTTATGTTTTTTTTGAAAATAGGATTTATTTTACAAAAAAAGGCATTACTAAAAAGTATTATTATACATTTTTTATTTTACAAAAATAAAACTTGTTTGAGCCTGTAAAGACTGAGAATGGAATGAATGTGTTGCACCATGCAAACACAAGGTATTAGGAACATTTGAAGTATACATTACAGACACTCCTTTTTATAGGTAAATACAGTAAATCCTGAAATTGTTGAATTACTTTTGATTCTCAGCTGACCTGAATATACTGAACATCAGTTTAATAGATCCTTTCAGTCATTGTGAAGTCATGAAAAATTAAAGTAAAATTTTATTGTTGTTTTTAGGTGAGTAGACAAACACTGATTGTAGATTGCCCAGTTATAGAAGTTTGATTCTTTCTGCCTCCTTTTTTTCCAGCCATTTTATTATTTGGCTTTAAAGCAAAGACATATATTCAGGATGTTTTGATAAGTTCATTTTTCACATGAATTAAGCAAAAAACAAATAAACAAACAAAGAAAACAGGGTTCTGTCAAGAAATTGTAATTATTGAATACCAATAATTTGTTTTTATTGGGAGCAGGGTCTTTTATTGATTGGTAAAAAGAGAATCTCATGGATTGTTTTTAATTTTCCTGAACTTATCAGCAACTTTTACCCTAACTGATTAACTTTGTTGTGTCTTCGCCCTTCCCTCAGCCCTCATTCCACTACCATACTGGTTCACAGCCATGTCCAGCCTGGATTATTGCAACTCCCTTCTGTTCGGACTCCTTCAACTATCCCTCGGACTCCCTAGTCTCTGTAAACTTCAACTGGTTCAAAACCCTGCCGCCTGATTCATCACTCAATCCCCCTCCTTCCATCACATCACACCCGTACTTGAGCAGCTTCACTGGCTACCCATTACCTACCGGATCACCTACAAACTTTCAAAACTACAAAGCCATTCATAACTTTGCCCCCCCATGTCTCTCGGACCTCCTTCAAGTCGCCACTCCCGCCCATTCCCTCAGGTCTTCGTCCTCCTCTCAACTTGTTATCCCTACTGCCCGCCTTGTCACCAGGGCATTCAGTCGCTCTGCCCCACAACTCTGGAACTCCCACCCCTCTGACCTTTGGATTATGGACTCACTCCCTCTCTTCATCTCCAGCCTCAAAACTAATCTTTTCAGACTAGCGTACGCTTCCTGACTGCAATGCATCTGTCTATTCAAACTTTTAACCTAACATCTTTTAAATCTGTGCTTTTATCCCTGTTCAGCGACCTTGAGTTCAGAGAAAAGGCGCCTAATAAAATAAATGTATTACTAGTATTATTATTACTATATCAATCTGGACGGAGTTGGATCAAGGCTTACACAACCAACTAAACTAAAAGGCCCAGAATTGTCCTTGTAAAACTTTTTTTCATAATTTGACAACATTATTCTCATAAAATTACAACTTTATTCTGGTAAAATTACAACTTTTTTGTCATAATTTTACAACTTCATTCTTGCAAAATTGCAACTTTTATGCATAAATTTATTATTATTATTATACGGAACATAAAATTAGGACTTCAGCACCAAAATATTGGTCAAAAGACAACAAACATTATCTGATATTATTGCCTGACAGGGAATACAATAAAAATATGTTCTACACGACATGGCATTTATGTTTATCTGTTATGTCGGAGTATTAGGGATGCAAAAAAAATCCAAAGTAAACTTATGAGAATACAATAAAGTCGTAAATTTATGGGAAAAAAGTAATAATTTTATGAGGATAAAGTTTTAAATTTATGAATAAAAGTTGCAATTTTACAAGAATAAAGTTGTAAAATTATGACAAAAAAGTTGTAATTTTACCAGAATAAAGTAGTAATTTTATGAGAATAATGGTGTCAAATTATGAGAAAAAAGTTTTACAAGGACCTTTTAGTTTTAATAGTTGGTTGTGTAAGCCTTGATCCAACTCCGTCCAGATTTTGTTATTTTATTTTATTTATGTTAAATTTTATGTTCAGTTTGTTAACTTTGGAGTACATGAGAATGCACACGTTGAGTATTAGTGCTTTTCAGCATGTCCACTGCTGTGTGTTTGATTCCATTGAAGAAGTAGTATAATGTTGTTGTTTTTTTTTTTTACTGGACAAGAGCAGTCTTTCAAAAGCTTGGTCGTTGGGTTAGGACATTAGTTACAGCATGCTCACAAGAGCTGAGGCTATCACCTAGCAACCGTTTTGGTGAAATTCCTCTGTGTGGTCATGATCACTCAATGCAGAGGACAATTCAGACTTAAACACTCTCACGCTTTCGGTGACTGTCCCACTTGATGTTAGAAACGAGAAAAGGCGCAGCACCCATAGACAGCTTTGTTTCTTTTTTTTTCTCCTCCTGTCACCCTTGATGTGTATTCATGAGATAATGTTCTGCTTTGAAAGACAGACAGCATGTACTCTCCTTTAAAAAAAAAAAATTGTTTTCTGCATCTCAAAACTAATTAATGACATCTGAGAGGAGCGTGCTAATATGCTCCCATGTCTTCACAGTATGGGACTTGTTCACGGTGGGGAGGAGGACAGACAGACAGACAGAAAATTAATTTGAGACGGGAGCACGCAGGGAAAAAGAGGGGCAGGTCAGAAAGACTGTCGAAGGAGTCCAGCAAAGCAAGCAGTCTGGTCCAGGCGGGGTCTCTCGGTTCAGTCCTCTGTTTACACACAGAGAAAAATTTGGACAATTTCACAGCTCCTCTTTCAACAGCCATTGAAAAGGGGACAGATTCCTTCCTGGTTACTCACCCTCCATCCAGCGAGAGTGGTTGCTATCATGGGAAAATCCAAACCTTTGGCATCCTCAGTGGGTTACCTCTCTGCGTCGTGCTATAGCCTCAGTGCAAATAGCGGCCCCACGTAATGCCTGTGAAATCCATGTGTGCGTGAGGTTCAGGGCACATTGCTGGGATTAAATCAAATAACACCCCTCATTCAGGGGGTCCACTCAGCACCGCTGAGGTCTGTTTGCATTCATGTGGGTTTTTTTCAGGAAGGTCCACAAGGAGCGATTCTGTCTCTTTGCTCTGTGCTGGAGAATGTATACAGGATTGTTTCTTATACGAGGGCTGACCCTGCCAGCTGTCATGTCCACAAAAACCTCCTCTTCTAAATCAGACAAGGGTGCCCCAGGGGCAAAGAGGCACACTGCCATCCAAAACCCACTGCAAGGAGAACCTGAAGACTCTAAACAAGAGGAGATAACTATGAATAGATGTGGCAGAGAAGGAGACAGATGAGAAGATAGATGCTGCAGCTGGGAAAACAAGACTTAGCGTGGACCATATTTCAAGTAGGTGGAAGTGGCCCCGCTCTGTTTATGATGTTCTTAAATATGCATAAACTAGCTGTGGTCTCTTTGCTCTCCTTTACTCAGGCAGGAGCTGTGAGCCTCTTTATGCCTCCTCCCAGGTGCCTCATTACACAGTCACCTTAACACATTCACAGAGAGCGTGCTCGTACAGAGTTATGGCCATCTGAGCCTGTGTAAGCCGAACCATTAGAATAACATTAAGCCTGAGCACAAAGCCAGCCACAGACTTGCCTCTGGTTTTTATAGGTGGTTGGGAAGGTGCTGCAAGTGTGTGAGTTTCTGTTTATTCCAGAAATGCCCTAATAGGTGAAGGGGGGGGGGGGGGGGGCTATTACAACTTTTTTACCTGCATAAAGAGAGCACCTGCATGCTGTGTGACTGCATGACGCATTCATCTGAACAGATGTGTCTCAAACAGTAGAGTATGATCAAAGAATTCCTTTATTGCAGTAATTTGATAAAGTAAAGAGGTGAAATGTTACTATTATTAATTAGACTTATGACACAAGAGTAGTATAAACATTTAAAGTTGAGGATTGCAATTTGCAGCCACAGTTGACCAAAGCATGAGGAACTCTGAAAACAAGAATGTTGATTACAAAATGTTAATATGGACACTATTGGTGTTACAAGATAATGTGCTCATTTAAAACTCCTGCAAATTATTCTTTAAAATGATTATACGAAAGACTGCAAACTTAATAGTTGTCATGATTGACACCAGGGATAAGAAAACTAAGACCCAAAAGGTCATTTCAGAGGAAGCTGGATGTTCACAGAGTGCTGTATCTGATCACACACTATTACTAATAATAATACCCATACATTTTAGTTATAGGGGCTTTTCATGACAGTCAACACTGCCAGTTATTGGAAAGTTTATTGAAGAAGTCAAATAAGTAGTAAAATGAAACACGAGCAACGGACATAACTGCTGGACTGAAAGGATTTTAAAATGAAGTCTAATCCAGATTTATGGGAATTGGACCGGTCTGGCCCGAATTCCCAACACAGAGGACTTTCAGAACACTGCAGCTGTTTTCCTGTCTAGAACCAGTGATTTATATGTACTTTATCAGTGTTATGGACAAGAAAGGTGGACGATTGTCATATTAATTGCACATATTACCACGTGCCCTTGCTGTTTCACTATTTTTTTTAACTTTGCATGCTTTCCCTGCTGAATGTGCTCTGGGTCCTCTTTGGCTGTTAACCTTGTCAATCAATCTCCTTGCCGCGTCTCCTGCATCAGATCTGTTCAGCTTTCCACATTTACTTAAATCTTTGATGATGATCAGATCTTTGTTTTTCATTCAATTATCCTGGACTTATTTTTCTATGAAGGTTGTGCAGATTTTTTGGCATATGAAGCTAAAGCAGTGACCAAAAGTGTTTTCTTAAGGAGGAGCCATACCAACTTTAGGCTGGCTATCTCTCTGCCAGTAGGGTGATCTGCCTTGCACTGTGGTGCAAAAAAGAAGCACATTTTTTCACGTGAGTCCGCTCTCATGCACAGAATTTTCATTTAAATGTAAGTATTGAGTTTTTGTTTTTGCATGACTTTTCAAAGTTACAAAACCGATGTTGCTAAGTATTTTCTGACCGCTGGCAGCTACGAGCTAACCTAGATCACTGGTGGTAATTGATGACGTCATTGAGCGGGAGTAATATCTGCATTTGAACACGAGGGCTCTGTCCACATTCTTTCACTACTCACCACATAGTACACCATATACTGCGTTCACCATTTTGAAGTGCTGGTAAAATCGAGTGCACCAGAAATTACCCAGAAGTCTCTGTGAAAAACCAGTGTGCATTGATGTTCACTAGATTGGCGAATACAGACCACAACGCATTGCATTTGAATTTGTTTTGCAAAAATGAATTTTTAAATAAACCATCAACCACAGTGGATTCATAAACAGTTGTCGCAAAACGCTCCTATCAATTAGATTTTCACTTCGTGAAATTGATGCATCGTATCTGCTCTTTGAAAAAAAAAAAAAGAAACAGTAGTGACCAAGGTGTCCGAATTGCTTTTTAAATCTAGGCCACTACATAGTCCCACACTGCAGTTTTTTAGTAGTTAAGGAGTAGGGTGGGAATTCAGACATAGCCTATTCTTTTTCCACATCTCTCCTCTTGGTGGCATAAATGTAGGGGTAGGGAGATGCCGAAGGGGTAGAGAAGCAACTTGGATTCCGCCATAGAGATGTTCTTGTTCCTGAGTCATCTCAACTCATCTGCTGGTGTTGCGTTCTATCAAGTCTTTGGTCAGCACCGCTTTCTTTTAAGAATCATTTGAATCGCTTTGTGCATTACTTTGCTGATCTGCATCATGGAGGTACTGAGTTTTTTTTTTTTAAACAGGACTTGACACCTGTCTGCACTGGCACAAACACCAAATCCTCTGTACCATATCCGCTATAATTGGTTAGCTTCCAACCTCAGCTGAACACGGTCCACTGAGAGTCTATAGGATATTGGAAAAACGAAGATGCACGAAAACAGACCCTACAATACAGAGACAGAGCATGCTGTTTTTCCAAAATACCTCAGCCATCCCCTTCTTTAAGCAAGGCGCTTAAATCCACATTATCTTCAATTTTAAGATACCTGCAACATGGCTTTGTGATAAAAGTGTCAGCTAAATGTAGATTTTTAAATTATAACATAACTGCGTTTGGCAGGCGTTTCTTCTGTATTCTGTTATGATTGGTGCAACTGGATGTGGTTGGGCTGAACAGTGTGAGATGATGTGAGCCGCGGCTCTCAGTTTGGTTTATTGATTGCTCACAGCATCAAACAGTGAAAGCAGCTGGCAGACAGTAGGAGCGCTCAGCGTTGTCAAAGCCCACTGGTGTACGTCCTCTCATATTCTGCTTTTGTATCTGTACTACTTTTTCTGCTGTACCCCAACCTGTCCCCCAGCAACACCGCCATCTTCATTTTCAGCAACGACCAGTCAGAAAGCAAAAGAGACTAGGAGAGGATAGCAGGCATGGAGGAGAGGGCTAAAGAGAGCACTTAGTCTGTAGGGCATTAATAAGCATAGCTCTTGGCCAGTAAGTGCTTCCTACATTCCCCTCACAAAACTCAAACACAAAGATACACGAGCACATATTCAGCCTCTTACTCGTTCAGTAATGGTTGGCCTCCTGCCAGCACCTCCTTGGGGTTGAAAAGAGGGGATGTGTAGTCCAGACTATTGCAGGAGTGTCTGTGCAGAGCACTGTGCCACTGCGGGACTGTCCATTTTCCATACCTCTCTGTCTGCATTTCAATGCTTCCTTCCAGAAAATGGAGAACAGAAGCGTAAAGCAACAAGCAAGCGCTTCCTCTCAGGAGAATCTTATGTGTTGCACATTCACGAGTTGGCTGCATGATTCATATTCAGCCTGAGCGAGAGCAGTGGTGTTGTTCCCGTTTTAATGACCTTCATTGCCTTGCTTCTTATCTCTTTCCTGCTGTAGCTGCAGGGGCTTCACTGAACTGGGATGTTTGACCGATGTAAAAAAACACGACTGCATGCCAAACACATCTGTAAAAAAATTCGGCAAACAGATGAGTAAAACCCCACTTCCTGTCCCTTGCACAGAGGTGCTAGTTCCTGCAGGTTCGACCACCTGGCTGCATCCACTTCACCCTGGAAAGCCTTTGTCATCCTCAGGGAGTAACATGACCTGGGATAAGGCTCAGGTAAGTAACATATAAATACTAAAGTAAACACACTCTGTCACAGCATAAAGCAGGGATGCAGAGTAGGAAACACGCTGAAGCTGAATGTGGGTGGCAGTTGCACAGTGGGTTGAGTGGTTGCCCTTTAATTAGTAGGTCAGTGGGCGATCCCCAGCCCATCTGAAGGGAATAACAAGGGAAATAGGAAAAGCTAAGTGTTTTGCAAAACCTTAACAAGGTTAAAAGGCATCTAAATGCAAAACATAGGAAAGGATTAGCAGAGAAAGTGCAAACAAACAGAAAAGCGAGTCATGACATTTATTTTGACTCTGACAGAATAAATATTAAGCTGCTCAGCCAGCTGTATCTTCCCCCATTTACCCTCTATCGAGGTAATATTGTGTTCTTTCTGCAAATGCTTTTTTTGTTCAGTTCAAAAACACTGAAAGCCATCAGCTAATGTAGGGAAATTATCTTCTGTTTAACCATGAATTTACTCTAAAAGTATTGTAAGTGGCACTAACAGGCTCAGTTCATGTGGATATTTGAATTCATGGGGGATCTTAAGAGCTTGGTCAGAGCAAAAGCACCTGTTTGAAAGAACATGTGCTCAGTTAAAAGTTAAAAGGCTCATGAGTAACTTCATGGAAGTCACTCTTAATTCACCCCTACGTCTTAGTTCCGAGTTTGGACTTTTTGTTGGATTAAACTTTCCCTAACAAAGTTTAGTAATTCAAGATTCAAGATTCACGATTTGGTTTATTGTCATTCCACACATAGTATTTGCAGAGAAATACACAGGTGAGATGAGATGTTGTTTCTCACTAGCATGACAGTGTGTGAATGAAAAGGAAAATAAGGGCTGCAGCGGTCCTCTACACCCAAACGTGTCTCTGAGCTCCTTATTTTACATACGAAACTCCGCTTTACCGACACCGAACCCCGGAAAGCCGGCTACACTGATAATAATCTGATTTTGAGTCACCAGAAGGTTCCGAATCATAGCCCACTTTCAAGTAGAGGGGTGTGGAATTCCAACACGCTCACTTTTCATTGGCGAGACTGGTTGCCACAGAAATGACTCCTACCAATTCAGAGCAATCACTACTTAGGGACGTCATCTGGGTCCAACATAGAGATGAAATGACTTAATTTCAGAAGAAAGCCATTTCTCTTTGTTTGTTAGAAGGGGTTGTTAATTACAAGTGTAAATAAATAACTAAATAGGTGGTAAAGCAATCGTTGTATTTACCCACTTTTTTCTTTTTTTTTAAATTTGAACTTATGAATGACAGCACATGCTACAATATGATACAAAATATCCTATATTTAAGCAAATTTACAGTTTGACGTATGAGCTCTAAAGTGACTTAAGAAATGGTTTTGGTAACACTTTTTAGAATTCTTCCAAACATCTTTCAATGTTGTCTTTGTTTATTTAATGATCACAATGTTAAGCACTGCAACTGTATCTCATGTATAAGTTGCTTTTACTCAGGCAAGTTCATAGTGCTTTTATTTTGGTAACCTAAAATATAGAAAGCGAACAGTCAACATTGTTCAATTTTCACAACAACATATTTTTCAATATAAGAAAAAAAATTGAATGAATGTGCCTTAACCAATAAGGTTTTAAAGTGTCCCGGTTTTAGTTTCTTTAGTTTTGTGATCTGGTTCTCTTTTGTTTCTGTCATGTTTTGAGTTCCGTTCCTGTTTTATTTTGTAAGGTTTCCTATTTTGTTTTTGTCTCGAGTTTAGCTTTTGGTCCCCATCCGTCCTTAATGTTTCCACTGGTCTCGTTTGTCTGTATGTATTTAAGTCCTTTTTTCCCCCGACTCCTGTGCTGCTCCATAGGTTAATGTTCCCCTGTTTCCAGTGTTTTTAAGATTTCAAGTTTCCAGTTTGCCAGTCTGATGCAGTGGTTTAGTTTTGTTTTGGACTCTTTTGTTATTAAAGCCCCTGTTTCCCTGAATCCTTCTGCCTCCTCCTCTTTGTTCCTGGGTGCTACGTGCATTAGCCACTGTGCAGCTGCACTGCTTCACTCGTTCTTATCTGAGCCCAATAAAAAGCACCACAATCCGCGGTTTTATATGGTGCTGGCAGCAACATGGAACAGAGTTTCAATTTGGTACCCATACTAAGTAAAAACTAAGTAGCACATTTCTCTTAACAACGAAAAAAGCTGTCTATAGCTGAGGTCTTCCTCTTGTTTTGAACGGTGTAGAGCTGCTCAGAGAGGCTCCGTGTGCGGTGCTGCCAGCTAGCCGTTTGAGGTTAAAGTGGAAAAACTAGAACCAGCAGCTGAAGGACGCCCATAAATAATTAAATAAATATCGTCATGTGGCATTTTGAATCGATACAATTATCACCAAATGAACTATCGCGATTTATCGCAGAAATGATTTTTTCTAACACCCCTACTCTACATTGCTCTGGACCTGAACTAAGGTGTTCCAAATCCTTCATCCTGTAGATTTTCAGTCATTTTGTTGCAGGTTGCTACTATGCAGCCTCTAATTTAAACTGGCCTCACCTGTTGGAAACATTTCCTCATATCAATTTCCATAATTCTAGCATACACAGGATTTCTGCTTTACCCTCAACTGTAGGGTATTTTAGCAACAAAACAAGCTCAAACCATCATATTCCCACTACAATGTTAAAAAAAATATTTTTTTTCAGCAGGCAGATAACTGAGAAGAGTGGATATTATAGAAAAACAACTCAATAACATTTTTCAGATGTTGCCATTTCTTCTGATGAGGCTTTTTGAACCAGCGTAGCGTTTAACGTGTGCTTTTGCTTTAGGTCAACCACTGATGTCTTTAACTTGCCCACAAAATCACTGATTCAGATGATATTGGTTC
The DNA here is from genome assembly GCA_023969325.1 of Oryzias curvinotus. Taxonomy (NCBI): domain Eukaryota; kingdom Metazoa; phylum Chordata; class Actinopteri; order Beloniformes; family Adrianichthyidae; genus Oryzias; species Oryzias curvinotus. Next base: position 3,282,894 of record CM043708.1, read on the forward strand.
TCAATAAAACCATGACTTCAGGCAAACTGAGATACTTAATCAAGATTTATACTTCACCTCTGAATCTTTGCCCCAGCCAAATACACAATTTAGCTCACATATGTGTGATATACGGCCCTGGGAGCAGATCTGATCTGTGAAGCACTTAAATCTAAACTGATATGACCTGCCGCCCCCCAAAAATTCAATAAAAGTCAGCTGTATAGACGAAAATTGAGACAAATTAACACAAATCTACATTATAAATGAGCTTGATTTAAACAGCGAACTATATTAAAAAAAAAAAAAGCCTAAACAGAGTGATAATGAGTCCAAAGATGTTTTGTTTTGGCCTCTTTTTAGTCCATTTCCAAAAATAGAATTCGTTTTGTGCTACTGAGTTTAAATTATTAAATCAAACCTGCTTTAAACGTGTCACCTTGAAACGGTGACAAAGAAAACCTTTTTAAAGTTAATTTTCAGATCAAATGCGAAAACAAAGCAGTCATTTCTCCAGTAATTAGCAATCAGAGATAACCTTGTGATGTCATATAAGATTGCAAACAAATCAGTATCCCCGCATGCAGCAGGTCAAAATCCCCCATTTGTTATTTAATACAACAGCAGCACATCATCAGAGGCTGGAGAAATACATGAGTAAATGTTCCTTATGTAAGCTGATGATCTTCATGTTAGCTTTGAAACATGTGATAATATCTTAAAAACTGGCTTTTTTACAGTTTTTAAGAGACTTAGTTTTGTTGTCTGCTTTTTCCCCCAGAATCAAGCATGACTTGCAATGTTGTTTTGCTTGAATCAAGCGCCATAACCAACCACCCATTTTTGAAGTTTAGATTTGAGGAGGAAAATCCCAATTCTGAAAAAAGTGACCCATTTTAAAACAAGTATCATAAAGAAACAGAACAAAATGAAGAAAAAGGTTGAACAAATCTTCTTTGATATGAATGTACCAAAAGTGATACTTAAAGAAATATCTTGAAGCTAATTATCAACTGGCAAAAGGTCAGTGACTTGATAACACATATAGGGCCGTAAAAGAGCACCAGAGTCTTTTCGACACATAGATGAGCAACAGCTTGGCAGTTTGAGAGAAAAAGAGCTGCTTCCTGCAATGTAAAAGGAATCTCACAGTAAATGTGTGAAGGCCTGGATAAGAAGCTGATCTGTAGCACATCCAAAGGTTTGGATAACTGTTCAAAATCGTAGTCGTCAAGAGCAGGTGCATGAATCTATGTTTGATGCTCATGATTTTCCAATCTGCAGTTGGCAGGACTTTTTAAAAGCAGCATGGTTTTGTAATCAAATCCCTGCCTGAGGAGCACCTCTAGAAATGACAGCCTAAGAAAACGGTCGAAATTGCGTTCAATAATGCAGTTTTGAGCACCGTCATGAAAAGATGATGTTGAAACAAGAGGCTGGATTAAGCCAGGGCAGATTTCAAATAGAATGTTAAATAGAAATAGGCAACTGTGCCACTTTCTAAGATGAGGGTTAAATGGAAAACAGTAAAGCAATGTTCACACTGCCCTCAGCAATGTGCATTCAAATGACCACTTTTAATGAAAAGTCTATGTAAGCACGTGGAAATGCGGGTTTTGGGCATTTGTGCTCAAAACTCTCGTGTTCACATGTGTTCAATCACATTTTTTAGACAGTTTTTAGGCTCTACATACAAAACGTGTGGCCACTGAAAGCACATTGAAAGTTAAACAGGTCAAACTCAAGACTCCAAATCTTTCATACATCACAATAAAGCTGTGAAAGAAAAAGCCTGGAGCAAGATTCATGACATTTGTACTGCTGTGGCATTTTGGCACAAAGAAAAAGCGCCTCCTTGCTCATCTAGTGTGAACATCATGGGCTGTATGCGCATTCAAGAATGTGGCTTATCGCGCTCTTAAATGTGCATCACATGCCCGGTGTGATGCGCATTCACAAGGGTTAAACTGGTCAAGGGTTGTCCAAACTCATGTACCGTATTTTCCAATCTAGAGGGCGCACCACCAATAATTGATTTATTTTCAAACTTATGTCATACATAAGGCATTCCAAACTATAAGGCGCATTAAGCAAAACAAACAAGTCAGAGATCAGTCCGTCAGCCATTATTAAATGCTTTAACAGTAATACTAGTACTTCTTTGTAACTCACTATGCCTTAGTCATGTTGGAAGCTATGGCCTTGGTAGTGCATTCACAACATCGGTAACTCCCGACCTTGTTTGCAACACGCAACAAAACAGAATGATTCAGCTAAAACAGTACTGTGACTAGGCGAATTCCCAAGCTTGTTAGTAATGCGTAAAAAAAAAACACGGTCCAGCACAGCTATATTTTAGTCGCATTAACATATTAGCAGTAACACCTAATTTTGTTTGGAACTTTAAACAATACGGACTCACATTTTGACATAGCGCTGTGTACCTCTCAAAATCGCTTTAACACCAATAAACATAACCAGAAGTAATCCAATGAGCTCTGGATTATAAATCGTACTGTCGTTTTTTGTAATAAATTATGTCTTTTAAGTGCGTCTTATAATGTGGAAAGTACAGTAAGCTTTTTTCTTCTCCATATTTAAAAAAATTTTAAGTTTAATGCCCCATAAATTAAAACAAAACAAAACAAAGATCTATTTGTAAAAAAAAAAAAACTGCAGAATAATTTTGGGTTGTACCCATTTAACTTAAGTTTTATTTTATTATTTTAAGTGACCACAATTGATCCAGGATTGGACTTTTAATCTACAATGTACATACATTTTCCCTCTAAGCCTTAACACCTGGACTCATCTTAAACTTCCTTCTCGGTAGAAACCTGTGGAAGTTGTGGGTAATTTGCCTAATGTGATGGGAAATTGAGAACCACAGGAAAAGCAGTGAAGCACTTTTGCAGTGCATTTCAACTTTATTTCTCCAGTGAAAACGACCCATTCAAAAACAAAGAAGTCAAACTGTTAAAGTTGTGGGGGAAAAAAATCAGACTTTTGTCGGGGGCTGCATCAAGATAAGTTTAAAAAAAAATTTAAAACAAAACATGCAGATTAAAGGAAGTAAAGAGCAACACCACCAATGAAGGAGGATAAGAAGGCAAGACAGATTAGACACTTTTATTGTAGCTCCATCGCTGACTGTATATTAGACCAAATGGGTGTGAAGGCACCCATAGAAAATGGCTTTCTTCTGGCTCCAACAAAAATAAGTCATTTCACCTCTATGTTGGACCCAGATGACGTCCCTAGGTAGTGATTGCTCTGAATTGGTAGGAGCCATTGTTTCTGTGGCAACCAGTCTCGCCAATCAAAAGGGAGCTTGTTAAAATTCCACACCCCTGCTACTTGAAATTGGACTACGAAGTTTTTAACATTCAGCACACACCACATACTTTTATGAAAGCATCTGATTGGCCAGTTTATAACTTGAGTAACTTGCACTATAGAAAAAAAACCCATGAAATTGAAAAATCAAGCATGTTAAAAAACAGAAACAGAGCAAGAATGGTTACTTTGACAAATAGAATGACTGAGTAATAGCTGTTTAGTTCTCTATAGAAGTCTATGTGATTTTGGCGTTTTGGCGCCAGCGTGTACTTCCTGTTTGGAACGTGAGGGGGGAGGGGCATATAGTCAATCTCTCAGACACAGTCAATGAATCCCATGCATCACTGGAATTTTGTTTTGCCATTGCATCATCTGAGATGGTCAGCTCCGACCATGGGGTCAAAAATAAAAGGTTAAATCAGGTGAGCAAGATTTTCTTAAGATCACTATTAATATTGTAAAAACAAAAAACAATACCCTAATGCAAGGTAAACTGTTAAAAACGTCATCTAAGTTGAGGAACTCAACCAGCTGTTTATGTCATGTGACACATCTCCATAAGGTTCTAAAAACAGATTAGAAGAGCTTCTGATGCTGGCTGCAGTGCAGGAAGTGCAGCTGATGTTCTGATGGTCAGTGAAGAGTGTAAGTGCAGCTTCAGTCAAAGCTTGTTTTCTGTATTATGTATAAACTTCACTGCACAGTCAATGTACACGCAGACTGACCACGTGCCAAACATCAAAGTCATGTCTTTTTTATTTTTTATTTTTCATTCTTCAGTTGTTTCCTTTCTAGTGCTGATCCCTCAAACTTTTTTTTTAAACACAGAGATAGAAGATGGTCAGTTGGGTTTAAATTGAGACATTTCTTTTCACAAGGAACAAGTCAAGTGAGGCACTGGTTTAGTATCTACTCTTTAATATTACATTTCTCACCAAACGAGTTAGCTACAGATTAGATTTATACCAACGAACTTTGAAAAAAGAAAAAAGTAAAAAAAGAATTTAAGAGCATTTCTTTTTTCTACATCTGGATTGAGCTGAACAGTAAGGTTTTGATGCACACCAAAATGTAAGACTGATGAAGCCATTTGGATGAGTGGTGAAACACTTAATGAAAGAAGACGTTGATCCAGGTGGCAGGACTCAACTTCAAGACAAGTCACCTGGAGGAACAAAAATCTTTGACAAAAAAAAAGAAAAGTCAATTTCTTTGTTTGTTTTTGATTTAATCTGTGCTGGTGAGAACTTCAAGACAATAAACTAATCAGTTATGACATATAACAACACTAATTGGACAGCATCGTGTTGCACAGGTGGGTCTTAGGCCGGCCACAATAAAAGGCTACTGGCATCTCATTAAACTTAGAAGTAAAGACAAGTGTTTGTTAAGGCGGAGTTCAGGGAAGCACAGAGAGGAATAGGAGTCAGGAGGTTCAAGGTAAAAGGGTCTTTAATAGCATAAAGTCCAAACTAAACAAAACTCCACTGTAGCATGCAGGCAAACTCAAAACTTGAATTACTACAGCACAGGAACTCGAGAACAAACTAACATATGAGACAGGAGAAAGGGAAGGACAGGACTTAAATACATACTGGACTGACGAGACTCAGGTGGAAACAATGAGGGCAGATGGGGACCAAAAGTAAAACTCGAAACAACAACATAACAGGAAACCTTTCAAAATAAAACAGGAAACTGATTTCAAAACACGACAGAAACAAAAGACACTAGAACACAAAAGTGAAGAAACTAAAATATGACAGTGTTGCGCTTGTGGTTTTGTTATGTGCAAGATTTAGTGCAAATGTAATAAATTACCCCACGCATAAAAATAATACCACCTGCTTCCCCGTTTGTCTAAGACTGTTTGGTGTATCCACATCAAATTTTAAATGTGTGTCCTTCCGTATCAGAAATAAGACCTCATGATGCAGAAAGTTAAATAGCTTTTACTCATTTATAGTGTTGTGCTGTTTTTCATGTTTTCTGATGATATTTTAGGTTAAATTATGAAAACGTTTTTCTATATTTACTTTGTACTTTTAATCCCTATTTTATGTTCAGTTCTTGAGCCTGACCTGTCAGCCAAACTGCATCATTTAAACTTGACACCCACCAAAAATAAACAAACAAAAACTAAAACCAATGTGTAAACAAAAACTTCTAAAACACTCCAAAGAACCCGCAAAAGCAACACTAAAGAGTACTCAAAGAGAATTACACCAAAGTCTGGCTTTTTGAATGGAAAAAACTAGTAAAAGATGATGAGTGGATCATGGCTCTTTTGTGGCTCTGTAGAGTACTGTACAAACATCACTCACACATGCATTTGAATGTTAACGAGCTGCATTTCTCACACTTCATTAGCACATTTTTTTCAGAGCCTCTGACATGCAGTAAACATGTTGGTTAATGAATCCATGTTTTTGCAGCATTTCTTTGATCTGCTTGGTCTCTGATCATAACTTAAGGTCTTTCCTGTGAGCGCCTGAATGTGTCTGTGTGAGTTGAAAAACTGGTTGAGTTCGGATGGATTGGCCATCTTTCTTATTCCTGCTATTCTCGCTTTCACACTTTTCTAAGCAACGTGCGTTCAAGTGGCTATTTCCAATGAAAAGCCTAAATAACTGCGTTTAAAGATTTTTACCTGCGTTCAAAAGTCTTGCTTTCGTGCATCGCTACTCAAGTTCTACAGCTGTTTTCAGGTTGAGCTTTGACCAATCAGGGATTGGGATTTGGAAGTGACAAATGGACAGTGTCCCCTTTTAATTCACGGAAGTGCCAACAATTTGAAACGGATCATAGAGGAGAAACTAATAATTGGGGTTTGTGCTCGGCTGGAATACTATGACACAGAATCTTTCATATAACGGGATAAAGATGTGAGAGAAAAAGCCTAGGAGCAAGTTTCACGAGATTTGAAACATTTCACAATGAGCCTCTTTCAACTCTTGATGGTAAAGAGGTGAAAAAGACAAAGAAGAGGAAGCCCTCCCTACTTGTCCAGTGTGAACACATGGACAATACTCGCATTCAAAAATGTGCATTTAGTGCATTCTTCAAAGTCCATCACATGCCCGGTGTGTCTTTAGCTTAAAGGTGATGGGAGGTGGACATAACATCAGAGAGGTCAGCCTACCTATGCAGAGGACTGACTCGGAAGTAGGCAGGGTCAAGATTGTTAAACTACTGCTGTCCTGTAACCAGAGAAAATGAGGTAAAGTGCAAAAAAACAACAAAGCCAGTTGAGAAAAATGTGATATTTACGCAAGATCAAATCATATTGGCATGCGAATGACAGGAAAAACACAAAAACTGATGCCAGCTGCTAAAGAGGAGGGAATGCTGCAAAGTCCAGATACCCCCCTGTGGGTCTGAACAATTCTTTACTCTTCTGAGAGGCTTATGAAACATTTATAATGGACGTCATGGCTTTCTGTTTCTGTGTCATTGTTTACTTCTTTCTGTCCGCTTGACTCACCTGTTCTTTCCATATGCTTGCTTATATTTTGTTTGTCGAAAAATCCTCAGTTGTGCTTTTCCTAGGACTTTTCTCCCTTTTTGTTTCAGACCCCCCCGCAGAATTGAATGCCCTCTATTGCAGTTAATAATTTACTCATATATTAACCTTACTAGTTACTGCAGAAGCTGTTTTTACCTCTGCTTTCTTTGTCACGCGTGACTAAGAGCATATACAGAAGAGAGGCCCTGACTGTTGTGGGATTAAGCGCACTGTTTATGATTTATTTACTGCTCACCAAAGACAGTTGATGATTTGACGTTTCTCACACAAACATCTACACTTAACTGCACTGTCAACAAACAGGGGATCAGGCTCACTCCCATCTGCTGAGTTCGCCAGTTTGCCCCAGGCATTAAAACACCTTCAAATGCATTAAACACAACACACATGAAGCAGATGTAGAGTCACACCACAACAGCACGTTCAGTTAAAAACAGGAGCAGACAGTTAAATCATTCATACTTCGAGACCACAATGAGTTAACATTTTAGTTATTCTTGTTTGGTAAAAAAAAAAAAAAAAAAGAAACCTTTTAAGTCTGTTCGCCTGTTTAAAAAAAGATGGATGGATTTTCAATGAGACTACTATTTTCCAATAAAAGAGATTTGCAGCTGCTACACCCAAAAACATGGCCTCCTGAAATCAGTGGTTTTAGGATTTAGTTTGCAGCGTTACCGTGTTGACTAATGCCAGCTCCAGCTGTGGTGGGAAATAGCAGCTCCCTTGGTTTAATGACTTTACTTTTAATGACACAGCTTCAGTGAGTTGAATTTGCTTTGTGCCTGAATGCAGGTTCTTAAAATTTGGAGTTAATTTAGGAATACTTTAAGTTTGTATAAAAGCAGGGTAGATGATGGTCAATGAGCCCCATTATCTTACCAACTGTATTGATTTTTCTTTCAACATAGATGGCTTTCTGTCTCTGATATTCAAACCCTCCCCTTCCATCAAAGCTCCCTTCCTGCCGGATTAGTTAAACCATTGGTCTTCATTTAAAAATCGATCATTTTTACCTTGGTCTGTCTCCAGGCTGACTAAAAAAAAAAAGTTATGTATCTTAATCTGCTATTTTCAGCCAGCACATTGTGAGCAGGGTGAGGTTTGGGAAGAAAAATATAAAGTTCTGATCTGATGGAGGTCTCACTTTGTAAATAGTCAAAATAAAACCTCGCTGAATTGTCTTGCACTAAACTGACAACCAACATTACTAGTTTAGTCATTTTTTGAACAGGCATCAGGTCTGTTGGAAGCTGTCATAAATTAGACCGAACAAAATTTCATCTTTTTTTTTTTTTTTGCATGCTGGATTTTTGCAGACATTACATTGTGTGTGAAGGTTTTAGTGGCTGCTGTTCTTTTTATTTATTAATATGTTTTGAAGGTTAAAAGGTAAACATCTTGATGCGTTTTGGGCACCACAGATAATCCAAATGTGTTGGTTTTATTGGACCCAGAATCTCAAGTAAAGCGGGGAGGGTCATTTAAATATTTATGACAATAATTCAGCTCTACAGAGTTCTCATCTGTTTTTGTATCTTTTGGCACATTTTTATAATAATAAATATAATAAGCTCTTTGCTTATTATTGGATACCTAAATGAAAGAAAAATTAAGGAAAGACATTGTCTTTTCTATTGAGCTATTGAGCTTTTGGGGGGAAGAAATCCACTCTTACATTTGATTAATTCTTTCACGTTTTCTTAGTGATGCTTGATTCAGCTTAAAACTCAATTTTTTTTTAAAATTCCACCTCAGGTCAGAAAAAAATGAAAGAAGGTTGTTGATGTTATTTAGGATTCTTAGCGGTTTTTCTAACTTGTGAATCATCTCTTTTAGTTTAGAAAGCTGCACAGGTGTGCTTAAATGGCTTATCAGCTCCTAAACAGGTCGCATGGGGCCAGCTGGCTAAGCCCTTTAGCTGGTGACCAGAAGCACCTGACGTGATGTGAATCTTGATTCTGGGGGAGATCAAGCTTAAGAGACCTACACCTGACAGCACCTACTTACTGCTGCTCTCCTGCAGCACACATGTGCACAGATTTGATAACAAGCGAGTAGATTTGCTTCACTATTTTCCATCTGTAGTGTATCTGCATGGCTGCCTGCTTTGTATTCTCATGTGTTCATGTGTAAACTATACGGAATAAAATAATAAAAAAAAAAACATGGGCCAAGTAAGCAAAGAGCTGTGAATAATACATCTGCTTCTGACTTTCAGGTTACACTGAAACTTTGGATACCCATCCACAAAAGTATGCAGGTGTGTCTGGGAAGCTTTGACTTTTTGCATGGAATGGTGTTTTAGGTGTAACACTATTGGCACTTCAGCTGCATCCTTCCACAAATGCTCTAACCACATAAATTAACTTTACACACAATGCAATGCTCACCACAGCAATTTCAGATATCTTAGAAAAGCTTTTTCTGCACAACAGATTAACAAGTAGGAGCTGGGGGGTATTCCAGGAAGCATGTTTAAACTACCCTGACTCTAACCCTGAACTCTGGCTGAAATCCGCCTGAACTTGCTTACTCTGGGTATGCGGTTCCAAAAGACCGGATAGGAGTAAGCGTAATTACGCCCGACTTGGTAACCCTGGGTATATGTACGTGCACGGCAAGGACATAAATACATTCTCAATGGAGCGCTGATTTCCGGAGTCACCATCGAAACGCGTGGAGAAAAAAAGAGAGCGCCATACTTAAGACGAAGTCTGAGATTCTAATGACGGCTTATGAAGATTATAACAAGTAATTGAGTTAAGTTTATTCAGCCTATTTTCTTACGTCTATATTTCTTACGTCCACTCAAATTTACATATTTATCTAACTAAATATCATATTATCAATTAATATTTTTTCCATCTTAATCAATTATAATTCTTAAACTCTCATATGTCTAAGTTTGAGCCAGCAGATATTCTCATTTTTACAATATTAAAAGAACACAATATGCGGAGAATGTAAGCAGTTATTTAGCAACTTTTTGTCAATGACATTATATGATCTGACAGTGGGAGTGCTATACAAATTCATCATCTTCTCCCTTCCTCTCACTCACGGTGCGAAGACTTCAGCATAGTAGGACAAAATAACTCGGCAATACACAGTAAAACAGCTAAACAACTAAACACATTTGGTCAAAAATCCACACCTAAAACCAAATCCGTCCAGACAGGCAAAGGGAATGATATCCCACAATCCCTTGCGGTGATGATCTAACAGCAGCACCAAAGTTACACCTACTTAATTGAATTGATTTGAATGAAAGTAAAATAACTGTCCGATAACTACGTGTTATTTTTAAGATGACTTGACAAAAAAATAATTTATCTTAACTGAAGCAAATAATTAAGTTAGACCAAAGTAAAAAAGTTAATCTTTCCAACATCCATCAAGCCCAATAAAAGCAGTTTCAGTTAAAATGCTTTGCAAAAATAAAAAGTTTTTATTTGACTTTTAAAAGAATTCACAGAGTCCAGAGAACGCAGGAACAATGGAAGTTCATTCCAGAGTTTGGGAGCAACAGCCTGGAAGGATCTGTCTCCTCTAGTTCGGAACCGTGTGCGAGGGACCATCAACGCAGACCTCAGTACACGAGATGGTCTGTAGGGGGCGATCAAATTAGAAACATATGGAGGAGCTTGAGAATGAAGGGCCCTAAAAGTCAAAACTGGAATTTTGTATTGATAGCGGTAAGCAACCAGGAGCCAATGAAGAGCTTTGAGGATCGGGGAGATGTGATCTCTTCTCTTAGTGCGGGTCAAAATCCTCGCAGCAGTATTCTGGATCAGCTGCAGGCGAGACACCTCCTTCTTATTCAGACAGGAAAACAGACTGTTACAGTAGTCTAGCCGTGTAGAAACAAAGGCATGAATAAGAAGTTCTAGATCTTCATAAGACACCATCTTCCGTAGCTTAGAAATGTTCCTCAACTGAAAGAAACAGTTCCTGATCAACTGTTTGGAGTGCTGCTCCAGTGACATATCTTTGTCAAAAATGACACCAAAATTAAGGCTAGGTTTGACATCCTGGCCGAGAGAACCCAAGTGCTGCTTAATCCCTGGTATAGCATCATCAGGGGCAACAACTAAGGTTTCTGTTTTCTCTGAGTTTAGTTGCAGAGAGTTTTTGCAGAGCCATTGTTTTATCTGCATCAAGCAGTTCATCAGAGAAACCAGCTTGTGTCTCGGAGGGCTTAAAAGAGCAATATAGCTGGATATCATCAGCAAAGAGATGGTAGGACACATCACTGAAATCCTGAATGATCTTTCCAAGAGGGATCATGTATAGGAGAAACAGAACAGGGCCCAGAACAGAGCCCTGGGGAACCCCACACAGTAAGTCTGCTGACTGGGACATTTTGTGGTTGGCCATGACACTGAAATTCCGACCAGATAAGTAAGAGGAAAACCAGTGGAGAACTGACCCTGACAAACCAATCAGGTCCCTCAATCTGTCCAATAAGATCTGGTGGTCAACCGTGTCAAAGGCTGATGAAGGATCTAGTAAGACGAGGACTGTGTATCTGCCAGAATCAGCAGACATCAAAATATCACTGGACACTTTCAGCAGGGCTGTTTCTGTGGAGTGATGTTTATGAAAACCTGACTGAAAAGTGTCATAGATGCTCCTTTTATCCAAGAACTCTGACAATTGTTCAGCTACCACCTTTTCCAGAATCTTTGAGATAAATGGAAGCTTTGAGATGGGTCTATAGTTCTGGAAGACTGATGGGTCCAGATTAGACTTTTTTTAGCAGAGGCTCCACTATGGCATGTTTGAATGCGTTTGGAGAAACACCAGTGGAAAGCGAAAGGTTGATCATTTCAGTGACACTTTGGCCGATGGTATCAAATTTGGCTGCATATTTATGCCTAAAATTCAAAAATACTAAAAGAAAAAAAAAAAAGAAAATACTTGAAGACACTTTATTGGTGGATTTAGTTTTTTTCTCTCGTTGCCATGGTAAGGGGCCTTTCCTTTGGCACACTTTATTAAAACTCTGCCACCGCATTGGGTCAAAACTGGAATGTGACATCCAAATTAGGAAAGTTTGGCCACTGTGTCACCGTTTCCTCTCAACTTTAACCGAGCGTGGCCTAACTCTAGTTAGAGAGAAATGATTAGACCCTGCTCAAACCTGCAGAGTAGACTTACTGCAGCCAGACCACGCTAATTAAACCTCCCAGACATCCAGACTCTTAATAAAGCTTGACTTGACAGCTTGGCCTGCAAATGTCAGAGTGACCTAATACCCCGGAAGCTGCTGCCTGTGTTTCTGTTCATGCATGTGTATGTTGTGTGCATGTGTGCATGAGAAAGAGACGCAGTGGCTGGGGGTCTTGCAACAGAGGAAAGGGGCGGGCACCTGTCTTCAACCCAAAGAGAGGTCACTTTCCAGGGTTGTGGGAACAACTGTGATTCAGCAGCTTTCCTGCATAAAAACCCCATATGCATGATGAAACTAACACCTGATCATTCTTTGGATATTCTATTTACTTAAAGTCCCACTCAAATCATTTTGGATCTATTTTATGTGCTCCCAGTGGTTTTTTAATTATGATTATGCTTTTTTTTTAAGCTAAAATAAAAAAATGTGTAGTTTTCTAGGACATAGTTTCTGCAGAGCTGCAGGAGTTCATTAAAAAATTCCCCTCTCAGTTGTTGGTGGGGCTATAGGTGCGAAGTAAGCTCGCCACCTTACCATCATACATCCACTGGCTCACAGCTGTTCAAACCCCCAACTTCACATACCATTGCAGCAAAAATGGCAAGGAATATTGAAGCTATCCAGTTGTACAGATCCCAGCACAAATGAGGAAAAAGAAAACATACAGGGATCTGGTTGTCTACAAGTGGATGCATCAAGATGGAGCTTGTGGCCTGCCAGTTGTAGGATCTACGTCATATTTTCAAGCTTTTTTTCAAGTGAAATTTGTCGTCTGCTCCTGATTCACAACAATTTGAATAAAAAGATACTCAGAAAAATTTAGTTTAATTTTTATGTTCTCCATCATGAGAAACATGCCACAAAAATATGTTAAAACACTTAAAAGCCAAGTTTAATCAGTTTTAACAACTCCGTTATGTTTTCATCTATAGTTTTGATTATATGGCACAGAAATTCTTAACATCGGGTGGATCGACACAAATCTGACATTCGCATTCATGGGAAAGTTCTGAAGCTTCCAGAAGCTTGAACTCATATGAAATCATTTTTAGCTGAAAGGCTGAAGCTGGCGAGTGAATGATGGGATGAACAAAAGGGGACAGAGTCATGTGGTGTTTGAAGATCAGGCAGAGAAAAAGAAGAGCTGGCTTCAGGCGAGAATGCAGCTTTGGTTGATCACCAAACAGTTAGCCACGTATGGATTAACAAGCTAAGCAGATTCACCAATAAGTGCATGTGTGTGCGCTCATCTGTGTGTTACTGCCCTGGTGCTAAAATTGGCACAGTTAACCAGAAGGGCCCTGGACTGATTTAGCAGCACAAACACAGCAGCTAATGCATGTGTCAAAAAGGCACCAATTTCACTTTGATAATTACCTCATTTCCATACTTTACTTGCTGCACTACCTTTGTGGGTGTTGTGGGTGTTCCTCGTTCCAATTTTGTAAAAATTAGATCAAAAGGTAACAAAATGATTAGTTGTTTTGGAGCAGCTACACTTCTGACATACTGACTTAGATTCTATCTTAACCAGCCAGCACAAAAAAACATCTTTTTATGTCAAGGGCAACAAGCATTAAATCATGGGCAGATCCTTTAGGATCAAATTAACTTAATTAGAGGCACATCCCTGTGCTGCGTTTGATCTTTTTGGCCTGCATATATAAGAGTTTACAGAAGTTTTTTTGTTTCTTTTTAAACAAGCTATAATTAGTAAAAAATGTTTTAGAAATGCAGTAATGGCGGTATGAATAAAAATAAAATAGATAAATTGAGTCATGAAGAATTTGACCTATATTCTGCAGGACTAAGCTTCTTTTTCCAAACACTAAAATTGTGAAATATTTATTATTCCACTGGTGTAAGACGGCCTCTCTTCCTCAGTGCAGCAGGATTTAGTTTAGTCATTTTGATTCTCACATCCAAAGTGCCCCAGAAAGCTGATATTGATTTTTTTTGAATGAGTCTGTGCTTGCAATGCCCATTCTTATGCAGCCTGCTCGCCTGCCTGCCACACCCATATCTGCAGCCTGAAGCCAGGGCAAGAGCAGCAGGATGGAGCTGAGCAGTGGTGAACTGCAGCCGTGTGAGGCCAGACTAAGAATATAGGCCATTTAGCGGGGTAGATGAAAGATGCATGGCTGAGTCTGCCAGGGTGGAAGCAGGGTGGGGATGGAGTAAATATAGAGATGCTTCCAAATGCAAAGGCAGTTTAGATGACCACAGGGAGGGATGGAAGAGGGCATGTGGAGGGTATGTGCAGAAGGGAGGAAGGAGGACAAGAATGCAGGAAAATTCGTGCAGGGAGAGTTCTGGGTGGAGTATGTGCTGTGGGTTAGAAGACTTAAAGAAGCATGCGTGTGTTTAGTGTCTGTGGGGACCAGTATTGGATTTAGTATTTTTCTTTTTTCAAACTGACGAAGAGGAAATCCAAAAAGCAGACCGCCTTCCTTGAAGCAACTGCAGCTGGCTTACAATACCATCCTCTGTTTTCCTAAAGCTGGTGGGGATGAGGAGACAAATATAGATCACGCTCAAAAAAAACATTTATTTGTCTGTTGTTTTTTTTAACAGTCAAATTGATTTTCATCACTTGAAACATTCTTAAACTACTTTTTTGTCTAGTGTCACCTTAAAACAATAAAACTACAATCAACTACAATTACTAACTTACAAATACTCATTCTCTTTTTTAAAATCCTCATGGTTTTAGAAAGCAGTCCTCAAGAAAATGTTGTGGACTCTCAGCTGGAATATTTGCATTAGATTGACTACATTTAAAATATTTTCCACTTTTGATACTTTCCTATATTTTCCGGATAATCATTGGAATTACATGAAGGAGCTGTGGTAGCTTAAATGTTGAATAAAATAGTGTAGTGACGACAAACGCACAGCAGCAGCCTGCCGGACTGTGAGAAGCACTTAAAATACTCACAACCTCTTTAATGTTGCCTTATATTAGAGATCTCCTCTAGTTTGGCTTCTATTAGGAGTATCATCTTTATTACATCACCCCATATGCAGAGCAATAGAATGATTAAATATCATTGTTTCTGTGAAAATATGGGTTTTGGTTAAAGAAAATATTTATTTATGCTTAGTTGCCAAAATAAAGGGGTTAGGTTAAGGAAAATAGTTGGTTTGGGGCAGCCAAAAGCCAGTAAAAACAGCTTTCCACACTAATGTGAGAGGATCAGATAAAGAATGGTGTTGTGCTTTCTCTAGTTGCCTCATTACACATCAGCACCCTGCAAAATTTTTGGTTATGTTGTATTTGGGTCAAACTCAGTTTCTGGTCACACTGTCTCTGTGTGAACAAGAACATGTTCACAACAAGGTGGTTACAGAAATTGAAAATTAAAAGATTAAAGGTGTCATGCTTAAGCACTATATCTTTATATTGTTAAAAATCAACAATCTAATAAAACATTCATTGAGAGTAATTTATTTTTTCTCCTCCTGGCTGACTTTGCAAGGCACACTCACACTAAAAGGGCTTGAATTAAAGTAAACTCTTTACAAAAAAACGAATCTAATTTGCTCTCTTTACGTTTCTGAAATGTATCATGGGTGTCAAAGAGATACAATGGATGTCAAATGAGATGCAGTTAAAATGCTTGGTTTTTTTTCTCTTTTTTATTTTATTTATTTCATAAAGTCACTAAATTTGACTAATTGTAGATAAATATCCCCAGCTTTCTAAAACAGTAAGGCTGTCATTTTGTGTAAAGTCAATTTTAAGTCAACAGGTGAAAAAGAAAGCTATGCTTTGAATTTATGCTTTATTTTTTCTGTTTAAGGAAGATAAAAAACTGATCAACCTTTTTAGACAACTTTTAAGCTGTGGCTTCAATTCAGATTTAGTCAACCACACTAAGTCAATCACTCATGAGTGACAGTTTCTCTAAAGATTTTTGACTAAAAATCTTGTTTCAAAAGACAAAAAGTTAGGGGTTGCTTTAGTATTTCATAAAATCCAACTACTTTATGTTCATTCTCCTCATTTAAAACCAATAATCTCATTAGACGCTGAAATGGTATCCCTCATTGTCTTTTTCCAATTAGTACCATCGAATAAATCTTCTAATGACTTGTAGAGTGGAGATTATGTTCTTTATGATTCTTGTTCATTCTATTACCAACCGCCCCCACCATTGCAACAACAATGGGACCAGACAATGAGGCTGGACCTACAGACACAAGCACAGCTGTGTGCTATCTGCACTGTGATGACCCAAACACTTTCTACAATTACACACAGCTCTTCTGTTCTCTGAGAGTAGATTCTATGAACAGAGAGAAAGCATGAGCTGGCAGCACTAAGGTCAAAAGGTGGACTGAGCAAAAGTTCTGGAAACATACTAATATGTTGTAAGTCAGTACAGGAGACAAGCCCTGACACCCCAGTCTCGTTTGGAATGGTGCGCAGTGGGAGAACCAACATTGTAACTGCATTTTTTGGGTCGGCTCAACTATCAGCAATATTCGCGTTTACTTTATTGCAGAGTATCTTTCTATATATCATATGCCACTGGCATGTCACATAGCTGTTTTATTTTTCTCTTCCACAAAGACCACATTTGTAGTAGCTGCCAGAAACCCAAACAGCTGAGTCATAATGTAATATAAACCATATCAACTGTGTTATACTGCAATGTAAACCATAATGGCTGTGTTACACTGCACTATATACCAGAACAGATGTTATGCACCAATGTTATACATACAGCTGTGTTTCGCCGCCAAAAATTACTACATAACATCTGTTTATGGCTGCATTATGATTTTTAACACCATACAAAAATACAAATTACACCAGCTGTGTCAAAGTATGAACCATAAGCTTTTTTATGGTGCTTTATAGAAATATATAAATATAGCCCATAACAGCTGTGTTACACTGCAATATGATCCAAATCACATGTGATATTTAGCATTATAATGCACAACAGATGTGTCACACTGTAGTATGATCCATAAAAAATGTGTTACCCTGCAGTATGATCCATAACAGATCTGTTACACTGCAGTATGATCCATAACAGATGTGTTACACTGCAGTATGATCCAAAGCAGATGTGATACTTAGCATTATAATGCACAACAGATGTGTCACGCTGTAGTATGATCCATAAAAAATGTGTTACCCTGCAGTATGAGCCATAACAGATCTGTTACACTGCAGTATGATCCATAACAAATGTGTTACACTGCAGTATGATCCAAAGCAGATGTGATACTTAGCATTATAATGCACAACAGATGTGTCACGCTGTAGTATGATCCATAAAAAATGTGTTACCCTGCAGTATAAGCCATAACAGATCTGTTACACTGCAGTATGATCCATAACAAATGTGTTACACTGCAGTATGATCCAAAGCAGATGTGATACTTAGCATTATAATGCACAACAGATGTGTCACACTGCAGTATGATCCATAAAAAATGTGTTACGCTGCAGTATGATCCATAACAAATGTGTTACTCTGCAGTATGATCCATAACAGATGTGTTACTCTGCAGTATGATCCATAACAGATGTGTTACTCTGCAGTATGATCCATAACAGATGTGTTACACTGCAGTTGATCCAAAGGCAGATGTGATACTTAGCATTATAAGCACAAACAGATGTGGTCACATGCAAGTATGATCTATAACAGATGGTATACCTGCAGTTGATCCAAAACAGATGATTTTACACTGCAGATGATCCATAACCAAATGGAGATTACTCTGCACATATGATCATAAACAGATGTGTTATTCGCAGTGATGATCATAACAGAGTGTACATTGCAGATGATCTATAACAGATGTGTTACCCTGCAGTTGATCAATAACAGATGTGTTACACTGCAGTATGATCCATAACAAATGGGTTACTCTGCAGTATGATCCATAACAGATGTGTTACCCTGCAGTATGATCCATAGCAACAGTGCTATGATCCATAATAGCTGTGTAATGCTGCAATAATATACATAATAGCTGTGTTACACTGCAGTTTAAGCCATAATACCTATCTTGTGCTGAAACTAAAACAAAAAAATGCTATGTTGAATGGTTATGAGAAAGCCAATGACTCAATGTTACACACATGTATCACTGAATGCTTGGATTACAACATCAACAGGACAACAGGAGTGGCTACAGCAGATCCCTGGAAAGACCTCAGACATCTCAGTCCAGAAAAGCTGCTTGGAACAGCTAAGATACTGCACAGGACCCTCAAGCCCCCAGTCCTCTGGGAGAAGACCTGAGCTTGGGTGAGAAACCACCCATGGAGGGTGAGAGGGGCATTTAAGTTATATATATATATATATATATATATATATATATATATATATATATATATATATATATATATATATATATATATATATATATATATATATATATATTTGCATAATGGCTCTGTATGTCTGACAGCTTAGGGAGATGACAGAATTCAAGGTATAACATGTTTTTTCTTGTCTCTTTTTTGTGTTTTGATGTATGCTCCTGACATTAAAAGAAAGGCAATTTTACATTTTTTTTCCATAAAAAAACAACAACACAGTTTTGACCATGTTTTTTATTTTCATTTACAGTAACTTATAGTTCACCCAACTCACCTCAGAGCTACTCACCTTTAACCTTTGCTGTTCCCAGCTCGCCCTCCCTTATCAAAAAGATTCAGGCAGTCAGGCAGAGGACTCAATACAACTGTTCTTTTGTTTGGAGTTTTAATGTCTACCTAAAGCATAAGCAGATGAACCGTATTATTTTAATCATAAATGTTGTGGAAGTGGCAGTGTATTTCACCTTACTCCAATCATGACTTAAACCTTTCAGAAAAAGCTTCTCATAGTGAATATCCTTCCTTTGGTTGCATATTGCCAGAATGCTTTGTAAAGTTGTACACATAAGCAGGAATATGGTAATTCAACAACAACAAGAGAGTGAAAGTAGAGGGAATTGGGGTCTCAGTTGTGTCTTTACTGCTCAACAACTTTTATAAAATTGGCAAAAAAAATTGACAAACAAACCGTCTGAGCTACCGTGCTCCCAAAAAATGTAATCAGTTAAACTTTCCAGCACTGCAGTTTCACTGAGTTACTTACAATAAAATATTTAAAAGAGAGAGCAAAAAAAGGTGCCATGATTTCAACCTGCAGTCAGACACATTACCTATTTAAGTGGTGTTTAATTCTATTTAGCTTGGAAAATCTGACAAAGGAACAGACATTTCACTTTCATTTTGGTCAAATTACTCCTAATTATGTTGTTAAGGCTACCTGAAGAGAGCAAGAGAGTCAGGGGGCAAGTTAGTGAGTGCAGGGAGACACCAGGGAACCAAAGGCCGACTTTGTGACTCCAAAGGAAAGAGCAAAATAGTGTGGACAGACTTGCAGCTTGACATGTTTGTGGTATGTAGAGGTGAGAAGGGCATACAAGTAAGAGCCCGTGGAGAGGGGTTAGGGAAGGGTCTGTCTAGGAATGATTAAATGTGAAGGGTCAATGCTGAGTATGGAGCAGTGCCTGCTGACAGAGACAGCCTGTCTGTCTCTTCTGTACCAGGGTCTTTGGGAGGACAAGGAGACTTAGCTGCTGGTCTTGACGACAGACAGTGAGAGAAGAAGCAGTCAAAGGGAAGTCATTCTAAATTCATTTATCCACAACCTTGAGCTCGTTTAAACAAAGAAAAGCGCCACTTTGCTGAATATCAAAGGTTGTAATCAATGGGTGATAGTTATATTCATTGACCACTTAACAGAAGAAAACTACCTAAGGAACTTCTAAAAGGTCACAGTTTCTAATGCCGGGTTCCAGCAATGAAAGATAAACCTCCAGTTATGTTTAGGCCATGGTGGATGAGTTGCATTTTCTAATCTGGTTAGTCTAAAATTAAGTTACACAACATGTGGTATCCAGACACGGCACTACACTGAGATTAGCACCTGCTTTTTAAAACATGCGTCATCCCGGTCTAAATAATGGTAGCTCACTATATTCCAGTTGCCAAAAACAGCCTGATCATCTGCAGTTGTCTGTACCAATAATCCTGGAGATCTACCAACCAGCTTTCCCCACCCTACTTGCTTCTGTTTAGCTAAATGACAGCATTTGTTTCTAAAGCTTTCTGAGGTTTAAAGTGGATTTTATTTAGTGCATCACAGGGTGCATTTGGATGTTCTTAAGTAACATGGCTTCTGTGGAAAAGCTACTTGAGAAATCAGCTCATGGGTTTCCGTGCACAGCAGTTTTGCTTCTCTTCTTTGACCTCTGGGTACAGCAGCTTCTCCTAAGTTAGTTCATACTCGGTAAGACACAGGTTGTGTGTGTTTGTGCCAGTTGTCTCCAGAGTGAGGCAGCCATCCTTTTCATTTGAACCTTTCACGTCTTGAGATGCAAAGCAGAGAAATCCTCCCATTGCTGCACACGTCAGGTGCTCTAAGCACTGTGCAAATCAATATTAATATCGACAGCGTCAAACTACAAGAGACGTATTTCTTTTAGACAACAATGTTTGGTGATTTCTCTCCACAAATTATTGTTTATTTGAATGTCCTTTTACCCTTTGTCTTTTATGAGTATTTTTAAGCTCCTTGCAGTGATCACCAGCTGTTCTGGAAAAAACGGTGTCTTTGAAACTGAAAGAAAAAAGCAGATTATAGCTTATGCTATGTTCATACCAAGCATATGACGCGAGTTCAAGAATGTTTTAGAAGTGCTTTTTTGAACGCCCGTTTAGCTTATAGTGTTCAGATTGGACTGTTGCTACAGTTGGAAGAGGCTTGATGCGAAGTTTCCAAGTGATGTGAATCTTGCTCCAGACTTTTTCTTTCACAGTTCTAACAATATATGAAAGACTGTCATTTAATTCCGGCAGCGCACAAATCGTTTATCAATTAGTATTTTCTCCTCCACGATGAATTGTCAAACGTCTGGCACTTCCACGAAATTTAAAGGGTTACCATCCGTTCCTCACTACCAAATCTAGATCCATGATTGGTCAAAATTTGACCAGGTTTAACTTTCAACACACATTCAATGGACATGTGTTCGTATGTACAACAGGCTTAAGAAATTAGCATGAGATGAAAAAAAACACATGAAATTTGAACACGGAAGCCAGAAACGCGCATTTACGTGCATTTACATTGACTTTATTGGAAGTGGCCGGCGGTGTGAATGTAGCTTCAGGTGTAAATGTGAGTGACCTGCATTTCTGGTGAGCTGTCCAGGCTGTACTCTGCCTTCACCCAACAGCAGTAGACTCCAGCTTGCCTGTGACCTTGAATAGGAATAAACAAATTTGAAAGATGAATGAATCAATAAATGAATGAATGATCTTTTCTACCTCTACCATCAAATCCCTTTAGGTTGTTGACAATCATATGATAGTTGTCATGATCACCCTGGATGACAGGATTCAATGTATAGCTTTATTAGAGATTCATTCAAAGAAAATTGTAGATGGGGCTGCAAGGTTAAAAACAAATGTCTTAACTGTTGTCTAGCAGCCATGTGTGCAGTAAGAAATCTCACATTTGCAAAGTAAGAATCCGCCTTTAGAGAAAGCATACATCCCTGGAGAAAGCATACATCTCTGGCAGAAAACTGCCTCTGGAATGTAGGTTGCTCTAATCTCCCACTCTGTGTATGAAAACCAGGTTATTGGTTTACATAACATTAAAGAAACCAGGTTAATTAAAAAAGCTAATCATGACTTGGCTGTCAGTGCATGTAACATACCTACTGACAAATACTTTCTCCAAAGATCTAATGCCATTTGCTGATTGAAGTAGCAGCTTTTCATAGTAAATATATTTGGCCTCATCCAGTTATTCATCTAATTTTTCCATTGTTGTGGATCTTTTGTCAGCAAAATTAATAATAATTCATTTGCTCATCTGTTAAACAATAAAAAACCCAGCTACACCACCACCTGATTTGAAAGTTGTGACTTTATCATAAAAAGTGATACCAGGAAAAAATAAACTATAAATATATTTTTTGTTTGGGTTTGGAATTTTTGTTTCTTTGGTTTTCACATCTGTTTTTAGGCAAAAACAGGGGTAGGAGTACGCACAACTGTACGTGTGTACCTCATTTCATTTTTCATTTTTGGTGTCACTTAAACATTGCATAATTTGTAGTAACGACAGTTTCATGAGCACAAGTAAAGGAGCATAAATGACAAAGACAGTAACCACAGTAACCATTACCTCATCTGCCCTCTATGATGACAAACATATGGGTCTGGGACAGGAGCCAAACTGTAAAAGACCCAGTTTCTGACACACGCTCTAAATAATTGATACCAATGATAATGATTTTTCCATGTATTACTTTGACGATTCCAGAAACAAATTATGGTTTGTTTGTTTTGTATCCTTCATTTGTGGGACTAAGATGGTAAAACGTAGAAGAAAAAAGTGCTCTAGTGAGTTTTTTTTTTAAAAATATCACATATTCTGCAAACCAAAACAAGTAAATAAATGATTTTCTTGTATGCCAGCTGTTAAACTATACCTGCCACACTGTAGTAGGGTCACAGTGTATGCTTCTTTGTGCAGCCTTCTGAAAACAGATACATATATTATTGACATTACATTATAGACAAAGCTATGGGTGTGTCCACCTCCCTTTCTGTCTCGACATGACCTTGTTTTTGTCTGTTTCCTGTTCTTTTTCATAAACACCACCTAAAGGCAGGGGAGACTAAGCAGATTAGCCATTGCAATGACCGATCAGTTCCTGCTATGTGCTGATAGGCTTCTGTCTTCTCCTGTTCAAACAAGGCTCTAATCTAAACCTCTACCAGGCTGCCTTGTTTAAACACATCACGTTCTGCATTGGTCAAACGACAAACACCGATTTTGTTTATACATACGAATTAGGGGCAGCATAATTACAGTTATTCAAGATGGGAGCTGCATGTAGAAGTCCATTTTTTTTTTTAATACAGTGGCTTCTTTGATACTTGTAAGTGAAATTAAATGTAAGTTAGTTCTGATTTTTTTCAGAGCTTTCAGAGCATATGATGTCATATGTGAGCATATGACTTATCTTTGAAGTATGTGATGGTTTACGGGAGACAATTTAGAGATTTTTGTGTGGGATGGACTGACATTTGAACCTGCAACACTTAAAAGTTTGAGGGCCTGAGTTACGAATTATCACTCTCACACACCAGTACGTCATGCACACTCAGACAAGGATCATTCCTCTGTGTGCTAATCCCCTCTGTGCTTGGTGGTTCAATTCCAGTGAGGTTAATTAGAGCTAATCAGGGAGAACTGCTGTTTTGCCACAGAGCAAACTCTAATTTGTTTCTGCTGAACTTTTTACTCCTTACAGGCACTTTTTCTTGTCTTGTATTTTATCTTTGTGTGTGTGGGTGTGTGAGTGTGAGAGAGCAAAAATACATTGTGTTAGTGGAATACAAATACACTGAGGCGACAGTAGCCTTGAACTTGCTCAAGGGAAACCTCTCTTTCTTTTCTTGAGGACTTTTTTCTCCCTGCTCTTGGGTGAGCTAATGCAACATAATACATTGCACATTTCGAAGAAGAATTGTTCAAATGCAAGTAGCGAGCACATTGAGGAACTTACAATATTTTTCAACATTTTGTTTTCAAAATAAGACATTAAGAAAACTGCCTGACTTGCAACTTTTGTAATAAAAACACAACAAAAACATAATTGCTAAAATGCATAACTTGGATGCATTTTTTTTTTTTTTAATTTAGCTAAGATTCCAAATGGTTTGGAAGTTGAGCCATCAGCACACTCTGAAAGCGTTTTACTCTGCAGCACCTATTATAAAATAGAATAGATGCTCAAGGCTGAGTGTGAATAAAAAACTTTCCTCGTCTCCAAGAAAATCTGGTTCATAAATGAACGAGTTTGTCCTGAGTCAGTTTCTGGTGATTCAAAAAAGGAAGAGCCGTGGCAAAGTTTACCTACTGGGTTCAAAACCATAAGAGTAACTCTTTGTTCATAATAGAACTATATTTATTCCTTGACAAAGAAGAACTGCTGCCTGACATGAGCTACTCCATCTATGTCCCCTCAAGGCCATGTCACACAGTGAGTACGTACATTATGTGCGTATTGCACGGATCAAAACTGGTCATATGTGAATATCTGTGGAAACTGTAAGAAAAGTGGTGGTTCTTTATGTGAAATTTTCATAGATGGATCAAGAACGAACCACGTCAAAACCACAAAGAAGTACAAATAAACCACACAAGAAACACGTAAACCTGCTCTTCATTGAATTTCTTCACTTTGACATTCAGAGCACTGAGCAGAAATCACATGCCTGCTTTCTGCACGGTGCCAGACAGCGGCCCACGAAAGACCTGGCTCCAAGTCTGGATGAGCTGGAGTGGGAGACCCCAACTTGGTATTGACTGCTGCAGGGCGTGAAAGGTCAGCCGATAGATATACTCGTCACACAATATGTGAATCGTGCATGATGTTTATATGCACTTCATTAGTAGTTCATGCATCAATTACGTAATTTAAATGTTACATGTTCACTGTATACATGATGTAAAACATATACATCAGTGGTACATGCATGAAAAGTCTATTAAATATAAGTAGACAAACGTGGAACAGTCGTGGAAAGCCACAAATTTGCGTAGGCATCTTGCAAAAATCACGTACAGTTGCGTCAGATTCACATAATAATTGTGTACAAACTGCATGAAATGCACATAAACTGTGTAATTATCAATCGACCAAAAAATTAAGAACAGCTCCAAACTGAAATCACGTAAAGATCAATTGGCTGAGACCTTCAATGGACATCTGCGTACATCGACGAATGACGAAAGTAAGAAACACTTATGAATTAGGTATATCGTGAATGTATCACGAAACCGACAGCTGAAACATTTTTTTCAAGAAGAAACTCAGAAGGCCCTCTCAGAATCTGACCTTAACCCCACAAAGTACCTTTAGCAGCCACTGGGGAAATATGGTCAGCTTTTAAAATCTATAGTTTGAGTGAAATGAAAGCTCTGTTGGCTGTATGATAGACACAACTTTCACTCAGCAATCACAGGTCAACTAAATAGGTTTTCACATGTATGCTCTTTGCTTCAAGTATGTCCTTGCCCTATTTCCAAAGCCTTTACCATCTAATGCATCTGTACTCATACATTTTTAAATGTGACTTAAACCTCTATACACTTTTTTTCAGGTCATTGGGTGAATCATATAGTCTTTTTTTAAAGCATAAAATAAGACAGCATGTGGTCACAGTCACAGTGAGGTGGACAGTGGACATTTTGTGTTTCTTTTGCAAAAGCCTGGGTTTTCTGTATTAATTAGTATTGGTTGATGTGTGTGGTTGGTCATAATGTTCTATAAGTCATCAATAAAACATCAGCTTCATTCTCATGCATTTAACACTAGGTTTCACCTGATTTTTTCATCCAGTTTCTTTCAGATGCTTAGATTTCATAAAGGTTTGATTCACTATCTTTTGTTGTGTCAAATCATCTCAAATGTACCATTTAGTTATATAGCGCAGCTACATAAGCATAAGCGCAGCTGTGTCTGCAGCTCACCGCTCCCCCAGGGGATGGGTCAAATGCGGAGAACAAATTTTGCACACCTAGGTGTGTAACAGATAGTGGGACTTTGACTTTAACTTTAATTTAGACATCTACTTTCTCTTTTTTTTCTTTTGGTAAGATAAATTCTTATAGTCTAAGACATTTTCAGGGTTCGGCAGACATTGTAAAGTGGGAAAGTACCCTGAGTAAAGTAAAATGGTAAAGTTGTCGTAGTAGTTTTCACTGGTGATGTACTGACAACTTGGCATCTCACAAATTGCACATTTTTTAATGAAGATTTGACAAATTGTAATGTTTTGCCACTTAGTACATAATATCACATGTGATTCATGTTTATTGCAACTGTTAAAATTGTATATGACAAACAATAACCTGAAAAAGCCTAAAGCTGAATTTACCCCCCCCCACACACACACACGCAGCAATGTGCTTTCAAGAGGCCACTTCCAATGAAAAGTCTATGTAAACAGGTCTTATGTCAGAAACACAGATTTTCTCACACATGTTAGAACATTTTGCATTTATGCGTAGCTATGCAAGTTTCTACTACCATTTTTAGGCTCTACCTACAAAATGCGTGACTATTGAACACGTGTTCAATGTTAAACCAAAATTGGGGACTTGGATTTGGTAGTGACCAATGAATGACGTCCCCTGGAATTCATCAAAGTGCCAATTGTTTGAAAATTAACAGTGAGATATGAGTCCAAGTCTTTCATTTATGGGGATAGAGCTGTGAAAGAAAAAGTCTGGAGTAAGATTTGCTAGATTTTTACCTTTTTGACATTTTCCACCAAGCCTCTTTCAACTGTTGGTGGCAGACATACGTAGTAAACAGTAAAAAAAAAAAAAGAAGAAGAAGCCCCTCCCTGCTTGTCCAGTGCAAACACCGTGGACTAAATGTGTGTTCATTTATCTATGGCAAAGTTACTTCAAAACAACTAAACTTTAATGTTATATTTTACTAAGGGCAGGATTAGCACTTTAATGAGTTAGGTTTACCTCTAAAAATGGTGTTAAAAAAACAACTCGAGCAAAAAATTATTTTACTTTTCAATTGAATTTATTCAATAGACAAACATGTACACTTGAGTTAATTTTAATTAACATGGAGATTACTCCAAAGATTAGAATTTACTGTGCATACACAGTAAATGCCTGATTGCTGCAAAGCAGAAATGTGTTTGCCTAGTTGGACAAAACAACAACAGTAAAATATTTTGGTTATTCATAAGCTTTGCAGCGTTAACAGCCTCAAAAAAGTGAAAGTGATGTCAAATTGATCACCACTGTGATGCCTGCCAAAAAAAAAATATAACATGATTAGTATAAATTTGTAAAAGTCAATAAATTAGTGTCCTTGTCACTCATTTGAACATGTTAAAAGGTCTTCTGGTGAGAGGATAAATATGTGTTTACATCACTACAGGTAGTTTCACACTGGAGGATAATAGTTCCTGTCCAAACATGTTTTTCCTTCTCCCCTAACTGTCGCTGGATCATCATTTGGAGAAAACTTTCAGGATGCTTTGTGTCCTGGCAAGGACACGCACACTGATAATAACGGCGTGTAAATCTGAACACTACTTCAATATTTAGTACATCAAAAATTTTATGGTCCAAACACAAAGCCTACATTAGCTAAGGACACAGGTCTGTGGATAAATGGTCACCAGTTTGTTATGAGGACTTGCTCTGATCAAAGAGAGTGGTCACAACAAAGGTATATGTCACTGTTAGTCAACCTCAACAAATGAAATCATGCAGACAAGAAGTTTTCTACGAAAGGGAGACACTTTATTTAAAAAATAAAATAGTCTCGCTAAGGGAATAACACACAAGTACTTTCTTTTGCTTATTTACATGTGTACACTGCTAGTCAGAAGTTTGAACACTCTAAGTCCTATTAACAATAAGACAATCTCCTTTTACAGCCAATCAATAAGTTGTAGCCCTTTTAGACTAAAAAATATTCAAAAGTTCAGAAAACAGAATCAAAGAAAAAAAAAAGAGAAAAGACACAGAAGACTTGGAGGTCAAATGAAAAATCTATGAAATAAGTCTGTAAAGTGGGATGAGCAGTGGAGGAGCTGAATACGTTTGTTTACTTGCAGGGCCATTCATCTCCGTCAGTCCGTCGGTCAATATTGTCTGTGATCGCTACGACTGGGTGCTGTTGTAAATGATTGATATGGCAATAACCTGTTTACCCATGTGGGTTAAAATAGTGGTCTTTTTTTGCAGTATTGAATAAAAAAAAGGGCCAACCCTCCTCTGCACTGCAATTATTTACAGGTTTCTGTGCACACATACATATGTATACACACATGTAAGCTGCCTTTTAGCATCTGGCCATGTGAGGGAAGCATGAGCTGGGAAAGCTGAAGGATTTAACCTAAAATGTTCTTTTTTTTGACAGGACTGTTTGCTCATCTGCAATCCAAAATCAAGGGAAAATCAATTTTGTCTATGCTTTCAAGTTTGCACATATTTTTACACACAAAAACCTTTAGAAAATCTGGCTCTGACTGTTTATTTTGTCCAACAGAGGCAGTTTCTGCCAGACCAATCCCAACAAGACAAAAATGTAGGGAACTGGAGGAAGATAAAGTTGTGGCACCATTCCTTAGTGTCTGTCATGACACAGATGGATGCAAACATTGCTTAGTCTCTACGGAACAGTTCGGTCAACTAAATATCAATGCAGGATATAATGTCCGATTTTGAGTCTAACTGAAAAAAATATTGCCATAAAAAGAAAATTGACACACCAGCTATCATCATTTCAGGAGAAATTAGGCATGAAATTGGTTTCTTTTCCTCCCAGTTGAGAGGAGACGACTGAAAACAATACAGCAGAGATGTCATGAAATAAAAGACAACACTTTACAAAATTTACAGTCAGTAGCCAACTCACACCGTGAGTTGCTATTTTTGTAAGTATACAGCATAAAACACACACAAATGAATTTACTGAGAGTCAACAAGGTGGGAAATTCTCTACTGGTATCTCTTTGGCATGTGTCTGGCTCGGAGCTGAGGGTCCACTAAAAGACAGCTGGAGATAAGATGTATTTCTGACTTTTCAACCGCTGTCTTTGCCACCACCAACCGCCTCGAGACTGCTGACATTTCCTGATCTTAGGTCAGCTTATCAGACCAAGCCACTGCATCACACACCCGCATGTCATATTTGATTTACCACCGACATGCCTTCAGTTTACCAATACGAATTTCACCTTCACTGTCTGAGTAAAGAACTAAACCTTTTAATTCAGTAGTTTGAAGGAGACTAAATAACCTTTTGTATCACATTTGATAGATGCATTTCTATGACCCCTGTCTCATTAGTTTTATCCAAACTTTCCTTAAAAACCTGTTGTATTTAACTTGTTTTCTGCCCTGTAGTTCATCATCGTTCCACTAGGTGCACTAGAAAGGCTTTTCCTGGTTATTTTAAAATGGCTGGTTCCATGAAATTTAAAAATCACTTTTGGCGGGAAAAGTTTAGCTAGTTTTTAAATCTTCATGGTCAGAATAGCTCATTTAATGTTGCTAATTAAAAAATAAAATACTTGTATTAAAAATTGCAACATCTATTGATAAGCAATACTTTATATAGCTACTCTGTGTTAAAAATATATAGATCAAATTTGAGACAGTGTATACATAGGGTGTTTTTTTCCTGATTACTCAGACCAGTATTTTTACGACTTAAACTAAGTTAATTGTTGTTGTTGGCAATTAACTTCATTAATCACCCAATGGACCATAATTGGTACTATCTATAGCCTATCTCATAAAAAGTGATATTTGAAAAAAAATGTGGATCTTATCTAAGGGTTTAAAAAAACATCTTAGTACCGCACTAAGAAAAATCTAAATAAATAATGTTTTTACTCTACCATTTAAAAATTATGCATTGAGTCACATGTGCTGAATGTATAATTATTACTTTCTAACTATTCCAAGCAATTAGAAATTACTTTGTTGAATAACAAATTACTTTACTTTCATTAATCCCGAGAATTTATCACTGAATAGGCACCAAATGTACTGCCAAGTTTTAATTTTAGGGACTAAATGGGTCTCTGACACAATCGGTCATTAAGAAACACAAAGCTAAATATGGATAACAATAAAGAGTGATGGTGTACAATGCAGAGAATATTGCATCCATTAATAATGAAGCCATCATTTACCAGGTGTCATTAAAGCAGCTGTAGTTTGTGCTCTTGGTTCAGAATTGTCTGCATTACCTATTTTCAGCAGCTGCTGTGCTGATTGAGAGTGTTGCAGTGGCAGAAGAGGGAAACAATTAATGAGAAAACCGGTGGCTCGTGAACTCTATCGTCTACCTGTTCCATTCAGAACTTAATTCAAAATCCTCATGTACATTTTCAACGCCTTTCACCAACTCTCCCCTCCATTTTGTCTGTTCTCTTTCATATTTCAACCACTGCAGAGGTCTCAGATCCTCGTCCACCATTCACCTGACTGTGCCTTCTGTCCAGCTCAGCACAGCGGGGAACAAAGATTACACTGGAAGTCATATCCAAAATATTTGTTCACTCCGTTTTCTTTAAATCCAATTTAAAAAAAATGCTGCTTAGTAAAACTGTGACCTTTTCAAATTGTTTCTTTATCTGTCGTCTACAGTGTCCATGCGTGTTTTAAAAAGGCACTTTCTAGATAAAATTCAATATTAATAATATTGTCATTAAATGACACTGTTTTTTTATTTATCCACTTCTTCACAGTCATTTTAATACAAGCAAGAAATATTTTTCAAAGAGTAAAACTTTTTATTCCAATTTGTAGCTGTGTATAAAAACATTCTAAATAGTTTTTACTAGAATAATCAGTTTTAGATTTGCATGTCTTTTGTCAGAAAAAAGACTATCTCAAACTCTGTATGACCGTCTTTTATTTGTTGGACAGCATTAGGAAACCATGATAAAGCTGCAATTGAAGGGGGAAAAGTTGTTTAGGAAAATAATGAATAAGTCTAACTTTTATCTAAAGCACCTTTTTACACATCTAAACAGACAGCAAATGTAATGGAATCAAAACCCAAAACCCCAAATAAAGCAATATAGGGAATTTTACTTGATTTATTTAGCTTTTTTTCAAACCCCCCTTTAAACAAGATACTATAAGTCAAAGCCACATATAGGTTTTAACATAAAGTATGTACAATCCCAAATGAGCTCCACAGCATGACACATTGCATACTTGCATTTGTACAAATGCAGCCACAAATGCAGTATGTGAAAAACAAAATTCATAAGTTCAAAAGCTTGTGGAACCACAAACACAGATGTTTTTTATTTTGTTTACTTAAAAAAATTATTCAAATTCTGAAAAATAGTTAGCAGTTGGGAACTGTACCACTGAACTGGCAGACAGGGTTGGTGATTCCTCTTTTTAAGAAGGAAGACAGGAGGGTGTGTTCCAACTACTGGGGAAACGCACACCTCAGCCTCCCTGGGAAAGTCTATGCCAGGGTACTATGCCAGGAGAGTCCATCCGATAGTCGAACCTCAGATCCAGGAACAACAGTTTGGTTTCTCCATCCTGGTCGTGGAACAGTGGACCAGCTCTACACCCTCTTTAGGGTGCTGGACAGTTCGTGGGAGTTCACTCATCCAGTACATATGTGTTTCATGGATTTGGAGAAGGCATTCAACCGCGTCCCCCATAGTATCCCGTGGAGGGTGCTATGTAATTATGGGGTCCGGGGAGCCTTACTGAGGGCTGTCCGGTCTCTGTGTGACCAGAGCAAGAGCTTTATTTGCATAGCTGGCAGTAAGTCAGACCTGTTCTTGGTGCATGTTGGACTCCAGCAGGGCTGCCCTTTATCACCGGTTCTGTTCATAGTCTTTATGGACAGAATTTCTAGGTGCAGCCATGGGCCAGCGGGGGTTTGGTTTGGGGACCACAGGATTTCCTCTCTACTCTTTGCAAATGATGTTGTCCTGTTGGCTTCATCGAGCCAGGACCTCCAGTGTGCATTGGGGCTGTTTGTGGCAAGACCTCTGGAGAGACTATGTCTCTCGGCTGGCCTGGGAACATTTCGAGCTGCTCCTAGAGGACCTGGAGGAAGTGGCCGGAGGGAGGGATGTCTGGGCATCTTTGCTTAGACTGCTGCCCCTGTGACCTGGTTGCAGATGAGCGAAAGAAGATGGATGTATGAAAAATAGTTCAAGTTTTACATTAAATCAATGAATCGGTTTAACACAAATAACCACATTGATGAGGATTTTGAACCAACCTACCTCCTTCGTTGCTGCCCCTGTGGAGCTTCAAAAAGGTACACTGAGCTACATCTTGAGCATTTTCAGTTTGACGTGTTATTAGCTTTCACTCATGTTCTTGCCAGTCACTGCTGTGGCTATCCTCTGATTGAGAAGTCTCAGGTCTCTGTGATATAACATTCTGAAAGCTGAACTTTGGCCTCTTGCCACTGAGAATCTCTCCTAGTATTCAAAGCTCAGGTATGAGATTTATAGTTTCCAAGACCTATAATAGTTGTTGTAATGAGGGAACTCAATTTTACACATTAACAGATATGCCTGAATGGAAAAATACCACATGTTGATATGACCTCTGCCACATTCAGTATTTTCATTTTGAAGAACTTTAATTTAACTTCTTTGCCCCAAACTCATTCTTTAATTTTTGGCTCATATATAATGCGTGCTATGCTAGTGAATTAGGACTAAGTTGAGCTCAGAGCCTTATGGGCAAGGCAGTCAGACTGAAAGAATTGGAGAGAGGAGACTGGAACACTGACCGAGAGCCAAACCTTGGCAGCATCACAAAAACAGAAGATTATTTGGCTCTTTTAGAAGACAAAATACTTGTAAGAAAGTGTCAGAACAACACTTTATGCTCTTTGTCTGGCACAGTAAAGCACACAGTCACTTTGCTTGTCTACTTGATTTGACATTACAGTGACAATGCCGATACAAACATCAAGATTCTTGCTCGGTAATTGCCCTCCTGTTTATTATCTCCATCTTTTCTTCTTTCTTTGGAGCCAAAAGCTGCAGTAGTATGTTGTCTGAAGAATTACAAAAATCTTTTAATTTGAATACCACAAAGTGTTTCTTTTAAAGTGCAGCTGTTAGTACTTTAAATAATCAAAAAAAAGGGTTAAAATCACAGACAAAGAGGATATTGCACCCATGTGTACATCAGTTAAAACAAGATAAAGAAAAAACAGAATGACAAGACTTTTAAAGTAACTTTAGAATTTTCAATAAATTCTCACAGGATCTCATTTGTCTTGTCACATTTTTTTATGTTAGGAAGTATCATACGTGGCTGAGACTGTTAACAAGAGACTGATTGACAGTCTGGGAATTTGGGGGTGTCTTTTCCTAAGAATAATTCGTCTTCCAGGTATTGATCGAGGTTAAAGCTGATGGCGGAACTGCAAGCAGTGTTCCATGGTGCTGACAAGTCCAGACCAGCATCATTATTACAGCACTAAGCATTGGCAGTCAGGCTGTACTCTCCCTGCTCTCACTCTATGATAAACTACTGACAGGACTCTAAGCAGATACGTTTTTCAGCATGCATCAGCTCCAAAACGAACATCAATTATTTAACTTTACACCGGCCTATTGTAATTACTTTGCATTGATAGGCTGCCAGGCATCTCAACTTTGAGTCAATGAAATAATCAACAAGATGCAGAAGCTGTGCTCCTGCAGCACTGCAGCTTGCTGCTTGATCAGGTTGTCCTTGCAGCCTGCAGGACATTTAGTCACAAAGGTAGGAAAAAGGAGAACGTTGTCTCTAAAGTGGCCTTTCTTCCTGGATATTTATCACTAATGAACTCCAATCTAATCTGCAACTCACTATGTGTCCTAATGCTTTGTGATTAGTAAAAAGTGGAAGTAATCTAAGATGCTCAGAGGGTCAAAGTTAGCTGCTGATGAGCACGGTCCAGCAGAAAACACAGCAAAACAGACACATTGACAAATCCACACACCTAATTGGACTTCAGAAAACAAATCCATGAAACACAATCAACTGATCACAAACAGCAGTTTGATCACAAACTAATTGTATGAGACAGCAAATGGACAGAATATTAGAGTAACAAATGTACATTTAGTGGTGCAGAAAAATCAAAGATAAGATGAATTTGAGGTGTTACCTTTTCATGAGCATTATTGGAATTTTACAATCTCTACTATGAAAGGAAAAACAAACTGGAGAGCATTGAGGTGAAGAGCACTTTGCAGACTTAGCCAAGTGTGCTGGCTCTTTGTACTCTAAAGTACATCAGAGCCAATTGGTGCTCAATTTTTTCTTCCACAATTCCTTGGATGAGCTTGCTGCAAATAAACTCAATTGTCTTGCTCTCGAGGCTCTTGTTTATTCAATATAAAGCTTTCCACCACATGCACACTACTACAGCTTCATACACACAAATATGCACAAACTAGTCTTTGGATCAGGAGTTTTAGCAGCAGTCAGATAATACCACACCCTGCTAGATTTTCTTTTCTTCACTAGGGGAATTATAAAAGCATGTTGGCTCTGTGCAGGCTGGAAACCTCTGTGTATGGAAGAGATAAAGAATTTCAACTCCATTTCCAATTCAAATGGTCTGGGACAGCTTGATCTCTTCATTCTGTTGGTATATTGTTTATAAATGAGAATAGAGCTGAGAACTGACCTGCTTAACATGAAGATTTACTGATGTCCCGAGACTGTTGTTATAATCTAATTTGTTTTTGTTTTTACTTCTACTAGCTTGTTGGAGATTGTTAAAATGTGATTTTTAATGTGTTATTTTAGTGAGTGTTGGACAGAATCAAGAAGCCACAAGATCTATAATCCAGTTTGTCTCATTGGCTCCTCACCACTGCACTGAAAGTACTTCTAAAACCATCTTGTGACATAAATCTCATACAAATGCATCAACGTTGACTACTTTTTGACGTAAATGCCAATATAATGAATGTTGAGCAAGTATGGCTGGATCACGCAGTCTGGCTGACACAGTTCGTTGTGCTGCCCTGACAGATTGTCAGAGTGACCTTGTTTTTCTGCTCCTCAGCAAATGCTGACTGTTGCCATTACATGTCGTTCATCGCTTTAACCCCTTCACCCCTCCCCTTGCTTTTGTTGCTTCTCCTTTTTTCCCTTTCTAAAACAGGGAGACACTGAAACGAAAAAAAAACAACCAAAAAAACTTCTTGACCTTTTTCCTGTCATAAATACCCAGTGTTAGTAGTGCCACAGTATTGCCCTGTGAAGCTGGAACAATATTTTCCTCTTGCAACTTATTGCCTTTAGCATTAATGGAGAGGTCCTAGTTGAAGATCAGAGCACAGGCACACATAACACATGTAAGCAACCAGAACACGGGGCATTTTAAAATGCTAATTTGGACACATAGGGAGGCTGTAACTCCAGTCCTTATTGCGTATTCTGCAGGTTGGCTGTGTTGTGCAGCCGTGAGCCCTTTATTCTATCGAGCTGCCATCCATCCTGGATATGGCATTGAGCAGGCACGTAGAGGAAGCTCCCAAAGGAACAGTAAACTCCCTCAGACTCACGGCAGCTGTGTGCACACACAGAAACAGTGTGTGGTGACACAACTCGTAAGAACTGAGATGACCTGATATAGTTCTCCAGAGGGTCGTTTGATATCTGTAGAGGAATGCCAAAAAATCCCTTCAGAAAGCCCACTTTTTTTAAAAGATATCTGTGTACGAACATGTCAATGTGAACATAAATTCAGTGTGGTGCGTGTGTTTAAAATATTTTCAAAGGATTTGATGGAATTTTTTGAATGCAAAGCTTTTGAAGAAAATTAATCTCCCATCCACATTTTAATATCTAAAATACAATTTAAAAGGCTATACATGGGCTCAGTGTCGTCAGGAGACACAGCTACATACAGCTGAGTGTCACATTCACATTATCAACAAGTCACTACCAAAGCTAAGTTCCTGATTGGTTGACACATTGCAAATATTTTGAAATATATTTGAAGTCTAGAAATATCAGGCTGTGAGGCAAAAATTGTAATGTGTATCAGATATTTGATGCTCTGCACTTCCACCACCCAACGCATGATGCTGTGCCCAAAAGCTCAAAACACTCCACGGGGCAAGTTCTTATATTGACTTTACAGTGAAATGGATGTCTGACATGCAAATCATGTAAGGTGTAAAAGTAGCTTGAGACCTCAGCTTGTTTGGTCTTTATTATTAGCTCTTATCTCTGAGCAAATTTCCATTCAAATATATATATACACAAAACCAGCCTTCAAAGGTCAATATGTTGATCAAATATGGCTCTGCATTAGGAACCGTCAGTTGACTGGAAAACCCCCCCACAAGAATTAACTTACTATAAGATATATATGTCAAGAGGTTCAGTTAACATCTTAGAGCATAGTTGCTTTTAAGAAAAGGCTCAAGACCCATCTTTTTAATATGGCTTTTGGCTGATTTCACTACTTCACTACTTTCACTACTTCAATTTCACTACTTTCAATGGTGTGTTTATTTTATTTTGTATGTTTACATCTATTTAATCTTGTTTTATGAATTTACACTGGATTATTAATTATTTATTTTAATATTCCTTATTTCAATGTTTTATGGTTTATTGCTTTTATCAGTATATTTACTTTTTCAATCAAATTTTTATTGCCATTTTTACTTCCGCTGCTTCCTCAGTTGGATCTTTTCCCTCTAGGTCGACCTTTTTCCCATTGTCTATCCCCATCAGTTAGGGGGCGGGAGGTGGGGAAGGGGTGGGGGGGGGTGTGTATAGGTCTGGGAAGGGGGCTTTATTTTAATTTTTGTGCATGTTTTTATATATTTTATTTTGTCTTAATGTAAAGCACTTTGTGTTATGTTTTTATAGGAAATGTGCTATATAAATAAAGTTTTTTGTAATTTGACAAAAGTTTGTATAGGATTATTTTTAACTTGACCACAACAATACACAAATATGTGTTCCTCTTTCATATGCTCACTGAATAATAATGAAACAGCTCTTGTGCCGAGGAGCATAAGGAACACACATCTAGAGAGCAGACGATGGGCAAAGGTGGATTGTCCCAGAGCTTTACAAAGGTCATCTGTGATTCCTGGCCTTGGTAAATTTTCATG
This sequence comes from Oryzias curvinotus, assembly GCA_023969325.1. Classification (NCBI taxonomy): domain Eukaryota; kingdom Metazoa; phylum Chordata; class Actinopteri; order Beloniformes; family Adrianichthyidae; genus Oryzias; species Oryzias curvinotus. The sequence continues at coordinate 3,319,650 of CM043708.1, forward strand.
CTGAGCTATAGGTCTTGTCCTCTTCCACCAATCTGCACTTGTTATAATGCCAAGCCTACTCTCTGCCATCTCTCCATATGTTCTTAATTCAGGTTCCACAAATGCTCATTTCAGCCGTGATCAGCAATCCTTCATCATTTCCTGCTTTACCACATTGTTAGTTTGCCTTCTTAGGCACTTCATCCTTAGTTGTTAATCTGACTAACAGATAAAATGTCTTCGATTTTCAATGATTTTTAACTTGACTGAATGCAGTGCAGTTGTGTCAAATAAAAATGTTTATTTTCCAAGGACGAAAAAAAAAAACAAGTTTCATCCTTTTAAGTGTCTATCTGCTTTAAAAAACTGTAAAAAGTAAATACTTAGGAATATTATTCTCAGTTCCAGACATTTTGCCTCTGAATTTAGGAAATCTTATCTACAACAGGAAAAAAATGTATTTTTTCTCTAGGTAAAACGTGCTCAATCACTGTCCAGAGAATGATGCTCTGGCATACAGAAATCTCCCGAAAAAAATAAAAAGCACAGCTCTCAAATCATGTTAGGTCTTCTGTTAAAATAGCATAGCTATTAACAAAAAGAAAAGACAACGTACTTGTAAAAGAATGAAAAAAAAAACAACCTTTAACAGAGTTCTTACAGGTGAATGACAGAAAGCCGTCATTTCTTAGGCAAACTCTTTTGTGTTGCTGCCTGCTGGTACTTAGTACTGACATGGAGTGACTGGCAAAAATCTGACTGAAGGAGCCCTGCTGTCTGTCACCCTGCTGAGGAGGCCTGTGCATGCAACCTGGAGAGGGTGGCTGAGGAGTCAGAGGAGACAGACGGAAGAAGAAGGAGACGGACAATTAAGTTAAAGCAAATGGAACATCAGGCGATATCAATCTTCTCCATCATTTATGAATATGTAAACCAGACAGGTCAAGTAGGCATCAATGACTCTTATTTCACTGGAATTGGAGAAAAGAGCAGGAGAGTGCTGAATGGAGTGCTCCTTGATGCTTTCATCCAATAATGCTTGATCTCCCTGTAGCATGTTATAGATATTTTGAGTGTGTACATCTGCACAATGTGTGTCTCTCAATGTATGTTTCATTTTTCCAAGTAATTTTTTTTTAGAAATACTTGGGGAAATATTTCCCTTTAGTTAACTTTTTCATTTTAGGAGCAATTCAGATTTCTCTCTTTACGTGTTCACTTAAATTGTAATCAGTACATTTGAAAAGTTTAAAAAACTATTTTGCTTTTGCATAGCATCAATGCTATGCAAAGGTAGTACTGCTTTCTTCTAACAAAGCCTTTCTCTTTTCAGCTTCTTTTTGTACTCCTTAATAGCTAATTTTCTCAGTCCTAGGCTGTCATGGTTTGCTTTAAGACATCTTTAGGTCAGAGATAATCCAAAGTTACTATTGGAAAAGATCTTACCCCACATTTCCTTTAGTGTTGACTAGATGCAGCTCGACATGATTTTACTGGAATTGGAGGCGTTTTCACTTCAGGGCCTCCTCTAACTGCTGTTCCAACCAGGACAAGTTGGGGCAAATGAAATTTTCAGTCATTGATGGGGGAACCAGAGGCCTGGGCACCGCCATGCTGTTGAAAAGAGCAGGAGGCAGGGGGTGTTTGTATTTTGCCTGCTCTGCAACATTAAGCTTTAAGATGGTACTCAGATGGTAAACTGGTAAATGGTCAATACTTATATAGTGCTTTACAGTCACGGTCCTATTCTCCCATGCACACACACATTCACACATTAATGGCAGCTCTGCTGCCTTACCAGTGTAAGGCAGCAGAGTGTGAACCTTCAACCACCAGGAGTAACGTATGGTTCACTGTCTTGCTCAAAGGAAATGTTGACACATGGGCGGGAAAGGCAGGAACCAAACCTGCCATTTTCTGATGAGAGGCAGACTGTTCTACCTCTATAACACAGTGTACCACACCCAAGTGTAATGGGAAATGTGCAAGACTGAGCCAAATAACAGGAAGATTGCGATACCCTTGAGGTTCCCCGGGAATGAGTGGACCGGGGTGGGCCACTCATCTCTGGTGAAACATGAATTTGTACCACTGTCAAACAACTGCAGGAATGTTTTCTGAAAACCAGCTTTCAGAAAGATGGAAACTGCTAATATTGAGATTTGGTTTTAGTTAGCTCAGTCGAAAAGCATTTTTAATAGAAAACTTCATCTTACCAGTCACACATTCAATTCAACCATTCCATCTCTGGTTCCTTTGGTGCCTTAAGGTGGGCTGTCCAGGATTTGAAACCTAGCAATAGTGGTACAGATGACACAGCATCAACAATACCTGATGGTGTAATAGTGGTATTAAAATGTAACATTGAAAATTGTTCACTATGTGGTATAAACATAAAACTGTAAGCCAACAGTTCAAAATCTGGAGATGGCCCATCCATCTTCAGAAAGCCCAATGAATCCCTTTCGGGGTCCTGGGACTGCTGGGGTCTATTCAGCTACTGTTGGGCAAAGGCAGGGTACAGCCTGGACAGGGTGTCATATGGCCACACAACTACACACACTCACAGCTACACCTACATTACAGATGACATACTTCAAAATTGCACTTCCAGTATGCCAACCCTTTTTAAAAAAGAATTCTGTCCACTCATTTACTCCAAAATCCAGGTAGCAAAGGATGCTCTGTGTCTAAGGCCTCGTTCACACTGCAGGCTGAAACGACCCAATTCCGAATTTTTTGCCCCTAAGTGGCCCAATTCAGATCTTTTCATGACAGTCTGAACGACACAGATCCGCTCTTTTCAAATGCGACCCAGGCCCCGTGGGTTTGCCAGCCTGATTCCGATACGTATCCCATCTTTTCAATTGCGACCGCCGTCTGACCGGCCAGGCGACTTGATTCTGAATTGTACGTCATCGACACGCAACAAACGTCATCATTTTGCGTTGAAGTAGGCGGGAACAGGAACATAAACAACAACCGTGGCAGACGATGCTGCTGAGATCAGTCAGTGGAAGGGAAGCAGATCACCGATTGGATTCATATTTGGGCTGATCGCTCTATACAGGCCAAACTCCAGGGCTCTCATCGCAACTGGGCGGTTTTTGAAAAACAATTCCAGCTAAATGGCCGAGCGTGGTGTTGAACCTTTCCCGCGATGACTTTTTTTTCTTTCTCCCTTCCGACCGTGCTCAGAAGCGCGGGGGACCCGAGGCGATCCTCCTCCTCCTCCCTGTTCTGATCCTTAGATTCTCCAGAATTCTCCAGAACGGCTTAATAAAGAGTCCATAGCATTTATTCTGGGGGAAACCTTCGTTTTTTTTACCGTTCTCCTTCCTCTGTAACACACAACATGAATGCGCGCCCACACTGCCCCCCCCCCCCTTTCTCTATCGCGGCACGCGCTACACACACGCGGGCGCGCGGCTCCAACGCACACCTCTATTCCACAGTGGGTACAGACGATCCCGACTCCATGCTCTAAAAGATAGATGTAATTTTGCTTCCTTCTGAAAATAATGTATATTTCAAAAAGGCTCGCTGTTGACAACACTGTTGTGAATCTGTACGTGGCTCCGCAAACACGATGACGTCGTTCATTCACGTTGAGTATTCTTCGGCTTCTGCGCTGCAGGTCTCGTTGGGTCGTGGCTCACACTGGAGACCACAAAAGTTCGATTTATTGAATGTAACGGCAAAAAAATCGATTTTTTCAAAAATCCGATGAGCATTAGCCCTCAGTTGACGTAGCTAAGAGTGTCTCAGTTAAAGACTTGACATTGTATGTCCAATATTGACACTCTCTTTTCTGGCTCATTTATTATTTGGAACATCTCTGGAATTGTCTGCAATAACTGCTCTTCGTTTTTCATTTCTTTTTTATTCCACCTGGATTCTGCAATGCCTTCTTTTAACACCTGGCAGAGATTCAATGGTCTTCCTGGTGTTACTTGGAATACTAAGGTTGCGATAAGTTCTTTGCATATACAATATGTTTGTTGGTATTGTAGCACATCATAAATAAGAAAAAAGTTGCAAATACTCAAAAATATTCAAATTCGAACAGAATTAAGCTCAATGGGAACAATTCTCCCAAGCATGACCTCTTAACAAAGAAAACTTTGTACTATAGATGACACTTAATCTAATTTCTTGATACAAGAAATACATTCAAAAATACCCAAAACATACATATATGCCAAAAAGATTTCCTTCAGCCTTTGATTTTATTGTAAAGGGCAAAAATGATTTGCTCTTAAGTTCACTAATACATAGAATTTAGAACAAACAAAATTATTATTATTTTCAATTTGCAGTAATAATAAAACACAATGTGGTGTTATATAACGTAAAACGTATAAAGAGACAATGTCAAAAAACCTACTAAATTAAAAAAAAAAGTCAAAGCAGTCAATTCATTTGAGTAAGTATATATTTTTGTTATCAACATAACCTATGATATGAGACCAGGTTCAGCTGCTAATGGAGAAGGAGCAATATTCAATTTCCAGGTTCTTCAGGGTTTCCAATGAACTGGATCAACCTGCATGGACTTATTGTTCATTCTGTTTTCTTTGAAATTCTATCAGCTGTCTGAACAGCAGGCAATTGGGCTTTACTGAACTTATGTCACACAAATGACAGTGAGGTGTTATTCAATATAAATGTCATACCTTAAATGTGTTGGATCAAATTTTGATTTTCTTTTTGAAACAACATTCAAAGCAAACTATCTTTTTTTTTTTTAAATTTCTGCTCAGCAGCAGATGAACAGCGTGGCTTTCTTTAACTGTGATACTGTTAACAGGAGGGAACCCCGGGGCATGGAAAAACAACAAACATGGAACAAAACAGATCTATAAACAGAACTAGAGACAACCCACCAATGCTGAACACTCAGACACAGCTCCCTTTCTAAAGGTGAACTGCAGAAAGGGGCGGTGTCAACAACAAGGACCCAAGACTCAAACCATGTCATACAAGTAGTTTTTGTTAATTTTTAACATTTTCAGGACTAACATAAACAACATGCAAACCTGTTTGATACTAGCACAGGGTCCATCTCCATTTGTCTTTTAAGAAAGGGCCATTCTGTGTTTTCTTTTATTTTCAGGAAGTTGGCAATGTTAGGAAAAAAGAATCCTCCCTGATGATTATAGAATACAGCAGCCAGAATGCTTTCAATCTAACAAGTGAGATACTGGCAATGTTTACACCTCTTAATGAAGAGATGCCTTGTTGATTATCAAATGAAATTTTAAAGGTGCTAGCCCTTGTGCTACAGGAGTGGGGTCATCTGGAACCCACAAGACAGCAGACTTAACTTTTTTTTCCCGATGATTTTTTAATTTCAGTAGTTTCCATGGCAGACATGAAATCCTGTCCACCTTTGTCATGGGAGTGATGACACATCATTGTAAGGGTGGAGTCATCTGGACCCCACAAGATAGCACAAGAGCTAGAGTAATAGATGAAGGGCTAGTTAAGCCACTTCTCGATCCAGAAAGCTCAAGCAGAATGACTGACAGTCTTTTTGATTCTTGAAATCTGAATAATGAAACATTTTAAGTCTGAAACAGCAGCTTTATAACAGTGGTTTAACAATTAATCATCCTAATTGATGAACTGATTTAAATTTCTAAAATCAAACACATCAAGCCATCTGAGGTTAGTTGTAAGTCTTGTTTACTTGGATATACAAGGAACCTGGGAAACTTCACCTGCACTGTTCAGTAACAGATATTTTATCTCCGAGTCACACAGTAAATTGGACTACGAATCGTAATCGGTAACCAAATATTATGATATGAATTGAAACATTACACTCCTACTTTATAACATGTAATAAGTGAAAAAGCTTAAAATAGATGCAATGAAAAAAAGAATCCAAACTCGTTATATATTGTGGAAAGAAATTAAAAAAACGTTTTAAATATTATTTTATTTTCATTGTACTTCCAAATGTGGCTTTATAAATCTGATGGGCCTCAGTTAGGGTTAATTTAAGATTAATTTTTATGAATAAATGTATTTATCCATTTATTTATTTTTTTTACAAACACAAACAGGAGCTTAGCAGGGTTCTGAATATTTGAACATTATTTTTTGCTCATTTTGCTATGATAAAAAAATGGTCATAATAACACTTTTAAGGAACCAACCAAAGTTTACAGTCATGGCACATAACAAAATACACTGACTTCCATCTTATTTGTTGAGAAATGATTGTTGTCGAAAGTAAACAGTTTCAGAAGGTGTTTTCTTTTTTATTGTACAATGTTTTAAAATGTATCCTTGACATTTCTAGTAAACCTCTCCTTTTAGATATCTTGAATTTAATATCTCATCAAGCTAATGGAAATGGTCTTTTTAGTGGAATGGCCTTTGAGCCCTCAATTCTCTCCAACAAGATTGTTGCCTGAAGATAATAATTGGAGGATGAGTGGCTCCCTTGTAAAAGTTAGCTTACTATAAGCCACATCAGCTTTAAGACTGTGACATCTTCAGACGTTTTTTTCATGCCCGAGGAGGTCAAAATACACATTTCATTATTTCGCCGTCATCCTTTAATCCTCCTCTACCTGATGTACACACTGGACAGAGGGGTTGTGTGTTTCTGTGCACGGCTGGTCAGTGGGAGTTCTCATGTCAGTCCTCATGCTCAGCATTACTCCACTGTAGTGTCGCCTTTATGTGCTTTTGTGTGTGCTGGTTCCCCACGTGAGGGGGGGGAAACAGAGTAGTCGAAGACAGAAAATGGAGAACAGAGGACAGACAGATAAGAAGAGATGTGCTGGAAAGTGGGGAAACACACAATGTGCACACTTTTCACAACACTGTCATCTTAATCCCTTGTCAGAGACTGAGCCTGGGTTTATAGCTGGATTACAGCTCAAGACCAATTATTACCTGTGAGACTGAAGAAGAATGGCAGAGTCAGACACCGAATTGGCGACATGAACAGAATGTGACAAGCAAAGGGTAACGTGAGCCATAACAGGTCAGCATTTGGTCAAAATAGTGGTGAGCTGGCAGAATGTCAGGGAATACGAGCTGAGGGAAGCTAGTTTGAAGGCTGCTCCATCATGTCAATGGCTACCAATACGAGAACAGTATTGTGTTGGTCCTTGCATTTTGCTCAGTTTGTGCATAACAACCGTTCAGATGATCTTGTTAGTCCTGCAAATGATTCTAACACCATGTCGTGTGTTTACCTCTGAAAGCTCATGAAACCCAAATTGGATTGTAAGAAGTTTTATGGAGCCCTAGCCGGTAGCGAGCAAGTTGTTGTCGCAGGGAGCCTTTTTAAAATTCTAGTGTTCCATCTGCCTTGACTCAAGGGTAATGTATGCAGAATCATGGCCAGCCTGGACAAATGCATATAGTGGGGTCATGTCAACGGCAGCATATCCAACAGCACATTAGGGGACTCTTTGTCAGACTGCAGCACGATCATTCACCTAAGCATAATTATCCATTGTTTCAAGCGCGTCATTCGAATAATCAGATAATCACCACAAATCCAGTTATCCAGATTTTGCATGCCCTTATTAACAAATAAGAAGTCATAAAACCCAAAGGAATAGCGACAAAACAGATTTTTCATAATGATCTTGTGTTTAGTTGTGTGTTTGGTAATCAGTAAGGTTCCTCAAGGAAACAAACAAATCAATGAAGTGGTGCCAAGACTTAATGTGTGCAAATCAGCTTAGATGTGACAATGGCGTAACGTGGTACTTTATAGGAGGCTGCAGTTTGCATCTTTAGTGATCCTTTTTTTTAAAAACACAGATATAAAGAAGATGCCAAGCAAAACATGTAATGTTCCAGCATCAATTTTAGTGATTTTCTAGTTAATTAGGTAGTGATTAGGTCTGTTTTAGAGTGAGTGCGTTATAAGAAGAAGTACTATTACATCACACAACCCTTTTAAAAGTGCAGATACATACAATACAGCCACGGTTCTTAAAGCGCATGCAATAACCCTGTAATTAGTTATAATTGATTCCGCTGTTTCTTTTTTTGAATAACCGATTAGCTCGCTCCTCACAATCTTGATCTGTTTGCGGCAACCAAAGTGGATTCTTTGTAAGAATAGGACATGTGCTGCATTTGTACTAAGATCAAAGCATTTATTAACTCATTCTTGAAATTCTAATACATTAAAACTTAAAATCTCAATTTTTGAATTTGTATGTAGTATTTGGATTGTTAGCAATAAAATAAAATGAAAAATAAAACAAGATTTGATAAGAGAAACATTGTTTTTGTTGTTTTTGGAAAGATGGCAGCATGCTGCTTCATGGTGAGATGGTCCATTGGATATTGGAGAGGTAAAGAAAAAGTTGCATTACCATTCTGCCTCGTGTTTTGCCTGTTGTTTCAGGACTTGTAACTTCGTCACACATCAAATTAGTATCTTCACAGCTTATAAATCTACATCCTGGTCAGTCGTTTTCTGTTGTTCATACAACCACATGTGTGTGGGCTGTGCTGCACGTGTGTGGATGAAATCAATTAACTTTGTGGAGGATAAGTAAAAAAAAAAAAAGAGAATTTAAGAAATAAAGAAAAAGAAAACATTTTTTATGATTAACCAAGATAGACAATAACATGGGCAAAGTAATCGAAAGAATGCGATCGGAAGAAAATGGTAGTAACGCGCCTTCGGAAAGTCTGCCCGTCCGATCGTCGGATCAAATTCTTTCCGTCGAGATGGGTGGTTATACCGATTTTATCCGATCGTTGGTATGTAAACGTCATCCGAGTCAACTTTGCTCTGTTTACTCATTCATAGAGTTGCTGAGAGAATGGAGCTCAAACCGGACCGGCCGGCTGCCTTGCCAAAGCGCCGCTCCGCTTCGCCCCTCTGGCTCTCCGCCTCTCTTAAACCCCTCACGAGGGGGGTGCCGGGGAGGAGCGGGACCATGCGCGGTCCTGGCTCGTGTGCCGGTGGACCGAACCAACTGTGTCTCTGACCAAAGCAGCTGGATTAACTTTGTGAGGGGAGAATGCTTTTTGCGTTTTGTTGTTTGTGTGACTGCGATCCGTCCCGCAGCTCTCGGTTAGCTGCTGTCAGCAGAACTGTGTGTCTCTGAGCAGAGCTCGGACTTCCAGCTCACACAGCGGCGGGCGAACTTTTCAAAGCAGAATGTCGCTCAGTCCTTAGAACCTGAAATTCCCACATATTTCCCCAAAGGATTTATTCCAACTGAAAGTGTGACCCATGGGAACGTTTGTTCTAATCGGAAAAAGGTTTTCTGGGCCCATGTGCACGGGTGAATTTTAACCCGACCATTGATCCGATCGAGATATTTTGCCCATGTAAACGCGGTTATTTTGATGGCATGTATAGTCACTTTGTGTTTTTGTTGGTGGTATTTTGATGAGGGTAAGCCACACATGGATGAGGACATTAGAATCTGACCTAGAAGAATACAAACACGAGGAAGATAACTCAAGTGACAAAAACAGTGATGGAGGAGAGGCAATGAACTAGCAAGAAAAGCTGAGAAGAGTCAGAGAGTAGGTGGAAATTGGGTAGATAAGAGAAAGTAAATGGGAAGTGAATGGGGATGTTCATTAAGTAAATGAAAACAAATTGTTGGCTTGACTGCGGTCTTGTAAGGGTCCTTAGCTTCATTTTTAGAAATGCCCACCTCAAAACAGTCAGCACCCAGGCTGCATCACTCAGCAGAGTATCCCCTGATTAACATTGTTCTCCCCCTGGCAACCTCTGCTTTGTCCACTTATGTCTTTGAAAAAAGGACAAGCTGTGTTCCAGCAGTCTCTGATAATTCACTTTCAAATCCCTTTGTCACATCATATTGTTTGCAACAACTTTTAAAAAAGGGCTAATCCTCTTCAGGTGCGTGTTTTTCCAGGCTCCACATTTCCTTAGGTGTTCTGCTTTGTTTGAATAGATGTTAAATTCCCAACTCCAATGATCTTTTGATCTATTTTAAAAGTGTTCCCAGTTGTCTTTTAATTATGATTATGCCTTTTGTAGCCAAAAAAAAATGTAAAAGAAATACAACTGTCATGATTTTCAAAGCGAGGCGAACTCAGATACTGGAACCCAGAATAAAGACAGGTGAGTGGCAAGTAAGAATTAATTAATTTTTTTCTCCAAGGATGGTTATGGCTTTTGGTTAGACGAGGTCCGGACGAGGGCGTGACTGAGGCTGGTGGTGTTAGCTGGAGGGGGAGGAGTCTGACAGAGGCACCATGACAACAACCTGTGTTGTTTTCTAGGACATAGTTTCCGCAGAGTGGCAATCGTTTACAAGAAAGTCACTTCTAATAATAATAATAATAATACATTTTATTTGTTAGGCGCCTTTCAAGGAACCCAAGGTTGCCGTACATAAAAGGGATTGCTTATAGTATTTTTAGTCATTGTTTTTAATGTTTTAATCAAGCTTGACACCCTTATTTTTTTTAATCCATGTTAACCTGTGTTTTGTGCCTATTTTAGTCGCTTGGCGGTTGGACCTGGCTGAAGGTGGCTGCCTCCTCCTTTCATCCTATGGTAGCTGGTGGGTGCCATATAGTAGCATTGTGTAAGGGGGAGGCCCCCTGCTTCGGCCTACAAGTAGTGGTGTCCTGCCCAGGTGCACCTATTCTGTTTTTGTGTTTTCTTTTAATCACTGTTGGGGTTGTGGTGTGTTTGTGTGTGTATTGGAGCCCTGAGCGGGTACTCCTGGTGAGGGTTTGGATTGGAGATCTCCCTTGGTGTTTGTGGCTACCCACCGGTGCAGTGGGGCTGAGGACCCCCTGGAGGCAGCCGCCCTCATGCAGTGTTGGAGCGCGGTCCAACTGTCCGAGTTTATTGTAACCTTCTCTTTTATGGAACTTGTGTCAAGTTTTTAATAAATTGTATATTTTTAACTATTACCAAATCTACCGGTAATCTCCATTTGGGGTGCAAATGAAAGAGGGCATTCGGTCACAAAGTGACTTCTGTGTCATGATCGAACTCTATGGAGACCCAGATGCTGGAACCCGGAAGAAACTCAGGAGACGAGGCAGAGTCAGAAGGTTTAATCTGATGAAGGTTGTGGATGAGAAGAAGTGCCGAGGACGGCGTAGGCAGCCTGGGACGAGGTGGAGCGCCGAGGACGGCGAGCACAGCCTGGAGCGAGGAGCCGAGGACGGCGTAGTCAGCCTGTGTCGAGGTGAATCGCCGAGGACGGCGAGCACAGCTTGGAGCGAGGAGCCGAGTATGGTGTGCAGGAACGAGGCGAGGGACCAGCGTGACCAGTGGTGAGAAGACCTGGAGGCATGAGACAAGGGTAAGTACAAGGCTGGATTTAGCTAGAGCGAAGTTACTAGAACTGAGGCCAGACGTAAGCACCGGAGTGAGTATAACGGACTGGCGTAGTATGCTGGGATGAGTCTCCTTAAGAAGGTCTGCCAGGTGATGAGATGATGCAGGTCAGCTGGTTCCAATGAAGGAGCAGGGAGAGGAGGGGTAGCAGCCGGAGGCACCGTGACAGTACCCCCCCCTCAACGACCGCCTCCAGGCGGTCCTGGACGACGATCCGGGTGGGCCCGATAGAAGTCGTCTATGAGGGCACGGTCCAGAATGAGGGAGCGGGAGACCCATGAGCGCTCCTCAGGACCGTAACCCTCCCAGTCCACGAGGAACTGAAATCCCCGGCCCCGACGGCGAACATCCAACACCCTGCTGGCAGTGTAGGCAGGAGCGCCGTCGATGACACGGGCGGGCGGTGGGGAAGCGGACGGCGGGCACAAAGGACTCTCCTGGACGGGCTTAAGCTGAGAGACATGAAAAGTGGGGTGTACCTTAAGCGCCGCCGGGAGCCGCAACCGCACACAGGAGGGGTTGATGACTTTCTCGATGGGGTACGGTCCAATGAAGCGTGGCGCTAGTTTGCGGGACGTGGCTTGGAGAGGAATGTCCCGTGCGGAGAGCCAAACCCACTGTCCCGGCTGATAAGGGGGACTCTCCACCCTGTGGCGATTTGCGATAAGGCAGTTCCGCTCTCTGGTGCGCAGGAGGGCAGCCCTAGCCTGAGTCCAAACGCGCTGGACGCGCCGAAGGTGATGCTGGACAGAGGGAACAGCCAAATCCAGCTCCTGAGAAGGAAATAAGGGTGGAGAGTATCCGAGGGAGGCCTCAAACGGGGACATACCGGTAGCGGAAGACGGGTGACTGTTGTGGGCGTATTCTATCCATACTAGAAAGGATGACCAGTTGGAAGGGTTCTGGGCGGCCAAACAACGAAGAGCGGCCTCGAGCTCTTGGTTGGCACGCTCTGCCTGTCCGTTGGATTGAGGATGGTGACCGGATGTAAGGCTAACCGTGGCACCCAGAGCAGAGCAGAAGGCCCGCCAGACCTGGGAAACAAACTGGGGTCCGCGATCAGAGACGGTGTCACTGGGAATGCCGTGGTGTTTGAAAACCTCTCTAACCAAAACGTCCGCCATCTCGGTGGCAGTGGGCAGCTTGGGAAGGGGAATGAAATGGTCGGCCTTGGTAAAACGGTCGACGACGGTGAGGATGACGGTGTGTCCCTGAGAGGCCGGCAACCCAGTGACGAAGTCCATAGCTAGGTGAGACCAGGGGCGTTGAGGAACAGGCAAGGGATGGAGAAGACCTGCAGGTGGCGAGTTGGACGACTTGGAACGGGCGCAGACGTCGCAGGCCGCCACAAATTCCCTAACGTCCCTATTCATGGAGGGCCAGAAAAAACGGCGCTGCAGGAGTCTAAGGGTCCTATGGATACCATCATGACAAGCAATACGTGAAGTATGGCCCCAGACCAGGACGTCCGAGCGGAGGGAGGAGGGGACATATAGGGTGCCGGGCGGAGCCGGAGGATGGTCAGGTTCCTCTCCCTGGGCTTGGATGACCCTGCTCTCGATGTCCCACGTCAAGTTCCCCACGATATACGTGGGGGGAATAATGGGAGAGCACTCCTGATCGCTTTCAGGACTGTACAACCGGGAAAGGGCGTCAGGTTTGATGTTCCTACTACCCGGTCTGTAGGTAATCGAGAACCTGAACCTATCAAAAAGAGGCACCAACGGGCCTGACGCGAGTTTAGATGTTTGGCCGTACGTAGGTAGGCGAGGTTCTTATGATCCGTCCAAACTATGAACGGATGCTCTGCCCCCTCGAGCCAGTGACGCCACTCCTCTAGGGCGAGTTTAATGGCGAGGAGTTCCCGGTTACCGACGTCATAATTTCTCTCCGCCGCGGAGAGCTTCTTAGAAAAGAAGGCGCAGGGTTTCAGCTTTCCTGAGACCTCCTCTCGTTGGGAGAGAACCGCTCCCACACCTGAATCAGACGCGTCGACCTCGACGACGAACTGCCGGAGAGGGTCAGGCTGTATAAGAATGGGAGCGGAAGTAAAGAGGCGCTTGAGCTCGGCGAAGGCGGATTGAGCTTCGGGGGTCCAGATGAAAGGTTTATTAACGGAGGTGAGCTGAGTCAATGGGGCGGCTATGCTGCTATAGTTACGTATGAAGCGACGGTAAAAATTCGCGAAACCGAGAAACCTTTGAAGCTGTTTCCAGGAAGTAGGAGGTTCCCAACTGGTAACGGCCGTGATCTTGGCTGGATCGGGACGAATGTTTCCTGAATCTATGATAAAACCTAGAAAAGAGATGGTGGGTACGTGGAACTCGCATTTTTCGGCTTTAATGTACAGTCGGTTCTCTAAAAGCCAGGAGAGAACCTGACGGACATGGTGGGTGTGTTCATCCAGATTGCGTGAATAAATGAGGATGTCGTCAAGGTAAACAAAGACGAAGCGGTTCAAGAAATCACGAAGAACGTCATTAACGAGATTCTGGAAGATGGCAGGGGCGTTGGTGAGCCCGAAAGGCATCACTAAATACTCGAAATGACCGAGTGGGGTGTTAAAAGCGGTCTTCCACTCGTCCCCCTCCCTCATGCGAACCAAATAATAAGCGTTACGGAGGTCTAACTTGGAAAAAACCCGAGCTTCTTGAACAGAATTTAGGGCAGAATCAATGAGCGGAAGGGAATATTTATTCTTAACCGTAATTTGATTGAGGTCGCGGTAATCGATGCACGGGCGTAAGGTTTTGTCCTTCTTCTGGACGAAGAAGAACCCGGCACCAACCGGAGAAGATGAGGGGCGAATATGACCAGCCGAGAGGGCTTCCTGGATATATTTCTCCATGGCCAGTTTCTCAGGGCCTGATAAATTAAATAGCCTCCTCTTAGGCAGCGTAGCCCCTTGGACTAGTTCGATGGAACAATCGTACGGCCTGTGGGGAGGAAGAGAACCAGCCCTGGTCTTACTGAAAACAGTCCTAAGATCATGATAGCACGGAGGTACCTTAGAAAGATCGATCTCCTCTGAATCGGGATCACAACAAGGAGAAACCGAGGGTATGGCAGAACGAAGACAATTTGCCATGCAGGTAGTACTCCAGTTGGTAATGTGGAGATTAACCCAATCGAACTGGGGGTTATGAGCGCGGAGCCAGGGAAACCCTAGAATGATAGGAGACTGGGGGGGTTTTAGTAATGTAAAACTGAATGAGTTCGTGATGATTACCAGACGTGATGAGACGAACGGCCTTAGTACGGTGGGTTATGTGAGTGAGGACCTGACCACCCAATCCGGCCGCCCTGACAGGGATATCCAAAGGTTCTGTGGGGAGGTTAAGCTCAGAAACAAGACATTCATCAATGAAACTCTGCTCAGCTCCAGAGTCAATAAGGGCTTTACCCTCAAAAACACTAGAAGAAAAACTTAACTTGACAGGTAAATAAAGAAAAAGTCTCTCGGTAGAGAGAGAAGATTGACCCGCCCGTGGCCTGCCTTTTAACGGGGGATTCGGGAGTTTAAACGGAGCTTACACTGATGAACGAGGTGACCGGAGTAAGCTTAGAATGGCCGATCTGCATGGGCTCTTCAGCAGAGCGTCCAGCTGAATCGTGGGAGACGATATGAACGAGTTTAGCGACTGGAGAGGAAGAGGGAGAATTAGAATTAGTCTCTTTGTTTTGGCGGGAGCGTTCCACCTGACGTTCCCGTAGGCGGATGTCGGAACGTAACGCTGCTGTCACGAGTTCCTCAAATGAGTTGGCTTCTGGCTGGGAGCATAAATGATCCTTGATAGAGTCACTGAGGGATCGATAGAACACTCCTTTAAGAGCTACATCAGGCCAGCCCGCCTCAACCGCTAGAATCCGAAAGTCAATCAGATGGTCACTCACGGGTCTGTGGCGTTGTTTTAGGTCTAGCAGTCGACGGGTAGCCTCCTCCTCCTTGCAGGGTTGGTCGAAAACCAGTCTGAATTCCTCTAGGAAACGATCGAAAGGAAGTTGGTCACTTGAATTTGCAGAAAGGTAGGCTTGCGCCCATTGAAGCGCTTTGCCTCGAAGAGCATTTACCACAAGGGCGATTTTACTGTGGTCCGCCTGGTAATGACGAGTAGCCTGCTGAAAAATCAGCTGACATTGAAGGAGGAAACCCCCGCAAGCTCTTACGTCACCCAGGAAAGGCTCGGGGAGGAGCTGGATGTTTTCGTTAGCATTGCTATCCGTAGCGGAAACCAAGCTAGCGGCAGCGGCGACAGCGCTGCTGGCGGCGGCGTTAGTGGGAATCCGGCTGGTTAACTCCATCAGGGTCTGAGCAACACTGTCCAAACGACGGGAAAGATCCTGCTGGGCGGCAGCCATTTGATTAAGGTATCCAGCTTGACGCCCCAGAGCGGCGCCTTGGTGGGTGACGGCCTGACGGAGCCCTTCCGGGTCAGCTGGGTCTGGGGAAAGGACAGTCCGTTCTGTCATGATCGAACTCTATGGAGACCCAGATGCTGGAACCCGGAAGAAACTCAGGAGACGAGGCAGAGTCAGAAGGTTTAATCTGATGAAGGTTGTGGATGAGAAGAAGTGCCGAGGACGGCGTAGGCAGCCTGTGACGAGGTGGAGCGCCGAGGACGGCGAGCACAGCCTGGAGCGAGGAGCCGAGGACGGCGTAGTCAGCCTGTGTCGAGGTGAATCGCCGAGGACGGCGAGCACAGCTTGGAGCGAGGAGCCGAGGACGGCGTAGACAGCCTGTGACGAGGTGAACCGCCGAGGACGGCGAGCACAGCTTGGAGCGAGGAGCCGAGTATGGTGTGCAGGAACGAGGCGAGGGACCAGCGTGACCAGTGGTGAGAAGACCTGGAGGCATGAGACAAGGGTAAGTACAAGGCTGGATTTAGCTAGAGCGAAGATACTAGAACTGAGGCCAGACGTAAGCACCGGAGTGAGTATAACGGACTGGCGTAGTATGCTGGGATGAGTCTCCTTAAGAAGGTCTGCCAGGTGATGAGATGATGCAGGTCAGCTGGTTCCAATGAAGGAGCAGGGAGAGGAGGGGTAGCAGCCGGAGGCACCGTGACATTCTGAGTTGTATTCAAGTCCTTGCATAAGTCCTGGTTTCTAAAAGGAATCAAACTTATCACACAATATAGCAGTTTGAAGTGGGTTTTATCCTTGCGTTTACGTTTTATGCATGCTTGTTTTTGTTTTCTGTCAGTGTTTTTTAGGTCAAACAGCCAAAATAACATCACAGCAAATCAGTAGGCAAATTGCAATTGTTCAGAGAGTTGTGTGTTTGTTGCATCATGTTTACAAGTTTCTTGCAAAAATGACTAGAGTTAGATTTTTCTCGATAGAAAATGATGAAAAGCTGAAACATTATCTTTTAAGCTTTAAGTTTTTACTGCTGGTTAGACTTTTGGGAACAACTATCAGCAGAGAGCACAACACAGATGTACAAAAAGGATTTTCACAAGAAAACCAAAAAGTATTCACAACATTAAATGTACACGTTAGGGTTGGTATGCTGTGTTTATTAGTAACAGTTGTGTTCTGTGCTAATATCTATGGCTTTCAGAGACTCATGAAAAGCACTCATTAAAAAGACATAAAAAATGAATCATATGTAAAAGAACGTTGCTGGAAACAAAACTTAAATTGAACTTTTTTTTACTATATTCCCCCAATAAAGACACTTTAGAATCCACTTAAAAATGTATCTTTTGTAAAATCCACTAAGCTGAACATCAATCACCATTGTTGACAATACAGACACTATGAATTTTATTGAACTAATTACCATTGTTGTCTTCCAAACTCTATCTCATATTAGAAATACTGACATGATGCTCATGTTCACGGAAAATATCTGATGTGTCAAAAAGAAAGAATGTTTCGTTCTGTTTAAGATTAGTTACGACTAATTCTGTGTGAAATCCTACTTCCCTGTGCATATAAGTATAATTGGTGTTGAAGACTTTTCATTCCTGTCAAATTGTTTGTAGTTTGTCAGACTTTGGAGCAGATTTTGAAGTCATGTCACACTCTACAGCATTAGCTTGCACAAAAATTGAGGATTACATGAAAAACCTATGAAGACTTTGAAAATGTACCTGAATGAGATGCGGCACCTGCAGTGTGGATCAAATTATGAAAGAAACACTTTTTTAAATAGTGTTGAGAACCAATTTACAACCCTGGTGAACACATTTCAATCTCAGTTAATTTTTCCTTTTGTAACTTGTTCTAGAGAAAGAATTTTAAAGAAAATTATTATTATTGCATTATTATGGCATATTTTTTCTGTAAAATAACCCTGTGATTTTATTGCTTTAACATTTTTCTTGACTGTCACAATTTTCCAAGAATCCAACATCTAAAATTAATTTCCCCATCACACCAGTAACAATTTAGGCTGCATAGCTGTCAGAAATGTGGAAACATTTTTCACACAATCAGACTTCTCAAACTTTTCTAGTATTTTTTAGATGCATTAAGACATCTAGGACAGTAAGATCAATATTTTAAGACATTATTTGGAAATCTTTTCAAAAATGCCTTTAACATTTTAGGTGTATGAAAATGTCAAGGGAATTAGAACTTGTGTAAATCCTTTTTCCCATTTTTTACTTTCACGTTTGAAAAGAAATCAAATAAAAGACAACTGCATTTTTCACACAGGAGGAGAGGAAAAAGGTGTAAAGATTTACAATATAGGGTATTTCCAAGGACGGTGGGGTGGTGTAGTGGTTAGCACTCTTGCCTCATAGTGGCAGGGCCTGATTGGGTCCTTTCTGTGTCCTGTTTTCCTCGTGCATGCAGGGGTCTTCTCTGGGGACTCCAGCTTCCTCCCCCGCACAAAAACATGCTTTATGGGTTAATTGGTATCTCCAAATTGTCTCTAGGTGTAAATGGCACATTGGCGACCTTTGCAGGGTTTACCCCGCCTTCACCCAAAAGTAGCTGGGATTGGCTCTATCATCCCAGCTGGCTTGGAAGATGGATAGATAGAGTATTTTTAGATTTATGCAAAAAATTATTGTTGTTAAGAAAAAATATGGAATCAGTATTAGATAGTCCAAAAACAGTTTGGTGTAACTTTTTTAAGGTCAGATTTCTAATTTAACTTGGGTAAAATGAACTTAATAGGTTTTTATTCATTATCAGTTAATTTAAACATAGTCATGGTTCCATTGTTTTGTGATTTGGACATTTGTTCTCAGTTTTTATGTAGTGTTAATTTTCATAATACAACAAATCCAGACTCATTTAGGTGGTTTATTCTTTGGTCACAAAGTGAATACACGTGGACATGAGTTTCAAAGCTGATTTTTGTTGGCTTTCTGGTGAGAAAACACACTTCTGTTTGTCAAATATGTGCACATTTTTGCTCGCCGAGTTTAACAAAACAAAACCAGGATCCCATGCTGTGTCTGCAGTACGGCAACAGATTTGTGCATGTTGTGGGTTGTCATGACGGCAACCTCCTGAATCTGTGACTGTCTGGAAAGAACAGATCTCATGTTTCCATCATTCACCTATAGCCACCAATGATATAGCATTATCTAAGATCTGCATCGCCTCAAATTAATGAGATGATGTGGATATAAGGTTGTTGATGCTGCCACATACAGTAATACCACTGGTGGCTTATTCTTCCTAAAGAGCTCAGACACATTATAATTAGTAGAAAAATGTAGGCACCAGGATGCCCTCCACCATCTTCATAATTGTTGGCTGGCAGCATCTCTTCATGCAGACCTGCACAGGAACCCTGTTTGCATCTGCTCATACATGTTATACGCCTTATTGTCAATACATCCTTTTTCTCTCCTGTCTGACTGATCTCATCCCAAACATCACCCACAGCTTGCTACGGCATAATAACATCTGCAGGAAAGTAACCTAATTTGATTTATAGGGAAAACTATTTGCCTTCTGGAGACTGGTACTCACATTCACTGAGATGATTTAAACAACTTGAAGATGAAGAGAAAAGGCATTGATTTTCAAAGTTTGTTTTTTTTTTCTGATAATTTTACATTTAAGTAATTTTTACTATTTGGTATGGAATTCAAAAAGCCCAACAGATGAGAAATCTAATGGCCCAGAAATGCAAAACACAGAAAATGTCCCATAAAATCACATGAAACAGTTGTTTGAAATGTTTACATTTTTATTAGAATTTGAGAATATTTCACCTTTACTTGTTCCAAAGGAAGATGACAGTAAGAAATAAAAATTAAATCGGTTATGGTACAAAGGGACACATTACCAAAGTCGCTGCTTCTCTGTAATGATCATAGAAAATGACATTGGATCCTTATAAGGGAGCAAAACTAGTCTTCATTAATCAAAATGATTCCTGGAATTATTAACACAGCTCTGATGGTTTTGTAAAGCTTCACAATGGATCCATGCGCTGAAAGTGTTCTTGGCAAATAAAATGCACCTTTATTATTGTACTCTTTATTTGTTGGAGCGCTAAATAAAATGACCACAATATAAGCTAAAATAACTTAGCTTAATAACTGGAGATTAACAAAGAGCTGGTGTCAATTGGGTTTGGGGATGAAATGTTACCAATCAAGATGACCTTATTTGACTGTTTTCCTTTCATTCTTTTTAGCTGATTCAAATAGTTCAACAATTTAGAATTTAAGATGATTTCAGGACTAAACTACATTGATAAACTTTTACATTTTAAAGTAAAATAGCATTCCTTCCCTCTCCTGCAGTGTCTGTTCTATCCAACTTCAGAACTTCAGATGTCTTAATCCCTTTTGGGGTCACAATATCTGTACTATTTAGTGTTATTTTTTGTTTGCTTATTTTATTTGTACAGATCTCTTGAAGTAAACGTTCAGTAAACTGCAGTTCATGCTAACAGAAAGCAATACAAGCATAAAAAAACACCATTCAGGGTGGATTCTGTAAAAACCGTGCACTGTGACCACTGTTCTCCAGCGGTCGTTTGTCTGAGGGCTTTCATCATTTTCTGTGCAACTGCTAATTATCCACTCTGAGTGGGTGTTTAGTAGCTGCAATGCTTACGTTCAAGTTTCTGACAGGAATATTTCCACATAAATACACCGACACGTAACTTTGGGTGTGAGGTGACAAATCAGAGGTCTCATCTGTGGCTAAATAAAGGAGTAACAAAAAAAAAAAAAAAAAGAAAGAATGGTCAATCAAAATCAGTAAAAGCTACATAAAACTTATTTTAAACTAAAACCAAGTGAATGTGTACTGAGGGTCTTTGTATATTTTTCCACACATAAAAGAATAATAGACACTTAGCACCAAAACAATCATATAGTGATCTTGATTTACTGACTTGAAATTTTTGGATTTATTTACTGATATCAATAGGGATGAATGTTAGCCAGAAATCATGTTATGGCAAAAAATGCTGGGAAATAACTATTACATCTTTGTAACACTTGAAGAGGAGACAAAGAACATTCTGTAACAACTGATTTATCAAACATCTCAAGCTGACAAGAGATGTGAATAATTAATGAGCAGAGTCTTCCTAATATCCAAAAATGCTGCACAAGTTGCACAGAAAAGATGCTTCTTTGGGCTTAGTTCCCTCACGCTTTCCTGGTGAGTTTGTGTGTTAAATCCAGCAATAAAAACCTCATTTATGGCACAGAAAATGATAAGCCTCCAATTAGTATAACATTAATGCAGGTCATTATTATGGCTGCCAAATTTCTCCAAGTATGAACTGCTTGGCTCTCTGGCTTATGATAAGCGATTTACTGTATAATGCTGGCTGAAGTTGACATGCAGAAGTTTCTGGAGCAGCGGATACTCAAGCAGAGAAGGATTAAATGGCTGTCAAAACTCTCGCTTTCATGCAAGTATCCCTCCAGCTTTCATTAAGGGAATAAATCTTCCCTTCAGTCACTGATGGAGGGAGAAAACCAGGAGGCTGGCTTTTGAGAGGGCAGTGTGACACTATACTGTAGAGGGGGAAAAATGTTTCAAAGGCAGCAACAAGAAGATACAGACTTTGGTTTTAATAATGGCGGAATTAGGTTAATCCTGCTCGGAGTGAAGATATACCAAATGTTATTTTGGGGTCACCAGAAACTAGCCGTGTTACTGCAGTTCTTAAAAAACCTGCAGCGTAGCACAGCTTTTAAGAATTAAATCCACAAACATAAATTATGGTGTGTTTAAGTGCATGAACAACATTTGTGCTAAACAGTCAACACAAAAGACATGAATTCTAGTTTTTAGCTACAAAAAACACTTTAGATAAATAAAGTCTTCTTTTAATTCAAAACTTGCTTTCAGTCATTTCCAAAAGGTCAGTTATTGTCCTAGTATTAACACTTTCTTTAATGCATTAGCTTGGGACCAGCTTTTGGTGGAACTGAACTTGTTTTGTCTCTTATTTTCAAGACACAAAACCATTTCCATACCAAATCTCTGTCAACCGAAGGCATTTTGTTTTGTCCCATGTTAACCCAGAAAAACTGTGCTTAGTGAAAGCATATGTCAGAGAAATAATCTTGTTGTAGACAGCAGGATACAGCAGATTGTCCCGGATTAATCTCACATGTGAGATTGAATCCAGTGACATCTCATGTTTACTATAACTCTGTGATAATCCCTTATCATACCAAGCTGGTAATTATATTCCTAACCCGTGACTTCCTTTCTCTTTCTGAGCACTTAAAGAACAAAAGCACAAACCTTCCCTTGAGGTCATTCAATGTCACGTCATCCATCGAGTGGATACTGCTGTCTGGCAGAAAAACATTGTGGTGAAATAACTTAAAAAGGCAAGAAGGCTATTTATCTTTTGCTTTGTTGTTTGTTAAACAGTTTTCTAATGATTATGGATATCTGCCTAATTCAGCACATGCTGGCATTAAATCTACCCCCACAGCTCAGTTGCGCTCCTGTGGTATTTTGCTACACTCAGTATTCAAAGCACGGACATCTTAGATTACCACTTTCTATGCATGCATATGTGTGTGGGTGTGTTCACGACTACTTATATTATTGAACTGCCTTTTTCATCTTGGTTTATTGATAATCGAGTGACATGGAGGTGTTTCCTGCAGAAGCGGAAAAAAGTCTGACTTCGCTCCAGCCTCGGCTGCACACTGTGATTTATGTGACTTATTAGCCGTCCCCCACTGGCAAGGCCCATCATCTGAGTTATAACTAAAGCTTAGGCCCAAGTCTAATGAATGGACAGCAAAGGAAAACTGACCATGTGTTTGGCCACGGCGAGCTTCCCGAAAACCAGATTACAGGACACATGCCGAGCAGCGCAATTTCAAAAGACGGGTGCGCATGAAACTCTTGTCTGTAAGCACACACGAGGATTAAACACACACATACACAGCACTGTAAAACCAGTCTGTAAGTATTGGCCATGCAGCTGTGCAGCTTAGATTGTGAATCTTTATTAACCTTGCCAACCCAGCAGCTCACTCGTAATGAGGCCAACATACACGTTGCACAAACAGAAACTGAGAACTTCAAGTGTTGTCAAGTGGCCTCAAAAAGTCATTTTACATCCTTCCCTTACTTAAAATTGACAGAAAACACACACACTTGCTGATAATCACTCTACATTGAAAGCAAACGACACACTTGTACACAAACTAAAAAAAACCCTTAATACCAGCGACACAAATGAGATTTGTGTTTGGGTCAGTTGTTGGGTACATGTAGCCACCAGCGGTTTTTATATGCGATGTGCTCATTTCAAGTGTTGTGAAGTAATGGCACATTGTGATATGGCCTCTAGTGTTAATATAACCCAATACAAGCCAGAACACCGACAGCAACTGTTTCATTTATTAGGAAATATCATGGTCTTATATCACATCATATCTGCTCCCTCCAAGGTAATATTTTTACCTAGCTTGTGTTACTGTACATGTGTGTGTCGCTTCCCCTCATGTGCTGAATGCTGAGCAGAGAACAGACCACAGCGTTTACTCTTTTCAGCTCCTAATCCTGCAATTCAATCACAAGAATCAATATAGCCCCGGTCAGTTATGGACAGTAACAAAGGAGTCCCTTCTGAAGTCAAAGAGTGTGATCCCATGAAGCCATTACCAGTTCAAGGGCAAATGTTCAACAATCAATGAGTTCAGCACATTGAAAAAGGAGATTTAGGAAAACCATTTTCTGTCTGTTATGACTGTCACTTAATACCAGAATTAAAGACTTGCTCTCTATAGATTTCTTTTAGTCACTTTTCAATTCCTGCACCAAAATTTAGCTTTGGTCCCTGTTATATTTTGCCTCTATTGTGTCAAGCATTACTGTAGCAGTCACAGAAGCCTTTGATAGCCATCAGAGGGATGTCTTCTTCACTGGCAAATTAAATTCCACGTAGAACTTGATGTTGGATCTTTAAGCATGGATTAATGCCTTCTGACCCTCTTCCTCCTCCATTTTCCTCTTGCTCTTGTAATTAGGAAGCGTTGGAAGAGGTGGGATGAAACCCTCTGCATAGGTTTCATCCCACCTGTTTGTCGGTTCTTTGCTTGGTTACTTTTTTTTAAGGTCTGAATCAGTGTAGGCTGTTTCCTTTAGCTTGGTTTTCTTTGTTTGATGTCAGTTGCATATTGTTTTATGTTCTTGTTGTGTTCTGTTTTCAGGTTTTGCGTTTCCCCCTGATTTCACATGATAATTATTCACACCTGTATTCAGGTAACTCTGTCATCTTCTGTCTATTTAAGTGTCTGGTTTTCAGATCAGCTGCTTGATCCTTCTTTTTGTTTTTCTTGTTTGTACTTTTACCATGTTTCCTGCTGATTTCATTTCATTTTTGTCTCTTTCTTTATCTCTCCACACTATCCCTGAGAAGATCAAATAATCGTGGCCACAACGTGAGAGGAACCTTGCTACTATATTGTGAAAGAACATCCTGTGTTTACACAGAGAGATCTGAAAATTACACAAATATAAAGGATGGGTTATACAAGAATCACAAAATTATTTTGATCATTTGAACGATTATAAAATACTTTAGACTTTGAAACAGTCAACAATCGAAACACTTGACATGACTGTAATAAAAGTGCTTTTAAAATATTGAAACTTTTTTTTTTCAAAGAAATTAATTATTTATTTTTAAAAACATTTCATTGCATTTGGTGGAGCTCCAAACTTTCTAAGACAGAGCTAACCACCGATTTGTGTTGCACCAACTTCTACATGATTTATGTCCGCTTGGGTGTAGTTTTAATTTACTCTACCCATTTTTATTTTAACTATGTGAGTTAAATGTAGCTCCATGGTTGCAAAATGTGCAGACGACAAGTATCACATTTCAAAAGCTAAATGCTGTTCTTTGGAACACCACAAACACGCCATTTCCTAAAAGGCTGAGGAAGCTGAATGGCTGGTTCGGGTCAGCTGTCTTGGGAAAACGCTCTGGCATGTTATTTTTCCACTGCTGTGTCCTCCCTCTGTCCTGCAGCCCAATCAATAAAAGCTTCCACAAGTCCATCTGCATGTGCATGAGTGTGTTCAACAGTTTGGAACAGGAGTCTTTTTTTCCTCAGGATATTATATCTAAAAAAAAAAAAAGGACAAACAATACAGCACTCCAGACACTGAAAATATGAAATTCATATATAAATAGGAATAACAGGTGGGCAGAAAATTCTTATTTTATTTATTTTATCTTATATAAAGCATCGGCGTATCAGCCATATCTAAATTACGGTCGGTTATTTTTAAAAGGACTTTCCAAATATAAAGTTTTTGCACTATTTGTTGGCTATGCTCCTTTCAGTTTTTTGTCATTTCACTTTACGTCTGAGAAGCACCTCCACTTGATTGGGGGTTGTCATAGTAACTGCAACAATGCCCTTTTTGTCCTTTTCCTCTATGACACAAAACACAAACTGTGTGTCAAGCTAGAGGTACAGCTTTAAAAGGCATTGGTGTCAGGACTTAGTCCAACACCTCAGGATAGGATATTTGTTTTCCCCCTTTTTACCCATCCCCTGGGTCACAAAATGACCCAGCAATGGATTTGTATGTACAAGTTCAAGTACAAAGTCAAACACTTTACAGGCTGTTGAGCAGGTAAACCTTTATTCTTTTATAAGGACTCTGGTGAAAAAGGATCAGACTGGGACAGTATGAACTCCAGGCCAGTAGGAGGAACATACAGGAAGCCCTGGAAGGGATAAATTGGGAATCAGAAAAGAAGGTCAAGAAGATTGAAAACAGAAGATGGATGGAGACATCTTGCTCTGGCAGCAAAATCAGTTAATCATTTCAGTCCAATGTGTGGAAACACTTTGAATTTAGCAACATGTGACCATACAGTGTGCTAGAATGTTCTAATAATGATAATTTTGAATTATTTTGATGTGGAAAAACAACAGTGGACTGAACTTAATAAAAATAATATGGGAATTATTTTTTCATTCATTCTTGTTTACTTGTTTGTTCGTACACATATTTAATTTACACTTGATTATCTTGCAAGAAACACAAGGAATCTGGAAAACTTCAGCTGCACTGTTCAGTACCAGGTATTTATCTCTAAGTCACACTGGTGGAATTTTTGGCTAAAGATGTCCTAGATCAATTTTAGGTCAGTGAATAACATTGAATCATTTTTTTTTTTAAATGAACCAATATTGATTATGAATCATATTGGCAACCACAAATTATGATATGAATGTAATCATTATTCAAATGAATCATTACACCCCTAGTAAAAATGTTTTAGTGCGATTTATGATATGTACTGTCCTTCAACTGTAAACAAGCTGAATAAAGTTTGAGTGAGTTTACTTTACTTTATTTTACATTTACCCTATATACTTTTTACTTTATAGCAAAAAGTAACCAGATAGCAACAATGGAGGGATAAAAAAGCCACATGTGGCTCCAGAGCCGCAGGTGACAGACCCCTGGTCTAGACCTTCAAACCAGAGGGGAACAGAGGAACTTGGAACATTGGAGGTTATTGATCCAGCAGTTGGTGTCTTTTAATGACTTATGTGAAAAAAAAAGAGAACCAAAAACTGCAGGTAGCAACACGAAACCCTTTAAAGGTCCAGAACATTATGAATAACATCAGTGTCAAACTAGACATGATAGAACAAGAGCTGTTTTGCAGCAGCTTGCCAACAGTTTAACACATCAAGATCAGTGAGTAATAAACACTGCAAACTTTCATTAAATAGCTACTACAAAAAAGAAGCAGGTCTTTAAAACTAAAAGAAAATGTAAGAGTATGTAGCCTTTTTTTGGAAAAACAGGCACATTCAGTTTAGACCAACATATTCCCTTAAAGAGCTGGGATGGAACTACTATCAGATGTAACAGATGGCTGTGTTTAACATCTAGTTGAAGATCTTTAGTTAATTGACACACAGGTGGAACTAAAGATATAGAGCAGGGGTGGGCAAACTTTTTGACTCGTGGGCCACAAAGGGTTCTAAAATTTGATGGAAGGGCCAGACCAGGAGTGGATGCATGGTGGGATTTGGCAATCCACCTCCCCAGAGAAAGAAATATTATGGAATCTGTACAAAAAAATGTTTAATCTCTTATTGAAAACTATTATGTATATTTTAAAACTAAACATCTTGGTGTTTTAATCTTAAATCTGTGACTTTTGTTGTCACTTTTAATGCCAGTTGCACGAACGGCTTGATGTCCTTCACGGAAAGAAGGAAACTTAGGAAATAGGCTGCATTCATGAGCTGTTGGAATGATTAGATAAACTAAACATTAGAAAAACAACAAGTCTTCCAACACAACACCAAAGCATGATAAGTTTCTTCACCTAAACAATAGTCACTTTATTTTTGAAGTGTCATCTATGGGGAGACACCATTAAGTCAGGCAAAATAAGTCAATAAGAGCTACCAATATATTGGATTTCAGTGTGGCGGGCCAGATTAAATAGTTTGACGGGCCGCATGTGGCCCCCGGGCCGTACTTTGCCCACCCCTGATATAGAGGTTTAAGACAATGCCACCTAAAAGCTTTGTTTTAACAGCAAAGTTATCAAAAGATTCAAAGGTACAGGAGTGAATTATGATGATAAACAACAACAGTGGGATATGCAATTCCTCAGATTCCACTTCAGAAATATAATTCTACAAATATTAAGACAATAAAACAAGTATTAAACTACTGAAGAACTTTTAACTTTTTGAGAAAAAAAAAATGTTTGCTTTGACCTTGCTCAGATTTGGCTTTCCTGGGCCTCTGAGGTACCTGGAAGAAACCTGTGTTTTGGTTTGGAAATTCACTCAAGGTTTTAATAGAACGTACTGGTTAAGAACACTTTATAATGTATAATTTTGTACTGGAATCAATAATGGAGGAAAGTAAATTTAGACTTGTAAAGCAATGTCTACTCTTAAGATTACAACTTTTGTACTTCACTGCATGTCTGTACACATTAGTCCAGCACTGCTGGTTGAACTGAAAACTTTCCTGGACTGGACTCTCTGCACGTTTCACTTTTTCCATTCTTACAGGTCTTTTGTCTTTGATTAGTTAAAATATTCTGTTCAATTGTGAGCAGATATTAAGTCTCCATTGCGTTTGAACACTCTTTTAAGTTTTTTATATGGGCATTTTTTTGCACGACTGCTGTTAGACATGACTTTGTGATGCCACATTGTCTGCCACAGTAAAAACATAAAAAATATAAATTCTCAGTGCATAGCTGTGGTTAATATGGTTTCTGGATCTTAAAGCAAAAGTATGAAAAAAGGGTTTTTGTGGCTTCCACCCTCAAAATAGTTCTTACTTTGGTTGCATTTGAGGTATTTTGCGCTACTGCTTTGCTGAATCTTCATGGTAGCCACTGATCGGTTGCTTGTCTTCCCACTTCACACAAACAAACACTCCACTGATTTAGGGTTAGTAGTAGAAATAAAAGTGGAGCTTGAATTCCCTGTATTTTGGCTGGCACGAAACACGCTTCTCTTCTGCAGATATTTTAATCCCAGTCTGTTCTTTGCACGCATGTGAAGATATCCACAACAACAGACAAATGGCCAGTATAGAAAGCGTAGGTGGTGTGGTGTTTAAATAAAAGGCAAATGCTTGAAAATGTTGCATGAATACCAGTTTTAGCAACAAAAACATGCCAGAGAGGGCAGACAACCTTCTAAAAGGAATAATGAAAGGCAAACGTCCTTACTGAATTTAGCAGAAAAGTTGTGCTGAATAGATAAATGTATACTTTCAGTAAACAAAGCAACTTTGGGAATTACACAGCAACTAAAACAACTAAAACAAATCCAATAAAGGAAGGGGGGGGCCTTGGGGACTGACTGACATTCTAAGACATGACTGCGTGCAGAATTTGAACTTTGCAGCATCCCTGTTTGACCCAGGATCCCAGAGCCCTATAACACAGCAACAACTAACATAATATAAAAAATATGCATCTGCTTACTGAAATAAAATGGATCAATGTCAAATACACAAACTGTCTTGAACAAAAATAAAGCCAATAGACAAAATATGAAACATAAAATCATAACATAGACAAATGTTATATGACCCACTTTGACTCCCACAAAACGATGAACTGATAGTTTGAAGTCATGTGACGTGGGAGCAGCCCTGGAGGTCAAAACAGCAGTCCAAGATGCAGGTTTACAGGTTTGCAGGTTTACACCAAGATTTTTTTAGAGAATTGCAAAAACTAGTCAGCATTTCTTTGGTGTATTTTCCTTTTTTATCACTTTTCTGAATAGAAAAAAATAAATAAAGATATGAAGGGACATTTTGAATTCTAGGTTGCTGCATGGCTGTGGAGCAGAGGTGGAGCAGTTGGCCTCTGCTCCAAAAATGGTAGGTTCAGTTCCCACCTTGCCTGCCCAAGTGTCAAAGTGTCCTTGGGCAAGACACTGAACCCCATGTTGCTGGCACCAGTGTTTGGCAGCCCATCAGTGTGTGAATGGGACTGTGACTGTAAAGTGCCTTGGGTCTTCAAAGAAGGTAAAGCACTATAAGTATATGCCGTTTACCATTTAGGTTCTTTTGACCCATTTAACATGACTTGTGGTGTAGGTAGCGTAACCATTCGGCCTGCAATAACGGAATGCGTAATAATACGCAATAATCGGGGTCCTTTCGACTGAGGATAATGTCACACTACGTTAACCTCACTTGGACAAACTACGTAGCGTGGAGATCTGCTCTGGTTCTACATATTTTCCTTTCATGTTTCCTTTTGTAACCTAATGTTCTTTTCCTTCACAAGTTGTGTCTGACATTATTCTTTGTTGTGTCTACAGAAAGATTCTGCCAAAACCCACTTTGTAAAAAGATCTGTGGCTGGTAGAATGAACCTGTTGCTCCACACAAGCGAACCGAGTGTCTGAACAGAGCAGCTGGAGTCTCGTAGCTTGTTGTTCGCAGGCAGAGAAGGTGCTTTGTTATAGTGTGCGGTCTGGAGAAGGGTTTGGACTGCAGTCTGTTTGGCTGCAAATGCACTTAATAATAATCACAACAATAAAAGCACATTCAGAAGATAATCTCGCTCTGCGTTGGAGCTCTGTTTATTTACAACAGACCGCATAATATCTTCTTCTATGGTAGTATCGTAATTTGTCCAGACCAATCACTATCTGACACGTCATTGAACCAACGGACAGCCAATCACATAATGTGACGTCAGCACTAGTCGAAGGACACCGAGTGGTTGTTGAAGGCCGAATGGCTGTGGTACCTACAGTGGATCTATTCCAGGCTCTTTTTGGACATCAGTGACATTTACATTTTTCTAAATACCATGAGTCTTTACCATGTACCACCCAGTAAATAAAAATATATGCAAACAGAGTGTTTGTATTTTTGATCAGGTTGGGTTTATAATCCTGAAAAAGTCTTCAAGTTAAAAGTGGGGAAGGACTAAATGCTAATTTAAGCTGTTTAACAGGTACTCTATTACTACTTTGAGGATCCTTGTGGTTAGGGTTGTTGATGAATCTATTATTCAGTATGTAAATAAGTAAGAGTTAAATGCATCAATTCTTTTATCTATGAAGACACTCCTACAGTTTAATTCAAGGTTCGCCTACTGTGTGTTTGCTTCTTGGCATACATTGTGAGCTTAAAATCGAAGTTGTTATGATAAAAAAATATAACTAACACATAAAGGTTAAATATTTTTTGGACTTTTTTTTTTAATACAAAAATGATCATTATGGAAGGTGATAAAAACATAAAATTCAAGTTTCTGAAAAAATAAATGTTGAAAACACACACACTTGCTTTTTAAGGAACTTTACACTCTTATTAGCTAATTAACTCAAAACACCTGAAACGGTTTCCTGAAGCCGTGGTGTTTTTAATTGGCCAGTAAACCAGCCTGACCTGAGATCAATGGAAAATCTAGAGGCTACTGTCAATAGGAAGATGAGAGACACCAGACCACACAATGCAGATGACCTGAAGGCAGCTGTCAAAGCAGCCTGGGTTTTAATGCCACAGGGCACTGATGCAGTAATTAATGCAAAATACGTGTAAAGTGTGTAGAAAAGCAAATTCTTTTCAAAAACCATAACACATTTTTTTATTGCTCTGATGTAATACTCTGATTTACTGAGACACCTTTTTTTTTATCATATCAATATATGATGGCCTATGTTATATTTTCTTACACTTTTTCAAAATGCTCTAATATCTTAAAGACTCACAATGAAAATTGTGTTTTTTGTGTTCATGGTACATGTTCATGTAGCATTATATAATGATGGAGGACATATATTAAATAATTTAATATTAAAACTTTGTTTTAATCTTAAATTATTCACATCATAAATTCACATCATGATGGATCAGGACCAAACCCGCAGCTCGTGTTGGTGACAAAGCAACTGAGGCAGAGTGAAGTCTCCCTGCTCCACTCCATTCTGATGCATCCACTTGCAGACAAATAGATCCATTAACATCTTCATTTCCCTCATCTGAGCTGACATCTGGCTCACAACTGTACGGCTGGATAGCTCCAATATGGCTTGCCATTTTTGTTGCACCACTAGTGTTAGATTGGACTTGGACTGGCAGTAAGCTATGGCAAGAGAGTGTTAACAAAGGAATGATAGGTTGTCAGTGTAGGGTTACTTCCACGCCAACAGTCCCACCCAGAATTCAGAGGTGAATATTTAATGAACTACTGCATCTCTGCAGAAGCTATGTCTTTAAAAAAAACAACACATGATTTTTTATTTTGGCTAAAAACAGCATAATCATGATCAATACATGACTGGGAACGCTTTTAGAATAGATCAAAATATGGTTGAAGTGGGACTTTAAAAGTAACATTATGACAGTTAGATAGGAAATAATGCAACATATTTTACTTTTTTTTATCAGATAAAGTGTTATTTACAGTACAAGTGTGGCCACTGCCACATCTCCCCAGGGACATCTCAGGATCACTGGATGTTTCAAAGTGCACACCCACAAGCTCCTCCAGTTTTCAGTTTTTCTTTGTTTGAAAACATGTCCTAGTCTGTCTCCTTCACATTTTGTGGATCAACATAAAACCGTATTTTTCTATTTTACCAACGCATTCATTCATCATCCATCATCCATCTTCTTCCGTTTGTCCCTTTTGGGGTCACGGGGCTGCCAGAGCCTATCCCGGCCACTTATGGGCAAAGGCAGGGGATGCCCAGGACAGGTCACCAGTCTGTCGCAGGGTCACACATATCACACACCCATACACACTCACATTCACACAATTTTGAGTGAGGGTTAACCCTAACCCAATCAACCTATGAAGCATGTTTTTGGACAGTGGGAAGAAGCCGGAGTCACTTGAGAGAACCCACACATACACTGGGAGAACATGCAAACTCCACACACACAAAGGTCCCCCATTGATGTTCTGTTTCATGTTCCCCAGCCAGGACTTGAACCAGGGGCCTTCTTGCTGTGAGGCAAGAGCGTTAACCACTGCGCCCATACAGACAGCTGTAGCTTTACGATTAAAACAGGAGCGTTTTATTCGTGTTGTGACATCATTAATCCATCCATCTTCTGAACCTGCAAAATCCTTTAAAGTTATGGGGTTGCTGGAATCTATCCCAGCTACTGTTGGGCAAAGACAGGTACACCGTAGGCAGGTACACTTTTGACAAGTTATTTTTGTCAACAAACCATCAAAAAACTACTTTGAAGGTAGTTTTTCACTTTTGTTGTTTCATCATTGTACAGGTTTTATTCAAAAGATCTAAAGAGCTTGTAAGGTGTGCACCAGTAATCACTGATATTTCCAAAAGGGCTACAGCTGACGATATAGACCTAAACATGCATAAAACGCAAAATATTTCTAAAATATCATGCTAGCAAAGCTGTAGAGCCTTTGAAGGCAAATCAGAAGTGAAAATACAATTTTCTTAGTTCACATAATGTCATTTCCAGGTAACTGAAGTGTATGAAATAGTCTCCTGTGTGCAAAGGGCATTCCATGCTAACCACAGTTGTGAGCCAAATTATTTCTTACCCAGAAGAGATAATTGTACCATGTGCACAAGATAATTTCTCACGCGCACCTGTTCAATTTCTCCTCTTTTTTTCTCCAGTTACATTTTTAATGCACACCTGACTTTAAAATGACTCACAGATACATGTATGTGAAGATGTTTCTAACAAGGATTTCTAAAATAAAATGTAAGGACATTTTTAGATTTAGAGAAACTTTATCAGCGTATTGCACTGCAATGATAATTTTACATTCCTTGCATCAAATAAAGCCTGTAAACAAATGTCACTAATAGTATTTTCCACAACACATCAAACATTTGAAATCATCTCTTTCCATTTTCTTCACTAGCTTTCTAAATCAAGGACGTCTCATTGTTCTACAACCCAGGGTCATCTGAGCAGCTGAGTCCCTGAGGCTTTTCTCACCACCTGAGCAGGGAAAATCGAAAGTCCTGTTCAGCAAGAACAAAAAATGTCAATTTGTCTGTTGATTCAATTTGGGAAAAGCAGTGTGTGAGATAAAGGCAGGGTTATTCATCATGGTTAAGGTAGCCCTTCGTATTGAACTATGTTAATTAGAACTGTGTAGCTGAAACCAATGAGTGTGGGAAGCAAAGTTTCCACAAATAATTTCTACCTATAGATTAATTGATCCAAAGTCAACCAGGCTGGTCTGAGGTTTACCCAATAAGATTACAGCTTTATTTGTATGTACTTTTGTATGTTTTGGGAAGACAGAATAGAAAAGTGTTGTCATTTGTAGATTTTAAACAATATCCAGCTTCAGTTGGCTGAGAAAATGTTGCCTGCAGTGTTTCCCCTATACATCTATAAAAAAAGTAAGTTGAAGGAAGTAATTTGACATTTTACATTGTAATTGTATTGTAATTGTAATTGTATTCTTTAAAGAGAACCTATAGTTTCTGAAAGCAGAATTGCACGTTTGTGGTGCCTTCATCATAAATGTACCTGTTATGGCTAAAACCACATTTGTTAAAAATTTGGAGAAAAAAAAACATACACTCTTGGATCTAAACACTTGTTTTGCAAACTGGACTGCAAATGTTTAATGGGGAAAACAGTACCTTCCATCTATTCTGTGCACTTGCCCTTGATAAAAAAATACAGTGTGGTAGTGTCATAAACAAACCGCAAAAAGTGGGAGGAAGTAAACGCAAATTGATCAATGAGGAGCATGCAATGTAATTTATCAAAGGTAAACTAAAAAGACAGTCTACCACATTATACATTGAACTATGTACTGTATAAACATGTTGGATTATTTTTTTTTATGATATTTGTACCACTGTAGAAAAAAACAGCACAGTTGTGACACAACTTTTGTTGTCTGAACTCACAAATTTTTCCAAACACAGATTGTAAAATGACAAAACATGACAAGTAATAGATTTTCTTTACACATATGTTGAGAGGACAATATATAAGGTAAACCAACCGTAAAGGGTTAAGGAAGGAGTTCAGATTTTAAGCCTTAGTCACATGCACCTGTACAGAGGGGGGGGGGGGGGGGTGTACCTGCTGGTTACTGCGGGTTAGGGTTGTCTGGGCCCATAGGGGGTTGTAGTTTGGAGTGGCCGCATCTTTAGGGGAGTACAGGTTTTGGAGTTCCTCTGAGGCTTGTACGACCACCTCAAGGGGCGTTATGAAATTGGAACGCAAGATTGTTGTGTGTATAGTAAGTGTATTGTGAAGTGTCTGTGAGGCTAATGTAAGTTGTACGCACTTTATGCCGCACTCCAGTCGCTAGTAAGGTGCAAATGCTGGAAAAAACATACCAGCTCCTAACCGACCGCATGCATGATGTGCACAGGTAATATGTAAGTGCTCGTAGGACGCACACACAAACTACACTCTGATTGTCTACTATCTTCATTCACACTAGAAGCAGGCACCTTTCCCTTGAACAGCACTGATTGGGGGCATTGCACAGAATTGGGGGAATTGAAAATAAAGAATAATCTGTACGATGTGCCTGTGTCTCACCTGTTCACTAGGACCTGTTGCACGCATTTGTGTTCTACGTGCTCAATTTGTTTTTTTCTGTAGGCCACCTGCTTGGTACATAACTGACCATTTATCTCCTGCATACACCTGTAACGGCAGTTATAACTAAGGCTTTATGTATTCTGCTTTAAATGTTGGGTGTAGAGATGGACACAATCTTACACTTAGATTTTCAGACCAAAAGGCGGATTTACCTAGAAGCATTTGTCATACTGTCATCTCAACAATGTAAAGAGGATCTGCTTATAACTCAAGTTGGACTGGAGGAGGTTATTGCTGTTTTGGAGACAACATCACATTTTTATGGCTATTGATAGAAATTACTTTGATTAGTAACAGTTTACCTTCCATTAGTGACACAATATACTTTTTTTTTTGGTTTCTTGCTCTTGTGTTTCTGTACAGACTGGCTGAGGCTCTTCTGAGATTGACTTAGCCCTCTTACATGATGTGCTCCATATAGCAGTGCATAGCTGCCTGCATTTAGTTTACCGATTTTTGTTTTTTGTAGTATTTAAAATGTAGTTTAATAGTCCTCAGTGTCAGTGCACTGCTTGTGTTTTCTCTTTATGCCTCAGTGCTTTGTTCTTTTTAGTGCACCCCATTGAGAAACATTGTTTTTAGTTTTGATCTAGTTTTATTTTGTTTTGCTTTTGGATTATTCTCTTCT
The DNA here is from genome assembly GCA_023969325.1 of Oryzias curvinotus. Classification (NCBI taxonomy): domain Eukaryota; kingdom Metazoa; phylum Chordata; class Actinopteri; order Beloniformes; family Adrianichthyidae; genus Oryzias; species Oryzias curvinotus. The sequence goes on from CM043708.1 coordinate 3,355,118, forward strand.
GGTTTGTTTCTCCCCCTTGTTGGTAGTCTTTAGTGTATTACACGTTACCCTATTACTTGAGTGAGTGGTAGAACACTTCAAGTAACAAGACTCTTAGTCCCACCTGCATAGATGAGAACCACCATTAACATCTTTACTCACTGTATGGCGATTCTCAGTTAATTCTTTTTAAACTGGGGTCATCTTAAAGTAGTCTGTGTCTCCCTTGAAGGGGAGTGGGAACGAGGGACAGCACATGAATCACACTGCACCAAACAGAGGCATGAAGAACTAAATGATAAGTAAATGGTCAAGAATAGAGAAGAGGAGAAGTAGATGAGAATAGAGGAAAGAACCCCAGTGCACAATTTTCCCCAGCGTTTAATTTCTAGCAGCCTACTGGCAACAAATTGTTATTGTTATTGCAATTTAATTCATACATGTCAATAGTAAGTTGCATGCACTATGGTACTTATGTCGGATGGTAATAAGAATATTAATCATTTAAAATCTACATCTTTAGTTTGTCACTATTAATACAATATAGTATTAATCTAAGCAGGGGTAATGGGTCAACTTGACCCTTTTTATATAGAGAAGTATGTAGAGAAATATGTATAATGGATGTAATGAAAATTGTTATGACTCTCCCAAACGTCATTACAGTAGCTGAGGTAAAGGGAGCAATAATTCTCTGTTTCTTGCAAGCCTGGGAATAAGCCTGTCCAAAGACGAATGTTTTAAGCCTAACTTTGAATATAGAAACTGTGTCGGCCTCTCTTACATAAACTGGGAGCTTATTCCATAAGACAGGGACTTGGTGGCTAAAGTCTCTACGTCCAACTGTGCTATGAAAAATTCTGGGAACCACAAGCAGTCCTGCATTTTGTGAGCAAAGTGTTTTGTTTGGTTGGTAAGGCACGATGAGACCTTTAATATAGGATGGAATCATGTAAGACCTTATATGTTAGCAGGAGGATATTGAACTTGATTCTAGAATCAACTGGGCGCCAGTGAATTGAAACTAACACAGGAGTGATGTGATCTCGTCTGCTAGTTCCTGCTAACAATCTGCTGCATACTGAACAATCTAATGACTTTTAGGGCACATTGCTAGCAAAGAGTTACAGTAATCCAGCCACGATGTAACAAATGCATAGATGAGCCTTTAAGCATCACTTTTAAAAAATATATTTTTTATCTTAGCTATATTCCGCAGGTGAAAAGATTCAGTTTTACAAGCCTGTGATATGTGAGCCTTAAATGATAAATCCTGGTTAAATAAAACCCCAAGGTTTCTTTCTAACTTGGAATTAGAGGCTATTTTTATGCCATCCAGGGAGACTATCTGATCTGGCTGTCTGATCAGGAAACTGCACAATAATAATGAAGCATAACTAGCCTTAAGGAAAAATTACAATTTAGCAGGACAAAGTAAAGTTTTAAGCTCTGATTGGTCCCATTTTGAGCAACCCAACTGAGGGAGAAGAACGATGATGATCCCTCTCAGAAATGCACAAATTTAAGCTCTTAAAAAAGTCAAAACAATTCATTTATTCATTCATCCTCTAAACATGCTTTATCCCTTTCGGGATCACAGGGTTGCTGGGGCCTATCCTGGCGACTCGTGGGCAAAGGCAGGGGACATGCTGGACAGGTCGCCAGTCTGTCGCAGGGCCAAAATCACACACCCATGCACACACATTCACACCTGATTGCTGTTAACTGTAGCTCAACAGAAGAAGGGGCTTGGTATTTACAGCTTTTAAAAAATTCCCTCTGCTTACACATTGTCATGGTTTGGGTTTCTTTCTATTGGTTTTCGCTTACGGCCTTGTTTGTCATGTTTGAGTTCGGTTTCCTGTTTTATTTTGAAAGGTTTACTCTTATGTCATGCTTTTGAGTTTTACTTCCCTGGTCCCAATCTCTTCTGATTATGTTCACCTGTGTCTTGTCAGTGCTGTTTGTATTTAAGTCTTGTCTCTGCCTTCTTCTTGGGCTGGTCCATTAACGTCTCTAATGTCTCTATCGGCTCTTCCCTTCTGCCATGTGTTCATGTTTTGCCCACAGTGAGTTTAGTTTTGTTTCCCTGCTCTGCAGCGCTTAGTGTTAGTTGAATAAACCCCTTACCCTGGAACTGTGTACCTCCTGCCTCTGCATTTTGGGTCCTTCATGCTCACCAGCCCTCCCTACCTGACACACATTACATATTTCAGTGCATATAAGCAGTAAGCCAGTAAAAAGACAACAGACCAATCAGAGGAGAGGATCAACATATTCAACCCAGTCTCAGTCAAATGTGTATTAGACTGAGACTGGGTTGCATATTTTTACAAGCATGATTGAACATGGAGAAGCAATAAGGATCTCTGAACAAATATATAGTATATCAATCTTTAACAAATATGCAGTATAATATTTCTGAACTAACACTAAAAATATTGACTGGGTAAATGTTTGTATTAAGATGAGATTGCTTTGAATGGCTGTGATGCAAACTAGAAACCTGATATTTGCTATCAGGTTGGGAAGAGGAAATCTTGGTTTTCCAAGGCAGGATTCTTCCAGGAAAATTGACTTCCCCCTAGAATAAATTTGCATGACAAATGCTGCTGATACTCAGCAATTTCAAAGGAGAAGAGCAGCTGAATGAAAGGTGTAATTTTGTTTATAAGGATCCACAGAGGTGTGAAAGCCCTTTTACTGCTGTCCCCAGGAAACCGGGTGATGGAGGTGCATGTAAACACATATTATATGAATTGTGAAAAAGGAAAGGGGTGGCTTAACAAGCACTTCTTTTTTCAATGATAAAATATGATGAAAAAGAAAAAAGGTTTAATTATACATTAATTTACAGCACTTTTTACTGTAGACGCCCACATTTTTGTTGTGTGCCTTCCTCTGCAGTTTTAGAGCCTCCTTGCTACCTGAATGTAGGAGCTGTCTCCAAAATCTATTACATGTGATTCCACAAATATATAAATTCATCTTGTGCATTAAAAAGCCTGTCATGCTTCTTCACAGAGGCTGCTTGATAAATGTTAGCTGGTGTTGGCTCATTTTGATAACCACTTTCAGACGTGCAGTCCTTTCCATTAATCTGCAGCGCACTGAACATGTCAACTTCATGTGCGAATGAGCACCCAGTGCATTTCCAGAAAAGTCAGGGCAGCAATCCTACATCATCTCAGACATAAATCTCTCACCCCATCACTCATTCTTCCACGGGTTGGTCCTGTGATGATCTCAGGTACACTGAGTATTCAAATGTGTGTAAAACAACCTTAAATCATGTTGAAAACTATGTTGGCTAGACCTGGAGGTAAGAGAACTGTTGTGACTGAAATTCAAGCACCACTAGTACTGATACTAGAGATTATTGAATTAATTCTCCTTGTTCTAACATCAATAACAAATGGTAGTAATTACATAGCTGGAGTCTTGCGGTCAATTTAGCATAGGAACCCTGCCATGGATCACATTCATGGGATGGTTTTAGTGAATAATTAATCTGATGGGCATCACTGTCTCCTGAATGCTAACTAACAGTCATCGCAAATGCCACTGACGACAGCACAAACTAATTACTCACCATTTCAAATGTTGACTGCAGAATTGCAAGACATTTTTTTTTTTTTGCCATCTGCATATGTAGAGCACATCCATTACAACTGGCAAGTGCATGTGCTCACTGTGGTTAATGCCAGGGACAGCTGATCGATTTATCATGTGTTTGTTTAGAGGGTAAATGGAGCTCTATGTTATGAAGACAGGTGTGCTCGCTCACTACTGCCCCCCGTGTCCCCCCAGGCTCCGTTTCCAGTCACCGTCACAGAAAGGCATCAGTCATCTCTCATTGCCAGACGCTTCAATGAATATGGAATATTGATGTGGCTGTCAAGATGTGGGGCCTGAATATGATCTCTGACACCTATCCGCCTTACTATTTCAGTTACTCTACAGGTAAGCAGTGATGTACTGGAAGGTCTGATGCCAAATAATTTATTTAAAAGCAACTTATAAAATAAGGGTAGCCACAAATTTTGTGACAGATTTGAGGTATAAATATGTCTTTGCTAAAAAAGAAAACATGTTCTCTCATACTGTAATTCTATCTTGTTTACTTGGTGAGGGTTGGAACGTTGAGAGGTAACTTGTGAGGTTAAACGTCTTGTATATTTCTCAAATGCATCTGGCTATTTTATAAGATAGTTTAAAAAAATGTACAATCACCTGTCAGTTCTCTATAATTAGTGGGTGAATAGAAACTTCTCTCTGCAGATTCCTCCTCATTACCTGTAGTGTGTGGTTGGAGCTCACCCAATGCCTACGAAAAGTGGAGGAAAAAAAACAAGTTTCACTGTCACCATAAGAAAATAATTTCACTCTCCTCCCATCTTTTACTTTCACCTAGCAGCAGCATTATTATTATTCTTTTCCCGTTCACCATGTATGGATTTTACTGCTTCATATATCATTTGAGAATCCATTTATATTTGCTACTTTCAGGAATAAAAAGTTTGTTGGATTTTTTTTCTCTCTGCAGAAATTAACATTTTTTTTATGACTCAGTAAACTTTTTAGAGCTGGCTTTTGAAAATAAGGCTGTCTTGAGTTCCCTCGCTGCTCTATATAGCTACTAAAAAACTACGTAGTGCAGGACTATCTAGTGCCCTGGATTTTAAGAGCCATTCAGCCCGCTTTGCAGCGACTGAATGATATGATACTGGCAGCAACATGGCACACTGGTAGGTCCCCATCCCAAGTAAAAACTAAGTTAAAGTTAAAGTCCCACTATTTGTCACACACCTAGGTGTGCGAAATTTGTTCTTCGCATTTGACCCATCTCCTGGGGGAGCAGTGAGCTGCAGACACAGCCGCGCTATGTAGTGCATGTCTCATAACAACAAAACGAGCTGGTTCTCGCTGAGATCTTGTAGTTGTTTTGTGTGGTGTAGAGCTGCTCACAGTGGCTCAGTGTGCAGTGCTGCCAACTAGCGGTCAGGGTTTTAAGTGGAAAACAAGAGTCAGACACTGAACGACGCTCATAAATAAATATTGTCCTGACAGCATTTTAAACTGATACAGATATCGGCAAATGAAATGTCGCGATACATTACTGAATCGATTTTCCCCTACATCCTTAGTGAATAGTGAAGGTATTTGGACACAACCTCAGTTTAGGTTGAAGGAGAAATTTAAACAATACTGCGTTGATGGAGCATAATGTATTTGTCAATGTTTCCTCCCGATTTAAACCTTTTCAATATCCTCTTGGGTCCATCAGTCAAAGTAAGTTAGTTTGATCCTTCCTGTCATCAGTGAAGGTTCATTCCCGATGCATGAGAGCTACAGAGAAGTGAAATCATGTAAATCTGGATTAACTGTCTCCAGAAGGGCTGTTAGTCAGATGGCAGTGTTCATTAATGTACAGCCAGAAAGAGCTGTCTCTCCCAGCTATTTCCAACCAATGGGAATTCCACTTCCTTGCCCAGACCTGCTTGTAGAAGCGGTTGACAATGAGGATGACGGTTGAATAGCTTATGCAAGAAGCAGCTGACAATTTTGATTAGAAGAACTGTAGCAGCTTTCATGGCTCCGCTTAATTTTATGTGTTTTGCCAAAGAAAGGATAGTCTGCATAAATATAGCTTGAAAATGCAACAGTAAAGACTCCATGGCTTTGGGACATACAAGGTTCTGAAAATCCTCAAGTTGACATAACTAATTGAAAAAATGCATACCCTGGAAATACTGTTGAAAGCATTGTGTTTGTCCACAGTGTGTTCTGACTCAGCTGAATGTGAAAAGAAGCCCGACAGAACATGCAAAGGGGACAACGTTGGACTTTGGTTGAGTCCCCAGGAACTATTGTGTGTTTCTATTGTGTGTTTCTCCTCACAAGTTATTGGAACTGGAATATGAATGGCACAATGAAATATCACAGGAGCCAGCAGGTGGAACCAAAAGAAGCCAGGAAAAGATCCCAGAGATTCTATTAACAGCAGCCTTTGCTTCAACCTAATATAAAAAATCCCAGTCAGTTTGCTAAAGACGAGAGGCACAAGAAGACGAGAACTCTGGATCATTTTATCTTTTGCAGACATGTCATGATAAAACCTGTGAGATGGAATGAAACCGAGATTTAAAAGACAACACAAACCTATAGAGGTTTTGTTGCTTTTTGCCAATTTAACACATGATTTTAGAAAAATGAACAATGAGTTTTGTTTGCATCATAGTGCAGTATATGGTGTTATTAATCAGTTTCCTTCTGTTCTGAACAGCCAAATTAAGTCAAAATCTGGAATCTGGTTTCTCAAGTAAACTGTGTGCTAAATGGGTGTAACACTATTCTGAAATCTGACTTTATTGTTAAATCGGAAGTCAATTAAATCAAATAAGTTCCTTATTTTGACACATGTGCAACATCAGTATTTGATTGCACATGTGCTCTGATGATTTCATTCACAGAAAAAGAAACAAAAGTGAAATACATTTCTATAGTGTTTTGATGGTCTTTTAAAGTTGTATCCTGATCATTTGTTTTTTATCCACAGAGAAAACGTTGACTGAAAAAAAATAAAGAATACCATCAGATTTACAAGACATCACTTTATTTCATAGCACTTTTAACTTTTTTGGTATTTGTATAGTTTGCTTTGTATCAAAAATAAAGAATATAGGGCATTGGGCATACAACATGTTCAAATGAGGGTTTACCGCGCTCATGCAGCAACATCTAGGTCACGTACAGTAGGTGAAGAGTTCTGTTTGGGTGTGGGCTATTCCTGATTTCATGGGTGTAGCTGTGGAAGCTGAGAACAGTAAACAAAACCAAAAAAAGACTTGTGCTCTCAGATAGTGGTGGCTGACAGAGTGAGACTGTGTCATGGCTGGTTTGGAAAAAGTGGGATCATGCTGAAGAGTGAAAGATGAAAGAATGGAGACAGCAAAGCCCTGCACAAGCGTTGGTGGTTACAGCACAATGCACACATCGCCCCCAGCTGCCTTAAAGTCTAACCTTTGTTTGGGCTCCGTCTATCCCGCAGCATAAACACATCAGCACGAGTTCCATTAAAAAATGCACACAATAGATGTGCAAGTCCTAAAAGTACAGGCAGGTGTAAGGCTTTCGTGCACATGCATGTGTGTACGCTGTTTAGCAGATAAGATTTCAGGTGCAGGCTGTGCAATCAGGGCTCAAATTCAGCTCAGTAAGTAAGGGGGGTGTACCTACAGGTCAATGAGGCACCATTAGCATTTAGTCCAAGCCCATCTGTGTTAAGTTCAAGACAGTGGAAAGTGATGGAGCAAAGGTACCGTAGAACTTTCAAATCTCATAAAAAAGCTTGCCACCACTGCATTGCACGTGACAGAACCGGTGATAGATGTAGCAATTCCGAATCTTTGCCTGTTCTCTCATTATCTCCTTCTGTCTTTCTCCAACTGTGCAAAGATTAGCTGGAAAACTGTTCATACTGCAAGAGATTCCTTTTTGCCACATCGATGCACATCTCATCTTGCTATTGTGTTTCCATGATGGTATGCCCGAGAGCAAACACCCACTAATGCTTTTTTGTACAAATCAGCATTGGACATCAGAGAGGCTGCATACAATGCTGGTGTGGGTTGCAGTTGCGTTAGAGGAACAATGAGCTGCAAAGGTCTGTCTGTAGAATTTGTTACTACAGCAAGTAAGTTTATGTATTTTTTGTTGTTGGAGGGCATTAATTCATATGCAAACGATTAAACTGGACCGATTAAAACGTTTGTTCTTTCTTGTTTTCTTCCCCTGCTAAAGATGAGGTGAAGATTTTTTACCTCAAAAGGGATAACTTACTGGGTTGTGAGGAAGCCCATAAAACAGTCCAATATCTAAAATTATGCTAAAAGTGAAGAATAAATATTCCTGTATGCAGAAGAGTGATTCCCGCCCCGTAGCACTGTACATTATCGCTGATGTGCTGCAGCGCAAGACAGATTGGCCTTGCAGAACAGTGTCTCACCACATGATCAATATCTATCTCTGTCCCCAAGTGAAATGAAAAAAAAGACAATCTTCTGCTAATGTATCTGCTTTATTACTCGTATTTATCACCAAGTGAGATGAGAAGGAAAAGGGGGGTGGGTGGCAGCAGTCTGGCGCGTTGAATATGAACAAAGTGACTCACACATAACAGCCTGTCGGCTACAAACAGGGCAACCGAGCCTTCTCCCACCATATGTGGAAGTATGGTTCTTGCATGAGTATAGTAAAACAGATTTCCTAAGTCTTGTATCTGCTGTGTGAACGCTGCCACAGGACTTCTGTGCTTCCCTACGGCTTTTCTTGACTGCGGTTTTTTAATTTTTGATGAGCCTGGTAATGGCTTGCGCAGGATGTATTGAGGAAGTGGCCTTTGTGTGCAGGGCGACAGGCATGTTGGAAAGAGGGAGGCGCCTTATGTTGCAAAGTGGAAATAAAATTGGCTTACTCTGAAATGAAGAGAAATCTTGATAATGGGTAAAAGGCCTGGAGGGAGGAAGAACCTGAAAACGGGGGGAAAACCCATCTCTTCATTTCCTCAACACCTCCAGCAAGGCAAGGTATTAAAGAAACACCTGTGGTTTGAGCAATGAGAAATCCAGAGTGCTCCTTCCCCCTTTCCCTCAACACCAACCTGCTCTTTCTCCATTTTTTACCCCCCTCCCCTCCCCTGCTGTTGCATCGCTCTCTGGCCTGGGGCATAATCTCTTCCACAGACAAAAAAAAAAAAGAAAAGGCAGAGATGCTGACAAGTAATAAGGCAGGATGGATTTGGTTTTGGAGCTGATTCTGGTTGCTGCTGCTGCATGGAGCATTGCTAGTTCCTTGCTTTTAAGCAGCAAAATGGTAAAGAGAGCAGCTCAGTGCTTCAACGCCACAAAAAAAAAAAAAAAAAAAAGATATTGCTTTGTTCCAAATGCCTATTAATTGAGTGTTGACAGGCTGGGTGAAGGACCAGATGAAGCTACTGTCAGGAAAGGGGTGGAAAAAGAAAGAAGGAAAGTGCGGGATGTACACGTGTGTGCATGTGCAAGCCTACCTTTAGCATCTGCTTTTGGAAGCTCAGAGCCTCGGCTGTACACCATCACCAGGGGAACAGGTAGCTTTTAGCAAGTTATCCTGAGGTTTAAAAGACTGCACAGCCTCCCTCTTTCATGCTCTCTAATTGTTCCATCTTTGTCTTTCTAAGCATTCTCCTCTTCTTTGATACCCAAGTGACATTTTCCATTTTTTCCAAAGCAGGTTTAGCTTAAACTAAAGACATTTCCTCTGATATCAACTTTCTCTAACCAGAGCAGCATGTGTGTGTGTGAAGCATTTAGCATCCTGCTCTCCTGTCGCATGTTTTTGTAGCTGTAAATGAACAAGGATCATTTCATCCAGGCAACATGTTTTTTATAATTATCAGCGTTGTTTACCACATTGTTTGATTTGCAAGAGGACCTGAGCCGACTGGCAAACATTAGAAACAGAATGGATGGATGATGAAATACAAGGACACCCGGCTCTGTGGAGGAGGTGTGGAATAGGGGTCTGGTGAGCTCTCTGACACAGCAGGTGAAAGAGTTTTTTTTTTTTTTTTTGTAGACTAAGGATCAGTTGCAGGACGGTGGCTGCAGGGAAATGAGGCTGGGACTTGAAAAGGCTTTCTGAAGCCAGAACTTGACCGAAATGATCTTTCTTTGCTCCCCTTATGCCAGCTGGGACTGCTCAACCTCCAGCCGAGGAAGCACATCATATGCTTTCTGACACTTTCTCTTTCTTTCCTTTGTTCTTGGGAAATGACTACCTTGGATCTGTTGCCTCCTCCTCTGTTAGTGAATGAAATGACTGAGAAACAGCCATTTTATTGAGGAGCCATTGCCTCCTGCTGCTCCAGATTATAGCTCATTAGCAGAAGCGTCAGAGTTGCAGCCCACACCACGGCTCCCTTCTGCTTCCTTCATTGTTTCTGTTAGACTGCAGTGGCTTGCCATGGTGACAAAATTGGTGGAGGTGGCGACGATGACAGCTGTGCGTTTGGATGTAGGACAAAGACAGCGAGACACTTCACTTTGTCAGCTTAATAATGTGGAAATTCTGACTTTTTAGGAATTATATTAAAGGCAGACTAAGAAAGACAAGGAGGAGTATTTCTGGCTTGTAACTCACTGTTAAAACACTATGTGCAGAATATTGGTAGTTATGAGGAGGTTGAATGGGTCACATTGAGCAGAACAACAGACTTTGGTGCCTGCAGCTTTTGTGTATTTGCCTATGTCTGCCTTTTGTCTTTTGTTTGCAAGAATAAAACACATTAAGATCTCTTCTCTCAAAGTGTCAGCTGTGTCAGGCAGTGCGAGGTGATTGCCAATGAATGGCTTTGTGTTTCTGCAGAGTCACATTCATTATCTGTTTTGCCCTTCCTTCCTCTTTCAGAAAGCCTTCGGAAAGCTTCTGCAAAGTTGCAGAGGGAAAACGACTAAACTGATAGATCATTTAAACTCTTTGTCTATTCCTCCTTGAAAATAACTCATTTTATGCATCCCTTAATAACAAAAACTGTCGGTTGTGGCTGAATTATAAGAACATTGCTTTATATTGCATTGCTTTAATTTAATATCAATAATTTATCTACATTGCAATAGAACAATCGTAATGTTTCTGTTTACAAGACGCAGAACCACTTAACTTATGTTTTTTTCTTTGTCTAAAACCTACAATGGCCCTGAAGTGCAAATCATACCACAAATCCCTTAATGCAACAACATATTAGAGATTACGACGACGACTGAAAAACAAAACAAATAATAGAAAACAACATAACATTTTAGAAATCAAAACAAAATTCTAGAAACCAAAAAACAATTCCAAAAAATGAAACAAAAAAAAAAGAAAAACAAAACACAATAAGAATGCGGAAAAGATAAGTACTATTAGACATCACTAATTAAGAATGATGAGGTTTGGTTTTTGACATTTAAGTTTTTTCAAATGCGTCTTCTTTGTCCATATACTAATAAAAGATTTATGGTTGTTATGGAGCATATCCAGTATCACTCAATGTGAAATAACATTTGGTTGAATTGATGGACAAACTTCATCCAATCAACAATGTTCCATTTCTAAAATGTAATGTTTTTTTATGTTTTGTTTTTTTAAATTGTCGTGATCTTTAATATGTTTTAAGTATTGAGTGATTTGTTGCTGTGACTTTATAGCCACCATAGAAACTACCATCTGTTTTTTTCTCCAAGAAATTCAGAAAGGTGAGAAAAATTGAAGACTGAAGGCAATCTGTCAAAGGCTGACTTCACAGATGGAAAACAAGGCCATGAATCGACCTCTCACATGGGTTTCTGTGCGTGTCTACTGCAGCTCCTTAGGGGCTAGCCTCTCATTGTTGCACAGTTGGACGATTTGCATCCTCTCAAGCCCCTTTATACTAAATAGAGCAGGATGATAGCAATCCTTGGGGCAGGGAATACTCAAAGTAAAGATAAAAACTGTCTTTTCCGCCCACAAACACATCTCTGCGCTATGTTGCAGTTCTCCATGACACTGCTTGGAGCTGCTCTCCCTCCACCATCTCTAAACTAACATGGTCTTTAACCTCATCATGGCTAGAAGAACCACAGCCAGTCTGTCCACCGTACAGCATGAAGCTTTCAAAGTAAGATAACTGAGATGCTAAGAATCAATGTCAGCTATCAGGCCGAGCGACATCCTGTCTGACTTGAAGTGTTTGAAATGTGTCGGCTGTTTTTCATGTCAAAATGCTGTAATATATATTTGGTAACAGCTAAACTTAAGATTACATGATAATAAGAGCCATTTTTAAAACTTTATAATAAAAAATCATTGGAAATAGAGGTGCACCTGAATTTAAGCTAAAGAAAAAATCCGCTTTTCAGTCTTGGTTATCTTATTTTTTTTTCTTCCTGCATTTTTCCTCAGACTATGCTGACCATGCTGTCTTTGAGCCACCCCAGCTCCGATGACCTTCTGATCTGCTTCAAGGCCATTCCTTTTTCACCCTGAGCTCTGCAGTTCTGCCCTGATGTTGGCTTCAGTACTGCATGGACTAAAATATTAAAACAAAACAGAAGATGAAGCAATTTGAAGGTCACTTTCCTTCTTGTAATCCAGTTAAAAAATCTTAAAGTGCGTAGGCCAGGGTCTCAGAACACGTCTCTGGTTTTGGTCCAACCCCCTCTGAATGTCACAACCTGAACTATGTGCGAGCACGGCCAGCCTGGGACATCCGCTCAATCTCACATCTAGAAAGTGCTGCCGTCATTTGTCAAACCTGCCTATCTGACTCTCCTGTCTGCATCGGGGACTGATGCTGAGGTGTGCGAGCTTCCTCTTTTGGCTTATCCATCTAAACACACACACACACACACACACACACAAACTCCTTGTGCCAGATAGAGATGGATGCCTTCAGCATTTTAGCATTCACAATGAGCAAGTGTGTTTGACAGACAGTCAATCAAATTGTGATGAGAGGTAATCGCACCGTGGACAGATCAATTTGTTATTTTCACCAAAGATAATCAGAAGAAAAACACTCATGTTCTCTAGGTAAATTATTTGCATTTCATCTCTCTCATTCTTCACGTATGTTTACTTGTTTCATTTTCCTCTCCTAACTCCCAGGCTTCCCATTTTTACTTTGAATTTATCTGCCTGGTTGTTTATCTCTGCTCCTCTTTTTTCTCCTGCGTTTCTCACAGGGAGGGATGTGAAGATCAAACCAACCAAGGCCGAGTGATGGTTTATGACCAGAGCCTCTGAGCGATGAGCCCCCCACTTGAATCATTAACAGTCGTGGAAAACAAGGTTCATTCTTTATCAAAGATGAGGTTTTATTGTTTTTTTTTGTAGTGCATTTTCATCCGCTTATCCTTACCAGGGTTTAGGTTTACAGTCAAAAGCAGCAAACAGGCTAAAGCAGTCTCAGAAAATGACATTTTGCTCCCATGTTGACATGTTTTTTTAAATAAAAAACTGTGAAAAAATAGAACTGAAGACAAAAACTGTTTTCATACTTTAAGACAATTTCCAAGTGCAATTTCTTAAAGCAAGCTGAATAAATGAGCATAATTTAAGAGCAAAAACTGTTGGTATTTTGCTGGTGTACAGTAACAATGTGTATTATTTCAAAATACCAAGAAGCATCAGTAATCAGCATAAGATGTTACAGACGCCCCCAGGATTCATTATTTAAGTGCTCAGTGAAACTAGAAAAAAAAACCAAAAAACTATGACATCTTTATGTGACAGAGCCTAAGAGTTGAATGTTGTAAAAAATGGTAAATGGCGTATACTTATATAGTGCTTTTCTACCTTCTTCAAGGCCCAAAGTGCTTTACAGTCACAGTCCCATTCACACACACATTCACATATTGGCGGCGGCTCCACTGCCGGACACTGGTGCCAACCTCCCACCAGAGGCAAGGTGGGGTTCAATGTCTTGCCCAAGGACACTTCGACTCATTGGTGCGCAAGGCAGGAATCGAACCTGCAATATTATGATCATGGGTCGACCGCCCTACTGCTGCACCACGTCAAAAGTAATGACAAAGGATGATTTACAAACTAATACCTGAAAAAAGCAAAATATTACTCAAATAATGTATCATGCTTTTACATGGTGTAACATATTTATTTGAAAGAAGGGTGGAATTATGAAATCTCTGCCTTGATCACAGTATACATGGAAATCAGAAAAGATAAGATCAATGACTTCTGTTTGACAGAGAAAGAGGACAGGACACTCAAGTCTGCCAAAAGAAAGGAATGCACCATTACTACTTTTTGGTCTTTCTAATATTATTTCCTCTTTCCATATTTATAAAATATGAAAAAAATCCAAATAAATGTTAAATCTCGTTCTTAATTATTTCTGACATTGCAAAAAAATGAATAAAAAATAAATAAAAAATGAACAAGCGTGATTGACAGATAGACAACAATTGATTTCACTTAAACTTTTTATTAAGGATCACAGGTGAAGTTTGCATGACCTAATCCAAAGCAAAAAGAGCTCAACCTCATTGCCTTCTGACATTTAAAAACTCCAAATGTTGCTTCCGCCTCTTCATCAGATGGTATTTTCTTACTTTTTACCGCCAATGACTAGACAGCCCACCCATCCATAGCTAATCTCATGTGACCTTAATACATATTGCATTACAGGAGGAAGTATAGTTTACTATAACAGCTTTGTCTAAAGCTTAGGTACAAATATATAAAAACCTGTGTGCCTTGGAAATGTTGCATCTAAAGTAGCAAAAGATGTAATTCTAACGCATCTATCTTCACTTAAAAAGTTTAGAGAGATGGTCCAGCATTTCTAATCCATAAAGTTTCTCTTTTCATAATTAATGCTGCTTTACCTTTTTTTTTTAACTGTCTCTTTTATGAGTGATGATCTGTGAGTGTTGTGCGGAAGGATCTGTAAATAATGCATGCATTAAACATGGCTTGTATGGGCATGAGTAACATCTTCACTTTCTGTAGAGCAAATGACTCTCTGTTGAGGCTGCTCTCAAATGCTACATGCATTTTTCTGTGTTCTGACTGGCCTAACAGCTGCTGCTGATGCTGCTGATGCTGGCTGCCAGATTGAGATTATCCTGCATACCACAAAGGTTCTTAAGAAGTTTGGATCAGATCCACTCTTGATTTCTGGGAGACCGCTTTGCCACTTGCTCCCCAAAAAGGATGCTGTCCTCCCAGTTGTCCTCACACATGAATGCATAACTAATCTGGCAAGAGACTCACCAATCCTTTACATATTTTCTCAAGCATTATTGCTGGTAAAGCATTGTTGCTATGGCAATCTACAGGGCTGAAAGGGAAATCAGTTGTATCAATGTGAGTGTATTCTACCTTAAGTCTCCATTTTATCTGACAAAAAGGCAAACAAACACATAAAAAACATCCCCATGAAAACGCCCAGACATTTTCATGCAACAGGATGCGAACAGTATGTTTGTGTTAAAAGCTGGCTAAAGAGAAACTGGACTATTTGACTGTCAAAAGCCAAACAGGACTAGACTGATTGATAGATAAAGACACAAAACTCTCAAAAACTTGTTCTCACAACTTTTGGCAAACTTTGAAATCCAAACAAGGAAAATGGAAACGCTTGATGAAGAATCAGTCTGTCACTTTCTGAACTTTGAAACAAATCCAAGTGCAGAAACAACAGAAAATGGATGAAAAATACATGAAATGAGACAAAAAAAACTACATGAAAGACTCAGAGATAGACCAGATGATGTGCAGACTCTCAGAAGTTTCTTAGAGCCAATTTACAATAATCTGACTGCAACAATAGTAGTATAGTACAATATTTATCAAAGTAATGAAGCAATAATGATTTAAAGCTTAAGAAGGACTTGGATAGTGTCTCCCACTATCACTCTCACAGAATGGAATAAAAATGCCAAGAGGCTTTCGTCAGACCTAGCATACTGCAATCATTGGATTTTCTTTATTTTTGTTCACGTTATCCAGCATATATACTCAATATAGCCTCAGGAACTTAACTTATATCTTTTCATAGGTTCTTTCATAAATGTGAAATAAGCTAAATCTTTCTATAGCGACCTGCATAATGGCATCAAATGAAGCACAAATTGTGTCACAATAATTTGCCAGCAACACGGAAGCAATGCTAATCAGAAGTCAATTAGTGTTTTAGTAATGGTGAATTAATTCACCTGAAATGAGGTCCTTTGAGGAATCGGGAACGAAAATGATGATTGCAGAGTGGCATCAATTTAATGAATCTAATGAAGAGACTATTTTTGTCATTTGGTAAGGTTTATGGTGTTAAGATATGACAATTGGGAACCAATCATGTGTGTGCATGACGTGCATGTCAATTAATTGATTTTTGGTAGGATCATGAGGATGTAGTGGAGATGAATTACTCA
Organism: Oryzias curvinotus; assembly: GCA_023969325.1. Taxonomy (NCBI): domain Eukaryota; kingdom Metazoa; phylum Chordata; class Actinopteri; order Beloniformes; family Adrianichthyidae; genus Oryzias; species Oryzias curvinotus. The sequence continues at coordinate 3,371,056 of CM043708.1, forward strand.
GGAAACCAAGTCAGTGGGGATGTTCTTTGTTTCCTGTGGAACCGGGACAGAATTTTAAATCAAGACATGTTTTCATCTCGTAATGCATGGTTGCTAAATCATGTAAATGTTCCCGTGAGGCCTTTAGTGAACATCCTGTTTATCTGGTTTCCAGTGTAATGGTAAAATATAAAAATTTAGCCATACACTGTGAGGTTAGTTGGGAGAGACATGCAAACAATGTCATATACAATTTGTTTGAACCCACACAAAGAAGTATATACCTTAAACTGACTAGATACCGAAACGTACAAAATAAGCTTCAGTTGTTTTTAATATAGATTTATTCAGAAGTAAAAACTAAACAAATAAATAAAATAAAGAACAAAATTAGCTCAAAAGATGTTTTTGCAGCTGAAATACTGATTAAAAATATACTGCTGTAAAATGAATTACTGAATAAAAAGATTACATATACAGTTGGAGAAAAAATGTCCTCTCTGTCTAAGCAGAGTGTGTTATGTGGGAAGGGTCTAAATTGGCTGCAAAGATGAGAGAAATTCTCAATAACCACATTAATGAATTGCCTTTATTGTCACTGCAGCAAGTATAGGAATAGATAGAGCAATAACTGCATGCATGAGAAACTTTCCATCTTTAAAATGATGTAGATATTCAGTTATACAATAAATACAATAAATCTTCCTGAAGATCATCACATGGTAAAATCTTTGTAAAATGAAAAGAAGACAATGGTAGCCAAGGAGGGAAGTATATATCCAGGCATCAGCAGGGACGCTGGAGTTTTCTAAACAGAACTTTAGCAACACACATTAGTGTAAGGGAATAAAATTGTCTTTAAAATCTAAAACTAACACAAGTGTTAAAGTATTGACATGTTGGCAACCATCCATTACTTCTCATCAATTCCTATTTTATTTGTGGTGTAAAACAACATTTCAATTTTACTTAACTAGGTTTAAAAGCAAAAAAAAAGACTTATAAGAATTACACAAATAAATCATTTAGATCTTTTTTTAAATAAAAACAATAATGTATGCAGGAAAGGCAAAGTTAAACTAACATTTGGAACCATTCAAATATCTATCTATCTATCTATCTATCTATCTATCTATCTATCTATCTATCTATCTATCTATCTATCTATCTATCTATCTATCTATCTATCTATCTATCTATCTGTCTGTCTGTCTGTCTGTCTGTCTGTCTGTCTGTCTGTCTGTCTGTCTGTCTGTCTGTCTGTCTGTCTGTCTGTCTGTCTGTCTGTCTGTCTGTCTGTCTGTCTGTCTGAATGGGGGAGCAGTTTAGTCCGTCCGTCCGTCCGTCCGTCCGTCCGTCATTGAATATCCACAATTCTAGGCAGTAAAGCAGCTGAACAAGCTGCAGATGTCATGTACAACAATGTAGCTAAATAGTAAAATGGCCAAAGATGTGCAACGGATTACACTCTCATTCATAAGAAAAACTATAGAAAAACACAGAAAAAGCTTCTTGAGATTGTGCCAAAGTTTATGGTTGTTTAAGTTAATTTTCATCACCTCCTAATATAAAGTAACTGATAACAAAAGGGAACAATTTCTGGCCAGATGTCAGAAAGATGTCAGAGAGGAGAAACTGCTCCCCCATTTGTTATTCAGTCATGGCGCAGAGACTGCTGGAAATAGAAGCTGATGATGATGGAGAAAGTTTGGGAGTAGAATGAGAGGGAGAGATGAACGACTGGAGGAGTGTGGCAGCTAAAGTTAATTTTCAGTGCCGCTCATACTGTGCGGTGCTGCAGCTGCTGATGAATGACAGACGGGGGGAGGCTAATGGAATTGTACTGCATCAGCCCCAAGATTCACGAGCGGCGCATGCTAGGTTACTATTATTCTCTCTAAATGCCATGCCTTGTTAAGGACATCCTGCCTCATATGGGGCTTGCTGGAAACAACCCCTCTAAAAAGATTTAGATTTCATATCATCTGAGGAGACTGTTGTGTTGATTCAGTGTGAAAATGCAGAACTGACTTTTTCTTATCTTCATTGTGATTCTGGTTGTACATCCAGCCAAATATCCTGAAATATGAATCAGTTTAAAATGTCCAATAGAGACAGTTTAGTGAGTCCAAGTGAGGTACCATTGGAGATGACAAAAGCCAGATAAAAGATTATTTCAAGAGTTCATTTAGTTTCATTTTTTTTTATTGATGTTGATGTTCAACTGGAATGAAAACCCTGTCATTTGTTGCTGTCCTCTGTCTGTCTGCGGTTCCATCCTTCAGGGATCAGCTCAGTTACGTCCTTCATCTGACCACAGCATTCCCCTCCACTGGGTTTACAGTCACATCGATTCTCAGTTGTATATTTACTATGTTCAGTACTTGCATTATGCACCGTTAGGCTAAACCAAAGCACGGTGGATCAAGCCATCATATGGAGCAGCATTGATTATTCCCATTAGGTTTCTCCCTTTCAGCCTTGTGCTGTCCCTTTGTCCTTTGTCCTACTTCTGCCTGTACGGCTGAGTGAGCTGTGGCAAGTGGCCGAGCTATGATAGGCAGATCATTACTCTGCAGTGCGTATGCCAAGCCAGCCGGCCTTACAGGAAAGGACGGAAAAGGGAGCGGAGCAGACTAATACCAAGACTGGAAGGAGGAAGGAAGACACATTAGGTTATGGGTAAAGTTAAATTTAATCCCGTCTCTGGGCGTTTCTAGGTATATCCCATCCCCCACATTGCACTATATTCTTCATTTTCTAGTCTGTAGCTAACTTCTTTAGAGGATACTATAGTCCCTTGCTATCAGGAAAGCACATTACTCCATCGACTGGGCTTCATACATGGAGGTGTAGCTTTACCTTTTCACTTTGTGTCTGTGTTACATGTTGCGTAATCCAATCAGAAACTCTACAGTTGTGCAGGGTGAGGTTTAATTTGTTTTGTTTCTTTTACTTGTGGGGCAAGATGAAACATTAAGTCAATGAAGTGTGATCCATCCCAAAAGAAAACTTGACCTGGTTTAAAAGAGAGGCTTTCATTGTTGGCCTTGTTTTGAAATCTCTATCCCATGAGAATACAGAAATATTGTTGGCAAAGTTAATCAGTTGGCCAATGTAATTGATTTAGTTTTGGGAGTAATGTGCTCCTTTAATCTGAATTCCTCAGATGTTTTTATCACTGAGGACAAAGAAAGTGGACAGAGATTCCTCTCCAGTGGCAAGTATGACACAAGGCAGCTGGACAGTGCTACTTTTTCAGTCATGACCTTGCAACCTCTTCATCATCTGTCTTTTCAAGGACTTTTATGAGTCTATACATAGAAAATAAATTAAGTTAGGCATGATTGTGTTGCTCCTTCATACTTTTTGTCTTACCTCAGATAACAATAAAGTTTTGTTGACTGTTTTTCATCTGGTGCTCAATTGGGTTGTTCTCCTGGTGTCAAATACACAGCATGGATATGGACGGTAAAAACACACTGTGTGGCTGTGGTATGTAGAATATGCAGTGATATACAGCGGTTATCCTAAAAACATATGTAACAGCAGCTTCATGCAATAGTGATCAAAATATTGTTAGTAATATCAATATTATTTGAGAGAATTCCTGTCTGTTTGAAGGTGTTAAAATCAATTAAAGTGATTGAGTTGTTGCTCAACTCACTGTTTAGATACGCAGTATGTTTCTTTGCTTGAACTCTCTTGAAAAATACATTTTATCTCAAGGGACTTCCTGGTGAAATAAAGGTTCAATAAAAATAAATGGATAAAACACAGGTACATCCACTTTCTTTCACTTGAACTTGTGTCGCCGATTTCTGTGTAAATGTAGCTTAAGGTGGGTTTGTGTCAGTCATATTGAGGACTGGCAAACTGCAGGGGTGTACTCTATTGTCTTCCCAAAGTGGCTAGGATAGGCTCCAGCAACTCCTTTAACAATAGGACTAAGTTAGAACTTGGATGGATGGATGTATAGATGTATGTATGTATGTATGTATGTATGTATGTATGTATGGATGGATGGATGGATGGATGGATGGATGGATGGATGGATGGATGGATGGATGGATGGATGGATGGATGGACCTTTCAAATGATATACTGTTTTCCATCTTTCTTTAAGCTGGTTGGAGGTGACAGCACTTCCTTTCTCCAGAAAATGTTTTTGTTTATTTTGATTGCCAAGCATTTAGCAATAACTACCTTTTTAAATTGTAAACGTTGTAAGAAAGAAAGTACATTTTAAGCATTTATTATATTTCTTCGCCAATAGGATTTAGTGTATGAAAGTCACCAAGACAATTTCACATTTGTGGATAACACAGATTTTTCTGTTTTGGTGGGTCCTGTATTCTATTCTCTTTTCTTCTCTTCTCCTCTCTCTACATGGAGGCTGATTGCCTTACACTTGAGGTAATGAAGGCACTCTATCAAACTCTTGTATTACCACCCCTCGCCTTTCTGCCCTCCTCCCACTTCTTCTCTAACAGGGACAACGAGACATGGCTATGTTACAGCTGCGCTGCATAGCTTGAGGGTGGTATTTGATGTCAGATATCTTTAGGTTTCACACTTGTTGTTGACTGTCTTTTGTTAAGCACTATAGAAATTAAGGCTAGGTCCTGTGATTGTGGAGTGAAGCTTTATTCTCCTCTTTTCTGTCATGCAGCGTTGTTTTCCATCAGATGACCTTGAGGATCATAGGCTCAGTTAAAGTGAAAGGTCCTCTGGGGAGCCTGTTTCACTGCACCACCTCGAGCTACAAGTCAGCCACATGGATGTATGTCTGCAGACAAACACTCCTTCGCTGAAGAGCATTATAAATAAAAATAACAAAGAGTAACATACGTGTATGAAAGCTGATAAAAAGCTGCACCAGCCCCAATACTTATTTATTTATCTATTTATGTATTTATTTATCTATTTAATGTGTTTGTTCACGTATGTTTTTCGCTGCAGAAGTGTTCCGAGTGGGGTCATGGAACTGTCAGAAGCAGCATCTGCCAGTGAGAAAGAAGCCAAGCAAGGAGAGTGATTGCCTTCTGTTTGTCTCTTCTGTCTCCAGTCTCCCCACTGTATTTTTCTTGCTAATTAACTTCCGGACTCTTTTCTTCCTGTGTGCGTTTCTGGAAGGCTGGGGGCTTGGAATGGAAAATGCAAAGCCAGAGGGGCCACGAAACACGCCTCAAATGGCTCAAATCCTAAATCATCAGTATGCCTTTCTGAGATCTTTGCTGAACATGTTTGAAAATCCAGAATGACATTTGATAATTTCATTAAGTTTTGCTTTGTTTCCAGATTGAAGTTGAATTCAGATTTCAAGCTAATTTATACCTATTTATAGTTTAGTTCTTTCGAGTTTTAAATAGAACTAGTTTGGTTTTGTCCAAGTGATTATTTACTTAGTGTATAACTACTTTCACAACATGCATGTGACTCGCATTAAGCCCATGGTGTTCAGTTTGGACAAGCAGGGAGGGACTTCCACCTTCCACCTACAGTTGGAAGAGGCTTGGTTCGGAATGTCAAAGCGGTGCAAATCTTATGAATCTTGCTCCAGGCTTTTTCTATCACAGCTCTTTTCTGAGATATGAAAGACTTGGTGTTATAGAATTTCAGTCAGGCACAAAGCAAAATTATAAACAATCTCCTCTATGATCAGTTTTCTAGTGGATTGCTCTACCATGAATTAAAAGAGATGCCCTCCATACATCACCACAAAATCAGAGTCTCTGATTTGTCAACGAGATTTAACTTTTTTGTACATTTAATGCACAAAAAAGCCTTAAAACTGTTGTAGAAACTTGCACAGAGACATGAGAACACAAGTGTTTTGAACATGGAAACCTGAAACTGATGTTTATTCAGACTTTTCATTGAAAGTAGTTGCTGGAACATCCATTGTCGAGAGAGGTGTGAATGTAGTTTATAACTCACCCGAGGAAAACAGTGGGGGTGTGACAGTGATGGTAGATTAAGCAGTCAACCTGCCTCCTGACACACACTGTGAGGTCAGGAATGCAAAACTGGTTGAGAATCTAACTGGAAAAAAGAGACAAAGAGTTTTCAATTCAAGCTTGTTATTGTTATTTTTGTTTCATAATGAAATCAAGAGCTGATGTTTGTTAAATGGAAACGAGTTATTGAAGTGACTTGGGTCTGCATTTTCTTCTGTATGCACGTCATTAGTAGCAGGAGTTATAAATGGAACCTCTCACAGCATATGTTCAAGTCAGGCTCTGCTGTTCCCTTTGCCACCATGGACGACTCTCACATCTCGCTCTCCCTCGCAACAGCAGCAGCGGCACACGAGTTATGGCTGCACCTCACCAATGAGACTTTGGAAACAGGGAAGGCGGGGGATAGAAGAGGTGGAGGAGGAATGAGGGGAAATATGCCAAAGAAGCAACATAGAGATGAAAGTAAGAAAAATGGGGACAAAACCAACAACGAAAGGCAAAAAAGTATGCTGTTTTCTGCATATTTATTTATGTGAATGGAAAGCTGGAAAGGTGGAAATAAATATAAGAATGGGAGGTACAGTATGGTAGACCGGGCAAACGGATAGAAGAAATTTCCAGTTCTCCACCCATCAGAGAGCTCAGCTGCTCAGTTGTACAGGCAGACAGACAGATTGCAGCCAGTGATATGTGTTGGGAATCATCTCGAAGATGGGCTAATGACAGGAGGGGAGAATCAGACAGATGGCTCCCGTCAGGGAAATGGGCTCGCAGAGCTTTCCCAATGGTCTGCATTAAGACGGCATGAACATGAATAGTTGGTTCGTTGATAAAGGAGAACAGCATCCATACATCTTGTTCCAGGCTTGAAGAGAACTGTCATCTGACCTTACTGTTTGTGTGTGGTTCAGTCAAATGAAGACATTTTACATATCAAAGACAATGGGAGTGGCATCATCCCAATACTGCACAGGCAAAGAAAAAAACAAAACAACTATTATCTTTTACAAACAGCTGCCAACAGTTTTTGGGTCTAAAATGAGGTAAGCGAAATATGTAACAGTCGTTGGCAAATGTACAAAATAAAAGGTCTATCTGTGTGCTGTGTACTCTGCTGCAGTGCAGTTCGGTGGTGTCCCTAAAATGTTTTTTGGAAATGTAAACCTTTACATATTCCTCTCAATTATCTGAAAATGTGGGAATGAAAGCATCTGCAGTTCCCCACTGCATAGCTTTTGCATACTTTAGTGCAGGGGTTCTCAAATAGCTGTTTTGTTTAGAGCAAAAGTTTGAAAAAAATAAGTCTATGAAATGATACAATTACTAGACGAGTAGAAGATCTGGTCAGCAACCTCTGACAGCAGCTGGGAAAACATCTGGAGGGCCTGGTTAACTGTACAAATAACACTTGGTCATTAAAGTTATTAAAAACAACTTTTTCTGCTTATCCATTTTTTTCACCAAAATTGGCCTCCAGTCTAATGTCGAGTTCTTAATTTACATTACAAAAACTTTGAGAGCCCCTACTTTAGTGGATCTCCATTGTAGGGCACAGGCCTTAACCCTTGAAAGCTACGTTCACACTGAAAGCAATTCGTGCATCAGGTGGATTCACTTTCAATGTTAAGTCAACAAACAGATCCAATCAGAGTTCCTGCGGAAGGATTTGAGTCTTGCGGCAGTGTGTTTTAGGAGTTGCAGTGCAATGTTTTCAGAGGTCAAACATCTGAACTTGGCAAAAACAATGTATCATGTCAACCAATCAGCATGTCAGCCAATCAGACTCAGCTTAGGCCCATATCATGTTGATGACGTAATCTGTAGGTGGAGTCCAAAACCAACTCCTGCACTTAACAATATTTTTCTTATTTGCATTGAGACAATAATAAACAGTTCCTTTAATTTTATTCTTATTTTTGTCCCCTCCTGCACCAAACCCAGGACCGCAAGTCATCAAACTCTTGATGGAAGAGATGGAAATACAGCTGAAAGCTGCTGTCATTCAGATGCAGATCCTGCAGTAGATGGTGAACCATATTGGGAGGCTCTGAATGATCTCATGAATACAGACTTGCTGATGATGTATTTACCAATGCTTTTATAGAGCTCTTCAAAATAAATAAACCTGATCTCTCAGCATCATTTGTATCTTCTATGCATTGTGAATGAGATATGCAGTCAATGATTCCATGTAGTGATGTGGTTAAAACATATGTTGGTAGCTCCTCCCACACATATCAGGAGCATCAAGTTTATGATTTTGGACAACATCCAGAAGCACATTTGATGTGCATTGAAAGAGTCGCAGCAGGTGTGCATTTGATGCAGGAATTGCCTTTGGTGTAAACGCAGCATAATACTGGAGATGTAGCTGGCGACAGAAATAACGGATGATCTTTGACTTACCATAACTCCTTAACTGTTTAATGTGATCACGTGAATCCGCCGATTCTGACGCAGAGAAAAGCAACTTTTCCTATTGGCTTCGCACTGTTAAGCAAAACTTTACGTTGCAAACCTGCTTTTCATCACTGATTGTGTAAGCTTCCCTACTTTGTAGTGTTGCATATGAGTGCAAGGCTGCCTTTCTCCTCTTCAGAATCCGCTGGAATTACGATGATTGCGTAAACAGTTGAGGAGACATGGTAGTCGAACGAATGTCAACAGAGGAGCTAAATCTCCGGTGTTAAAGGCTCAAACAGTTATAGTTTAGAATTTGTGAGTTGCAACAGCTTGAAATCTTGCTTTAAAGGGAAAAATTATCATTTAAAAGATTTTGCTCAAAACAAACTACAAAAAATAAAAACAATACATTTTAGGGATGTGGAACAGCATAAGAACAAAGAACAACTCAGAAAGGCCATTTCATCTGAATAAGAATGATCAAAAACACAAGAATGTAAGATCATTTACTTTTTACTTGTCAAGATTAATTATTAAAAATCATAAATCAAATACAATAATTAAAGACTAGTAATTATTCATTTCTATCATAAAATGGTTAATATATGGGCTGTTAGACGTAAACAAATGAAATTGACTTCTTTTTTTTCCCTCTGGCCATCTGCGTTTATGATTTGTAAATCTTTTTTTTTTTCCAAGTATTGGACACTTAAAAAAAAAAAAGGCAACAGTATTTCTTTATTATTCATTTTATTTATGCAGATATGCCAACAAAAAGTATTTTTTATTTTCCGTTTGTGTCTCGCTCAGATAACAAAAGACCTTAACAGAGCTAAGTTTCTATAAAAATCCATTTATATGCAATCTCTGTTGCATGCCCACACAAACCCTTCCCCTCCAACAGAAACAGCCCAGAATATGGCTTTATTTGGCTCCACCTCTCACGTTGATGTTTCTGGTTTTATTGATGTTTGGGGCTGAAATGTATATTTTATGGCTGGAACAAACAATAAACACAAGATATGGATTAGCTATTTCAAAGTGATAAATGATCATACTTTACAGGTACAGAGCTGTGCATATAAATATGTATTACCTTCCAGCATTGGGCAAAAACAGATCTGTTGTCCATATCACTATTTAAGCATATTATCAAAATGTTTTTCTCTAACGCAAAAGTAATGCTCTTATATGTTCTAAAATAAAATGTAAGGAATATGTGTGACATTCAGGATCTAAAAAAAGAAAGACTGTAACAAATTTGTCGGGATTTTTTAATAAAAAAAATATCAATGTTGTTATTCAGGCATTTATAGTAAAACTTGATGAAGAACAGAAGAACAGATTCAGAAAGGTTTGATTAATTTAGACCCTGCCCCCCCCCTCCCCGAGTTCTAAAGGTAGCTCTAAGAGAAACTTTTCTATCATCTGCTTCAGATGCATCATACTTGTCATCTATTTTAAATTATTTTCTGATCATAAAACGCATCTCAGTGGAACTAAGCGGTCGTATTTCTGTAGATATTTACTGGTGATTAGAGCAGTGAATAATTTCATAGTCTAACATGAGTTTTTATTGATAAATACATCATCATAATTTGATTAAATCAAATCATAATTTGTAAACATCTAAAGAATTTTAGAGCTAAATCAACTGTTTCACGTTAGATGGTAGTGCCATGGGTAAAATCACTATAAAACTTGGGACAGAGGTCAGAAAATTATCAATTGCAGCATGTGATCATGTGTTGCAGGAAAAACTTCAAATATTTTTTTAAACAGAATTTATGCTAGAAGTTTACATTTTACGAAGCTTTCTTTAGTCTTTTGGAACAGATGGGTATTAAAATACCTGCAGATGCAACAAAAAGAGCCCCGTGTCAAAGACTAGTCTTGTTTTTTTCAAATATCTGATCATAAATGCAAAGTACACTCCAGCATGTGTGTGTGTGCATTCATATGTCAGCTTGGACGAAATGCATAATGCCCATGTGCCGGGGATCTAGCGTTGAGGAAAGCTGACCTTGTGGTTTTAGTTTCAAGGACGCTGTCATTGATTTTTCTTGCAAAGGCATTTAGTCTGCAGGTGTGTACTGGATTACTTTGAAAGGGATAAAAAAGACAACTGTCGACAGTCTGTATTAAAATACATGTGCACAAAAGTGCATGTTTGTTGTCTTTTGTTGCTGCTGCAAAAGAGGCTTCTGCTTAAAATAGTTTGAATACAAGTGCATGCTCTGGGAGCAGGGACCTGCTTCGACACAAATTACATAATCATTAGTATACAGGCTTCTTATTTTCAGGATCTGCTTTTTGATATTAATGCAGCCTTCTGGGCAATAAGCACCCCTCTTTATGTGAACAGGGAGAAACGTCCCTGTGAAGGATGGAGCTGGGCTGAATACAGAAGAGCCATGACAGACGGAGCGGTAAAGTGGTAAGCTTTGATTATAGTTTGTTGCTACAAATAATTCAATAAGGAGACAGTTGCACTATGGGGTGTGGCATCTGCCTCAATTTGTCATTTAAAAGGAAGATTGTGTGACCAAAAAAAAAAGAAAAAACATGCCAATTTGTCTCTGTAGCTGTAAGAAAGTGGCTGCAGGCCAACTCTTTGTGATAGTGCAAACCTGCACCTCAGCTCAGATCCACCTAAATGGTTTTAGCTGTAGGTGTGAAATCCCAGCCTTTGATTTAGCAAGGCCACATGCAAGTCCAGATTTCCCAACGGAGGCCCGGTTCACAGATATATATCTAGAGAGGTAAATGCCCAGCTCATTTCCAATTATGGTTTAACAAGACGGATTGAGGTCAGAACCAGAGAGCATGGCCACAGGAACTCACCGTAAGACGGACTTGTGGGAATGCCAGAAGAGAAGGGGCAAGAGGGGTGGCTGGAAAATTGAACATCTTAGCACTCCATCCTGAGTGAGGGGATTGATTTTCCCTGTGTCGCCGTCCCTCTCTCTCACAGGGAGCAGCCAGGACCTGGTGGAGGGGGGGGGGCTGAGATGGTGCCAGCAGCTCGTGAAGGCTCCAGTGATTCTGTGTGGAGTACTAATGTAGCAACAAGAGACAGAAAGAGAAGCAGCCAGCCCCTTTCTCTGAGGTTCACTTTAAATCTGTGTTTCAAGAGAATATTGTCCATTAAGATAACTCATCCACAACAGAGCATCTTTTGAGGAGGACTTGGCAAAAAGACCCGTTAAGTCAATAGCAAGTTAATGATATGGAGAGGGGGGAGGAGACAGACAACTTCAGACTGACAGTTTGGACATTAACTGAAAACCAGCCTGTTGTTTTCACCAGACTGCTCCCTTTCTTTGTGGCTTCCTGGAGAAAAAAGAAAAGTGTTTGGACAAAAAGAAAAGTTGTGTTCATGTTTGCATTTTTTAATACTGATTACCCATTGTTCTTAGTCTAACGATATCCTTTATCTTACAAATTCTAGTAAGGTTTTATGCATCACTTACACAAAGGCATAAAACCTATTTCAAATCCTATTTTCCAAGTCATGTATTGACTTATATTTTTTTTTTCCAGGTAAATGTTGATTAGATTTGAAATAAACTTGTTACCATTAAAAAACAAACTAAGGGCTCTAAAAAATGTCATATATAAATGGTAACTGAAAGTTAAAGGGCCTATGTCATGCAAAATCAACTTTTTTGAGCTTTTAAGTGTATTATAATGTTAATTCTTATTTTGCTCCAGTCACGCATTTCGGAGTATTCCTCTAAAAACCTGCGTTCTGAGCACCAGTCCCTCCAGTTCCTAAAAAAGAGTGGGTTCTCACATTGTGACATCAAGTGAGAACAGCCCCTTCCAGGAAAGGTCTGTGCTGCCAGGACCGCCCCCAGGCAAACACACCCACTTTCTCCACAGAGCTAGCGGGGATTGGCTAAAACGTTTTCATTTATTATGCACAATATGGACATCCATCTTTGCAAAAGTTTGGATGTTGTCAGGGTTTGGGTTTTTTTCCTGGGTTTTTGCCTTTTTTTTGTTCTGTCATGATTTGAGTTCTGTTTCCTGTTTTATTTTGAAGGTTTCCTGTATGTAGTTGTTTTGAGTTTTACTTCCCTGGTCCCAATCTCTTCTGATCGTTGTCACCTGTGTCTTGTCAGTTCTGTTTGTATAGAAGTCTTGTCTCTGCCTTTCTCTTGTGCTGGTCCATATCATCTGATTCCTTGTGTTCCTGGTTACCCGGACAGTTGGTTTATGTTTGATTACCCTGCTCAACAGTGCTTTTTGTTTTACGAGTATTAAATCCTTCTCTCTTGGAACCACCTGCCTCCTCGTCAACCCTTCCCTCCTGACACTTGTTTGTTTTCGTGAGAGAAACTCAGACACGCTGCCAAGGCCAACTCTAGGATGACGTGGGCGTAACCCACAAGGAGAGAAAGGTAGAGATCGAGTCGTCTTACTTCTACTGTTAACTGTGAAATTTTTTTTCATTCATTCATTCATTTTCTTAACCGTTTGTTCCCTTTCGGGGGTTTTTGGTTGGTGGGAGGAAGCCGGAGATCCCGGAGAAAACCCACGCATTCACAGGGAGAACATGCAAACTCCACACAGAAAGGTCCCCCATTAATGTAGTTTTTCACATCCCCCAGCCGGGACTTGAGCCGGAGGCCTTCTTGCTGTGAGGCAAGAGCGCTAACCACTGCGCCACCGTGCAGCCCCTTTTTTTTCATTCATTTCATTAAAAAATGTTCTTTAGTGTGCCAAAGGTATATGTGATCATATATATGGACGTATTTTACTCTGAAAGGCTTAAGAAAAACCTTTTAGCTATAGGGCTTTTGAACTTTTTTTTTCTTTCAACCTGATAAAAGAACCTTAAAATCGCTTTTTAGCTTATGAGTCTTGTCTATACAGTGTTCCATTTTTTTGAAAGACTCTTTATCTGAAAAGATTGAGCCTTTAATTGATATTTTGTGATGACCTTGTTACCATGTTAGGCGGCCATGGTTCAGAGGTAGAGCAATTGACCCCTGATCAGAAGATCACAGGTTTAAACCAAAGGAGGTCAAAGCCCCATCCCCACATAAATTAGGGTCAGCGAAGAAACCAAAAAGTCTGAGTTAAAACACTAAATTAAGGACTGAAAGTGAGGATGGAGTGAAACAAAAAGACAAAAGTTAAAAATACAAAAGACCATTACAAATAAAGGTTATTTTTCATTGAAGTTTTTATTGCAAGTTTCAAATGTACACATTTTTCAATATATTCCATATATAAGTTTTGAAATTCTTTTTTTTTTTTTTAAATTTACAAATTTTTTATTTTTATTTTTAATACTTCCTTCAAATTTTCTTTTTTCTTTCTTCAAATTTTAGAATGTCTATTACTATGTTTTTCATTCACCTGAAGCTGATCCTGATTTGACTCCCTGCTTAACTAACAAGATCCTTTACGTCTGCAAACAAATAGAAATAAAGGACACAAAGTGATTTTATTTAACTTTAAGTATAGAGTACAATTTCTCATTAGGCTTCATGGACTCAAACATTTACTGTTTTCCCGAAGAGCCAGTAGCTGTTTTGTTTTTGCTTGTTGCTTTTCTTGGATTTAGTGAAAGGTTGGTCCTCAGACTTTTAACAGGTTCGGATTCTTTGTGATTTTAGTCATCATATTTCTAGCATCGTCATCTTGTTTTCACTTTACCAAGAAAAAAAAATATCACTAGTGGTCATAATAACATCTCATCACGTTTCATCTAAATGTGAAAGGCTCTGCAGAACATTTATCAGTTTGTTTTTCTTCAGCAGGTCCTTTGAAGAAAGTCATCTAAGAGCCACAATGCAATGCATTACATTTTTAGATGATATGGAACTACTGTTACATAACAGAAACAAATAATCTAATGAATAATTGAATGAATTTCAGCATGGAAACAAAAAATTCACTATAGTGTATGAATAAATATACTGCTCTTACTATTGTCAGACCTGAACATTTTTTTTGCAGTGTGAAGGCTGATTGGTCCATCTATGGTGTGTCTGTTCTGCATTGACACAACAAATGAAAATGTTCATTAATTAATCGAAATGTTTACATCGCCTCTGTCGTCTCTTCGTCAGACATCCGTGCCTCTCCAACACAGTGCAAGCTATATGCAGGAGTTCTAATTCCTTTCTGTTGCGTCAATGTCACAGCAAAAAGCCAGAGAAACAGATGCAGGTTTCAAAACAAAAACTTCTGTTCTACTTTCAAAATAAAACTTTTTACTCTATATTTAAGGTGGCGCGCCCACGCGATCCCACAAGTTAACATTGCAGATAGCACCGGGGTCTATTTTAGCTTTAGACAACAAAAGTCATGACCCAAAAATTCCATTTTACAAAGATTCAGTGATAAAAGAGGGGCATGGGGCCTGATTGCTAAAGTTTTGGATGAAGAGAGCAGAACAAACTACTGAACATGGGGATGGCAGGACAAACCCCTCCTCAAGGAGCCACAGGGGACGGGAGATGGACCGGAGACACAACGGAGACAATGCCACGAAACGCCACGAAAATGCACCGCAGACTGACCAATTTAAATCCGGGGTAATGGGTTGCACAGCATTTTTGTTATTTCAGGCACTCAAGTGATTTCAGTACTGTTAATAAAATTCCTGCAGGTCTTGTCTGCATGTCTCGCAGCATGATTTAGCATTAACCACACAAAAAGAGACTCATTGTTTTGTTGCTGTTTTGTTTACCATGCTAAATGGAAAGGACAAAAAAGAAACCAAAATAGTTTTGAAGAAAAAAAAAAGGATCTTTTAAAGGTCAGTGCTCAGTTCTTTAGGATACTGTTCCTCTTTTACATAAACCCATCTGTGACTCACTTATGTGTACGGTACGTCTGAGAAATGGTGAATTGTTTGCGTGTGTGTGGATGCCCGTTAGCCAAAGAATACACATGCATGCAATGCTTGTTTTTCAGTGTGTGTGTTTGTGTTGGTGTGTGTGTGTGGGTGTGTGTGTGTGTGTGTGTGTGTGTCAACAGGAGTTGCTGTTCGTATCAGTTTACGACAGCCCCAGAGCTAATGGGATTCAGAGCAGAGAATAGGCCTGTGAATTTTAACAGCTTGGCCAGTGGCGCACAGCTGCCAGCAAAGCACAAACAAGAAACAGTAGCCAAACTGTATGTCCATGACAGATAGTCTACCAGGGCTGCTTAGCAAGGAACTGCAGCAACAGCTTGTCTCAGGAAGGATGGAGGCCAGGCTGAGAGATGAGGAAACAATCTGAGACTGAGATGAAAATCATTCAGCTGTTTATATCTAGTAGGTCGCAGGTTTCCCTCCACTCCAATATCCTTAGCCTTAGTCCTCTCTTCATTCCCCAGCTTCCTTCAACCTCACCCATCTCTCCTCCTGTCAGTGTGTGGGTCCAAGCATGAATGCTCATAAATCTCTATGAAAGCAACTATATGGAGCAAAAGCCATCTTAACCATTAGGGAATAGCAACAATCCTGTTGGTTGTGCATCTGCTCAGCCTTGAGCATGCATATTAACACAAATGCAAAGTCACACTTGATGAATAGGTGCAATAGATTAGAAAACGCATCAGGCAAATGCTATAATTAATGTAGACAAAAGGACAGATTTTTTTTTTTACAGCTTACAGACAGCACGTTTAAACCTGAAAGAGCAGGTAATATATCATGTTGGGGCCATAATCTGAATTTATTATCTACAGCAAGCAAAACATAACAAACAAAAGAAATTAAATTACTTCTGGGGCAAAGGGAATTATTCTTAAAGCTAATGAACTAATCAATACAGTAACTTTTCTGAAATGTAGATCAAGGAAATTGTTTTTACTGTGTCTTAATTGACTAAAACCTAAACTTCATCACAATTACAAAGCACTTCTAGACAATGATACAAGTGGGATTGCCTAGTGCAGAAGACATAAAAATACTCTTTAAAACACAGGTAAATCAAAGAAATTACAAAAAAGCAATGGAGAACAGTGCTAATGGAATGACTGGACAAAAGGGTGTAAAACAAAGGATAGAGAGAGTTTTAATACAGTGGAAATTTGCGAAGCATCAAAAGAGATAGATGACGTCTTTCATCGTGGAAGAGTTCGACTGCAGTGCAGCCAGTCACTCCCACTCAGGTCCTGCCCGTGTTATTACAGAGCAGCTCTCTGCAGAACGTCAGGCTAAATGAAGCAATTGTGCTGGGTGCTGCATGGCCTGATGATTCTCTAATGAAGACAAAGATGTGTATCACATGCCAGCCTGCAATGGTTACAGTCTTTTGAACACACTCCTATGCAGACTTGTGGACTTTGTTTGTTAAAATGATGAGTCATTCTGAGGTTTGACCAGCAAATGTAGGAAATTGAGATTGTGAATAAGGGAAAAATATGATTTTTAAACATGCAGTTCAGAAAAATAACAACAACAAAAAATGTAAAGTGATATGGCAAAATGTGACTTGTACTACCACAACTTGATTTAACAAGTTTGATTCCTATTCCAATTTTAAAGGGAAGAAAAATGTTCTTCTACGGCTCTGTCTCTTACTTGGGTTGTGTCTTAAAAAGTTAATTGAAAAGTGTTATTTTCCCAGTTCGAGGTAAGCTAATGAAGCTTTGAAACAAACCTATTAGAGGTTCTGTGGAAGACGGTCACAGCTGAACCTTAATGAAGTGAGGCTTAATAAATGGGAAGTTTTGTGTTGTCTGTTGAACCTAAATGTATTCTCACATAGACCATCTTAACTGTGTCCGAGTACTTCTAAATCTCAAAGCCCAATTTGTTTGGCTAGGAGAATCCCTCTCATCTGTATCCCTGGTTAAGCAAACTAGCTTGGAGGATTGAACCACTCCTAGATAACAAACACAGCACAGCTGGTCAGGACAGCTGAGATGCACCTCTACTTCCTTAGAAACCTGGAAACTTTGAAGAGCACATGTTACCCCCATCATGGGTTCTTTCTACTATTGAGGGCATCATAACAAGCTAGGTCACTGTGTGGTATGAAGGGTGCTCTGCCTCCTGCCAAAAGACTGCCAAAAGACTGGAATGCAGCCAGAAAGATCACTGGTGAGCCTATGCTTCCACACGCTATCAGCACTGTTGGAGACAAGTTGGACCCTCACACCCCCACTTTAGTCTACTGCCTTCAAGGAGAAGGCCTCAAAGCCTTCGGGCCTCCTCCACAAGACTGGGAAACAGCTTCCTTCACCAGGCAGTCCAGATACTGTAAACACCATCCGCTGCCCCCAGACCTTAGCTCTGCAGAACAACAACAAAGAACTAAGAAGTCAAATCTATATTGCACCATTACACATTTAAAGAGTTATGTACCGGTATGTCTTGTATACTTTTTTCATCTATATGTTTTACAGTGTTTTTCTTATTCATCACAGCATAATAAGCTTCAGACAGATTTTCAGTATTTCAGTTGAACTGTACGTCCACCACATAGACTAGATAACCCTCAAAAAAGTCTGAATTTCCGTTGAGCTGAGTTTATATGGGAATGGCAACACAATGGGAGGAATACTGTCTTTCACTTTAAATCCTTAAATTTTTTTTCTTCCAAAAATGACACTGTGCCTTGTAATTATATAATTGGTAATTACTGACATAAACCAATTTTATGCAGTAAAAGGTGCACAAATATCTGTTAAAATGTTTTAGAACAATTGTGTTCAACTGCAAACATGCAGAATATTGAAGCATTCTGACTGCAACTATAAGAGGCCTCACAGAGTGATATGTACTGGGCCAAAATATAATGTACTGAAAAAGTGAGTGTGCTATTTCGCATTTCATGTGTTACTACTGAACAATGTTAAGAGTTAACGTAAATTAGTTTAATTAAGTTTGGTTTATTTCTCTGCATTGACTTTCTTTTTGGCAGATAAATGGAGAACACAGTTTGCCAGAAAAACTACCACTTTGACCAATTGCCTGCCTCTTGGTGCCTCTAGGCATTTTGGGTAATGCAGTCATATCACATTATCCACCTATTTGTTTTGCTTAAAGTGCCCTATAATCTGTGCGTGTTATGTAAGGAAAAACGGAATGTTTATTTTTCGTTTGTTGATATGGTGCTTCATGGCCCTAAAGAAAAATGTTGCATACAATCACCTAAGAGCATAATCATGAAAAATATGCTCATGCACAAAGCATTGACTCCAGGATGCACACTCCAGACTAGGTAGCTAAAAGACCATTATTTGCTAAAAAGTACTGTAAAGAAGTTGATTTTTATTGTTTGAAGAAAAAAAATTGGTTATTTTACTGATTTTGAAACCAGGACATTGTTTCTCATGTCCTTCCCCATATTTACATTTTTCTCTTCTTGCCTTTTATTTTTTGTCCTAATCTGTACTGTAACCCCATTGTTTAGTATTCATTGCCTTGCAGCTTCAAATTCTCACTGTTGTAACAGTGGGATGTTTAAAATTGTAAGAAGGGGCCAGCTAAGGTGTTGTGAATGTTTAAAGAAAATGTAGAAAATACATCCATCCATCCATCCATCCATCCATCCATCCATCCATCCATCCATCCACCCATTTGTGACCGGTCAAAAATTATTTCTGAAATTGTTTTAAGATACATTTAAAATCAAAGTACTTATTATTCCAGGCATGTGTTGGTAGGCATGACCATTTTGCACAGCTTGCTTAACAATCTTCTTGACCAACTTCAGTAAAAAAAAAAAAAAAAAAAAAAAAAAAAAAAAGGGAGGACTCTAAAAGTGTGAAAACATGTGACCATTGAAAGTGTTAGCTCTGTTGGTGCTTTTTACATGGTCCAACACAAAGGAGGGCATGAAAATAACACAGCAATTTTGCCCACAACTCACCACAACTTTGACAATTTGATTGTAACACTTTCATTTTTTTTTACCACGATTGATATTCTTCTGACAGATAGTGTAGTTAAACATGGATTTCTTCAAACTGAAAAATGTGTAGATGTAAGAAAAGTATGCAGGAACTTCATTTAAGTGTGTTGGCCCACAGTTTTGGTAAACCACAAGCCTCACCTGACTCTGCCTCAGACCTCAATAACCTTCAGCTTTGGTACAAACTTTATCTTTTGCAACAAGTCATATTGAATCAAAACAAGTAAAAATTAATGCATTTGTTAAAGATTGGGACAAACATTATTGCTTCAAAGATCTCAAATTTTGTTAAAATTTGATTGTGCAAAATATCAAATTTCCAGGATCTCTTGCACGACTGTGAGAAATCTTTGAGGGGTGTCTTTAAGGGCTACGTTGTTAACAAGTAAAAAAAATATCATACGGATATTGCAGAAAAGCCATGTTCTTCTGTATAGATAACAAAGAAAGCACAACAATAAGCAATTAAACATTTATTTTTTTCATATCATTGCACATACAGATAACTGACACTTTCATTAAAATCTTAAATTTGACATCTGCACGAGTATCAGACAATTCTCAGTTCTGGTTGGGCTGCCAAGCATCCACTTTTGTGTTTTTGTTTAAACACAGACCACTCTGTGTATGTCTGTGTTGCACTAAGTGATCCATCCATGATACACATGGGGCTCCAAGGCTGTCACACTCTTCCTCCACTGGCAGCAAAATTCCCAGGTCAAAATAAGGCCATCTTGGCTTGTCACTTTTCCAGCTTGTGTATGCGTTAGAGTTCATATCAGGGGTGTGTAATTCAAGACAGCTTATTTTGTGAGTCAATGTAACAAACCTTTGGGAAATCCTATCTTACTGACCTGTTTTCCGCCTCAGAAATCCTCAAAGCAGAGACCAAGACAGATGCAGACAAGAGAGGTGACCTCAGTAGGACCCAATGTCAATGAAACTGACTTATGTTCTGCAAGCAGATAAAATGACTCAAGGGCTAAAGATAAACTTGACATTTTGAGTCTGTTTTTCTTCTCTTTTCATTTTCTAGGTAAAAATTACTTTATGTTGAACTGAAATAATATAACATTTTCTTGTATGGTACAGAGCTTGAATTCGTTTAACAGCAAATTTGATTATTTGGCGATAGTGGAGGACCCAGTTGCACAAGACATCGTTTTGCCCAGACACCTCAAAGCAAAAAGTAAAGTTTAGATGGTGACAACTGCAACCTAAAACTAGTCTTCTTCTTCGTCTTTGCCTTTCAGCGGTCCTCTTTATGGTTGCCTCCATCTAACCCTATCCACAGTATCCACCCCACTCACAGTGACCACATTCCTTCACTAAACCCATACCTCTAGCTTCGGTATCCTTTTGCCAGTATGTTATTCCTCCCAATCTAGCTTCTGCTCTTATCACCAAAACATTTAACTTAAGCGTTATATTTTACTAAAGAAATGTAGCTTGTTTAGCCAATCTTTCATTGCAAATTTAGCTTCTTGTTAGCCTGCTATTTCATTTTTTAACATTCTGCCACACTTCTTAGCTGTTTTTTCCCATCAACATAACGAAGTTCAGGAGAAATGGAAAGAATAATTTGCTGCTAAATACAGCAAAGAGCAGAAGGTTTATGGGGGAATTCCCTTTTGACTTCTCAGCAGTGTTTTTTACTCTACAATATTTTTTTAACAGGACACATAAAGTGTTTGACAAGTGTTTTAAGCTTTTTTGTTGGCTCCTAACTGTTGTCTTACAGCAATGAAACAGACATGTATGGAAACCTTGTAGCACCATTGAAATCATGAAGGCATGTGTGTTTGCTTCTATTTTGGCTTTTGGGTTTGATGAGGGAATTTAAGACGTGTTTAGACTTCAAATGTCTTATGTAATGTGCTCAAAATTCCACATTGTTTTGATGCCAGTGGTTACAGTGGTCTGTTTAAGTTTTTTTTCTGACATTTTGTGATGTATGTTGACATGTTTGAATTAGAAATATTTACTCAGTGTCATGTATAATCAATGAATCCCCTTCCATTCATGTTTTTACCACTCGTTTTATCATGACTGGAGTTGTTGCCTACAGCAATGATACAGGTATATTTGTCTTTCAACTGAGACCATGTTTGTTTTACTAGTATAAAGTTATGATTTGTAAAGAAGCCCTGAAGCACTGTTTTTCTTCTTGATACTTGACATTCTGAAAATATTGCTTTGGGCTTCACTGGCTGTTTGCTGATTCGTGGAAACCCTGCATCATATTCTGTTACAGTCCCAATGCGATCATCTTTTGATCAATTATGATTATGCACTTTTTAGCCAAAATCAAAAAACCTGGGTCATTTTCTAGGACATAGTTTCCCTCTCCCTGTAGCATGCAGCCCTTTACAACCCCAACCTAACATTAACATTATTTCAACATTACATGAAAATGATTTGAACAGAAATGGTAACCAGCTCGGGATGCCAGCTCGGACAAGGAAAACAAAGACGTTAATGTCGTCTATGAATGCATCAGATTGGAGTGGAGCAGGGAGCTTGTGGTCTGCTGATTGTAAATTTAATGTAGCAACTACATTTTTTTTCAATTGCATTTTTTCATCTGCTCCTGAATCACAACAATTTGAATAAAGAAATACTCAGAAATGCAATTTCTTTATATATGTTCTTCATTATAAAAAAAAAAATGTACAAGAACTTGTTAAAAACACCAAAAACACAATTTTCATCAGAATAGATTTAAATGTGTTTAAAAGTATTTACTTCGAAGGTTGTCCCCCATATGGGACTCGTCTTAAATAAAATAACTTGACAAACAGAAAAATAAAATTGTGAAAAATTCATTCATTCATTTTCTACACCCATTTTGTCCCTTTCGGGATCACGGAGCTGCTAGAGCAGGGGTTGGGAACCTTTTTGGCAGAGAGAGCCATAAACGCCACATATTTTAAAATGTAATTTCGAAAGAGCCATACAATAATGTAGTGTCCCTGTCCCACATTGAGGCACGGAGAGTTAACCTCTTTTAAGGTTCTTTATTCTGGTTACTGTAGACCGTAACAAACGCCGTACAACAAATTCAGCAACTCCTCAATCTCTCCCGCTGACAGCGCTTCTCCCAACTTCTTATTCACTCACTGCTGCACCAGACCTCCTATTTCCCTTATTCGGCCCATAGATGAACCTCATTGGTCCAACTACCCAACAACAGGCTGAGCGACAGAACTGAGAGCCAATCAGATCTCTGCTTGATGCATTTAATGAACTCCAGAATTTAGAACGCGACCCAACAACTGCCACCCAGTCCAACTCAGTCCACGACAATAAAACTAAAAATACAAGTGAATGTGAGCATTTTATGTAATTTCAACACTTTTAAAGTACAATTAATATGTGGATTCTTTTTATAACATTGTTGTCTAATGTTGTCTAATGAAAAAAAAAGTATAATTGTCTGCGAGCCACATGTGACCTTCAAAAGAGCCATATATGGCTCGTGAGCCATAGGTTCCCGACCCCTGTGCTAGAGCCTATTTCGGCCACTCGTGGGCGAAGGCAGGGGACATCCTGAACAGGTTGCCAGTCTGTTGCAGGGCCACAATCACTCACCCATGCACACTCACATTCACACTTTGGGACAATTTAGAGCAACCAATTAACCTATGAAGCATGTTTTTAGACGGTGGGAAGAAGCCGGAGTCCCTCGAGAAAACCCACGCATGCACGGGGAGAACATGCAAACTCCACACAGAAAGGTCCCCCTTTGATGTTCTGTTTCAGGTCCCCCAGCCAGGACTTGAACCAGGGACCTTCTTGGTGTGAGGTAAGAGTGCTCACTGTCCCACCATGTAAACAAATTGATTAAAAAAAAAAGAATGAAGGGGTCCAAAATCAGTGTAGATCAACTGTGTTAAAATTAAAATGAAAAAGAAGGACAAGCTTAACTTATTTAGATTGTGAACTGCAGAAATGAAGTTTAGTTATTATGATCCTTATAATTCTTAATTTTTGTCAATCCCAAAAAGCAGGTCCCTCTTATGAGGGAATGAGACAGTTTCAAAATATTTATGTCCATATTGCAAGAGGAAAACATGCCCATCCAGGTTCAAGGACTGAATTGACAAACTGAGATGGTGTTTTTTTCTTTCCTTTTTGCTTGGCTAATTCTTCTTGAATCTCAGACTCAATCGACGATAACCAAAGCATTGCAGCGACAGAAGCCCACCTAGTACCTTTCTAAGTTTCTCATTTTGCCTGCTGAGCTAAGGCTATATATTCATCTTTGAATGGATATGCAACGATGAGTTGTAACTTCGAGCCATTCTCACTATATGCTCTATAAAAACAACTAAATCCAAATAACCTGGTCTTGATTGTTTTTAGCACAATCACAACAATTCTATTCACTGCAACTTCCCCAGACAACATGGCAGGCCCTTTAAGTCTGTACATGTTTCTGCAAAGAATAGTTAGTTGTCTTGACTTTTTGAGAATAATGGTTGTTGTTTTTTTAACCCTTTAACTGACTTGTTCAACCAAAGGTTGAAGCACATTTTTAAAGCATTTATGTTTGTGTGTATTTCCCATTAAAGGCAATATGCAAAAAAAAAAAAAAAAAATCTTATTGCCTTGGATTTTTTGTCTTTGTTTTTTGTTCTTGTTTGGTTTGTTAAAGGGTTCATTTCTTTACCAAAAAGTGCAATAGGGATCAAATGTAAGGTCTTTGGACTGGTGGATGAGGTGACACCGTTCACTATCACTTTTCAAAGTCAAAGTCAAAGTAACTTTATTTGTCAATATCTACAATGTTGACACATACAGCGGGGAAAATAAGTATGGAACACGTCAACATTTTTCTCAAAAAACATATTTCTAATCGAGCTATTGACATGAAATTTTCACCAGATGTCGGCATCAACCCAAGTAATGCACACATAGAAAGAAATCCAAACATTTATGTCCATAAATGAAGTTATGTGTAATAAAGTGAAATGGCACAGGGAATAAGTATTGAACACGCTTACTGAAATTTATTTAATACTTAGTGCAAAAACCTTTGCTGGTGATTACAGCCTCAAGACGCCTCCTGTATGGAGAAACCAGTGGAATACATTGCTCAGGTGTGATTATGGCCCATTCATCCACACAAACTGCCTTCAAATCTTCAAGGTTCTGGGGGTCTCTTCTGTGAGCCCGGATCTTCAGTTCTTTCCAAAGATTTTCAATTGGATTCAAGTCTGGTGATTGACTGGGCCATTCTAGCAGCTTTATTTTCTTTTTATTCAACCAGTTGAGTGTTACCTTGGCTGTGTGCTTGGGATCGTTCTCTTGCTGAAAGATCCACCCTCTTTTCATCTTCAGCAGCCTGACAGATGACAGCAGACTCTGATCAAGAATGTCTCAGTACTTTTCTCCAGTCATTATTCCTTCAATGATATGAAGTCTACCAGCACCACGTGCTGAAAAACAGCCCCACGCCATGATGCTCCCACCTCCAAACTTGACTGTTGGTATGGTGTTTTGGGGGTGATGTGCGGTGCCATTTTTACTCCAAACACGTTGTGTCTTATGACATCCGAAGAGTTCAATTTTGGTCTCATCTGACCAGAGTATCTTCTCCCAGAATGTCATGGGTTTTGTTAGGAATAATTAGAAATAGAATAGTTAGAAACTCTCTTTTTACTTTTATTACATTTACTTGTACCTTTTATTACACTAATGGTTTAAACTTAATTCACTGAGCATGTATTATCATCTCAAAATTTTATTGCATCCTAAGACAGCACAACCAAACTATTGTCCTCACAGTTCCTCCTCATCCTCCCTTTTTACTTTTTGTGTGTTCTGGTGTTTGTGCTCTGGCAAATGTCTGTGAGAACATCAGAAAGATCTGATACCTGAAGCTTTATGACCTTCAAGTATCCAGCCTGCAACAGCATGTGGGTGGGTTTTTCACACCATAGACCCTCGGACCATCTTCTGAATATGTAAATGCCAGGTATATAAACCAAGCCCTTTTCTGAGTGTCTTTGTTCAGACTTTGTGATCCTGTTCCTCTGTCTGTAATCCTGCGTACAAATCTGTGCTGTTTTGTGCGGAGTAAATCTTCACTGAAGCTAAGTATTGTCTCTGAGTCCTTATTCATTTATTTCTGTGTGCTGGAAACTGAAGGGAACGAACCAACCTAATAGTTTTATTAATACAGTCCTTTCTAGAAAATCCAGTTTCCTCACAGGTTTATCCAAATGTTGTGTCGCAAACTCCAAACGAGCTTCAACATGCTTCTTCTTCAAAAATGGAGTCTTGCGTGGTATTGGCGGTTGAGTGCATTACTTATTGTTTTCTTTGAAACAACGGTACCTGCTGATTCCAGGTCTTTCTGAAACTCTCCACGAGTGGTCCTGGGCTGTTGGAGAACCCTTCTGATGATTGTTCTGACTCTTTTGTCTGAAATCTTGCGAGGAGCACCTGGCCGTGGCTGGTTTATGGTAATGCCGTGTTCTTTCCACTTCCGGATGATGGCCCCAATGGTACTCACTGGAACTTTCAGAAGTTTAGAAATGCGCCTGTAACCAATGCCTTCAGTGTGTTTTGCAACAATAAGGTTGCGCAGGTCTTTGGACAGCTCTTTGCTTTTATCCATCATGCAATGCTTCTTGTCTAACACCTTGCTGGTGAGAAACCTTTTTAAAAGGTATTAATCAGGACTATACCAGCTGATATTACTTTGCACTAATAGGGGGCAGGTTAACCTTCTGAATACTGACAAACTCCAGCTGCTTTCTTTGCTTGGCAGACCTTTTTACCCCTCCTTCTCTTCATGTGTTCAATACTTATTCCCTGTGCCATTTCACTTTATTACACATAACTTCATTTATGGACATAAATGCTTGGATTTCTTTCTATGTGTGCATTACTTGGGTTGATGCCGACATCTGGTGAAAATTTCGTGTCAATAGCTCGATTAGAAATATGTTTTTTGAGAGAAATCTCATAAAATCCACCACCATCTCCTTCGTCTTCTCCACGTTCAGGAGGAGGTTATGGTCTCTGCACCAACCAGCCAGGTGGCTCACCTGGCAAACTACTCCTGTAGTTTGTCTCATTGCTGCTCCTGATGAGACCCACCACTGTGATGTCGTCAGCAAACTTAACGTAAATGTTGGAGCTGTGTGTCGGAGTGCAGTCGTGGGTCAACAGGGTATAGAGGAGGGGGCTCAACACACATCCCTGGGGAGCCCCCGTGTTCATCATGATGGTGCTGGATGTATTGCTACCGACTCGCACTGCTTGTGGTCTCCCCGTCAGGAAGTCTAGCAGCCAGTTGCACTTTTCTTTGGCAAACAACTCCTTATTTATTAATTGAGTACATTCTGGTAGAGGTAAATCTGCTGAGTTGCAGAAATTGAAGAATACTTTACTATATAGTTGAAAATCTTTTGTCACAACACCTCTTTTCCCCACCACAATGTCTTGAAAGAGAGGAAGAATAAATGGTTGAAGATATAGATGAGGAGGGTGAAAGCTGTTTGGCTGCAGCAGATGGAGGAGCAGCAGGTGTTGGGGCAGGAAGGAGCTGTGATTCCCATTTTCAGTGTTTTACAATGATGCTGTTTGACAGCATGGGGAATGGAATAGCTGGAAAATGTGTTTTTTCGCATTATCACAAATTGCAGCTCTATACAAAATATATGCTCCTCTTTTAGGATCACTAGTCAAAGTGGAGAACACTGATGGGAAAGAGGTTTAATCGAAAGCGCATATGTGTTGGGGACAAATGAGAGCTCTGACAGATTATAGGTCAGAAGAGTCAGAGGTGGTATTGGGATTTGCCTTACATGTATCATTGTAACCCTTGTGCTATCCTAGCCACTTTACCGTTGGGAGTTGGGTCATCTAGACCCATTAGACAGTGCGCTGAACCTTTTTTTCTCAATGATTTGTGATCTTTACTGGTTCAATGTATTACATGAAAATTTTCCACCTTTATCCACCTTTGTCATGGTAGGGAGAACAAATCAAAGTAAGGGTGGGGTCATCTAAGATAGCACAAGGGTTAAGTGTGGATTTCTATTCATCTATTTATTTTTGCATCAGGATTCAGGTGGAACACAATAACCAAACAGTTTCAAGAAGAGAAATGGAAGTCATTTTGGCTTTTGGAAAACAATTTGGATGTATCTCATATTACAATAACATGCTGCTTCCTTGTAGAGAATTAGAAATGTCGTTTAACTAAATGCCTAAATAAGTGCCCGCAGACCAAAACTCTGTTTTCTGCTTTGGATGTGAGAGCTGTTAAGGGTGCAGCAAAGAAACCCCCAGTGAAGGTTTGAACCTTTTCTCTCAGGGACCAATAAACGCCTTTGGGTGATGATGGCTCAGTTGGTGGCAAAGGTTGCATACACTTGCTGGATTAATTCCAATGTGCTGATTTGGGTCTGAAATTGCTTCAATGTGTACAGACAGAAGGTTGCATAGAATCTGAACCTGTAATAGTCTGTTGATAAAAACAAACCTTTATTATCAGTTTTAATACAAAAAAAGTCAATTAATTCAGCCGCCCATCTGTTAGTCTATAATTTAGGGTATCAGATTTCGGGCAATTTTCCATCAATTAACATGCAAATATAGATTGTCAAGTACAAAAAGCAGGATGGGGCTTAAAGAAGATAAAAGAGTCAGAAAATGCCATGTATCATAGTTAACAACATTCACACCTCAGAGGGTGTCTGACTGGATCTTCCAAGCATATACATCCCAGTGGGGTTGTCTTAAATTTGACATGAAGCGTGAGATTGCTCCGTGTGATAAAACTCTATATGAACTAGTTGATTATTAATCACAGTGTCACAAATTGATTTATCTTGTCACAAAACTGCATAATACTGGATAAAAGACAGGCATGTGATCTGTAGTTTTTAAAATGATCAAACTTTAATGACTAAAAGTTATATTTATTACGTCTAATACAAAACAATGACATTGAGAGCATAGTAACACACAGTACACCTGCCTGCCTTTTCCCTATTAATGTTTCAGTTCCAGTCCATGTTGTGCATTGTTCTGGTTAACGTTTGCTTCGTCATGTTGATTATTCTAATGAGGATGTAGAAGGTGGCATCTGCTTGCTGTACAAAGTTCTTTTTGCATCATCAGGAACAAGATTGCACATCCTATCCTGTTACGCTGTGAGGTGTTCAGAAAGAAATCAGTGTACTTCAGTCTTAATTTGTTGCAATTTACACAATTCAATTTGTAATTTTTGTTTTCCGCAAATAATGATTTTGAGATGGTTTTTATTTGAGGGATTAAAGAGAATTATCTGAATAAAAGCTGCTATCTTTGTCTAATCTGTTGTCAAAGATGTAAAGGATGATATAGGTGAGTGTGAGTAGGAGTACACAAAATAGCGGCCATCAAATGCTTATGAATTCACAAAATATTATGATCTGTTTAGTCAGAAATGTAAAGGTTCTGCCAGAGGAATCATCTCTCCCAATTTTTTTCCTCCAGTTTATCTTCTTTATAAGCACTTTTAATTAGTCATTAGCATTTGAATTTTATACTTTATTTAAAACATGTTGTTAAATCCGTGCAGAAGATCAAAAAATATTACACCAAGTAACTTATTCAAAAGTGAGAGAGATCAGGCATCCATTGTGAAAATAATCAGTCTTACGGATGAATAACTATCTTCCTGTAATGAAATTATGGAGTAAAAAGAGCTAAAGAATTATTTAAGATGAGTGTAATATGGTGGTTTTTCATGGTAGTACCCATCTTTATCACAGACGATAATAGAAGCCCTAATTGGAGTGTTGATGAGGACACCACAATAGGTTCTCCCCTGAGAAGGGATTTCCGTGGTCTATCAGGTGAAGATAGGCTCACTCTTTTGCAAACCTTTAAATTGAAATCCTTCCAAAAAGAGACTGAGAGAAAATCTTAATAGCTTTTGCCTGAGCACTCAACCAATCATAGAGATAGTGGAACCCATTGACTTGGGTAATTATTTCACAGTTTAACTCTTGTGTGCAGAAAGCGACTGTGTTTGTTCTACGCTGAGGAGCCACTGTTGAATAGAAGAATATGTCATGTTTGGAGGCTTAAAACATGGGGTGCTGCCAGGTGAAGTTGTTTTTAATCAATGCCAGTTGGTATTGATATAAGAGCTGATTTGATTGAAAGTATTTCACTAAGCTGGAACCAGAGTACGTGATTCTGTTAAGTTAACTCTGCACTGGCAGGATTTCAATAAGATGGATGACAGAGATCAAATGTCTGGATGGGTAATTTAATCAAAGGTGTTCTATAGCAGTCGAGACGGGGGGTGGGGGGGCAGAGTAGAACTGCAATGGGAAAATTAATGTATGTAGATTATTGGCTGGGTGTCAGCAGCTGACTGCATCGTAAAATGCTGCCAGCAATTCACAGGTGTGCCTCTGCAAAACCTTCTGCAACCCACTGTTGCTCTTCGGCTTCAGAGATTGACAGGTTGCGTGCAGCTAGATGGATGCTATTAGCGTACACTGACAGTGACTGACACTTCTATGAAAAGCAGTTCACACCAGTTACAACCTGCGAGCAGCCAGTTAAATCAACAGACCTACCCAAAAGTGTCACAAGTGTCTCTTCATGTATTCAGAATTGTCTTGTTGAGAGAGAAACAATGCATTTTTTTAAGTCCCATCACAGCACGAATAATACTAACTTTTTTTTTATTCATCCAAGCATTCACCCATCCATTTATTTTCTTCCATCCATCCTTTTTCTAAACTTGCTTAATACTTTTTGAGGTCGAAGGGTTGCTGGAGCCTATCCCAGACATGCTGACTGAAGGACTGTGTACACTCTGGGTAGTTGCTCATTTTTATTGTGTTTGCATATTCTTCTTGTGGATGCACAGATTTTCTATAGGTTTTATTAAATGCACAACAGATTATGTTGGCTTTTCAGGAATGGTCAAGACTAATTCCACGCCCTCCGAATTTTAGCTCTTGCCTAACTTTAACTAACAATGAGGGTCAAAAACAAGGAACTGCCTGAAAATCTCCAGTCATCTTTATCCTATAAGATGTTCCCTGATTTTAACTTTAAATCATCAGGTCATAGCTTTAGAACTGACTAATGCTTTGAACTGAAACCAGATGAGCAGCACGGGGGGTGCACGTGCACAGTGGCGCAAATGCCCTTGAAATCTGCGCTGGGACCTTTCTTTGAGGAGTTTGTATGTTCTCTGAATGCATGTTTTCTCCGGGCACTCCGGCTTTCTCCCACAGTCCAAAACCATACTTCATAGGTTAGTTGGTGTCTCTATGTTCCCCCCAGGTGTGAATGTGAGCGTGGCCCTCAAGTAGCTGGGTTGGCTCTAGCAACCCCATGACCCCGAAAGGTTATTTAGTGGGTTCTAAAGATTGATAGATTGACATTTTTAGCCTTTGACTTAGTCAGGAAAACCCATGTTGGAGATAAAATCAATTCCACTTCATCCAAAACAAAACAAAACATTGAAAGTGGAAAAAAGTTTTTTGGAACCCCTAAAACAGGGATAGGTAACCCTAGGCCTCGATTGTGCCAGATATCCAAGCCCTACTCATGACTCTGGTTCACGTGTGTCCAGCCAATGGTAAAGGAAAGGCCTGGAGTTGCCTGTCCCTGCCCTAATACCTAAAGAAAGTTAGTACTACAAGACAAGGAAGACAAGACAAGAACAATACGAACAACACACATAATAACTACACTGTATTCATTTTTCTGAATAGATTGAGTTAGTTATTCTTTTTGTATTCTCTTGTTCTTTTGATGACACTACTGTGTTTTTTTTATTCAGTTAAAATTCTTTCATATGCATTGCATTCTTTGTATCAGTAGCCTTTTAAAAAGAAATGTTTTATTTCTGCCTCTTCCTCCTGACCCTCCACATTAGAGACTTCCGCTTGCATCATGCCCATGACACAACCATTAATCTGATAAAAAAAGAAGTAATCACATGCCACATCAGCATAATGAAAAATCTGATTTTCTTTTGTTTATGTAGAAACTTAAATCTTTCAGGTTTTGTTTAGCATCTGTTACCGCCCCAGTTTAGAGGTGCAACAATGGTGGAAAAAATATCTAATTCTTTTTAAACTTAGTAGACACAGCACAACAGAAAAGAGGAGTGACAGTGCAGAATATCCAGAAGCCATTCCTAAAGAGTGAAAATCTACACAAAATCACAGGAATAATCCCAATAAAAGCCTCATGCGATGGTCTTGTTAATTTCCACAAGAATTCATTCACTACCTACTCCTCTCATTCCCACTATCACTGCATATTGGAATAATCATTTTTATATTTAGCCTCAGGCAGAGAATATTCTCATGCATTTTCATTCTCCAGTGCATTTAATGAGAACCCTAATACATTGCTAGTTTAGTTTCTCACCCATAGCGGGCTTTAAGGTTACAGTCAGGAAGAAAATGACAGAAAGAAGGTTTACAGAGGTGACATGATGCTGATTTTTATCTCAAAGTAATAAAGAAGACAAAATGAACACAAAACAAAAAAAATGAGAAAACAATTGTCTTTTCTATAAATGTCACTGTCTGACAAATCTCCGTGGTTAATTTTAATGTTTTTAGGAAAGTTTGTTTTTAATTTCTTTTTTTTTTACATTTAAATATTATGCTTTATTCTACCCCCTCACAGCCTGGAAATTAGGGTTTGTTTGTTTTTTTCTCTTCCAGGAATGAGTCACACACAACTACTATACATTTACATGGACATTTGAGAAAAAACTGCACGCACACCAGACACAGGGTAGAAACAGGCAAATTTAGAAATGCTCCCCTGTATGCTTCATGCATGCAATAATTTACGTACCTGCTATAAACACCAACATGGATGCACAGATACACAACAGAATGAATGCATATTTACCTGAATGATATCAGAAACATGCTGCAAATGGAGTAGTGACTTCTCAGGTCATTTTGCTTTGATCTGATTTCTGCAGTCCCTACTGCGGAACACAAACAAATGAAATTGTGTTTTTTAAACCAATATTCAATGGTTGCACCTTTCTACGAGAAGCATGTTCTTGTTATTCCAAGTTATGAAGGTGTAAATAATAACAATTTGATATGTGGAAAAAATAAACTACTCCAACATAACATCTTAACATAACATACTTCTTTTTTTTCCTTATTTTTTCATGCACATCACAGCTCAGTGTGACGAATTTATATTTCCTGTAAATGTCCTTCTTTGCAGTTCGTTCAGGAGCTGTAAGTCTTTTCTGGCTGTGTCAGTCTGCCTCCTGTACACTCGCTGATTGTGATTTCCTCTGTCTCTGAAGGGGCCAATTATGCCTTCATGTGTCTCTGCTGTCCATCTATTGCTTCTTCACCAAGGAGTTTATATTTGGTTGTTATTGTTCTCTTCTCTTCCCGGAGTTTTTTGAGTAAAGCGTCCAGTTGTTTATCTGCCCTTGACTGGAGGTAGGCATTTGTCGTTTTCCACTGCAATCTGCCTGTCAGGGGGTTGTTGTTCAAACTGGGCTGTCTGCCCGAAAACAGACAAAACACAACAATCCTCTCAGAGGAAGCAGCTTTCATCAGAGACACTTGGACAATCTACTTCCCATATTGTAAGAAGCACTAAAGAACTGTCTGTCACACTTTGAGGGAATGTTTCCAGTCATTTCCATCAGAATGACATAATGGGGCCTATATTAATTTGCAGTGTGTGCAAAAGTGGAAGTGTGGGTTTTCTCTCATGGTTGTGCATTTTCTGATCACACATTTGGATTCATCCAGTGTAGAAAGCCATTACGTAGATGCATTGATCATGCTAATAAAGCAAAGTAAGTAAGCAGACGTGCAGGTCAAGCATTGGCATCACTGACAGAAGAGTGACAAGGACATGAGGGAATGTGATAATGCCCGCCTTTGTGTGACACCCTATGCATTAAAGAGGTATAAAAATTCATTAAAAAGCACAAACTGATTTGCAGTATGTGATAAAAAATATAGATGAGACTTACTGCGATATTCTTTGTTCTTAGACAGCTGTAAGCAGATGCGATGCTTGATGGATGCTGTCACCTTGTGGTGTCCCCTGATGGAAAGAAGGCAGGATGGAAGAATGGATGGCAAGAATTTTTTTAGAAAAGTCGAGAAAAATGTAAAACAGCGGAAGGGAAATGTCAGAGCTGGGAATAGTGAACAGACGGCGGAAAACATCCTTGGTGGTGTATGTGTTTTACACATGTGTGCTGGGTGTGAACGTCAGAGGGGAGAAGTGTTTTCCCTCCATCCTGATAAATCCCATCTATCAGGCAGATTGTGGAATAAGACGTGAGGTTCGACGGAGAAGCACCACACATCTGCTGCTGCTTTCCTTCACAAGGGAGCGGTGCCCACCAGGAGCTGCAAGCCTGGAAGAAGGATCATAAAACTTAGTCCAGGTTCATCCATATGAGTGCAGTGATTATTTCCACGCAAAAAAAGTGTGATATTAAACACATAACTCAGAAAACACTAAATTATTTAAAGAAAGTCAAGCATGTGTTCCTACTCCTTTGTTTCAATACATAATGACTCTACAGTTTAGTCTTCTTTGAAAATGCAATTTTTATGAGAAGTTATCACTGGAAAAAATCAACAAGAAAACCCAATAATGTTTGATTCAAAACAACTTTTCTGTCAGCAAAATTGTTACACTAAAGACATTTTATTTAATGTTAAATTAATTCTATGTGTGCATTACTGTTCAATTTGCTAAGTTATGATATTCAATTGTTATGGCAAACTGGGGACAGAGCAAAATAAGCTGTTCTATTGGTTCACATGTTTTTTCATGGAGCTTTTTTTTTCATGTACTTGTTTGTTTGGCTCATTTTCACTCAGAGTTCCTGTGGTTTCAAATGAGGCACAGAAATGGAGAATTCTACCCAAAGGACTAAGGGAAGAACTTATAACCACTTATGTTACTGTTATTTAGTTGTGTTTTAAGATACTTGTATTATATACCTATATAAATATATGTGAATTATGTACAATTTCAGATATAATGGAAATGTTTTATTTATTTCTTTGTATCAGAGTTAACATAGTTGGTGATGGCTCAGTTAATTAAGGAGAAAGTTTCTAACTGGCACTTTATGGCATGAACGTTGCTAACCCCTGGGCGTCACTGTCTGGATGATGGGCCACTCCATCATCCAAGCTGAAATCACAGAATCAGTCAAAGTGTTTCCTTGTGGAAAGGCACCAGGGGCAAATGAGGTCTGCCTCAGGATACCTCAAGTATGTGGATGTTATAGGGTTGTCTTGGCAGAAACACCTTTGCAACATTGTACAACTGTTAGGGACGGTGCCTCTAGAATGACAGATGGAAAAGTGGTCATTTCAAGAAGGGATACTTTAGGGCAGCATTTTTCAACCTTTTTTGAGTAGAGGCATACATTATCCTTGACAAAAATCCCACGGCACACCAGCATCCAATAATTGAAAAAAGGAGAAACTCAGTTTGTAGTGATGTAAAGTCATTTTGCAATCTCACGTGCATTTTTGTGATAATTGTGGCAGAAAAAGCTGCAAGTTGCAGCAGTTTTTTAAAAAAAAGATGTAATAAAAGTTAGTTGTTTTTCCCTTCAGTTTATTGACATGCAATTTTATGTAACCTCACAAAAAACAAATATAGTCTTTCTAAATAGTGATTATTTTTTTTTACATTTATTTCAATGTTAATCCAAAAGCAACTGTCATTTTTGATCAACAAATGTTTGATAAATTTTACACAAGACCAACATTATATTTATGTTTTCTGTAGCTACACAAAAAGTGAACATGTTGAAGTTTTATCAGTTTTTCTTTTTTCTTAATCAAAGATGAAGTCTATGAAAACTTTAACAAACACGTTTTATTTCTTTTTAGATTCTTAAATTGTTTAAATTTAGTGTGATTGGGTCTGTTGACCACTTCACCTTAAACCTGTTTTCTTAAGTTTAACATATAGAATGATACAGACATTATTAGAAAAGTGTTTCAGTTAGAAAGATGACTTGGACCAAACTCTGGGACGTTTGGCTGTTAATAAACACAAACCTAGAAGGAGAACTAAACTCTGATTTCATCAAGAAGATTTAAAAACTGTTTGATGTGTGTTCGCTGTGGTTTCCAGACGTTTAACAGGGAAGACTCATTTTACGCTAAGATGCTGTCACTTCAACCCTATGCATCATGGGAGATGTCGTGCGAAAACTACCACAAATGGCAGACAGACTCGCTTCTCTGAGATTCATTGTTTTGTTCACTTGTTCTATGGTCTGACACCAGATTCTGTGGAAAGCTACAAAACGACGAGCTTTAGCTGGTATTTTTGTTGGAACTGAGAGACTTTACGAGCCAAACAAGGAAGTGAAAACTTTATCCACTTCTGATTGGTCAGACTGATGACGTATGATTAAACTGTTAAGAATGATTGGTGGAGACAGTGAAAGGGGTGGGACTTTTCTAAAAACAGAGCTGAAGCTTCGGCTAAATCGCGGTACCGTCATTCTTATCAAAGTGTCTTTAATAGAATAAAATAAACCCAAAGAAAAATAGTATTTTATGATCTTTCATATTCCTACCTACTCAGTGTTTTATCAGTGCCTGTTTAGATGAAAACAGAGCGGATATCCTGGAGATGGTAAATGTTTTTAGATCAGTGAATGGGTAATTTCCCACGGCACACTGGTTAAAAAATACTGCTTTAGGGTGTGCTCCAATTACAGCGGAGGTTATAAAGCTCAACCTCCATGGAAAGTCTAATCCAGGGTACTGAAGAGAGAAGTTTACCAATAATACAACCCCTTATTCAAGAGGAACAGTACAGTTTTGACCCAGTCATTTAGCAGCTAATCTAGACAATGCACAGAGTTCATTAAAGCTTTGTTTTCACTGAGCGCTATGGTCCAGTCTGGTATTTTGAGCACTTCCACTATAAAATGTACCGAAGTGTACCATTTCTGGGTCCTCGTTGGTTGTAGGTCCATAGATGAATTGAAACAGACCAGTTAGTGTGGAGATACTATTGAAACCCATAGATTGGCTGAAGGTCATTACAACAAAAGAAAACAACTGCATTCCTTTTCGAAGTACCAACAGCCAAGTGGAAAAAATGAGGTGCAGGAGTACCTCCATTGCTGTTTTTAGATTCACCCCACATGCGCCATGACAGTCCAACTTTGAGTGGAAATGCTCACCTGAATTGCCTGGACCACTCTAAATCAGACTGGACCTTAACGAACCGTATTACTCAGTGGAAATAAGGCTTTCGATTCTTTTCACATCAACATGTGTTTTGTGGATTTTGAGAAAGTGTTCTACCTTTTCCCTTGTAGTGGGATATGGAAAGTATTCTGAGGATGTGGGGTCCAATGCCTCCCTACTAAAGCGTCCAGTCTCTGTAAAACTACAGCAGGATTTTGATTTGTTTTACTGGCAAGTTGAAACTGTTCCCTGTGCATGTTGTACTCCAGCAGGGATTCCTTTTGTCACTGGGTTTGTTCATGATTTTCATGGACAGAATTTTTAGACACAACAAAGGGCTGGGGGAGTCTGGTTTGATGATGACAGGTTTTCTACTTTATGCAGTGATGTTGTTGTGCAAGTCCATGTTAGGATTCTCAGCAGGCACAGGGACATTTCACAGTCAAGTGTGACAACTGCAATAAGAATTGGCATCTTCAAGTAAGAGGCCATTGTTTTTCACCAGAAAAGATGGTTTCCTTCCCCAAGTAGGAGGAGAGCTCCTGCCCCATGAGGAGAAGTTCAAGAATCTTGGGATCTAACCTTGATGCTTTGCAAGCCAGCGAAAGATTAAGCATGAGAGTGACAATTGTATAGGTCCAGCAGCTGCACAAATTGTCACTGTATCAATATTTTGTGATGAAAACGGAGTTGAGCCAGAGAGATAGGCTCTCAATTTACTGGTTAATCTATGATCCTATCCTCTTCGGGGGCACTACCTTTGATTCATGACTGAAAGAATAAGATCCTTTATTAGATTTAACTCATTGTAATCTGGGGATCAATAAAGTCTTATTTTATCTTGCCTCATCTTATCTTATCCTGGATCCAAAAGGACAAGCTGAATTTCCTTTGCATTGTGGCTAGGTGCTCCCCTAAAGATTGGATAAGAGTTCTGTAACCTGAGAGGGGCTTTGAGTAGAGCTGCTGCTCTTCTTATCTACAGAACCCACAAGGTGGCTCAGACATCTCTCGGATGCCTTCTGTATGCCTCCCATTGGGGGGAGGCCCCAAGGAAGATCCAGGATGCACTGGAGGAAGTTTGTCTTTTGGCTAGTTTTGTGGAGTTTATGTGGAGTGGGTCTGGTGCCCCTGGGCTGGATGAGCTTGAAAAGTCAGATGGAGAGATTAATGGAAAAAAATATATCTACCATTTTTGTCTGTCATCAAATAATGTTCACACAAAGGTTTGTGATTCCATTAATGGAAATATTTATAAAGCTATAGTGTAAAAGTTGCAGATCCCATTTTATTACTCAACTTTAGTTTGATCAATAATATAGATTATTTTGCTATTATTTTATGCCTTTTCATTTTGAAAACTTCCATATTCTCATGTTTTACCAACATTTAATAAGGTTTAACAACAATTAGTCTTTAAGTAAAATTTGATCTAAATTCCAAACTAGCCTATTCTTTTCAAAGAGAAAAAGGACATAATTGTACTGATTATGTAAAACCCTTTTCAGTTTGAAGATCATGAGTTAAAAATTGGAGGAAATTATTGGTCGGCATGTTGCTGTTGACTCAAAACATGTAGCACAAGGTGCTCATTGCTGAAAACAGCTCATTATATTTCTGCAAACACAAAGACAAACACAGATCACAGTGTTCACACCTGCTGTCTGCTTCCCTTGTGTCATGTCAAAAAGAAAAAAAAAGTTATTGTTCTCTCTCACTTTTACATTTAGTTAGTCATCACAGATGAACAGCTGCAAACACGAATCATGAAAAACTGATGACATATTCTCTGGATGTGCTCTATCTGCAGCACACAAAGTACACACCAACTACAAAATAGCTGAATAGTTTCATTACAATAAAGAGCTTCAGTATTTTCCAATGGTTGGTCATTTTTACTGACAATTATGTGAGGAAATCATTTTCAGAAGTGATTACTAAAAAACATAATTTGTTTAACAACCACGCTTCTGCCATATTGGGAAACATTAGTATTGATAGACTTGAAGAAGCTAAATGTCAGTGTTACTCAGAATTTGAGCAAAAATGGGAAGCATGACAGATTTCATCACATCCTTCAGATAAATAACCTTAATGACCGATTATATTTTTTTCTTGAATGTAAAAAGTTTTTTTTTGCTTAATCAGGTTAAGGGGAATTTCCCTAAAAAAATCTAAACTAAACAACTGCACTGTTACTGCTAAATGTCCTCTAAACACAATGCAAAGGCTGAGTTTGATCAATCCGTTGCAAGTTTTGCCAATTAGTAGCAACAAACTGCTATTCAGAGGTTGTATTAGCACAAACTTGAAGCTCTTATTTAAAAAAATTGACATCACAAATGGTCACATAAAGTTATGGTTTGAATCAATAAGTGTTTTGCTGGGGGCATTAAAGTCCCTCTCTGTTTATCTTCCCAGTGGTCTTTTCATTAAAATTATTAGCCAAAATAAAAAAGAAATTCAATGACATTGTTTCTGTAGAGCGGCACTAGTAGAAATGATCTAAACTGTAGGCGAGACTGTTGATGTTGGTTTTGTCATGGCTAGCTATGCTAGGCAGACCCAGATGCTGGAACCTGGAAGAAGGACAGGAGGTGAGTAAAGGTAAGTAATGAATTTTATTGCTCCAGTGATGTAGTAGTTTGTTGTGGCAGGAAGGCGGCGAGGCTTGAGAGTTGTCTTGGTCACGGAGCGAGACTTGAGGTTCGGCCGTAGCTCGTGATGTGGCTGGAGGTTTGGCAATGGCTCGAGCTGAGGCGTGAAGTTAAGACGCTGTTCCGTGAAGAGATAGGTGGCTTCTGATGATGATCCGCATGAAGGTCCTGGAGACAGGATGACATGACGTGATAAGAAACTGTGATAAGACCAGACTAGCACCATCAGAGGTAACGAACTGGCGTTGAATCCTGGTCCTTGAGTTCCTTAAGAAGGTCTGGCAGGATGATGAGTTGAGTGGACGCAGCTGGGGTGAATCAGTGGCCAAGCAGACAGGGGAGGGGGAGGAGAGCTGACAGAGGCGCCATGACAGATTTCACATGATACCTTTGTTTACACACTCTCCCGCTATCTTACAGCCCCTCATATGAAACCCAACATTAGCTGTGCAGCAAAAATGCCAAACAATATCCTAGCTATCCAACCCTATAGTTTTGAGCTGGATACCAGCTTAGACAAGGACAACAAAGATGTACATAAACCTATTTGTCTGCAAGCCCATGCATTGTAATGGAGCAAAGTAGTTAGATTTTTTTTCCTGGCCATCGCAGCTTGTCCGTCACTAAGAGCTTTCTTAAATTATTTTTTTTCATCTGCTCCTGAAACACAGTTTTAAGCTTAATTTGTTTTATATATGTCCTCCATCATGAAAAAAAAGCTACAGGAAGATGTTTAAAAACACCAAAAACACAATTTTTATTGAAACAGGTCTTTAACAATCAAGACAAAGATTAACAACAAACCTTGACCACGGGCAAATGAGCTGATAGATTCTAAAAGCACCCCCAGTAAAGCTGTTGGCAATTTTATTTTATTGTCAAAAACTACACTTTTTCGATGAGGTTCATAAATGTGTATTCTATAGACCAAACTGTTTGTTTAAGTCTGTGTTTGCATAATAGCATGTTGACCACATGTTTTGTATGTAGAGCCAGAAAACGGTTTACACAGATTTTTCATTGGAAGTGGCCGCTTGAATGACAAGGGAGGTGTCAACAGCTCCACAGGAGATTTTAGAGAGAGACAGCAAAGTGCCTGCCCCATGACCATTTAATCCTCAGCCAGTCAGATACCAAAGGTTGACCTAATTCTAGTTTTACAGGACAATATGGCCATTTCACTGGAAATATTAGGCTTGTCATCTCTGTGATTCTCTCTTAAGATAACACTTAACTCAACAACCTGTTGTTTACCTTTCGGCTTATCCTGTTAGGGGTCACCACAGGACTGTTTTTACTGATTGGAACAGTAAAAACTGATTTTATGCCAGATGCCCTTCCTGAGACAACCTTGTATTTTCAGTGTGTATATTCAGTGTGGGTCTTCCCGAAGACCCACACCGAATTTTTGGCTTGTTGCACGCCCTGAAAGGCAAACCCAGGTTTCATCTTATGCACAGCCAACTGAGCTAAATCTCTAGAATCACAGAGTTAAACTTTGTCCACCAAGATGACAACACTTGCGATGTCATGGCAGTTTTTGTCAGAAATTTTCTGCAACATTTCTGACATTTACAGAATGGCATGGTCTGCCAGCTGTCCTGACCTTAACCTCAAACACTTCTGGGATACTCTTAGGAGAACTGTTTATGCCAGAGGGACCAACAAAATCACACTGAGGCTACGTTCACACTGCAGGCTGAAACGACCCAATTCCGATTTTGTTGCCCCTATGCGGCCCAATTCTGATCTTTTCATGACAGTCTGAATGACACAGATCCGATCTTTTCAAATGCGACCCAGGCCCCGTGGGTTTGCCGGCCTGATTCCGATACGTATCCCATCTTTTCAATTGCGACCGCCGTCTGACCGGCCAGGCGACCTGATTCCGAACCGTACGTCATCGACACGCAACAAACGTCATCATTTTGTGTTGAAGTAGGCAGGAACGAGAACGTAAACAACAACCATGGCGGATGATGCTGCTGAGATCAGTCAGTGGAAGGGAAGCGAGGTCCCTGATTGGATTAATATTTGGGGTGATCGCTCTATTCAGGCCAAACTCCAGGGCTCTCATCGCAACTGGGTGGTTTTTGAAAAAGATTTCCAGCTAAATGGCCGAGCGTGGTGTTGAAACTTTCCCGCGATTACTTTTTTTTCTTTCTCCCCTTTCCAACCGTGCTCAGAAGCGCGGGGGACCCGAGGCGATCCTCCTCCTCCTCCCTGTTCTGATCCTTAGATTCTCCAGGATTCTCCAGAACTTAATAAAGGGTCTATAGCGTTTATTCTGGGGAAAACCTTCTTTTATTACCGTTGTCCTTCCTCTGTAACACGCATCATGAATGCGTCCCCCCCCCCCCCCATTCTCCATCGCGGCACACGCCCTTCTGTCTCTTACACACACACACACGCGGGCCCAACACACACACACATTCCTATTCCACTACAGTGGGTCCAGACGATCCCGACTCCATTGCCTTCTTAAAATGAGTATTGTAATTGTGCTGCTCCTTTGTAAAAATAAATGTAAACAAAAAGAGCTCCGCTGTTGACAACACTGTTGTTGACATCCGTTGTTCACGTTGGCTCCGCAAACAACGAGTGACGTCGTTCACCGTTGAGTATTCTTCTGCGCATGCGAGTCTCGTTTGGGTCGTGTCACGGTCACACTAGAGACCACAAAAGTTCGGATTTACTTGGAAATGTGAACGGTCTTGCAAAAAAATCGGATTTTTTCAAAAAATACGAATTGAGCATTAAGCCCTGCAGTGTGAACGTAGCCTGAGTGTCTTACAAGGAAGAGGTGTCATATAGTGCTGTTGCTCATTCCACAAGTGCATGTTCCTTACAAATGCATCATTATTCAGAAGTAAAACATTGTAATACTATGAACTTTATTAGAAAGGCATTGTTATAACAAAGAAATAATCTATCAAACAGACATTTCTTCACTTTTTTCTGCTAAATTTAAATTAAGACTGAAAGTCTTGAAAAGCCTGACAGTGTATGGCAGCCCCGGGGACTTCTATCTATCTTTTATTCAGACTAATTACTTTTCTGACTAAATTAACTTCTACTCCTATAATTTGCAGAGAAAGACATTTCTAATGAGCACCCACCCCAACTTCATAAACCCACAAACGCTCACATAACTAGAGCACTTTAATGTATGCACATACAAATGTGAATATGGGTCAACACATTGATGATATACGAGGGTCAATAATTGTTTTTTAACTCCCATTCTCCTTGCAGTTGCAGATGCAACACAAAAAAATACATAACGCAAGCTAAATATTTTAATTGTATTGCCATAATGACATAAATGTGACATGTTATACCATAGCATAAAGTCGATTTTTGTTATGCCAAGTAAAATGTCTAAGGATGTAATGTATATACAAATGTTACTTGAAAAATTACATCCTCCCATTCTTACATTGTTCATTCCACACTGCGGTTCATTCATAGTTACATTTTTATTGTTAAATATTAAATAAAAGACTGCAAACTGCTGCCATTTTAGTAGCAAACCTTAAGAAACTCAAATGCACAACAAGAACCTTAATGTTTTTAAATCTAATATAAAAAAATATTTTAATGCATAAAAAAAATTAAAGTAAAGATTCAACATAATATTTAATTATGTACTGAACAAAACCTTTATTGTGGTCGAGGTGAGATTTCTCTCAATTAAACAAAATAATGTCAGTCTAATGGTGTATTCAGACAGGAAAAATCCTTTGTTCTGGATTGAGTCCACTTAATTTGTTCCGGATCGAGTCCTGATCCTTGTGTTTGGTCTGTATTCAGCCTGGCATCAGGCTGACCAAAGCTTGTAAACAAAACCATGTGACTAAAGATGTCTTCAGTCACTGCCCAGGAACTACGAGGGTGGGTCAAAACAACAAGAGAAAGACAGGTGTGCAGCGCTTTACAATCCTTATCGGGTCATTTAACTTTTTAAAACTTTATATTTCGATTATCAGTTCTGAATGTTGGGAACACCACTTTTTACTTGTTACTTTGATACAGTGGAGGCATGCTGCAAGGCAGTTCCTGTGTGCTTTAACCATTGTGCTATCCGATGACCCCACCCTTACATTGACGTGTTCTCCCTACCATGACAAAGGTGGATAAAGGTGAAGAGGATTTCATGTAATCCATGGACACAAGCGAAGATCACAAATCATTGAAGAAAAAAGGTTCAGCGCACTGTCTAGTGGGGTCTAGATGACCCCACTCCCAATGTTAAAGTACCTGGGATAGCTTAACCCTCCTGTTATGTTCATTTGTGAGGAACAGTCAATTTGACCCGGTGCATGTTTAATTATCCAAATGTTATCAGAACCCAAAAAAAATCCTAACAAGCAGTGTGAATATTTCATTACAAACTCCATTACTAGTTATTTTATAAATATTTAGTGCAATGGTGTTCCTCGTTTCACTACTTTTTTACTTTTGAAAGACCAACATGTAAAATACAATAGTTTTACATAACATTGAAACATAAAATAGAAATTTTGTTTTAAATACATGCACTATGAACCAGAAATGTCTGTTGATTGGGGTGAAAAATGTCTCACAGCTGCAAAAGAAAGAAATACCTAGACATTTCTGACACCCTTGTACCTCAAATTG
This sequence comes from Oryzias curvinotus, assembly GCA_023969325.1. Taxonomy (NCBI): domain Eukaryota; kingdom Metazoa; phylum Chordata; class Actinopteri; order Beloniformes; family Adrianichthyidae; genus Oryzias; species Oryzias curvinotus. The sequence continues at coordinate 3,414,795 of CM043708.1, forward strand.
ACCCGAGCAGGGGGTGGTTGAAAATTTGTTAGAAGAACCATTTTCACATTACATGTTGATTACACTAATTAAGGCAAGCAAAAAAAGTTTCATACTGAAAAAAATACTTTAAACTATTTTTCCTAGATGAAACGGGTCAATTTGACCCACAACATAACATGAGGGTTAAGGGTTACCTCAGAGGATGGTAGCAACAGTGGTGCTGAGGAGACATCAGGTGAAGGTATGCTGATAAGTGTTTATGACATATAGATTGTTGGAAAACCGTGAGAAAAGCAAAGTATATCGCTTTAAATATTGCTTGATGAACCTGCATTCATCTGACCCCATTACAATGAGTTGCTGTGTCTCATCGTTGTGGTATTATAGCACCACTTTAAGAGAATTTGTTAAGGAAACTCCAAGGTAGCTTTTAGGATGACGTCACAGTAGCGCATGGTGCGTGCCACGTAATAAGAGACAGAAAGGCATCCAAGAAGTATTTTAGCGGTGTTGAATTAAAAATTCTAACAAATAAACAGTTGGACCCTTTTTTTATTGGTGTACAGTTTGTTAGTGTTCAAGTTTATTTTTTTAAACATTTAAGTTCCTCCCGTCAAGCCTGGTCTCCAGCAATTTTGGATCCTACTCCAACAGTGACTGAAAATTGCATTGGTTTTCAAAACTTAGAGTGTCAGAAATGTAATCCAGCCACTGGAAAAATTGACTTTTTTTTTTCCAAGTGACATTTAAATATAGATTGATAGCTTTCAATGGTACTTAAAAACATCTTAATCTGACCATGTAACTTCCTTCTTGGGTAAATTTTTTATTGTAATATGATGAAAATAACAAGCCAAGCTGCATTTTGGAGAAAGTTAATGCATGCGTCTTGTTTTCATCTGATGATGTTGTGTTCATCCATCCATCTATTCTTCTTTTCTATTTGTTCGTTTTTTTTATTTAGTTTTTTCCCTGAGTAGGGTCAAAGAGATTGCTGGAGCCTATCCCAGCTGGCAGTTGAAACATACACTTTGAAAGGGTGCCAATGCATAGCAAAGCTGCAAACACACATTTTGCACTTCCTCTGAAGAGTTTGTTAAGTCTGTTAAGTCTATCATAGTATTTGGGTTCTGGGAGGAAGTTAGAGTTCCCCAAAGAAAACCTATGCACACATGCAGTGGATAAAAAGTCATCACACAAAGATATCAGACGACATTTCACCCAGAATCTTCTTGGAAGGCAGTGGTTCTAACAAAATTAGCATTAATGTGCATCTTCAAAAGAGATTGCTTTTAACTGGATATTGTATACCACATGAGTTCATTCTAACTTATCTGTTTTGAATACATTTGAGGCATCACCAAGGCTTCACTAAAGCTTTTTGGCAAATCTGTTTCTAGTTGTGGCCAGCCCCCTCACACATCCTTTGTGATTGGATCCATTTTCAGGGTATGAGCAACATGAGCATAATCAAATCTTCGCTTTCTGGGTTGACTGTCTTTTATTTTGGTAATTGTTTTGACATGTGTGACATAGTTTTGGACCAACTCCTCTTTACCTGGCAAAGAAATGCGTAAACATGCCCAAGACTGGACTTTATTCCCGCTTTGTGAATGCTGCAACAATGCTTACAAAAACAGAAAAAACAGTTGTCCATCTATTAGTTGCAAATTCGAGGTTCCTTTGTGAAAAAGAAAATGTTGTTCTGTCATTGAAAAGTCATGTGTAACTTTAATAGAAAAGTTGGAGTACAATTTACAGTCAGTGTGGGGCTACTGAGTTCACAAATTTTGGGATTCCATTTCTGGATTTAATTTAAGACTGTTCCAAAGGGAAACTAGCATAAAATGCAGGCAATACTTTCATTACACAAAATGTTAAATAATAAAAATAATAAATTTTATTCACAAGTACCTTTTTGAATACCCTAGGGCACTGAACACAAATAAAAATAAAAAGGTGAAATGTGGTTCAAAAAACACATTTGTTCAATCAATAGGTTATTTGGCAATAAAACACTCTTCCTTTTAGGAAGCAGCAAATTGAAAAAAACAGCTACACAATGAGCTTTGTTCAGAGACAGTTTCTCTACAAACTAGCACTTATAAACAAAACAATCTCAGCCACATTTCTGTCAGAAAATAATTGCATAATTGCACGCCAACTTCCAGATTCAACGCCGACGTCAGGACTAATCAGCAAGATTACAAATGGCTACAAACCTTTCAACGAACTTTCTCTACGCCACATTCTGGAAGAGAAATAAATCAGTTAAACTACTTCCTGCTTTGAGTTTGCTTCCGGGTTCCAGCGTCCGGGTCTGTCACGTCATACCTATCATGACATCCTCTTGGATAAGAGGGAGAACATCTTCAACTTTAAAAATTAAGATGACCTTTTTTAAAAACTTTTTCCTATATTGAGCTCAATGCAGAATCTTCTTTCCTTTTTTTTTTCAATCTATGTCAGATCTGCAGAGTTCAATCCAGAAGGCCCTCAGTTAGCTTTTAAGTGCCTTTTAAAGCAGTGATGTCCTACCTTGGTCCTCAAGATCTACCACTCTGCCCGTTTTCCCGCTCTCCTTGCACTACTTGCTGCTGATGGATCAGGTGTGAGGAGATACTTGAGTCTGCTGATAAGCAGAAAGTAGTGCAGTAGATCCTGAGGACTAGGTTTGGGGAGACTAGTTTAAAAGAGTGTTAAGGCCCGTACACACCTGGACGAATTTCACGCGCGATATTCGCCGACGTTTAACGCCTCCTGACTAAACAAAGGGCACCAATGTGAGTGTGCACACCGACGCAAATAAACGCCACGTGTCAAAGCGTCACTTTTTAAAAAACGCCTCAGGTTCGTTTATTTGGTTTGACGCACCGCGTCAAAAACTATACAACCAATGAGAATGGCGCTTTGCACACGTGTCTGGAGCTTCTGAAGTTACAGTAAAACACAACTTGGGGGCGCTCAAATACAAAACTGCCTTTCTGAGCACACATACCAGCAAAGAAGATAGACGCCAATGTTTTCTTTGTATGATTCTGACAAGCGCGTAAATACTGGCTCTCTTCTTCTGAGTGAAAAGCGACCACCTTGTGTACAGGAGTATTTCTGTTTTACATTAAGCGCCATCTAATATCAGGGAATGAAATTGCATGTTGGCTCAGCTCATCGTCAGCAAAAATCGCCTGGGTGTGAACACAAAAGACGTGGCGAAAAACGCTGGCCAATAACGCCAGGCGAATATTCGTCCCGGTGTGTACGGGCCATTAGAGTTAGTATATTCATCAAATTCACAATTCTCTGTGACTTCCACAGTTAGATAGCAGTTTCCATCCAAAGATCTGCTGTCCGTGGACACAGTTTCAGTGAAATATCAAATTCTGTTGTATTCCCCCATATGTTGTGAATGGTGCCAATATAACTTTGACAGATGAGGAGGAAAAATAAAACAAAAAACGTTGAGCCTTTTTAAAACTCTAAAAGTTCAACTTAGTTATGCAACGCATGGTTGTTAGTTTTTGGTGCCGTTCTTTTTTCTTGAAATCCATTGGGTCTGAACAAGCCTTCTTCCTGTCCCGCTGGACTGCAATTAAGATGGTTGGAGTGATGTGGTGCCAGAGGCCTTTGTATGAGCTACTTCACACAGGTCCTCAGGGAAATCGCAAGTCATTACCTCTCCGAAACTCTTTCCGTCTCACTTTCTATACTGTCAGCCTCACTTTTGACTTTTTCTTTTTTGTTTCATCATTTCTTTTCTCCAGTTCTTTCTTCCCTATGTTTGTTGATCTCCCCTAACCTGCTGTTTTTTTTTTTTCCTTTTTCAAGTTGACTGACTTGTGCTGCAGCACCTGTAACTTATTCAAGAGCTATGCGGTTTAATTCCCATTGACATTGATTAGTAACTCTGCCACACGGCAAGGGTAGAACCCTATTGATTAACATGTTTCTTTCGGATTTCTCTCTCAACAGCTGATCCAAAGCTGTGGTTCATTAGGTGCTAGTGCAGACAGAAGAAGCTGATGAAGGGAGGTGTAAGGAGAAAGAGGACAAAGACATTGAAAATTAAACAGAACCTTATGTGTTACTTCATAACTATTCAAATGCATTTGTGCAGGAATGAGAAAGTGCTTGTGAACAAGAATTTGTGAAACATTCCACTTATGTAAGACTTTAAGGAATTCTTTATTTTACAGAAAGCATAGATGTCTTTGTTGTTTAACCCTTGCATTGGAGCTGTTGCTGGGGACTCTAAAGACAACACATGCTCTATGACCTACCGTAGTTCTTTGCACCACTATGAAAACACTTTGCCATGGTGAAGTGTGGCAAATCAGGGCAATGCTGCTTTTTTTCCGCTACAGAATACACAGGAATTACATTAATTGCATCAAAGGTGGAAGAGCTACAGTGATCAAAAGATTGTCAACAATGGAGCTGAAGCTCTGGTGTTAAAGGGTTAAACGGTAATCTAATTCAAGTTCTGTTCCAATCTGCACTAAACACAAACAATTTCGGTTTTATGTGGTGAATATTCTCCAAGGTTTTTTGACATCCTCTTTGCTCATATCCTTATGCCATCCATCCATTAATCTTCCTCCGCTTATCCGGAACGGGGGCTTGGGGGCAGCAGTCTAAGCAGAGATGCCCAGACCTCCCTCGCCCCAGCCACTTCCTCCAGCTCCTCTGGGGGGACCCCGAGCCGTTCCCAGGCCAGTTGAGAGACATAGTCTCTCCAGCGTGTCCTGGGTCTTCCCCGGGGCCTCCGCCCATTGGGACATGCCCGGAACACCTCCCCAGGGAGGCGTCCAGGAGGCATCTGGACTAGATGCCCGTCCTACCTCAACTGGCTCTTTTCGATGTGGAGGAGAAGCGGTTCTACTCCGAGCTCTCCTGCGGGTGACCGAGCTTCTCCCTACGGAGTCACCCTATGGAGGAATCTCATTTCAGCCTCTTGTATTCAAGACCTCTTTCGGGCATGACCCATGACCATAGGTGAGTATTGGAACAAAGATCGACTGGTAAATTGAGAGCCTTGCTTTTTTGCTCAGCTCTCTCTTCACAACAACAGACCGATACAGCAACCACATAACTACGCTCGCTGCCCCGATTCACCTGTCAATCTCATGCTCTGATCTTCCCTCACTCATGAACAAGACCTCAAGATATTTAAACTCCTCCATCTGGGGCAGGGACACTCCACCCACCGAGAGATGGCAAACTACCTTATATGTTTATGGTATATTTATAACATTTGAGTGTGTGTGGACAGGCCCCGCCCCTTCTAGATTTGTATTACATCTGAACCTGACTGTAATGATAAACATCCAGCAACTTGATGCTTTATGATGCTTCATGGTTTTACCCCCCCCCCCCCATATTCACCCTCCTATACTATCCCCCCCTATCTAACATCCCTCTCTCTTCTTCCCTCCTTTCCATTTCCGTCCAGTCCAACACAAAAGATTTTCAAATATGATTAAAATGAACAAAGTTTAGCCTCGATTACAAAAGGGGTTTATTCAGACATACCTCTGGTTTGTCAGAAGATTCTTAACCCGTTGTTGTTAAAGTAAAATATGTCCAACACAAGAGGCCTTCAGCTCTCATCTGTCTGCCCAGCTCTTGGACAGGACAAGTTAAAAAAAAAAACATTAAAAAAACTACCTCATATCCTTATGTTTTACCAGAATTAATAAATAACATTAATTACAAGTCACTGTGTGATATTACTTTTAGTTCAAAGGGGATATGATCTGCATTACGATTCAAGTTGTACATCCTTGCATCTTGATACATGCAGAATTCAGATTTTTTTTGCATTTAATGAAGTCAAGTCAACTAATTGGTTTTTCTGTCCTCTAGATAGTAAATGCTAATAGATACTAATGTTGAGTGAGACATCACATCAATGGATTTTGATATCCAGATGCCTGTTGGCAGATCCAGAAAAGTTCAAATGAAAAGGACTAGAAGCAACCGTTCTTATCCATGTTACAAGTACATTTAAAAAATGTAGTTCCTGTTATTAGCATATCCTAGATGTTTCGTAAAAATCTTAATTTGAAGGAGATATGTAGAAACCTACGGGAAAGTCTGTGCAAACCTATTATTTTGTCTTGGTGCATGTGTGTGACTCAAAACCTATACAGTTGAATAGATGCACTTGCACACTAATTGGAAACTTATCTTTCTTAAACACACACTGACCGTCAATGACCTTCACCACCTGCTAATTGGCAGGACAGTTTTAGCTTTTACCAGACTGCAGTCAAATGCCTGTGCATAAGTATGTGTGTGGGTGTTTGTGCGTATGCCTGCAAAGATTTCATATAGAGACCTTGAGGAAACACCTGCATCCGTGCCCCATGCCAATTACCCCACTTAAGCCGTTCAAAATCTCTTTTTAAGCCTCCTCCATCTAGAAGTACCACTTACTGAAACCTCTTCTTCCTCCTTTTTAGTCTGTCCATACCCTCATACATCCAGTTTGACAAAATCTTTTGACTTTTTTCCCCAAGTGGAGCCATTGCTCCTCCACACTGAGAGAGGCCAGTGTAGGTGGCTTTAAAATCTCTCTCTCCTGGATGCCACCTTGAGAAGGCATTACAGACATGTCCCACCATGAGGATTCCCCGGGTAAGACCCAAGAAGGGACCGTCTCTGGGAGCCCCTTGGCGTTCCACCCGCACAGAAAGTTTCTGTTGAGAAGGAAGTCTGAGCATGTCTGCTTAGACTGCCATTCTAGATAAGTGGTAGATGATGGATAGAATGACTGTTTCAAGTGTGCTTGTGGGGAAAAAAATGTGCACAAGTATGCATATTTGTAAGCAAATAACGAAATTAAAGAAATGAGTTTGAAGTTCATATTCCCCTGAATTTTCAAAAACAAACTGCAGTACAGACTCCTTTTAATTTAAAGCCTTTTTTTTTAATTCCCTCATTGAAAGTTACTCTCTGGTGTTCATGTGGGTGCTTGTGCCATTGCTTACATGCTGTTTATAAAGGCCAATTCCTGGATGTCCAGAGTGTTCCAGATAAGGTAAATTGAACTGTTCTGAATAGCGCCATATAATGGATTACTCTGCCTGCAACAGCAGAAAAATGTTGGCTTCATGGAGCAAGTAGTAAAACAAAATGCTGACCACTCACAAACAATCTGTTGTCATCAAAAATATAGCAAATGGTGTCGAATGAAAGGGGGAATAAGTAAAGATATGTCTTCTGCTTCACTCCACACTCTCTGCCTTTCACCCTTGCCCACTGGCCAGAGTGTGGGCCTTAAATCGCCCCTTCAAGAATACAAGGCACTAGTCAGACAGCAGTACTTCTCTGTTTTAATCACTTTTATCAGAATGGTGTTTGGTTGTTTTGATTGCTTCTCGTGCAAAGAGGTTAAATACCCACTCCAATCTTGTTTTTTTTTTTTAATATATTTTAAAAGCGTTCCCAGTGGTCTTTTAATTATGGTTATGCCATTTTTTGCCAAAATAAAAAAAAAAACTCTCTTGTTGTCTTGGACATAGTTTCTCCAAAGCGGTAGGAATTCATTTGTGATCCACCTTTGAGTTTTGGCAGAAGCCTCCCCCCTCTTCACATTATATGTCTGTTCACATGCTCTCCTGTTAGCTTACAGACCCTCACACTTCCAACTTAACACTATGGGTGCAACAAAAATGGTGAGAAACATTGGAGCTAATCAGCTGTACGGTTTGGAGTCAGATTCCAGCTCAGATGAGGAAAACAAAGATGAGCATGGATCTTTTTGTCTGCCAGTGGATGTATCAGAATAGAGTGGAGCAGGAAGCTTGTGGCCTGATGAAAGTAGCTTTTACGTCACATCTACAAAGTTTTTAAACTGCATTTTTTTGTCTGCTCCTGATTCACAATGATTTGAATAAAGACATACTCAGAAATTTTTAACCTTAAGTGTATTTGTAAATGTCCTTCATTATGAGAAAAATGCCATGAGAACATGTTAAAAACACCAAAGACAGGATGTTTATCAGAGTGGGTCATTATAGTGCCTGAACAAGCAAGGACCCTCATCCACAAAAGCCCCTATGGGACTTACAGAAAAAAAAAAACACAAAGAGAAGTGTCAGCAAGCAGGTGGTCTGCAGAGATTTTCATCTGTTCTTTTGGTTTGAATGGGCAAGCAACTCTAAAAATATCTATGCATTAGTTTGGTTTAAATTGCTCGTTTGGAGGCAGTACAAACCTGAACTTAGCAGAAAGTACAACAAGCAAAAAAGTAAAAGCATCCTGTCCTTGTAAAGTTTTGCTAGCAATATAATATTACCTTTTCTTTCCAACTCAAAGTAGATAATTACGTTCTTCACTCCCCGTGGTTTGCTGGTTTGTACATTCACGCTCTCATTAATCCCAACTAGGGTTCAATAGCAAGTAAAATGAGACTCCAGTTTTCAAGTAGATAAGAATTTCCTTGTTCACAAAGTGGGGCTATAAGAAAACTGATGGTGCCATAATGTGAAACAGCAAAACGGAAAAAGGAAGAAAAAGTTCTTGTTTATCTTGTTGCAAGTTATCATTAAATACCAGAATGCTCAATTTGTCCATTTCCACGATATTTTTCCTGAGTTTTACAGCCACATTTGCATGAACGCATTAATCACGACAGTAAAATAGCTTCATGTTAATTGATTGCTTTAACGGGTTTCCCCTCAGAAACAGCAAACGATCAAAGTCAGTGCAGCAAAGCCTGCTGCAGTGGTTTTCCCCATGAGAGAAGGAAAACATTACACATCGCTTCCTCTCTCTTTGAATTATTCAGTTGTACCTCAGGCCATTGTCTATTGATGTTCCCTTAACACAAGCCGCATCTACCCCCCCCCCCCCCCCCCTTTCAATAATCATAGCTTTATCATGTGGATGTGTCTGGTTTAGTATTCATAGCAGGGAAGGTTCAACAAAGTGGAGTGAGCACTGATTCAATTGGATAACCTGACCCATATGTTGTAAAACAATATAGTGTAATTAGAATCCTCTGGATGAATTTAAATGTGGTAATCATTTTATGGAAGCATGGCAGCTAATACTTTAGGACTTTATTATTAGAGCACATTAAATTATACACTCTGCCTGCTGGCTCAACATATGTTCTATTTAAGTGCACAAAGTGTAAGTGAGTGACTGAAATGTTAAATATTTGAGTAATACAAGTCATCCACGCAATCCAACAGTGTAATACAATTTTGATTTATACACACCAAAATAAGAAGGTCCTAATATTTAAACAGAAACAGATTACAGACCAGCAGGTTTTCTGTGTTACTGTATTTTGTGCACTATTTATAAGGCACACTTAAAAACCTCAAATACAAAAGGGGTTTATATAAATACACACCTTGTGTGTCAGAAGATTCATAACCCCCCTCTTGGAACAGTAAAATCTGTCCAACACAAGAGGCCTTCAGCTCTTTTCTGTTTGCTCAGCTGTTAAACAGGACAAGTTAAAATAAAGAAGAAGAACGAGTATGTTTGGTTAACGTGTAGCAGTGTTGGACTGTTCTTCTTTATGTGTTACTAACAAGGTTGGAGTTAAAAAGTCAAAGTAACATTTGTTTTACCAGTATCTGTCTGGTTTTTTTACATGTCGCAAACCAGGTTGGGAGTTATAGGTATTGTGAATACATTAATCCAGCTAATACTGCTAAGATCTAGCATGCTACGAATAAGTTCTAGAGTCATAGTTACTGTGTAAAGTCTGACTGACTGATGGACTTATCTCTGACTCTTGTCTTGCTTTAAGCTACGTTACACTGACCTCTGCAACGCACATACAAATGACCAGTTTCAATGAGTCTAGGGAAATACGTGTTTTGGGCTTCCTTGGTTAAAAACTCTTGCTTGTTCATGCTCTATATACTAATTGTGCGCCCATGGAATGCATGTTGTCAGTCAAACCAGGTTCAACTTTGACCAACCAGGGTCAAAGTGGGTATTTGGTTGTGACGTATGGATGGCATTCCCTTTACTTCACAGTCATTTCACTTCATTTTGTCACAGAATTCCATGACACCAAGTCTTTCATATATCAGAATAGAGCGGGAATATCAGAGTAGAATAATGATTTGCGAGATTTGAACTGCTTTGACATTTCGCACCAAGCCTATTCCAACTGTAGGTGTTGGATATGCGCTAGTAAACAGTGCAAAAATGGTAGTTCGGTGTGAACACCATGGGCTTAATGTACATTTAAGAAACACCCTCTCGAATGTGCATCACATACCTGGTGTGTCAGTAGCTTTATAGTTTGGTGCATCTTATAAATGACATGATTCAGAAAATTGATCGTTGACAGTGTGCCTTGTAATCTGGTGCACCCCATGGTGTGTAAAATATTGTATTTTTAAACCCTAAATTTTTCAACATTTAACAGAACACAAGAGTCAACTCTCCACCCACTGAAAACAGGGTGATTCAGATAAATCTAAACGTGTGTGTGGGTTACTTAAACTGTGAGCATCTTTTTTATTTTAATGGCCTGTGCTTCATTGTGAGGGAGCAGCTGTGATTCAGGATGTCTCTCAGCAGGTACAAAGCCCACACACACGCCGGACAGGAAATTACAGCTTTACCTGGGCCAGCACTCACCTGTGCACCATACTGACTCAGTGCCCCCTGCCCGGTGGGCGAGTAAGCCTCCAAAACAGTTGCATATTGCATCGTTTTTTGTTATTTTATGTAATCCTCTCATCTCTTATTTTTCTAATGTTAATATATATATTTTTTTACATTTACACTGGCCCTCTGCATGTGTCACCAGGATTCTCTTTGAGACCAAAAAAAAACACAAGAAACCACAACTTTCAGGTCTCAATTATTGTAAATTCTAAAAATATTTGTATTATTTATTATACTGTATTTTGTTTCCAATCTTTCACTGAACCCCCTAATACTTTTTGTTTTATTGTATTCAATTAGGTGACATATGCTACATATTGCATTAAATTCAGGATTCATTTTCCTAAGCAATATGCATGATTAAAAAAGAGGCTGTGAAAATAACAATGTTAATTTTTTTGGCAATTGTATTTTATTTTAATTTGTGTTTTTGTTTTTATTTTTCTTGTTGGTAAAAAAAAAAAGCTAAACCTTACTTGTACCAGCCCTTCCAAATGCCCGGCACAATAGTGTTTTGCTTTTTGAGCAGAAACTGGAATCACAGATGACCACGTTATTAGTGCCGTTGCTTTAAAGAAGGGGTGTCAAACTCATTTTCGCCAAGGGCCACATCAGCATAGCGGCTGTCCTCAAAGGGCCAGATATAACCTATACATGTAACTAAATGTAATGAAATATAAATGTAACTACTCCTTAATGTTAAATTACTATTTATTTATTATACCTTTTTAAAGTGACAATTACAGTTGCATAGAAAACATATGTTTGCTTGTTATTCTAGCATAAAGTCTTTTACATTTGATTCTGTCAGGTTAGGTTATATGGACAGTGTTTAAGTCATGTATAGTTGTCCAATCCCATATTTCAAGTCAAATTCCCCCTAGATATGAATAAATACACAACAATTTTATTTTTTATTTTAAGAAATTAAACACTTTTATGCTCTCGGGGGCCACATAAAATGACATGGAGGGCCACATTTGGCCCCCGGGCCTTGAGTTTGACACATGTGCTTTAAAGAGTCCCAAATTGAATATACAGGAAACAGCACATTGGGCTGAAAGATTATTAGTTTGTTTTGTTTTTGTTTTTAATAGATGATTGGAAAAGCACAAAATAATGTTGATATAAAATAGAGCAATGACAACATGGGATCTGTCAAGTAGAAAACAAGAAGATAGTTTTAAAAAGCGGATTGAAATTGTTTGGCACCTAAAAGGTTTAAGGATTTTTCACAATTAAAGCACAAAATGTGAAATAAAGAGTTACCAAAATAATATTCAGTATAACATGTGACTTCCTTTTCTGTCTTCTTTCCTCATTACAGCAAAAATGACGCTAAAGTTAATCAAGAACTCACTCCATGTCATTAAAACCCGTCTAAGTAAATTACTAGCTCATCTTACTTACATTTTGCCATTGGATAAAATATAGCTTTCATATAAAGATCCTGGGCTTCTTGCTCTATATTTTAGGATCTTGAAGGCCCCCTCCTGCTCCAGGTGTTCTTGAGCAGATAACCTTGGAGCTCTGTGAGCTGCTTGGAGTCGCTGCTACTCTGTGTGAGAGTGGAAGACTGCCAACCTCTGCTTGGGATTTTGGGCGCACATTTGACTGTCAACCCCTCATCCTTAAGAAGAGGAAGATGACGCTCCTCAGCAAAAAATAAATGGTGGTCTGCTGCGAATGGATCACATCTGAGTCATTGCTTTAATGTAATGTTAATAGTGCAGCCCATGAGTCTATGAAAGCACATGTGGTTCATGGTCTTGTGTTATTTTTCCATTAAATTTGGCTTCTATGTGTTTTGTTCTAATGAGAAAAAACTTCAACCCATTGAGTCATTAAATATTTTTATGTTAAGGGCATAATGTACACTTTTGTTATATTTCTACCTAATTTATTTGTTAGAATTAACAGTCAAGGTCTTCTGAGAGACTTTACCACCTACAGATATAGCAGCTTTTTATTAATATTATTTGTCTCATCCCACTATCTGTCAGGAAAATGGATTAAAAGATAACAGGGAGTTGGGGGAGTGTTTGACCCTTTGTTTATTATGTAGCTTTATGTTAGTTTGTATCTTCTCAACACACATAACTACAATGGTTAAAAATGTCAACTTTTTACTCCTCTTAACCTTTCTTATTGGTAAACAAGAAAACAAGTATAATAATTACACTTTGGTTGCACAAAGCATCAGAAGTCATTACTTCTGTTGGCATTGAGTCATTTTCCAAGGACTTCTGTTCAGTAGTTCAGCATTTCTAACTAAGTTCTCACAGACACCATGCCTTCTCTAAAGTTTCCCAGCTGTGACACCTTTACAGTGTTACACAGAACTGACTTCAAAACATCTCACCTCTCATTTTCAGCGGCTTTGGACTCCGAATTGTTTAATTCCAAGAAAAGAGAATTAAAGAAAAGAGTTGCGATAAGGTAGTAGCCTCAGGTGGCATGTTAGAGTCTGTGACATCATCTGGACTTCAATCTGTACCAGGAAAAGATCTCAAATTAAAGGTGATATCTGCAGAGCCTGGCTGAGGTGTTTTAATAGTTCAGCTATAAGCTTAAATACATTCAAAGGCTCCGCGGAAAATAGTTAGTTGGATAGCCATATAAAAATATGACCTTCAATTAGCTTCTAAGCTGGAAGCCACCGTCTACCTTCTTCAGATATGTGGCTTATTTTGACAAAAAAGGGGGAACCACGGAAACCTTTTCTTTTCTTCCGAACACAATCTAAGAAACAAGTTGGATCTGACCCACCAGACCCAGTGCTTGTCATGAATGTTACCTTATCCAGAACACTGCTTGTGGACATATGACTAAATGTTGTTATAAAGTTTTGATATTGTTTTTGTTTTTTTATAACTACTTTTTTTTTTTTAGAAAACAATTGCATAAACTCCAGCAGACTTCCAAGGAGAAACACCTTCTAAGAAAAACAATCAAATCAAGCCTGTGACTTTTTAAAATTGTTAAAAAATGCAACAATTTTAACTAAAAATTTGACATTTTCTGATGTTTCAGTGCCGTTTGGTCTGAATCCAATTTATAACATAGGTTATTTTTGTTTAGTAGCCCATTTATTATTGTTTAGTGGATAAATATGTATAGTTGTATGATTTTTTTTTCTCCTAAATATTGTATTACGGTAAAAAACAAGCCCGATTTTAAATTAAAAAAATAAAACAGAATTGATGACATAGATTTTTTTAGGAATCTTTTTCAAAATTGCCAAAAGAATGCATGTTGTTTATCATGCACTCTGTATGTTTAACAGACTGAGCTACAGTTCTTGTCTTGAGGCTGCAAAGTATGATCTCTAACAGTCTTTCAGCAACCTTCCTTTGCTTTCTGTCTGATCAAAGCCTCCGCTGAGCAGCCCCCGCTGCTGCAGGTCTCTGCCCTGGCTTCTCCTTTCTCGATGTAAAGAAGAACAAAGTCAGGCTGGGGAAGGACATACAAAGGAGAACAGAGGGGGAGAAAGGGAAACTTGAGAGGCAGGCGAGAGGGATGGGCCATGCTGGGAGGTCAAGTTTGATAAGCACTTCAGATCTCCTACAGCAAAGCAAGAAAATCTGGCTCAGCTGAACTAAAGGAGCTATGTGGAGGAGATAGAAGCAAAAGGTTTGACAATTGAGACTTAAGCAAAGGGATCCGATTCAGCAGTTTCAGGTCACCAATTCTAGAGATCCATGTGCTAAATTGTGTATTAAATAACTTCATAAAACATCCCCTTTTATCTGTTATATCAGCATATGTTTGTCTGAGTTAGAGATTGTCAGCGGACAAATGTAAACATCCATGCAGATGTATGTGTCAGTTTTCATTGGCCATTGCACACACAGACAATTTGAATATGCTGTGTTTGTGCAAGCTGGGGTACTTGGAACAACATTGAAAGCTGCTTTGTACACTTTCCCAGCATTTTTTGGTAAACCATTTCTACATGGACGGTTCTTTCATCCAAGAAATCTGTTCCAGAATTATGTATTTGAAATTTAAAAATCCCTTTGATCAAAATTATACACCAAATGTGTGGATTCCGAAAAAAGTTTGGGAAATTTCCAACTGAAATGTACGGAGCCCCTAAAGGGCCATGGATGAAAAAAAAAAAAAATGGAGGAAAAAAAAATTTTTTTTTGAGTAAAAAAATTTTTTTTTTTAAGTAAAAAAAAAAGAAAAACTAACTGGTGCGCACCAGTTAGTTTCAGGTGCGCACCAGTTAGTTGCAGGTGCGCACCAGTTAGTTTCAGGTGCGCACCAGTTAGTTTCAGGTGCGCACCAGTTAGTATCAGGTGCGCACCAGTTAGTATCAGGTGCGCACCAGTTAGTTTCAGGTGCGCACCAGTTAGTTTCAGGTGCGCACCAGTTAGTTTCAGGTGCGCACCAGTTAGTTTCAGGTGCGCACCAGTTAGTATCAGGTGCGCACCAGTTAGTATCAGCAGATATCAGATAGTTGACCTGCTTGCTTCTTGTGCACCAAGTAGCTACAGTTTTCTTTAGAATGGCTGAAGTTGAGGATATGGACCTTGTAAACCTTCTGAAAACACAAAATATTACTGACAATGCCATCAAAAAGATTGTGGAAGACAAGGTAAGCTACATTACGGCTGTTAATATTTGATACTAACTGGTGCGCACCTGAAACTAACTGGTGCGCACCTGAAACTAACTGGTGCGCACCTGATACTAACTGGTGCGCACCTGAAACTAACTGGTGCGCACCTGAAACTACTGGTGCGCAACGCTGAGACGACTGGTGCGGCACCTGAAACTAACTGGTGCGGCACCTGAAAACTAACTGGTGCGCACCTGAAACTAACTGGTGGCGCACACTGATACTAACTGGTGCGCACCTGAAACTAACTGTGCCGCACCTGAAACTAACTGGTGCGCACCTCGAACTAACTGGTGCGCACCTGAAACTAACTGGTGCGCACCTGAAACTAACGGTGCGCACCTGTTAGGTTTTTGATCTTTTTTTACTTAAAAAAAATTTTTTTTTACTCAAAAAAAATTTTTTTTTCCTCCATTTTTTTTTTTTTTCATCCATGGCCCTTTAGGGGCTCCGTAGAAATGACTTTTGGTGAAAATAACTATTTAAAGTTTATTTTGGAAAATAGATGAATGTTTGTTTCAGTTTAACGGCAAAATAAGGAACGGAATTTTGTTTTTCACACTGAAAAATAGTTAGTGGAGTTTAACTTAAGAATTCTTGGTGTTTTTCATTTGTGGTTAGGGGTCGAAATCTAAGCCTTAAACTGTGACACTGTCAGCACCCTTATAGCTCCTCAATCTTTCATTCTCCAGTGTCACTGTCTATTGTTGTCACTGTCATTGTCTGTCTTTGTCTGGGTTATTTTGTCTTTCAAGTCACTAAGTTGGACAAAGATAAGGTGTGTGGGTGTGTGGGTGTGTGCATGTGTGCGTGGTTGTTGAGACTCTCAAGTTCATGGAAAGTGTAATCCTTCAATGAGTGGCAGGAATGCTTCAGACAACTATATCAAGATTTTTAAACAACATTTGCTGCTGTCAAACTATTGTTCACCAGGTGTATCCAGGTACTGATAAGAAAACCATAAGCCTCAATCTAAAAGTGCATAAAGTGTAAAACAGAAGGTCGTTGGAGGTGACAGAAGACAGTGAATGGGAAAATATAAAGAAATATATAGAAAAAGAGAGCAAAAATGTTCTCCTTGTGTATGCGTGGCTCTTCTCCAGGCACTTCGGCTTCCTCCCACAGTCCAAAAATATATATTAGATATTTAGTGAATTGAATTGATTACACTAACACGTCCCAATATGCATGTGTCAGTGTGAGGGAGTAATTTGTACCCCGCCTTTGCCCAACACTAGCCAGGACAGATTCTGGCAACCCTGTGACTCCACAAGGGAAGAAAATGGATGGATGTGGTGGAGCATTATTGTCCATGAACAGAAAGTTGGGGGTGTGCTGGTAGAACTGGGGGAGGACGGTGGGTTATATGATTTCTCTGAGGTAAGAACGTGCAGTGACTGGATCGTCTACAGTAACTAAATTGGTTTTGCTCTGACTGGAGATGGCTGCTCAGACTGCTGCACCTCCTCAAACAAAACAAACCTTGGAACCAAGTTGACCTCGGCATATCACTCACCTTGCCTTCTCCAGCAATGCTGACTACCATTATCATTTATGTGCAAGGTGATCCGACACTCATCAATGAACAAGACGATAGACCATTGCTGCATTGTCCAGCTTCCATGGTCTTGAGTCAGCTGGTGTCAGTGGAGTCCTCTTCAAAGATTGACTGGCATTCAAGTCAAAGTGGTGGAGTTGGTTGTGAATAGTTTGTGTGGTAAGCCTAGAACCGTTCACAGGTAAATGGGCCTGCAGCTGTGTGGCATTTGGAATACAATGTCTGAATGCAGAGGTCTTTTAGTACTTTGTGGTCTGTAATTTGTGGGGCCCCAACCCTGAATCTGTCACAAAATTTGCCAGTAGTTCTGTGTCTTAAAGCAAGTCTGCTGATGACACTTTGAGACATACCAAGTTCTGTCTACTACCAACCCAAAGGCACGTCATGTCCTGGTGGTGCTGCTCATCCATTAGGCGACAACTTGTGTTCATGGCTGTTTGAATGATGAACCTGGAATGACTTACTGGCAAAACCAGCTTAATATTCCCACAGAGTGCATTGATGCCACTGAAAAGGTTTTTCTTTAAGAATTGTTTGGTTTGGATGTGTCTCTATAACCCCAACACAATTGCCTCCATATCCCCAAAATCTGGGAAGTGAAACAAAAACTGTGGAAGAAGGAGGAATACAATGCTTATCCTTCAGAAAGGTAAAAATTGGTCTAAAACCAGTTTGTATTTTACCCAATTAAAGAGCATTCAAGCTATGATGACAGTGTGTTAGAACTGATAGACTATTAACAAAGTACCTGTTTGACAGAAAATGCACCGAACAACTTTTCATGTAGAACCATCAAGCGGTGAACACTGCTGTCCCTGTGACATCTACCTGCTAAGTGTTTTAGGACTAATGTTCAGCCTGACTCTTAATTTTGTGTTCCATTCGTTAATTGAAGCTTTTGCTTCTCTTGACAGTTGCAGCTGTTATTCAAGCGTCTTAGTGGACTCATGGGATTAATGATGAGTTTCAAGCAGATGGGTAAAGAATGACCTTTTGAGTTACGGTCAGAGACTATGTCACAAACACTATATAATATATTATAAACCTGCTATGCAGCGCAGGTTATAAACACGGCACTAAAATGACTAATTCATGAGAAAAAGTTAAACACATGCAAACTGGTCAATGAGATGCAGCTCAGCTATTTGAAAAATTTAGGGACGTTTCCGAATGTCATCCTCCAAAGTCTCATTAGTGACTTAGTGTTTAGCATGTCTCCTCCCCTCAGTGTTTGCTGAACTTCTTCCCTTCCAAATTGTCACTTCTCTCCTTTACTCAATCGTTCCTCCAGTCCCTTGTGTCAGCAGCTGTTAAGAGTTGCTTTTGTCTGTTCTTCAGGGCTCATTGTCACAACAACAGATGTGTTCTGGTTGTCCACCAGTCTAGGACCGGAACCGCCTGTAATTTTGAGCGACATTTGGTCTTAACTTCTTCTAATAATGACTGAAAAAGAAAGGCTTAAATAATTAAGTGATTATTTAACATGTTTGTGTTTCTCTGTGAAGTGGTTTGTAATATAATAGACCTGTCCAATTAAACAAATACATAATTTACAGTAATTGCCCAATTTAATGCTCGACAGCATGCAAACTCATTATTTGTTGTTTTCTTGATAAAATCTTCCTTAGTTTTGCGCTTTATCAGTAGCAGATATTCCCATAAGGTGAGCAAAATCATTTTCATACACATGAGGAACTCAGAGCCCCGGCAAACTGTCTGGCTAATTGAATTGGCTCGGCAGAAGAATGCTGTGTCAGCACAAAGGTTTTGCTGTTGCTGTTGAGAAGCAGTCAAACTTAACATGGTTTCCCTGTAGACAGAGGTGTATCCACCTGCTCACTCTGCAGACGTTCGGGACAGTGAAGCCATCCCGTTTCTGACAGCTTCAGAGTGTTACTTCTCTTAGCTGCTTTTTGCCATTCCCACCTTTTACATGTTAAGCCATTTTGCTAACCCCTGGTCTCCTTGGCTCTAGGGGCTCTCTTTGTCAAAGACAAAAAAGTAAGAGAGGAAAAAATGCTGGGGAAAAAAGAGGTAAAGTGCTGCAAGAATATATCGCTTGTTTACTTTAATGAGGGACGAATAAAGTGTGTGGTCAGATGACCCATTAGCTTGATTACTTCGATGATTTAAGTCTAGATTTTTGGTTCACTGTCTATTGGCTGACCATGATGTAACCAAACCCTGGCCTTTCTTTTTTAAGAGAAAAATAACAGGACATACTAGTTAAATTGTAAACTGACCTAACGATAGTTACTTTTTTACTTAAGCTTTTTTTTTTTTTTTTTTAAGGGAATTGAACTCAGAAATCAAACAATTTCCCATTTATCCTTCCCATTTGTTGTTGGGGGTCTTAGAAGACAGCCATTGTTGATATGGCAAAAATGAAATCCTGTGGAGCTCTTTGGAAAACTCTGAGGTGATTTCACTGCAGGCTGGTCCAAATTCTACGTAAAAGATATGATAGTCTAAAGGAATTTTTGGATTAAAGGTGTTTTAAGAATTCAATATTATGAAAGATAAGTCAAAATGTGTCCTTTATTACAAATTACAGTTTGATTTAAGAAATGTTATTTTAAGACATCATCTGTTATCTGAATAATAAAAACTTGCAGAATATAAAAAAGAAAATGTTTGCTTTGCTTGCTGTAAGGCTTGAGGTTGAAGACAGAAAATACCAGTAACAATAAACGTCATGATCATAATAATCATTATCACAATTGTTGAGTTTTTATTCAGAGTGACTATGCTAAATGTTTCTTGTATTGTCCATTCGGGTCAGGAATTATGCTGTATAAGACTCCATCAGTTAATAGGTATTTATAAAATAAAATCAATATAAAGCACAGTCTTTACTGCAGTTTTCAACACTGAATAAAATCACAAAATACTAGCAACAAGGAAAGCTGGGAAGCAGACAAAGTCAAATTGACCCAGAGCTAAAAAAACATTGTAATAAAAAAGAAAAGAAAAACTGTGTTAGAGGAGAGCATGCATAAAAATATAAACAAGATAACATCACAATTGAAGTAGATTAAATCTGTAAGTATTCCCAACAGAAATTCCAATTTAAATTTAAAATTATTCACATTCAATACAAACACTACAATGTAAACAAATGATTTTAATAACTAAAAAGCAAACACACCCGTGGTGGATAAGAAGTTACCGCAAGGTAATTTTAAATATTAAAAAAAAAAAAACCTTAAGCAACAGTATAGATTGGAACTATTATTTTTGTTTTATTCTTCTTGATTCCAACCAGAGGGATTTTTTATCTAGAAACATTTGGAGAACTGGGGGTTTGGTAAACTCTTTGACTGAGCGGGTGGGCTGAGTGTGGCTCAGCTCGGTTCTGCTCAGTCAGTGCTTATCCTTCAGTCTGCTGCTTTACATCCAGCAGAACATCCCTTTCTCACCTCAGGCTCTGCTCTCACCTCTGTTACTCAGCTGTGGTGGCCATTCACACTTGGACTGTGAAATCGCACTTTTTGCAACACGCCACGCTCTGTCCCTCCCTCCCCCCATGTCACTGAATTCAAATTGATGGACAATGCAGTCATCAAGATCTCCCTCAACAGTAGCAAGTTTTCTCATTCCCTAGTCCCCATACATCTGATTAATCATGTATCCAAATATCTGCTTTTTTAACATTTCAGTTTAATTTTAAAATGTGCAAAACCTCTTTCGTTGCACTGAAAATAGCAGCTTTATTCTTTTGTTATTGCATGTTTAAAATACATTTCCCACTGATGATAATGGGGCTTCTGCTTCTCCCAGCTGCTTGTAAGTGAGCCTAATGTCTGGTGTGAAAGTTGATCAGTAAATGTAGTAAGTGAAGTTTTTTTAGTCTGTTTAACATCATTAGATGTTTTTGACTTATGGTACAAAATCTGCTATGAATTTATCAACATTTTGCCACAAACTAAACTTGCAATGGTGCACGAGTCTCCTTAGGAAACAGGCTTTGGGGCAGTGTAGTGTGGACAGAAAGAAGGAGGGAAACTTGATTTTATTTGAACCAGAAACCTAGTAAAATCCTACAAATGTTTTTTGTTGTTTTTTTAACAGTGTTTTTGAATATAAGTTCATTGTTGATTTGTGCACTGTGCATTAGTGATTTTTAGCAGCTATTTTAATGCTGGATGTGAACAACATCTTCTATGTTAAATCACAATGAATGGTTATTAATCAGATAAAATTTTATTTGAGGTCACTTTACTGACATATTGCCAGAAAGAGAAATTAATTTTGTGTTTGTTTGTTTGTTTTGTTTAATTATAAATAGCATGTGTTAAAATAGTGAGGACTAAAAATGTCATATATAAATAAAAAACTTGGATCAATTAGAATTGTAAATCTGCTTGGAAAAGGGAGAACTGTCAGGGTATTTTGACAAGTCAGACCTTCAGATTGGTTTAGCTTATTTTTACTCAATATTCGTCTCTTTAAACAATACTAAATCAAGTACTGTATTTTTTTGAGTAAACAATAATTTCAGTTTTTTTACATAGTTTGACTGGGGGTGTGACTTATACTCAGGTACAGCTTATATGTTATTTTTTTTAAAACAAATAGCAACAACGTCTCGGGGTCACTGTAGGTTTGTTTATCAGTATTTGCTACTGACAGCAACACAGTCTGAGCAGAGAAGAAGCACCACTCAGTCTTACGCCATGCTCGGAGAAATTAGGATGAAATTAATAGATTTATTGATATAAAGTGGTATAAAGAGACTTGTTAGCATGTTCTTCATGCTATGGTTATCTGAAAATTTGATGTTGCGTTAATATACTAGACTACCGCTTTGTTTCATGAAGCAAAATTCTTCATGATTTTAGCTTCAAGGTTGTAAAGCGTGCATATATTTAGTCTTTTAAAAGTGTGAATTATACTCCAGTGTGACTTATAGTCTGAAAAATATGATAGTAATAATTGAAATCTCTGCTCCACCAGTTATTTAGAAACCTTTTTATGATCAAAAAATACTTTTTACATTTTTTAATGTTCTCACCATTGAATCCAGCAAATCTAAAATCGGGTTGTTGCTGGGCAGCTTTAGTGTTCTGCTGCTCCATGATGCTGTGAAAGATAATGAACCACATTTAAGCCATTAGTGAACAAAGTGGAACCACTGTTTCCCTGATGTCTGCTGATACTTTGAAAAATATGCAGCACATAAAGGCATCATATACCAGCTCTGTGCTTAAGCTTCTGTGAACATTATCATTTTTTCCCCAGAATCTGTTAATGTTCTTGTGTGTTTTGTTTCATCTGTAAAGTGACTCAGCATCCTTTTGCTTTTTTTTTGCTATAATTTTCCAGCAAATCTGACAGACTTGGACATTGTGGCCACAGTTGGGTGCTTGAGAACTGGTAAAGGCCTGGAAGCTCAGAACCCAGAGGACACACAGCCGCGTGATGCAGGATCCGCTATGACAGCACTAAGTCTGACGTGCATATCTGCTGACAGCGAGACAAGCTCGCATGAGTGTTTCTTTCCCAGCGTGCCTGGTTCACCCTTGACTCCCTTCAGAAACTGATTTGTTTGGGTCACCTCAGAAAACCTCCACAGACATTCGGAGAAAGGCTTCCTACAAAGGCACCTTTTTTCAAGTCTGTTTATTCTTACCACATTTCACACCAGTGTGAGACGGGCCTGATGAAAAGATTCACGGACCTCTGAGTACGTTTGAGTTTTTAAAAGAATCCATTAATTGATAAAGTCCTTGAATTCCCTCTAATGTCAGACAAGAAGTCGCCCCTTACAACCATATGCTGGCTTCCTTCCTTCACAGTGTCTGTATGAAAGGGCATTTGGAATAAAGCAAACGTATACACTTATTCACGGTGAGTGTTTGTTTTTGGCCAGTGAGCCTCTGTCCCACATGAGGTTTCAAACGTGCTTTTCACATGGAGTGGGGAAGCAGCAGCTTTTTGTCTCAGTGAAAGGATAGATTTGAAGAAGGTTTTTCATGGTTGAATTAGGCTATACATTGTGCTCAACTCTTTTGCAAGTGAATTAGATCCAAGCGGCATTGTGGTCTGAAATTACCAAAGTTAAACAGGCACGATAATTGTAATTTCCATTTTCTCTGTTAAGCATTACCCTGTTCTGAAGAAAAAAAAAACTTAAATGAGAATTGTGTGTTTGGTATTTTTAACATGTTCTCATGGTGGAGGACATATATAAAGAAAGTTGTGCTTAAAATTGCATTTCTGAGTATTTATTTGTTATATATGGTTGTGAATCAGGAGCAGACAACAAAATGCCGTTTGATAAAAGTTTGTAGGTGTGATGTAGAAGCAGCAATCGGGACGCCACAAGCTCCCTGCTCTGCTCCGCTCCACTTATTGACAAACAGATCCATGAACGTCTTTGTTTTCCTCATAAGCTGGTATCTGGGTAAAAAGTGTACAGCAGGATAGCTTCAATATTACTCACCATTTTTGTCGCATCTGTAATGTTAGGTTGTGAGGAACTGTAAGACAGTGGGAAAGCAGATGGATGATGGGGAAAGGGCGGGCTTATTCATTATTGATCGAATTTCCAATGAACTATTGCCACTCTGCAGAAACTATGTCCTAGAAAACGACACAGTTTTTTTTATTTTGCCTAAAAATGGCATACATATTCATTAAAAGACCACTGAGAACAAAAGAGGATCAAAGCAGGACTTTAACTAGCAAAATGGGCCTTGGTCACCTTTGTATTGTTTGTCGGCAAAAATTAAAATGTAATATGCTATTTTATTTAGTGTTTGATAATGTTTTTTTCAAACATCTGCAGTAAAACTCTAAATTGTGCAAGAGGTGTAAAAATACAAAAATACAGCCAAAGGTTTTTCATTCAAGTGACAGACAATTAAGAGCCTAAAACATAGCAAAACCCAGGAAAGAAAAGGCCTGGAACTTTTCAATTGTGCTAGTAGGTTAATCCCCAACTCAGCACTGAACTGGTTTAGGCACAGCTCTCACCAGAAGCATTGCTTTGGCAATGAGCTTTACTGGCTTGGTGGGCCTTCCCCCAGTGAAGACTGTCACTTACACAGCCAAGGAGCTGTTCTGAGAGAGTGGAGATACCAGCCCCTCATGTGTTTGACTGAGCCAAGAACCACTGTTTTGTCTTCTGAGTGTCAGCTGGAAGACATATCTCTTATTATTACTTATCTGTGGATTAGGAAAAGCAGCTTTAGGCCTTCAGCTCATCCTCTGATCAGCTTCAATGTGTCCATATGATCTTTAACTGTATTGGTACAAACAAGAACTAGCAGAGAAGAATAAACGAGATGGGGCAGGAATAACTTCCTAAAGGATTTTTTTTCTTCCAAAATAATCATATTTGGCAGCAAGCAAAGAGATTTTACTGAAATGACTGAATTCCTCATTTCTCAAGCCACATACACAACAGGCATTTGACACGCATTCAAAAAACGCTCGTTTAGCCCATTGTGTTCTCACTGGATAAGCAGGGAGTGGCTTCCTCTTTTTCTTTTTGCACTGTTTACCAGCAGATGTTCACCACCTAGTTGGAAAAGGCTTTGTGTGAAATGTCGAAGTGGTGCAAATCTCTTAAACTTTGCTCCAGGCTTTTTCTTTCACAGCTCTACTCCCACATATGAAAGACTTGGTGTCATAATTCCAGCTGGGCACAAACCTCAATTATTAATGTCTCCATAATCACATTTTAAATGGTTGACACTTCCGTGATTTGAAAGGGATACCATCCAAACATTACTACCAAACCTGGTTTAACTTGCATTGTGTGTTCAATGGCTGTCCGTTTTATACGTAGAGCACGAGAACGGTCTTTAAAACGTGTGTAGCTACTTGAAAATGCGAGAGTTTTCAATGCGGAAGCTCAAAACACGCATTTACACGCCTTGACATAGGCTTTGTAATGGGAGCGGTCGCTTGAATGTGGTGTGAACATAGCTTCAGATTCAAATGATCACCAGTTTCTACCACCCCATAAAACCTATCAACAGACCTGCAGGGTTAGACAGCAGCTCTAGACTTTCACACTATAACGCTGAAGTTTCTCTTCTTTGATATATGCCAAATCACTGAAGCGTCTGCAGTGAACTTTAACGTGCCCACAGCAACACCAACAGTTTGCTTTTAGATCACAGTCATTTATATTTCATGTTTAATATATCTCCAAGCTGATCATAGGAGTCATAAAGGTTGTGAATAATACAACATCTTAGAGCTGTACAGGCCAATATAATTGATCGCCTGCAGTGAAATCAGATTCCGTAATATCTCAAGACACATTTGTGTTTGTAGCTGTGTGTGTGAGAGGTTTAACTGCTGAGGCAGAAGTTTGATCTGCTGCGTTGAGAATAAATACAGTTGGGGGCTATGGGAGAGCACTCAGCGTGAAGAAATGTTGTATGTGTGTTTGCATGCACATACAGTAGAGCTGAGTTGACAGTGTTTGTTTTTTTTTTGTTTTTTTTTTCTGTGGCCACCTTAGCCAGAATCCCAGGAGCTTGCAGATGGCGACCTAACATGCCAGCCGCACACACACAGATAAACGAACATGTCTGTGTGCGATTCAAAAGCCAACCTGGAGTCAGGGCCTTGTATCCTGGAGGTGCTTGCTGCCAGATTACAGCAATCGTGGACTGAGAGGTTTTTTATTTTATTTTTTGAAAAGCCAAGCTGCTCGTTTGATCTCAACAGAAGCATTCCAGAGTGGAATGGGTCAATCTGCAGCTTTTTAGAGAAGAAAAAAATGTAGAAATTGTGAGTTTTAAACATATTGTCTTAGTTAAGATGGAGCATTTTGTTTAGTCAGAAGTTACATCTTTTATTTCAGAAATAATTTTTTAAAAATTGTAAATTAAGCAAAACTTTGACTATGTAAACTAGATTTGATGCTTTCAGCTCCATACAATTACAACGATGTCTTTAGTTGGATTCAGTTACTTTGAAATTAGAAACATTTCTTAATATGAAAGTGTTAAGGTGTTCTTGAAATGCTCAACGTTTGCATGACAAGTTCTTTTCTTTTGTCTTCGATCTACTAAACTCTTTCTTTATATTGTAAGTGAACCACACCAAAGTTTACAAGGATTAAAAAAAATGTTCATCATGGCTGTGAATGGTTCTGCCCTTTTTTTGTACTTTAGTTGGCTTGTAGTGGTTTAAGTATTTTGGTTATCTTTTCTTTTCTAGTTTCTGTTTCAGCTCCTCCCCCTGTGTTATTAGGTGTGAGTGTTGATGCTTTTGTGTTAGTGTGTGGGTTAGTTAATGAATTTTTAGTGTATGTTTATTGTTTCCCACAGTAGATGTCCTTCTTTTTACTGCTATGAATTGAGTTTTTACAACCAGTTATATCTTAAAAACAAAAGTTGTTATAATTTAAATCTAACTGCTAACAAATTAAGGAAGTCATTGAAGAATCACAGCAACAAAAATGTTCAAAAAATGCTTACAAAATCTCAAAGTAGTATAAATGCTGTATGGAAAGCCAATAGAAAAAAGAAATTTGCTGAATTTTGCACTAGGATGCAAAAGGTGCACAGTGGCATAGCAGAACAGAACATTTCAAATCAAATGGAATCAAACTTTGTTTATTTAGAAAGCAGTTCTCACGCCTTGCACAACTCAAAGCTCTTACATTTAAATAAAAAAACATACACAATATTACAACAAAAACCCAACCTATCCTCCCCCCTTCCCACTCCCCTCCGTTAACGCATACGGCCCATGAGAGAGATTTTAAAAAAGATGCTTATTTGGAAGCAGAAAGGAAAGCTGAAACAAGGACACTATAAGAAAATAAAGAAGAAAAGGTTTCCTGTCTTTATTTCTCGAGTTTGTCACAGGTGTCAAAATAGAGAACTTCAAAAACTCTGTTAGGCCAGAGGAAGGCTGTGAATGTGACAGCAGAAGAAGGAATAACAACACTGGAGCCACAGTGGACTATCTACAGAATATCGACCATTCAGTTAACTTAATAACTATACCTGTAACGTGGTACAACTGTGACAAGGACACTGATTTTGACCACAAAAAAAAGTTTATGATAATGAATGCAATCATCTCTACAGATCATAATCATTATTGACCCACTTTGGTAAACACTCAATCTTGATACTGGAACTGTGATAAGCAATAATAATTTCTAGAAGATTGTCATAATCCTTTTTAACGACAATTATAAATCACTTTCTTTTTGACATTTGATTGTGAAATGTAGAATCACTTCTGGAATAACGTAATGTATTTGATTAAAATTCGTATCAGAATATGATCAATATGTTAAAAAATAAGTGAACTTATCTTTGATATATCTAGTATAGATGTTTATATCTTTTGTTTGTATCATTGGGTATTTTTTGTTTTGATTCCACGAAATACATTAATTCCAATATATCTTATAGATACATCACAGATACATAATAGTTTGGTTTTAACATTAAATATACATATACATTGACTTAATGACAAGAAAATTAATATTAAGTTAAAGTTAATGAACACAGATTGAACTTTTTTCTTTTTGGAAAACCTCAGTTTGCTGTGTCGACGTGATTATCTATTTAAACATGCTAACAGTTCTTTATGATGCAAATGCAGTACACCAATAAACCCGCATAATGACTTCTACTCTGTGAGATGAAACAAGGGTCAAAATTAAATATTCATCTTTGGAGGTTTTAGCGGAGGAGAGGACAGCAAAGGGAATATGATCCACACAAGAGAGCAGAATGTGAGTCCTGGACCTTTACTATGCTCATGACAGTGCTGACCCTTTCATCACCTCGGAATCTCCCACTCTCCGCAATCAGGGGCCAGGGAGGTGACACACAAAAAGGCTGCACTCCAATCTGTTCCTCTGACAAACCAAGCTGCTTCTGTCATGCAGTGTGAGGCTGAGTGCACCATAGCGCCACCTTTGACAGGCAAAGATGTTGATTCTATCGGGCTTGATTTGTACATGCAAATACATGCAAGCTAGTAAACTCAGATTAACATGCAGCAACTTGAACTGTTAGGATCCGTTGAAAAACACTAATACACACAAGAATATGCACACTCACAGCAAAGCCAACCAAGCATAAAGGCACCAGCTGCTGTTATTACTGTTGTTGCTATTGTGCATGGAGAACAAGTGTTTCGGGCCCAATCGCAGTGTGTTTTAGCTACACAGAAATAAAACTGATTTGCTGCTCAGATGTCTAGCTGTGAGCCTAACATGTTGAGATGGGATAGTAAAAGGAAGACATCATAAAAGGGACTGGAAAGAGCAGTTGACAGAAGATAACAAAAGCCCAATAACTGCCCTCCACTGTGGACTTTCCTGCTCCTCGTTTAAAGTCCCCCTTTCTCCTGTTTGACATTCCTTCGTTCATCCCATGACTCTTCTGTCCATCTCTCTGTGTGTTTGCAAGAAAAACAAAAACAGCTGCACAGAAAAAAAAAAAAAGTAGGGCATAGAGCTAACCGGGCTGCCTAACCAAGCAATCCTTATTTCTGTGGCTTTTAATGCCGCCTGCCATCAAAAATGCATGGCTAAGCATGAAGCAGAGCTACTTAAGGTGGTGGGGTTTCCTGAGTCTTGTGTTGCCATCAAAGTGTGTGAATGTGTTTGTAATACACAGTGCAGATAATGGAGCCAGCTAAGGGTGGAGGACAGTCTCCAAAGTGTCCTCATGGACAATTGTTGTTTCTGTCTCCATCTGGGCTACATTCACAGGCTCCCTGAAGAGGAGGACCTGAAGTTATATGACGTCAATTGGGATACATAATACATGTGAGACACACTGTGTATCCTGTGGCTGTCCATTTGTTTGAGTTAGGTGGATGTTAGAGACTGTGCTCTTCAAATGAACCCCATGTAATGATGCAACCAATGTAATGAACACGTTTGCAGGTGGCGGAAAAGACAAAGCCATGCACATACCAGCTGCAAATGACATCATTGTCTACCCTGTCCATTAGAAGGAAGAAGTTAAAATGTTTGTTTTTGTCACTGATTCTTTCCTCTAGTTTGACCTACTATAGACATTCAAATCTTCAAGGAGCTGCAATGTTATCATAGCCAAGGACTTTGATGATGTAAGCAAGGAGACCACCAGTCAACACAATACGGGTGGATACAAGAAAATATTAGTTGATCTGTAATTTCTTGTATTTTCTTTTCAAGTAAAAACTGCTTGAAGTTTTAATGAACATATTTTCATATTAAATTTAATCCTAATTCAAATAAAACACTGAACCAGTAAATCAAAAGTAAATCAATTCAGTGTTCTGCAATAATACCCCGCCTTACTTAAAACCTTTCAGTAATGATGCATAATTACATTAGTTAGTGTATCCCAATGATTTTTTTTTACTATGATGTAATTAAAACATAATGACAGCTCAATACTTTGACATAACTTGATTCTTCTTTTTCCTCTTGATGGCACATCCATATTTTAGTTTTTTTTTTTTTCCATCCACTGATATTAATGGTTTAACTTTAGTTTAAGGAAATAAACTCTAGGCAACCCACTGCAGATAGTGGAGAAGATGTATCATAAAAAGCCTGAGACTAGAGTATAATGGCAGTTAATTGCTGGCCACACATTAAAACAGAAATTAGGCTCTTTTGAAATTTCAAAGTGTGAGTCATACCACAGCACTGCAGAGTTACAATGACCTCAGCAGAAACAGGGATCATAAATTGTGAATTGGGCATTTCCTGCCTTTTAATTCATTCATGCTCACTGCAGATACCAAAGTCCCATTTCATCAAAGGCATAACTTTAGAAAGCAGAAAAGTATGAATGAGGAGAAAAATGGTCTGTCTTTTTCCTGTAAATAAAATGCATTTCTGCTTTATAATTGATATCAACGTGTTTTTTTTTATCCAGAAGACTTATTCAGATCACTATGAAGACATTTCATGAAGAGGTTGTGAACCTACCAGCGATGTTTGACTTTCCTTTGTACATGCAGTTTGAAGACATTCCCAAAGCAGCTGCTCACCATGTGGCTGCACTCTAGAAAAAGTCCTTTTCTTTACAAATATTGTTTTTTTATAGCCTGACATGTATTTAAGAATGTTTCTTTTCTCTATGCTGGTTTTGCAGTTTAGTGTCTTTAAAAGTGTCTTGAAAATACTACAGTTTGCATTGCAAAATGAAGAGAAGTCCTCAAAAGGATTTTTGATCTGCGGGAAGATAGATACATGGATAAATGAACTAATACGATGATACCATAATTTTCTGTGTATTTTGGGGCTCAGAGGGATATGACACCTCAAACACTTAGCACAACCAGACTCCCCCCAATATCTGACTTGCACCCCTTAGTGGGACTGTGTGGTTGTTGATCGGAAATAATTCTGAATTGGTTCGAGGAAATAAAAATCGATGAATCGATTAAGTTGATTACATCCCTAATCATTTGTGTTGCAAGGTGGATGTTACATATTAATCAGTTAATTTCACTTCTTAAATGCTGCAGCTGAAACCATTATTCTGAACTTGTTTGCCTATAAATCCTTCTTTAGGTCATTTTGATTGAGTGTGAAGAGTCTTTTTTTTTATTGTTCTGCATTATTTAGGAAAAAAGATGTTGATGTGTTGATGTGTACATCATGTGTTGTAAATTGAGCCTCTTGGGAGGAGTTAAAATATCTGTCATTGGGATAATTACCCTGATCCTGCATCTGCTAAACTACAGCTGGTATTGTTTTTGAATTGTTCTTCTAGTTTCTCATCATTTTCATAAAATCTGAACAACATTCTCTCCTTATATGCAACATCTGTTTCTATATTTTTTAAGTTTTCAAGCCAGTCTTGCAGGCACATTAAACTTTCCTAGTGGCTTTTAATTATCTTTTAAAAGCTTTGAGAGCTGCATTGTCTGCTTATACAATTCTTTTGAAGCTGGCACATTCAGTTTTAGGCTAAGAAAAAAATACGCAGAAACAGTTTTGACATCAAAAGATGTTTGAAATGCAAGAGTAACCAAGATGCTGTCTGAAACGCTCAACCTAATACCTCAGTACTTTTTGAGACGAAAATAGACAAAATAAAGTGATTTAAAAACATTTGGGATATCAGACTTATTTAAAAAGTTTTTTTTTGAGTTTTGAGTAAAACAGCAGGGAAACAATAAGTAAAACCTGGCTTTCTCTTTATTATCCAACTTTTGTTCTGATCCCACAGAGATAAACATCTCCAGTTGTCTATAGGCATTTAAAAAATCACATTTCCAATTTCCATTTCTAATAATGCCAGGGCTTTCATGTGGCAGCTGTGTTGATGTCTAAAGAGTGATGCCCTCTAGTTTGGTGCTTGCGGCACTGCCTCGTGAACCGTGTCCAGCAGGCTTCCTGGCAGCTGGCTAATGACGTCATCAGTGTCAGTGTAAATGATCGAGCCATCTCTGCACTGTAAAAAAAGTCCGTAAAATTTACAGTACAATTTTGTAAAATACCAACATAATTTTACTGTAATTGAGAAAAAAACAAAATTGTGTATTTTTTACGTGCATATGTAGCATTTAAAATAAGTAAATATCCTTGTTATTTTAACAATAAAAACATGTTAAATATGTAGATATTTCCTTGTAAAATATACGGGTCACCATAAAATAAACACAGTTGATTTGTCATTTGGAAAACAATATAATCTCATGCCACCAACAGCATAAATATGTGAAAAATACATTTGTCCTTTGTTAAGAAAAAACATTACTGTGTGTAAATGTTTTTCGTTGCTAATGTATTTTTTGTTTTCGTGAGACCACACTTTTATAAGTATATTAGTGATTAGTTGTTATTACATTTTTTTAATCATTGTCTTTATACACTAAACATTTACCTATACCTCTGCATTTGGGCAAAACCAATTCCCAATTACCTAGTTTACTGGGGCAGGCTAAGCCCCTTCTTTAATTTTTTTGTTTTGTTTTAAGTCAGTGTTTAGATTTTATTAAAGCTCAGTCAAAACTAAGTATTTTTTGTTGGTGGTGGATTTTGGATGAACCCAACAAAGTTTCCCATTTCCCTTTGTCCTGCCAGGGTTCCTTTTTTTTTTGTTTTTTTTGTTTTTGTTATTTGTTTTTGAGGGTAGCGGAGTAATCTACAGGAAATGTACCTGGAATAGTCAGCTCATTAGGATCCCCTAATAAGGAACTGAAATGCTTTTAGCAGGAGGAAAGTGTTAGATAAACAGGGTGGACGGCTGTTGCACTACATAGATTTTCACAAATAGTAATTTTTGCACTTTAAACAAGATAAATAGGCACTGATTTGCTATAAAATCTAAAAATTCATGACTGTAACTTGCTTTAAACCAAAGTCCCCTTTGTTGCCTGGGGTTAGAGGCTTCTCTCATGGACCCGATCAAGTCCATCCCGAAAAAACGATGCGGGATTACTCTCCAGTGGCCCATCCACCTGCAGGATTCAATTCAATTCAATTTTTATTTGTGTAGCCCAAAATCACAACAACAGTCGTCTTGATGGGCTTAAATAGTAAAATAAACTAACGAACTGACTAAGCTATATTGGCATCCCTGCCCTTAGACCCCCTTCGCGGTAAGGAAAAACTCCTAAAAAACCGGATTCCGGAAAAAACGAAGAAACCTCAGGGGTGCCCGCATGAAGAAGGGATAAAAAGGAGAGCTCAAAAGGGGCCGGGCAATGTAGTTTGGGTGGCAGTTGGATGCGGGTGCCTCAGCGGCCCAAACCCCGGTCATGGAGCTTGACTTTAGGGCCATGGAATGTCACCTCTATGGACGGGAAGGAACATGAGTTTGTGCAAGTGGACCAATTTTTCAACCTCCACTGTCTCTGTTGCTGTTTGGAGCTGTGGTCGCAATGACTCTGGGGCCGCTGGTGGTGGCAACCTCCGAACCCGGTGGTGGACACCAAAAGTAAGGGATGAGAAGCAAGGGATGCCGGCAGTCCAAGCGAGCTGTGGCCTGGGCTTTTGCATCCTCAACAGCCGGGGCCACAGCTTTTGCCCTTTATCTGACCTGTCCGGTGGAACAGGTCAGATAAAGGGCAAAAAGCTCTTTATTGGTGAGAAAGGGCTGCCCTTTATCACTGGTTCTGTTCATATTCTTTATGGACAGAATTTTCAGGCGTAGCCAGGGCCAGAAGGCGATCTAGTTCAGGGACCACAGGATTTCTTCTCTGCCCTTTGCAGTGATGATGTTGTCCTGTTGGGTTCATCAAGACAGGACCTTCAGGATGCATTGGAGCGGTTTGCAGCAGAGTGTGAAGCAGCTGGGATGAGGTTCTCAGACATAGTGGTGCTAAGTCTGAGACCGCTTTACAGCTAAATCTGGGGCCATGGTTCTTGATCGGCGAAAGGTAGTTTGCCCTCTCTGGATGGGTGGAGTGCTTCTGCCCCAGGTGGAGTAGTTTAAATATCTTGATGTCTTGTTCACGAGTAAGGGAGGATCGGAGCGTGAGATCTATAGGCAGAATGGAGTGGCATCCGCCGTTAAGCAGTCAGTATACTGATCCGTTGTGGTGAAGACTGAGCTAAGCCAGAAAACAAAGTTCTTAAATTAACAGTCAATCTTCATTCCTATACTCATCTACATGATCATGAGCTCTGGGACATGACCAAAAGAACAAGGTTCTGAATACAAGCAGCTGAAATGAGCTTCCTCCACAGGGTGGCTGGGCACTTCCTTAGAGATGGGGTGAGAAGCTTGGTCACCCAGAGATCTCGGAGTAGAGTCGCTGCTCCTCCACATCAAGAGGAGCCAATTGAGGTGGCTCAGGCATCTGGTCTGGATACCTTCCAGACACCTTCCTATGGAGGTTTTCCAGGCATGGGCAAAGGCCCCAGGGAAGACCCAGAACGCAATGGAGAGACTATGTCTCTCAATTGGAATGGGAACGCCGTGTGGTCCCCCTCTACGAGCTGGAGGAAGTGGCTGGGGAGAGGGAAGTCTGAGCATCTTTGCTTAGACTGCTGCCTCTGCAACCTGGTCCCCAGATGAGCAGAAGATTGATGGATAGATGGGTGGGTGGATCAGAATTGGCCAAAAAATGCAGACTTCGAGTTAATTTTTAGTCATAAAGATGTGGCTGTTAACTAGTTCTCATTAAACATGTTTACCTAAAATAAACACGGCCTGTCTGAATAACATGATTTGGCATTTTTATAAAAAAAAAAAAAAGGAAATTAATAAAAAGGATAAAAACAAACAAGCAAACAAAAATCCTATATTGAACAGAACTGTTTCTTTAATGTAGTGTAACATTAATTTGTCGTTACAAATGGCAATTATTAATAGTTACTTTATCTTTGCTCTAAATAACATTTGGCATTTTTCATTAAACATAGAAATGAATGCAGAGAGTAAAAACAAACAAACAAACAAAAAAACAATTGTAATTTTCAAAAACAGTTTTTTTACTGTAGTGAAATATTAATTTGTCACTTTTGCTTATTTAAATGCAATAGTTCCTTTGTTTTTTACATATGGGATCGATTAGTCGCTACCTTAACTTAGGAATTACAATGTAACATTCCCTCCAGAAAACGGGGTTAGTGTCTAATTTCAAATTTTAGGCGCCTCAGCTCCCCCTATCGCTGTGCAGCTTAGTTTGCTTCTGCTTGCTGATTGGACCAACAAGAGCGCACAGTCCGCCCTCCTGCTGGAACTTTCCATACGTGATTGACAGCCACACCAGAAGAGATCTGCGTGCGGTAAGTTTTTCTGTTCCTTCCCAACTCTATAAAACGCTAATATTATGATATTTTGCTGAGGTTAATCTGATGTGTTTGTTTTTTTAATGCTGTGGACTGACGCTACTTTAGCTAATAGATACGATGCTTGCAGTTTTGTGATCGTTTACGTGTACTGTTCTGCTGCAGACTGTCGATGTTAGCTTAACATGCAGTCATGCTAAATGTGGCGCTAACGTTTGTTTCAGCCTCACAGACAGAAGCTTCGTAGAAAACTCCACAGATATGTGGGATTTATGACACGTTCTTCTTTTAGCTGAGAAAAAATGTAATGATATTCTGTAATAGTATTTATGAGTTGTTTTTTTTTTTTTTTTTTGTAGTAGAGAGGTGAAGTTCATAAATATGCATTAGTGCTGAGAAAAGTTTTATTTTTAAATATTGGGCTCTGAGAGTTGTCAAATGACTGAGATTTTATAGAAAAGTCTAATATCTACATATTTTCATTTTTTTTTTCTGCTTCAAATTGAAGGGTTGTTATCCAGGACACACCAAGAATTTATAGAAAACTCAGGAAGTTAGCACAGGGGAATGTTCTGACAATAAATATGTCAATTTCTCTTGAACAATTTTGTCTTTGTACAGTTCTGCATGTTATTAATTGTTAATTTTTTCTCTCTTGTTTTGGCTTTTCAGGTGCAGTTATTGGGCCTTTCCTGAAGGACTCTAGTTGGTAAATATGATTACATGTCAGTTTTGCAGTTGAATATAAGCAACATTAAGGGGATTTGCATTGTATTGTAATGTTCACAGAAATTAACCTAATAGTGTTTTTTTTTAAGCGCCATGGCCCAAACTGTAAGCGAACATGTACTACTTATGCTGCTTTTAAGGCCCATTTTTATCAGGTTCACAGTTTTTCCACACTAAAGCTAATTCATCTTGTGTTGGCATAGATTTAAAATGTGTTTTTGACCTGTGTCAACTTCATACTGTCAAAGAGCTTGTAATTTTAAAGACCTCATAAGGGAGGGTTGCTTTGTATCATGTCCAGTGACTGGTTTTAAAAACACATTTAATGTGATGTATTTACTGCTTATGTCCAGGAAAAAATAGAATATTCACAATGATTGGAAAATATGTGTGTAGTGTTCAATAAAACGGTTACTAAGCTTTCTGATGTCACTTATGCAGTGATCTGCTGCTGCCCGACTTGGATGAAAAGGAAGATGCAATGTTTTGCCATGTGGATGACGTCTGCCTTCCAGAAGAAGTAAAAACAGATGACGTGAATTTGACTCCTAATTGTTGAAGTATGCGGTAAGTAATCAATTTTAATTTTTTTATACTGGCAGGTGCAAATAATTGATGATGGTAAAACAGATCTGTGACTCAGTTGTCAAGTCATGAGTTCTTATTACGTGTGTGAATATTTTTCACTAGTTGTATCTCCAATCTGTTTGATCAATCTGTGAATAGAGATAAACCAATATGCAGTTTTAGTAGGGAAACTCACAAAATGTATATAAAAATACATAGGTCATATTTTTCTTGAGAAGTAATTCCTTCCATTAAAGTCTCATTAAAATGGCTTTTCTTGCTTTTAATAAAATAACTTAAGGCTTTGTGGTTTATTAAGACATATGTTCTGCAGAGAAGCTGTAGCTCATTAGAAGTTTGCTTCTGAGTTGAGGCTGAAACTGTTTGCATTAAAGTTAGCCTTTCACTAATTTCCCCTCAACCCTTTGTTTAAACTATAAGCCAAAACTAACATTAGTTTAGCAAAAAATGGTGAACAACATTTAGAGCTGTGACGGTGACGGATTTTTCATCACCGCGGTGATGAACCACCAGGGGGCGCGGTGTCGCGGTTAACCGCAGCCCCCCCCCCCCCCCCCCCCCCAAAAAAAAGAAGAAAAAAAAAACCACACACACAAAATCCCCCCGCGGCTGCATCATAAATACATACAGTTACAACGTAGAATTCTTTATTAACCTTTATTAACAAATAACAATAACAACTGACTACTACCTACCGACGAACCCCCCCCCCCCAACACAAAATCCTCCGGCGGGCGGCCGTGTCGCCCACTCAAGAACGCACGCAGCTTAGTGGAAATGAACAATTAGAACGCAGTAAATTTGTCGTATTTCCTCGCAAGACAGAAACTTCTTTTGTAGAATCAGGATGTGTGTGTGCTTCTAAAACAGCGCACGTGTGTCTGTAAGTAGAGTACGCACGTGCCCCGTGCTTCTCTAAGAGACAGCTACAGCCCCGCGCGCGCGCAGGCGGTGCAAGGAGGAAAGGAGAAGAGTGATAAAAGGTTTCCAATAGAAACCCTTTAAGTCTGAACACAGGACTAGCAGAAAAAGTAAATTATCAGCAAAGATTAATGTGTTTATTATAGTTCCAATCACGCACCATATGCAAAACTTAAAAAAAAAAAAAAAAAAAAAACTTTCAAAATAAAAGTGCGGTGATGCGGTGATGACCTCATCACCGCGGTGATGACCTCATCACCG
Source organism: Oryzias curvinotus (assembly GCA_023969325.1). Taxonomy (NCBI): domain Eukaryota; kingdom Metazoa; phylum Chordata; class Actinopteri; order Beloniformes; family Adrianichthyidae; genus Oryzias; species Oryzias curvinotus. The sequence goes on from CM043708.1 coordinate 3,451,791, forward strand.
CGGTGATGCGGTTATCGTCACAGCCCTAACAACATTGGAGCAATGCAGCCATACAGTTTTGATCCAAATGACAGCTGAGATGAGAAAAATGAAGACCAACATGGATCTTTTTTTCTGTAAGTGGAGAATTCAGAATTTGAGTGGAAGACTTTTACCCACCCATCGCTTTTTCAAACACCGGGTTTTTATCTGCTCCTCATCCAACACAATTTGAATAAATAAATACTCAGAAGCCAAAATTTAATCTTAAACTATTTTATATATATTCTTCATCATGAGAAAAAGGCTACAAGAACCTGTTAAAAACACCAAAAAAGGGGGGTCTTGAAAGACCCACTCCATTGGAAAATCTTGTTCTTGCTCCTTCGTGGAGCAGTTTAAAAAAGCTTGTGTTTGTGACACAGCAACTGCAATGGGCGAGCCAAAGTCTCCCTGCTCTGATAAAATTTCATCTGGCTCAAAACTGTACAAATGGATAGCTCCAATATTGTTTCCACTTTTTTTTGCTATGCTAATGTTAGCTTGTGGTTGTGGGGAGCTGTAAGCTAGCGAGAGGCAGTTTAAACAAAGGAATGCTTGGATACACTATATCAGTGTATCCAAACCTAAAAGTATTTGCTAACCCACCCAGAATCCAGAATCAGGTATCTGAATCACTTGGTCTGGCCACAGGTGTATTAAATCAAGCCTTGGGTTTTTAAAATTACATAAACCTAACCTTTTTTTCTACTCTTCCTCATTTTTAGGGCATTCCTGCCTTTCTGCAAGAAAGTTCATGCTATGTCTGGATGGAAACCTTGTGCAGGCCAGCATTGCTTCCCACATTTCTCTGCCATGCATGATCTTCACAAACTACTAGAGCTTCAACATCCACTATCCACCGGAGCTGACATCAACTTTGGAGTTTTTACAGAGGTTTGTCTTTTTAACTTCAAGTTATAATTTTACAGATTTTGATTGCTCTAGAACAGGGGTACTCGCACTTTGTCAGCATACGAGTTACGTTTGACACTACAAGCACACTACAAAATACAAAAGATCTATATATATAAAATTAAAATGATCATTTATGTGCTTAAAGACACATACTAATCGTGAAAATCAGATTTAAAATTGAATGGATACATTTAGATTAACATGTAAGATAACAACATGATAAAAAGTTTCCAGCAATTTCCCTTTGACAACTTGTTGAATCGTATCATGTCAGCGGCTCCGCTCAGCTTCTGTGTGCGTTCTGTTCTAGTTTTTTTTTTTTTTTTTCCTTTTTTGAGTGACTGACCCCAGGCCTGTCTAGACTAAATAAAGCGCATTAACAGCTACATCTACGGTTAGGAGTCTGACACTGAACATTCACACCTTTCTTAAGACGGGAAAAAGAAACTCTACATTTCGCGCTCATTTTTTTACTTTTAACTTTGAGACAAGCATATGCTATTGGTAGGATCAACCAGGTGTCCCCCAGAAGCCAGACCGTATGGGAAGGCGGTGGGGGGGGGTCACTGTCGCTCACTCAGGCTTTGTAATGGGTGGCGGGGCTGGCGGCGAGAAGTGGTGGCGACAGAGTACACGCCGTGCAGCCCAGCATGGGCCGCGGTCCTTGGGCAGGGCTTGAGAAGCACATGCTTCTGGATGACGCTGCTGCCTGAGCGGGCTCGGATCCCTTGGGCAGGAACTGCGGACTTCCCAGCAGTCGCCATGACAGGACGGCTTGATCAAACGGGGCATCTCTGTCTCGCTTCCAATTAAGGATGAATAAACACTCCTGCGGGTCGTACTGACCCTCTGCTGGGACCTGTCACACAGCTGGGCCAATAGAGGCTCTCTCCCATGTCAGCCACAATTTGCCAGTCGACCACACATCTGGCACTCAGTTTAGTTGAACACGCATGTGCAGTGACATGTATCAGAGGATGTTTGACTGGCCATTGTTCATGTCAATCAAGTGACATCATGGTGAGGAGGATTATTCCCTGACGGCAATGTTTTAAATGTAATATATTTGTAGTTTTTTGAGTATTTAGTTTTGATGTCCCGCGGTTTATTGGGTAACACGATTGACGTAATGAGCACCCCTGCTCTAGAATACTGGAACCGCAAACTTAATATTTATCTAAAGTGAGACCTTTCATCGAGTGTGTATTAGTAATGACTTGCACATTACTTTCTAACTTTGACCCTTTTTTTTCTCTCTGTCTGAAGATGCTTTTCTCCATCAACCCAGAGAGAGGGACCAGAGTGGACAAGGAGGGGAAATCTCGTCTCATCTTGAACCCAAGAGTCCTAACCTCAGCAACGGTCAGATTTTGAATGGAGAGGCGTGTAAACACTGTAAGCAACATTGCAAGCAGTTTAGTTTTAAGGTTTCTTTGTTCTTTGTTAATCTTTTGCAAAAAAAACTGATTACATAGTTTTCTGTTTTATGTGCTATATTTTTTAATAATGTTTTATTATCTACAAATGATAAACATTTGCTGTGTTTAGAGGCAAAAGGTTGGGTAAAATAAATGTATGTAAAGACGTCTTTGTATTGGAGTGATTCTTCACTTTGAATTTCGCTTCACAGTTAGCAGATATTTTGAAACTGGGTTACATTTTCAGTACATTTTGCTTCTTTTTAAGTCTTAGCAAATCTAATGACCAAATGTAATAGATTTCAACAAAAAAGTAAAACGTGCAAATATTTTGTTTATCAGGATTGTTGAGCAATGCTTTAAATTCATCAGTAAGATTAGGAAACCCCTAAATTCAAATTTCCAAATTACATTTTATATTCTCTATTTGTAAAAAGTATCTTGGTTTCAAAAAAGGAATTAAACACAAGAGTATGTTACTGTGATTGCATTTTGCATGGAAAAAAAGGAAAATTTTGTTATTTTTACGAAAACAAATTGGCAGCAGTGGTTGCCAGAATAAAAATGTAGAAAATACGGTAAAAATGTAAACAACTTTACAGAACACTGTATAAATTTAATGTCATAATCTTGTAAATACAACGACACATCCCAGACTGTTAAACATCAGGTTGTTGTAATTAAGACATTATTTTATGTAAAACAAATGTTTATTGCCGTAATTTTTACCCATAATATTGGTCAAAATAACCTTAAAATTCAGTATTTTCTATAAAATATGACTGTTAGAATTACAGTATAGACCAGCAAATTAAAAAAAATTATCTGTAGGTTTTATCAGAAAATAATTTTTAAATTACAGCTTATTTACTTAAATTAAAACATTAAAGTATGTAATATTTACGGTGTGCCTGTAAAGTTGTTTACATAGTCGATGTATTTTTTACAAGTTTATTCTGGCAACCACAGCTGCCAGTTTTTTTCTGTAAAAACTACGGAATTTTTTTTACAGTGTGTCAAAACTGGTTCTCTGTGTTCTGTGAAGACTCACAGCAACCCTCACTGAGAGCCTCATCCCTTCTCTGCTGCAGATACTGTACGTTACAGCAGGAAACGAACAGAATTAGTAGCTTAATGTCGCCCCGAGGTAAACAGGTTTATTTTCATGACCCTGCACAAGTGATGCTTTACATCTCAGTAGCGGTTATGCTTAGCTACCAATTATCTGCATGACACAAATAATTGTGCTGCCAAAAATACAGCCTGCCACACGCACACAGAAGGGCAGGAACACACAAAATCTCGTACACACCTTCATTTGAAACAAGCCGTGTGTTCTGGCAGAGCAATCAAGCCAGGGGCAGTGATTGGATCATGCCTCCTTAAGCTGGAACCCAAAGATACGGCTCTATCTGTCAGCCTGCACAACCATGCTGAGCTCGCAACCCCCCTTTTTAACAACCATGTAGAAACACAGATGCACATTCTGTTGCCCCACCCCGTCCCTCTTCTAATTATTCAAAAGCTTGCTTTGCTTCATGAAAACATCTTCTGCTTTTTTGGTTTCTCATACCCCCCCCAGCTCAAATGTGGAGGAGGGAATGATGTTTTGGCAAGGAGGGCACAGTGTTGTTGTGGCTTTGTGAAGATAGATACTTGTAGTTTTCTTTGAAAGCAGTATCCTACCTAAAAGCAAGTCCAAAATTTCTGTTCAGTTCACTTAAAGCATCTTTACTGACCTACTCAGAAGAAAAATGTGTTTTTGGTGATTTTAACATGTTCTTGGGGTATTTTCCCCATGATAGAGTACATATATTAAAGAGTTTAAGCTTGAAATGGTATTTCTTTACAAATGGTTGTGAGTCAGATGAAAAAAATGCTCTTGGAAATGAAGAGTGTATTTGTTATGCAGAAAATACGCTTGACGGGCCACAAGCCCCGTGCTCCGCTTTCATTCTGATGCATCTGCTTACATCCATGTACGTCTTTGTTTTCCTCGTCTGAGCTGGTATCTGGCTCAAAACTGTACGACTGGATAGCTCCAACATTGCTCGCCATTTTTGTTGCACCGTTGAGGTTTGGTTAGGGGTGTGAGGGGCTGTGAGCTAACAGAAGAGCATGAAAATAGAACTCTCAGCAATAGGGAGGAGGCTATTGGCGGGAAACCTTCGGCCCCGCCCACAACTCAAAGGGCAAATTTCGAATGAACTACTGCTGCTCTGCAGAAACTACGTCATAGAAAAGGACACTTTTTTTTATTTTGGCCAAAAATGACATAATCATAATTAAAAGAACACTGGGAACGCTTTAACAATAGAGTTGGACTTTAAGACAAAAATGAGTATTTTTAAACTCCAGTTTCAGTCCTGTGTGTCAGAAAGAAGTCCAGCAAACAGAACATGTGTTTTCAGAGGTGTGCAGAATTGATCTACAGCAGACTAAGCAACTACAAAAATAGATTTTGTCACATTTTATTTGAAATTCCCTCACTTCTGCCATGCTGTTTTTCTTGCTCTGTAAATGTACAAGTCTAAACTCTATTTACTTGTTTTGTTTCAGTAAAGTAGTGAACACATTTTCTTTCTGTTCTCTTTGTTATTTTTGTGTTAAATAAAATGATTGTCCAGTAATAAGTGTATTTATTAAAATAATTGGCAAGCTGGCAGGTAAGACACTTATCTGGCTCATGATGTTAATGTTAGCTCAAGCTTGTGTCATCGTCACACTATCCTCTAAGGCATCTGCTGCCTTGATTGCAAAATCCTGACATGCAATTCTCAACACCTGGCAAAGACACCTTCCTATAGCACGAAAGCAGATGATTCAGAAAGAGGTGTCCTAAATAACGTGTGAATCCACAAAGCCACACGGACTATGAGTGTTTCTGGATATAAACGTTTAGTCAAGCTTTAGGTAACAGCCCTGAATCAAAGCAAAAGAGACACAGATATGTCTCAAACATAAAAAATAAAATAAAATATGAACACAAAGCAAAAAAAATCTAAAATGTAAGCAAGTAGATATCTTTGTTTCTCTGCCCTGAAAGTGCAATAACTAAACATTTCTAAATATAGTTATCCTCTAACTTTTATAGGTGAATGATTTGTTGTAAGTGGAAAATCTTTTGTTTTATGTCAATCATCTGCATACTAACACTTTGCTGTTGCATTTTACAGCTTCATGAGAGGACACAACAGCTGTAAAACATGTCTGTACCATAATTTTATTCGAAATATTTTGGAAAATATATCAAATATGAAATTCCAACAGAGCGGCTAACCATTAATCTGAAGATCGCAGGTTCATTTCCCGCCTTGCCCACCCATGTGTTGAAATGTCATTGGGCAAAACACTGAACTCTGCATTGTTCCTGTTGGTTATAGGCAGCAGTGTTTGGCAGCAGAGCTGCCATCAGTGTGGGAATTTGTGTGGATGGGACTGTGACTGTAAAGCGCTTTCAGGCCTTGCAAGATGGTAGTAAAGCGCTATATACAGTAAGTGTAAACCATTTACCATTGCAAAACGTGGGTTTGTTTCATCCATTCATCAACCAGCCTGTGTTGTCATAAGGAGTCACAGTGAGCAGTAAGATTTCTGTCTGAAAAGAAATGAATGAATGGAAATCCTTGCTTAATACGAACAGGTGATACTCATCATTTATGAGAAAGAAGAACAGCTTCTGAAAGTGTTTTTCTTTAAAAAAAAAAAAAAAAGTCCATTATGTTTATACCCGATCGCTTGTTTGTTTCTGGTTTTCATTTCTACTGTATTTTTTACCAAAAACATTTGTTTATCAGTAACTAGCAACACCAGCAAGATGCAAAGTTCTCTTTGCTAAGTATGCATTGTAACTTTTACGCTAAGGAAGGCTCATCTCTAATACTAAATTTCTTGTAGAGGTGTTATGAAAGTCTTCATGAGGAAAACCAGGGGTGGATTACAGGGGGCAAGAGGGGACAGCTGCCCCCCACCAGCAAAAGCTTAACACCCCAACCTGCTCCCCAATAACTTGAGTCAATATTAGTATCATTATTGGCAAAGAGTAAGAAATCATCCACACAAGCTTTGTTAAGCTTTTCAGGGAATATTTGGAAAAACAACAATCTATATGAAATACGTATTTTTGATCCTTTCATTTGTAATGACCTTCCACTATTTAACTACTAAAAAGCTAATCAAACAGAAATTATGATTAAAATATCAAAACAAAATATTCTATGTTTCTTGTTGAGTTACAAACAGCAAAAGGCAAAGACTGTCTGCTAAGATCAGGTAATGTTGTTTACTAATAAAACACTTTTTTTTATGGAAAACAAAGAACCAAAATTTAAAAGAAATAAAAAAAACTATAGTTTAATAACTCAGAAAAGGTTTTGTGGACAAAATGTGTGGAAGGAAGTGACTGTTATTAAAAAATATTAAGACAAATGAAAAGTTATGAGCTATGGTACATTTATTGTTTTGCACACCCACACAAAACAAGAAACAAGAAAAACCCACACACATAATCACATTTGATTGGCAGGTGCAATAATGTGGCTCGAGAAATTTTCTGACGTTCTTGTGATGGCAGAGTCTGTTTATGTCGGTATATTTTCGAGACAGCTGTTTATCTGACAATAAAAGGCAGCAAAAGTAACTGTTATTGTCCTCCCGGCTGCATATAACTGACAAACAAAATCTACAACTGTCTGACAGAGCTGCTCAAATCAGAACTGAAGCATTGTCTCCATGTGCATGTAGGTAGGACGAGCTGTCAGTGTCTCGTGTGATATTGGCCAGGACAGCGAGTCTGCTGAGACTGTGGTCCGAGAGATTCTCCGCGGGTGTGTGTTTGTGCACACACACACACACAGATCTCTTTCACTTCTTACCATTATCACTTTCATTCCCGGGCCTTCTCCTTGACATCATATTGATCCGTTAGTGTTGCACTTTTATGGTTCCACTTAGTTGTAAAGTAACTGGGCACAAAAGCCAAGAGGCTTATTGTCTGAGGGTTAAAGACTGCCTTTTCCTTAGTCGTTTTCCTAAAAGCTAAGGATGGCAAAGAAAGGAGGAGAATGTCTTAAAAGGTCAAAAGAGCAAACTCAGTGATTCCATTTAATCATTTTAAATTATAAATAGTTACATGATTGCTGCATTCTTAGATCCTAAGCACATGACTTCCTGTTGCATAGCTCAAAACTTTATAACTAACAGCTATTTCTCACTCATTGATAAATCAGCTAGACGGAGATATAAACTTTTCTGCTTAGTCACATCTCCAGCCAAACTATGCAAAAAGAGCATGTCTTATATGCCAAAAAATAAAGTAGTAGTTTATCTGTGTTTCCTTTCAAAGCAGACCACTAAAGACCATTTACTTCCTGTACCTGACCGTGTAACTCGTCTCTGCTCCTGCTATTACACTTGGTTGTGGATCCTGCCTCTGGTTCGTCTCGCGCCCCCAGTCGTTCCCCAACTCATCTGTATGAAGCCCATCTGCTGGACTATTCATACATGTAGTTGTAGAGTTAAATAAGCTAATTCTTCTCTAAGAGTTGTGGTAAATTACCTGTCCGTCCTGGGGAGGATCCCTCCTTCATGTGGACATCCCTGAGGTTTCTTGTTTTTTTTCCAGAATCCGTTTTTTTTTTTTTTTTTTTGTAGTTTTTCCTTACCGCGAAGGAAAGTCTAAGGGCAGGGATGCCCAGTTTAGTTTAGTCTGTTTCATTGAATTCTATGACTTTATGTTCTTTATGATTCATGTTTATTATACAATTACCGGTATGAAGTCAATTGAGATGACTATTGTTGGAAATATTGGGCTTTATAAATAAAACTGCATTTGATTTAATTTAAATTTCCAAGAATTTATCAGTAACTTTATGGCTAAGTCCATTAAAAGTTAATAGATATTAACAAAAGTGATGTGAAAATCCACTTGCAGCAAGTTGACTGATTTTATTACAGCATGTTAGTATATTTACAATTTTGTCAACTGTCCTCATTTAGCGAATATTTTGAAATTAAGTTTCTCTTCTGAAAGAAAATCACAACAAAAGAACACTGGCAGAAAGGTGAACATCAATAATGTCTCCGTTTTAAATAAAAACAACTTTATGTGACCATCCAGTGTCGCCTCCAAATTGAATCTTTATTTTTTGCCATTTTTGCTCCTTTATCTGAAGATTCATTTCTCTACTCACAGACAAAAAAAGAGAAATTTAAATAGCAATAAGCTGGAGAAAATGGAGGATAATTAGAGCACCCAGATGGCACTCCTTCACTAATAGCCCAAATTATCATAAATGGAAAAGGTTTGGGATCAGAGCAGAAAGAGGTGAAATCTCACCATGACAGCCAGCCTGTTGCAAGCAGAGGAGACTAACAGCCTTTGATTGGGGAGATTTAGTTGTAACGAATCGGTGCAGTCATTTTTAACAAACCGTGTGTTGGAGGTTAATGAACCCCATGTCAGTGGAGCCACCAAGACAAATCCATGCCTGTTATGTCGTTTGCATTATTCTCTTCTCCTTTACTTGCTGGGACTTGCAGACATACACACCCTCAATCTGGATTCATCTGTTTCATAATGGAAGAGCTTGATAATATAAAAGATGGCGGCTCAATTGGTGGTTGTGAAAGCTTTCAAATCAATACATCATAGGGAAAGATAATTCAACATTAACATGCCAGCACTATATGTTTTAGGTGTGAAATTCCTTTGCTCTTTGGTGTTGCTTAAATCTAATAATTCAAAACACAAGTGAAGCTGAATTTTACCACAAACAAATGACAAATATTCGCAAAATTTTGTTTTATATTCATACTTTCTGCTATGATTAAAGCCAGCAGATAGTATGTGAAACTATTGTTTCTACCGGAAGTCTGCAAAGTGATGACTAACTTGTATGAGTCTTCCTCAAAAATCTGTTTCTACTGCTGGTTGTTTGTATCAAACCAGCTTGTTTATGTGCATTTCTTGTTTCTCTAATGTTTTTTTACCTTTGTAATACCCTTGACCTGTCTTTAAACTGGAGAAATTTCACAACAATAGGTCTAGATCTGTTGTAGCTGTTTTCAATCCTCCCAGTGTGCTCTTTCCAATTCAATACCCCTGGAAAGCTGAAACTTTTCTGCGATGATTGGTTTAACTTTTTCCTCAGTATCAGTCCATGATTCCCCCGGTGATTCACTGACTCCCTCAAAGATTAATTTACTCGTCCTTGATTGTCCTTTGAGATATTCTAGTGTGTCTGCAATTGTTTGAAGACTATCCCAAACCCTGTGAAAGTTTCTTGTAGCTGTTGCAGCACTAAATACTATATGGATTGAAGTATTCCACACCACCATTTGCCCTTCTTCCACCTTGTCTGTCTATAGCAGGGGTGGCGAACACGAGGCTCGCGAGCCGCATGTGGCTCTTGGCCAATGAGCGTGCGGCTCTTTGCGTCTCATCATATTTTCTATACACTTACACACTACACACTGCCTCATTTCATATTTTTTTCCCTCTTAAACCACACTCAAACCATCAGAGGGTATTAAAAATAAATAATAAATAATAATAAAAGTAATTTGGCAGTGTGTGTGTGTGTGTGTGTTTGATGCTGCTCCCGACACATACGTGACCGCCAATCATCTGCGCGGGTTACGCCCAAAGTCGGAACACATCGATAAAGATTTGATGTGCGTGCTGACTGTTACCCTCATGGTCAAAATGGTGAAATTCAGAGTATAAAGATAAACACAGGACGTTTCTGGAAGAACGGGAAGATTCTTACTTTTTACTGAACAGAATGAAAAGTCACGATGTTTCTCATTATGAGCTTCTGGAAGCAGTAACAGTTCATGGCAGAAAAGAACAAAACGTATCCCGGAGAAAATTAAAAACTCTCCCTGATCATCTGACACAAATTGTCTCCTTTATTACCAAAATGAAGCTTTTCTAAGCGCACATTCAAAACAACAATCTGTCCCCCGTTCCTTCTTTGCGCAGGTCACAGCAGAAAGCTGCAAACAGAATGAATAAAGCACAGAACGTGACGCTGCTGCTGAACAAAAACGACCGCAGATCACTTTTCTCATGGATCCTTTAATGCAGAGACTGACTGATGAGATCCCCGCTGGTCACTCATGAGGCAGAGAGAGATCCAGAGATAAATGAGCAGAAATCTCTTTGAAAGAAGGCCCTGTTATAATTTGGAGAACAGACATCGGTCCGTTCTGACTGACACTCACGGAAAGGAGCTGATCAGAGAGGCTATGACTGGCCTGGGTCTTAGCCCCGCCTTCAGCCCCTAAGAGTCATGGGAAGTGGGGAATTTCAGTGTAAAACCATCAGCCAGGTATGGAGTCCTATACTGTTCTTAATTAAATAAATAAATATTTAGTTCAATAAATAAATATGACCTCATGCAAATACACAATCAACCAATAAATCTCTCATAAATAAATAAAAAGATCATGAAATGGTGAAAAAGCTGCACACAGATTTTAAATTAGCCATTATATTATTCAATATATTTCATTTTGCTTTAAAAACCTGTTCATTATTTTAAAACTGCATTTTTAAATATTCATTTTAATCATGTTGAATATTATTATAACTCTACGTCTTTTTTCAGAAGCTCGTATTTCAAAATCAATATTTTCCAAAGTAGCTTTGTTTTTATTTCATGTGGCTGTTTTTCACAATGGCGTATTTATTTCATGAAGAGCTTTTTCAGGAGAATGGGTCTGTCTGTCAATCAAACAAGACAAGGCGGAGACTCTTTTGTGATTGGCTACTCCTTTACTCAGACATGAGCAGTAGCACACTGACTACATCGATCGAAGATGCTTCAGAGAACGTGACAGCGCAATGCACACCCTCAACACTAGGGGGAGTATGCACCTCTACACATCTACAGTGTTACAATAAATTGGGCAGTTTTGGTTCTAAATTTCCGGATAAAAATGGCTTTGGGCGAATATGCATGATTCAGTTGATTTTGTGGTCTGTTCGGCAATTTTCATCTTCTCATGAACATCTAGTAGTGGCCTTAGTTAGGCTGGTTGGCTGTTGGAGTTCCACTAAGCTTCTATGACCTGGAGTTCCCTCAACGCACCATGCCGCGTGTGGGAGGAGCTAGCAGCTAATGTTTTTAGCCTGATAGCCACACGGAGCGGTTGCTTATCTCACTAACAATGCATGAATGCACAATGCACACGAAGTGTTAAAAGATCAGGTTTATTTATCTTGAATAGTTCCACATGATAACAATGTTTCCATGTTTGAGTTCATGACATCATCAGAGAGTCTCTGCTTCAGGTCCTGCAGTCAAACTACGTCTTAAATTACGTGTAAATCAGAGCGCCCAGGCAGCGCAGGAGCGTCTGTGTGTGTGAGCGCAAGTTAAGGGTCTGTTGCTCAGTTCCCCGGGAAAGTAATAGTAAAAAAAAAAGGTTTCCTCCAAAGTTTAGAGACTTCTTCTTTTAACCCGCTCTACTGGAAGCGTCTGAACGGGGAAGTGAACCCCAAATCAAACCCTGAATCTCTGCTGCGTTTTCCGACCACGGTCAGAAACGTCATCGCAGGAAAGGTTCAACATTTTCCCCGAGAGGGAAAAATAAAACCAGAGGACCTGATTATAACCATTGTCTTAATGAAAATAGAAAAATATCACAAGGTTCAGGAGGCCGAGCAGATTTGTTCCGCTTTGCGCAGCTGCCTGATCTGATTCTGTCGGTCTGCCAGGTCGCCTCCTGCGAGCCGACATAGTGTAAAGCACGATGTGAGCTCTGAGTGAACGGCGTGAGAATGAGGAGTGTTTCAACGGGGACTTCAAGATGTGGACGACCGGAGCTCCTCTGTGGTTTGGTCCACACAAACCCTCAAACTACAAAAACAGAGTCGTCCATGTTTGCATCTTCTGCAGCACAGATAGTTTGTCTCTATTTGGATACCGCTGAAATATATCGTCTCTCTGACTGGAACACCGCTGAGCGGGTATCGAGGAGTATGAGTCGATTTCCATGGATCAGCCAATGAGCGTTTAGATCCCGCCCAGTTTCACTGATTGACAGACAGACCCATTCTCCTGAAAAAGCTCTTCATGAAATAAATACGCCATTGTGAAAAACAGCGACATGAAATAAAAACAAAGCTACTTTGGAAAATATTGATTTTGAAATACGAGCTTCTGAAAAAAGACAGAATTATAATAATATTTGACATGATTAAAAATGAATATTTTAAAATGCTGTTTTAAAATAATGAACAGGTTTTTAAAGCAAAATGAAATATATTGAATAATATAATGGCTAATTTAAGATCTGTGTGCAGGTTTTTCCCCATTTCATGATCTTTTTATTTATTTATGAGAAATTTATTGGTTGATTTTTTATTTGCATGAGGTCATATTTATTTATTGAACTAAATATTTATTTATTTACTTATGAACAGTTTAGGATTCCATAGCCAGGTAGCTGTTAGCTGAATTAAAGTGAATGCCGTTTGGCTGAATAAGTGTGTATTGATGTTACTAGTTTGCTAATGTGAGCAGGAAGGAGGGGACGTGAATAACGCCGCCAGTTAAATTATAACTCAGCAGTTGTTGGATTACTACTCCTAAATATGAACTGACTCATTACAATGTATTAATTTTTAATAAATTATTTGCTTTTGATTCAAATGTCAGTCATTCAATTTTACATTTAAAAAGATACAAAAGCAAGATATTCTAATGAAGGTCAAAATTAATTTAAGTTGCACACAACTGAAATGTAATGTATTTAATGTGTTTATTGTGAATATGAATCACTCAGACACCAGAAGGATGCTCTGTCCAGATGTTTGTGTATTTGTTGGTGTAAGGGTCATTGAAAGAGGAATGTTGAGTTACAAAGAATTACCAGTTAAATACTGATGGATAAATGGTGAAATATTCAGTTTTATCATCGTAAATCTGACTTCAGAGAAGTCAGTGCCTCTCCAGCATCAACCTCACTGCCCGTCACTGAGTGGTTGTGTGTGTCAAAGAAAAGAGTGAGATAAAGAGAGAGAGTGAGTGTGTGGAGGGGGTCTCTGACCTCCAGGGTAGTCTCTGTGTTAACTCTGGTTTAGCTGCATTGATGTGTGTATTGAGGGTGAACACTTTCCTTGAAATAAACACAAGTACAATACTTGCTGTTCTGTTGTAGGGAGAGGAGTGTGTTATGGAAAGTAATACGGCTTTGATTGGGTGTTTGTGTGTGTACGTCTTGACAGGTCAGGGTGTGGTGTGGCTCTTTGACTCTCACAGTGAAAAAATTCGGCTCTTGGTGTCAAACTTGTTCGCCACCCCTGGTCAATAGTATCTTAACCTTTGCCAATTCAGGTGTTTCCCTAAATGCAGGTTTTGAGCCCCTCCACTGAGCCATTTATAAAAAAAAAAGTGAGTGACAACACATCCAATAACTTTTTAGGGAGGCATTACAAACTTTAGGAGACAACATTGTAAAAAAAAAGCCTTAAAGCACATTTCATTTTTACTCTTTTAAACCAGCAGTGCATGAGCATCTTGGACCTCTCCCACATCCCAAAGCTCCCATAATGGACCCTAAAAAAAGAACTACATCTCTTTGTGCTGACTCTCATAGCCGGAAATGTCCAACTTTAGTACTTTTTAACAGAGTTTGCCCAATTTTGTAGTTTGACCTAAAATTTAGGCTTAAGATTTTTCAGAACTATTGGTAAATGGCGTATACTTATATAGCGCTTTTCTACCTACAAGGCCCAAAGTGCTTCACAGTCACAGACCCATTCACCCAGTCACACACACACTGGTGGCAGCTCCGCTGCCAAACACAGGCACCTGCCTACCTCCAGAGGCAAGGTGGGTATCAGTGTCTTGCCCAAGGACGCATCAAACTGCAGCTACCGCTGCAACACGGCCGCCCTAATGTTCAAGCACATTGTATCCTGTGCAGGTTTTCCTCAAGTGGAATAATCTCTGTGGCATATTATTTATTTATTTAATGTGTTTTTTATGTAAATGGTTTAGAGAAGCAAGTTCAATGAGTCAGAAAAAAACTGTAGAAGAAACTGTAAACAGATTGACCCAAAACTGTAGCAGATTTTTCTAGTGGTTTTTTCCTGGTCCCATTAAGCAAAGCCCTTTCTTTTGTTTCTTACATCACTTTGTTGGAGTCAATAGGGATTGACTTAAGTATATCATATTCACATTACTGAAGTGGCGATATCCACATGGGGACTCTGTGCATTTATAAGATTTCACTGTGTGGCCTGTTGTACCTGGCACAGGGCCAGTGCTCAGCGACCACAGACAGATACCACAAGTTTATTGTTCAGATCAACAAAGACATTTGACTCCTTTCCCTGATTATTTTTTTCCCATGAAGGATTGTTCTCTAAACACAGTAGGCTTGCTGGTTTGTTCTGGTGGAACAACAAAATGATTACTTTGTCTGGGGTTTTAGGTAGATGTGGTCCACAAACCTAATCATTTTCTTGTTGATTATCCTTATTGCTGTAAAATAAGTAATGTTTTGATTTACCCATTTCACACATTTTCATGCCAATTCTAAAAGTATTTGCACACATAGATTGCAAAAATGCCTAATTGATGACATTGGAGATTGGAAGCCGAACAAGGACAGACCACTTATTGTTATTGTGCACCTGCTGTGTGAATGGAGACTCAGATAGACTCAAACAATATGCAGTATTTCCAACAACATAACGTTTCGTTACGCTACATCTAAGAATATATCGTCAGCCTAATAGCATATCTGCCTAACTCATTTTTTCAGGTTTTTTTAAAAGAAGAAAAAACACCTTTTTTTCAACACTCACAGTCAAGTTAGGCCAATATCTCAATTTGGCAAAAAAATGAGTTAGGCAGAAATGCTATTAGGCTGACGATATGTGAGTCATTTTTTTTCAAATGTCTAATTTCCATCCAACACTGCAAGTTTTTGAAGATTGGATGTCACAATTCCCTTGTGGGGGAAGTCAAATGACTTCACCATATGCTCTTTTAATCAAAAAAGTCATTCGTAAATGGGATGAACTGATTTTTGATTACTTGAATCTTAATTAATGATAATGCTCTATAGTGAGCAGCTGGTCTTCAGCACAATGGTGCCATGTTTGTGGGATGATGAACTGTTAAAGTGGAATGATGACTGTAGAGAAGCTGCAACACAGAAACTAAAGAATTCAAATTTGTCTCCAGGGTGATGTATTTATGAAAGCGGCAGATTTTGAGGGGTTTATATTGTGACCTCATCTGTGTAGATGTGCAGCCATACTGAGCTTCTTGATTCCAAGCAAACGTGCACTGGAGTGAATGCACAAAAACACCCACAGATACTTGGCAATTTGCCATCTCAGCTAATTGTGTAGTTTCTGACAAGGTCTCACGTCATTGAGTTTTAATGATAATTAAATGATGTTTGCCCCTGCAAGTTGAGGTATTCCTCCACAGTTGAGTTCACCATGCTGATTTAGCAAACGTCCATGGATAATTAATCAGATGTATAGGGACATGCTTTAAAGAATTATTCACATTTTTGTTACACCTAGTACGTTTTCCAACTCTTAAGCACCTCCCCAAAAAAAAAATTTAAAAAGCAACATTCACTGTTGTTTGACTTCTTTACCAACAACTTTCTATTTTAATCTTTACGACATACTAGCAGCTAGATCCACAGAAATTTAAGAACTTGTGGTTGGCAGTCAATTGATTTTTATTTTATGAAGCACGGTTAAGACCTTATCTCCTAACAGCATCGTTGCACTTTACAGGGTGTGCACTTGTGTCTTTGCCACAGATGCAGGAGCATTTTATGGCCTGCTGGGAGATCAACTTTCAAACTCCTGTTTACTCCTAGAACAATTTACCTTAATCAACTTTACTTTTGAAAAATTAAGATTCGTTCAAACAAAGATAGTAAAAACTTCAAAATAAAAGCTTTTGAAATTTGGTGTACCATACATACATATCAAACATTTTAGGTTTATTTACTTCAGGAAACTACTTAAATTACCAGTAATAAAAAAATCTTGCATGTCGTGGTGAATTTGTTTTTCCTATCTAAATACCCAGCAATTTATTTTGCCAAAACATTGCTGGAACATTAATCAGTTTATTACAGCTAAAATGTTATTTTAAAAAAACAATTCTCTAATCATCGAAGGCTGCACTGATTGCAGTTAACAATTAGATTTATCAAAATAAAATATTCAAAAGCTAAATTATATGGAGATTCATGTGATTCAATGAAGAAAACATGAACTTAAAAAAACAAAATGGCTCAATGAAAGTTTAAAGAAAAACATTTGGCAACTGCCACAAAAATTGTACAGCACACACACAGACACGTTTTTTGTTTTATACAGAAAATATTCTGTTTCCTGTTTTTTTTGGAGGTGGAGGTGGTACATGCCTTAATAGACTGAGGAAAAACAAAACATTTCCCTATTAGGCAGAGTAAACTAACCCCCTACACACACACACACACACACACACCTGCCTCCCCTGTCTCCCCAAAGACACTTATACACTTCATATGTCGCAACATCCCCTGTGATTTTGTTTTTCTCTTTTGGCTTTTCCCCATCAGGGGTTGCCACAGCGAACGAGTCGCATGGTAAACTTGGCAATGTTTTACGCCGGATGCCCTTCCTGACGCAACCCTCTCAAAGCAACCGGGCTTGAGACCAGCACAGAAGTAGAGAAAGGAACAGGGAGCAGCCTGGATTTGAACCCTGGTTTCACTGAGTGAAGGCGCCGCAAACCAGCACGAGCGAAACCGGCTCCCCGCTACATCCCCTGTGATATGGTTGGTAAAATGGGGTGATATGAGAAAATACTTTTTCCTGGAAGTAGCTGACACCTGACCCCAACTGGCATCTTCCTCTTACATAAGCCACCTAAAAAAGAGCACATGTCAGGATTAATGCTCTTCTGCAAAAATAAAAAGGGAAATGACTTTTGCAAATTTTGTAAATGTAATTACGCGATTTTGAGTCATAAATTTACCAGGAAAAAAAAAACTTGTAAATTTACAAAATTTAAGTTGATGACATAAGTTGATGTGAGCATATGGTGCAGTAAGTGTACGGCCTTTCATGGCTGCCATTTATTGAACTAGCGCAAAGATAACTCGGTGAGTGTATTCAGGAACTGAGTGAACGAACCTTACAACCACACAGGTGCAATGCTAACCGAGTGACCCCGCATTCTACAACTGCATGGTTGCAGTTCTAACTGAGCGGCGCTCCGGCTTGCTTGCTTCGTTCCTGCGCGCTTGCTGGGTTTGCGAGCGCAGTGTTCAGGGGGTGTTTGTCACTTGGAGCAGTGTTCAGGGGGTGTGTTTGTCACTTCAGGGCAGTAATTTTTCTGGTTGATCTGATTGGTTGAAATTTCCATGTCAAATCCACGTTACATCAATTCAGTCCAATTCAATTCGATTTTATTTGTATAGCCCAAATTCACAACAGTCGTCTCGATGGGCTTCGCATAAGTAATTGAAGAAGTAAAACATAAAATCAAAAGGATCATGAATACATAGAATTCAATAGGAAAATACTAAATTGAACTAACAAATTGACTAAGCTAACCTGGACATCCCGGCCCTTAGACTCCCCTTCGCAGTAAGAAAAAACTCCTAAAAAAATCGGATTCCGGAAAAGCCTCAGGGGTGCCTAGATGAAGGAGGGATCCTCCCCCAGGACGGACAGGTGCTTTACCAGAACTCATAGAGAAGAACTAACTTATCTAACTCTACAACTATATCTTTTAAGTCCAGCAGACAAGCCTTATCCAGCCGGAGTTGGGGGGACAGTCAAGGACGCGAGTCGAGCCAGAGACAGGATCCACAGCCAGGTGTAGGAGCAGGAGCAGAGACGAGGTACACGGCCAGGTACAGAGCAGAGACGAGCCAGAGGCAAGATCCACAGCCAGGTGTAGGAGCAGTAGTAGAGGCGAGCCAGAGACAAGGTCCACGGTCAGGTACAGGAGCACAGATGAGCACACTGGAATCTGGAAGAGGGACAGTACATGAATCGCATTGCACCAAACAGATACATGGAGAACTAAATGATGAATAATAATCAAGAATAGAGAAGAGAAGTAGGGTAGAAGTACATCAAACCTCTAAAACATGAAAGTCCCACCCCGCTGCCTCGCTGGATTTGACATGCAAATTTCGCCCAATCAGAACAACCAGAAAGGTTACCGCTCCCAAGTGACAAACATACCCCCTGAACACTGCGTGCAGGAGCGCCGCTCAGTTAGGATTGTAAGCGTGCAGTTCTAAAATGTGGGGTCGCTTGGTTAGCATTGCGCTTGCGTGGTTGTAAGGTTGGTTTACTCAGTTCCTTAATACACTCGCTGAGTTATCTTTGTGCTGGTTCAATTAATGGCAGCCATAAAATGCTATTTATTGATTGGTGGCTTGAAGGATCTCTGCAGTCCGTTGATGAAGGCATCAGTATCCTTGCAGTTGTCCACTTCAATCCTATCTTCCTCCACGAAAGACAAGATCTCTAAATCTGTGTGGCGCTTCCATCTGAGGAGGCGCACTTTTAGGCATTTTCAACATTCTTATGCTAATATAACACACTATTTTCATTCATTTTTTTTCTTTTATGTTGAAACGAGATGTTTCATCTGGAGGAGGGGACGTATGTTACAATGTTTTCCTTCCGCTTTGGTGTTTCTTCTGCGCATGACGGTTATATGACGTAAGAGGACAAATGGGCTTCTGGGTATGTGAATAAAAAGGACATTAAAAGAGCGGTCTTCCTTACCCAAACGTGTTTCTGAGCTCCTTACTTTTACAAATGAAACTCAGCTTCACCAACACAGAACCCCAGAAATTTTGAATTGCCAAAAGGTTCAGAATTTCTTTGTTTTTGAAACCTATCCAGAAATATAGCTTCACAAAATGCTCCAGACAACTTTGTTATTTTTCTTTGTCAATTTATGACTTTTTTCTCGTAATTTTACGACTTAAAAGTGGTAAATAAAAAAAAAAAGGTTTGTCAACTGGCCCTAAAACTCCGTCTTACAAAGAAAAAATAATCTCCCCACAAAAACAAGGAATCTTAGACAATCAAAGTCAGCGAGGTAGGAAATAATGTTGTGCACAGATATTACTAAAGTGATGGACTTAATGAGACTCTGGTGTAAATGTAATCTATGTGATTTTCTCTATTGACATGGCTCCAAAAATAAAAAAAAAGCATTTCTGAACTAATAGAAGAAGGAATGAATGAATAGAAAACTTGGAAAAGTTAAAACACAGACGTTTGGCAAGAGTCTCTCCTCTGAACAGTTACTCATGTCATAGTCACATATACTAGTATGGGAGTTGACCCATATGGGTGCTGTGGGGTTTTGGGTTGTCCACACACATGGAGGGTCGTAGACAGGAGGGGTCGCATCTTAAATTTAATAAAGGGGAGTTTTGGAGTTCCTTTAAGGATTATACGGCCACCTTGAGGGATGTCATGGAAATGGAACATACGATTGTAGTGCATGTGGTGTGTGTGTTATTAGTCCTGCTTTCTGATTCATCCCTCTGTTTTAAACTGAAAACCCCACAAGACAATAGACAATCCCTCAGAAAGACTGATGGCCGGTGGCCTTAATAAAACTGCAGTTGTCTAGACTGAACACAGGAAATCCAGGTAAATGTCAGATGTTTTTGAAGAACTTCAGAAGATACATTATACTCTTTATTCAACTTTTTTTTTCATCCCCCTTTGCCTTTCATTGCCTTTCCTCTCTATGATGTCTGTCTTTTCCAGATAATGTCAATGCCTCAGGGGTGAATAGCAGCATGATCCTACGCCCTTCATCTGTGCCTTCAATCCTTTCCTCCTCTTTGGTTCTCTTCTCACACTTTTCTCAACACCTTGTTTCTCTGATCTGCTCCGTCTTTCTTTCTGATAAGCCCAAATTTGCCACTCGCTCTTTCTCAGAATTTAGAGAAGAGAGAGGGGAAAAAAAATCACAAAGCCCTGAATTATGTGACTCGGCTAAAGGTCACAGTCCTTAATCATGCTGTATCACTGGGAGTGGAACCAGTGGCAGTCATTAGCAGCACGCTGTCTGGAAGTGAACCAGAAAGATTGAAACATGCTGTCTGTCTTCTTTTTTTGCCTCAAATGAGACAGCCAGAAAGATTTAGAAGGATGGAACTTGAATTTTTGTTGTTGTCGGAACTTATATTTTATTAGTTGTATTTCAAACTTGTCATCTAATTTACAAACAGAATTAGATAAAACAAAGAAACTACACTGTGACTGCTTTTTAAATAATCAAATGTCCGAAAAAGTGCTGACTTGTTTCAAATCTAATAGCAATATAAATAGGCTAATAATCAGCAAACAAAAACTAAAGTTTTCTACAAACAACAGATAGGCTCTAAAAATAGGAAAGATGTTGGCTGTCCATGTTAGGCGGCCACCCTCTGAGTGGCCCTTGTCTGCCTTTAGAGCCCAGTGGAGGTGGATGCTGAGGACTGCTGCTGGCTCTCCACGCTCCTGCGTCCTTTCACACTCCAAAGGTGAGGTCTTTTTCGTATGTCCCCCCTGGCTGCACATGTGTGACAGATATCTGGGTGTCCTGGGGATTGATGTCCTCAGGCTCCCTATCTGAGAGGGGGCTCCTGGAGGCCGGAGCCATCTGGACTTCTGCGCTTGTCCTGGCTGCCTGGTGTGTCCTGGTTGAGCTTTCCACCGTCTCTGTTCCATTCATGAACACTTTTGTCTTTTCCAGTACACACTTACCCAGAAACACGTGCCTGCTCATCTCTGACTGATCATACAATGTATGCTCAACGTACAGCTTCTGTATGATTCAAGGCTGAGTTTTCTTCATACTTTTACTTGGAAAAAGTTTTTATGTTTATTTTGTGTGGATATGAGTATGCATATTTATGATACAATAGTTGTTTATTGTCATTGATTTAGGTTCATAACAATGAAATGCACACTGTGGTCATCACAAAAGCAGTTTAATATGCAAAGTAAAAGAAGAATAGTGAGCAAATATAAAGCAAAAAACTATTTGATTGATCTATTTATGTATTTATTTATTTATTTTAGATTTAAAAAAAAAAGTGCAATTTCAATGATGTACAAACGGCTTTTGCATCCATTGTGGTATAGTCAATTTTGGAATGACAAACAGTCTTTTCTTTGTTGCACTCAAATGGGGGCAATTAGAGCAGGTAGGGGTGTTATACATTTAATAATTTAAAGGTAGAAGCTGTTTTTTCATCTTTCTGCTCTGAATTGTATCAGCTTGTATCTTTTCCCAGAAGTTAATGTGGTGAACACTGGGAAACCGTGGTGGGTGAGGTCAGGAGACGTGTCTGGTTTTCTTTGTCATCCAGTCATGGCAGTTGTCTCTGAGCGCAGGTACCAAAGGGCAAACAGTACCTGTGAGAAAATGTGTGGATGTACAAAAAGCCATTAGTTTTGGGATTATTTACAATAAAAAAATGTTACTGTCTTACCACTGTCTCATGTCTTTCACCTATATATTTTCTTCACCATTTTTCCTCCACAACCTTTCTCTTTACTTTTCTTTAAATAGTTTTGCTGTATACATTTAAACCAAGGGGTCTGCTAAACCGCTGCTGTAGTAGTAAAATCTTTCCAGAAAAAGCAACTTTTAGGTTCCATAGGTTTCCCCAGCTGCTAGACAGAACAAAAAAACAACTTTGAACTGTCCAAAACTTTAAAACCACTGAGACAAATCTATGGTCTAATGTTCAAAGCAAATAAAGGTTATCCTTATAGGAGAACAAAAGGAAGACTTTCTGTGAAGCTGTGAAGCATGGTGATAAATCTTTTGATAAAAGCTGTAAAACATTTTTAATATGATCCATATTTTTTGTACATTATTTACACAAAACCTCTGGTTCGTTTCTGTAGATGATTTCACACTATGTCTAATGAGGGACATCCGTGTATAGTCAGACTCATTCAAGAGGAGTGAGGAAACTTCAAAATATTTAATGAAATCTGTAACAAAAAGTAATCACTACCTTATTTAATCCTAACACAAAACCATTTTGTATAGAGACTGTTTATGGGTCACACTTGATAGCAGGGTTTTGGACACAAACAAATAGTGTTGAGGTCAAAAATACAATCATTCATGACCAATTTTATAGTTCCCAGGGGAAGCTGTAAAACTTATGATGGTTTCCAAAACCTGTTATGAGAGCAAAATCTATGATAAGAAAGCTCTTTCTTTGCCATTTATTTTTCTCCAAGGTCTTCAAGTGCTGTAAATTTAGTGTGTATTTTCCTAATGTTTAGATTATGAGTACAATATATAATATCAGCTATTATTTTCAATTTGAGATCATTTAAAGAGCAAACTGAAAACATGGCTCATAAAAAGAAATGTTGTTGCTCTGTTGGTTCTATTTGTGAGTCATGACCACTGCTCTCTTTTCATGGATGGTTTACATTTTGCTGACAAATAGAGCATTCCGACTAGCATTTCTGAATTGAATCCATTTGGTCTCTGTAATGCATCTTTTATATTATAAGTAGTCCTTACAGTACTGTAGATTTCTTCTTCATCATCGTTTCAGGAAAATGTGAAAATCTACAAATGTCACAGACTTTGACAAATGTTGAGCAGGAGAATTTTCCAAAAGCTTTATCAGAGTGTTTTTTTTTTCTAATGATGTTTATTTGAAGGACTCAAAAAAAAGTGTGAACTTGGTTGTGTCTGCACAACAAAGGAGCAACTCTGTTGTCAGAAGCTGAACACAACCCAGGAATAACTATTTTAGGCTTTTATAAATGCTGATCTAAATTCACCCTCTGGTTAAATATGTTCAGACCAGTTCCTGTCCGATTTTCATGAGTCGGACTGGTTTCTGGCACATCAATCCCCACTTCTATAACCTTCTATCAACTGCCTGATAGTATCTATTGCTATAGATAGGTATCACTCCATCAGCCCTGCAGCACATTATCTCCCTTATCCACAACCCCCAAACCCCACCTGCCTGCCCTCACAGTGCTTTCATTCTCTCCCTGTCTCTCTTGTTTTGTATGTGGATCATTGAGTTTTGGCTGTGTAGAGTGCCCGGTTGTCTGTCAGAGGATGGGCCAGCCACTGGAGGGACGCGGAGGATGAAGGGTGACTCCCCCATTTCCTATCAACACTAGAAAATGGTTGTTGCCGTTATTTTACAGGTCGATTTCTCTTTTTGTGTGTGTCTAATGGGAAGAAACAGAGGATTCCCACCACCCTCTTAACATGAGCAGACGTTCAAAGTCAGAACAGAGGAACATTAACTCTGCATTATGAAGGAACACATTAGTTGGTCCACTGTGTTTTTCTGCGTTTCATCAAAGTTCACCAGGGTTCTTTGTTTGTTCTGTGAGCACAAGTTCTGTTAAGGATAAAGGCAAGGTCAGACCTGGACAGGGTGGCAAATCTAGATTCAGAATGCTGAAAAATTACGTTTTTAATTGATTTATTTACAAGGAAAAGGGTCAGGAGGTTGCAAGGGATTTTTACTAGTAAAGTTCTGTAGAGGAGACAAAAACCGGACTGTACACATTTCAGTCAAATAAGAGTGAAGTTTAGTTGCAGCTGTTTTTTCTTGAATAATGCAGAATAAGGTTAGATTTAAAATAGTTGAAGTAAGATGGATCTGAATTTCTTTATTTGCCTCATCATTTTTTTTTCCTTTTTTCCAATCGTCAACTTCCACGAGTCAACTTCTTTGCATTTTAGCAAATTGCCCCAACATTTTCAGCATCCATCCCCTCTTGCATCATCACAGGAAATGCAAATTTTCCAGCTCACAATTACAACTTTTCCATTTTGGATTACTTACTTTATAATAGTCCTTTTTGGCTTTTCCTCTTCGACACCAAACAAGTGATGTATCCTCCTCCACCTCCTTTGCTGGCCCAGACAGATGTGCAGACTCCTGATCACCTCAGTGCTATTTCTGGCTCAAGCAGAGTGCTCAGAAGCACTTCAGTCTGATGGAAGCACCATGTCGTTCTTGCATTTCCTATGTGTGATTCAGAGAAAAAAAAAAGATTACACTCAATACAGGCTCAATCTTAGCAAATGCAGCTCTGTTTAATGATGGAGATTACCTTTTAGGAAATTACTTATATGAATTATTGTATTTATTTTTTGAAGCTAGTGGGAAATTTGTTTTCAAGCAGAGTTTGGTTTGAATGCTAATGTAAAATGCCTTACCTTTGAAAAACTGATGCCTTCTGTAATGGATCTCTGAGGTGGGTTTTTAGTCAGCAGGGAGCTAATTTTCTCTTTGATCTCAGTCAAAGTTTTAAGCATTTTATTGGTTTGCGCCCCAAAACCTGGATTCCAGCAAGACCCAATTTCTAAACACATCTTACTGGAAATCATTGCAACTTTTCTGCCCTCAGAGAACTGTGTTTAATTGTTGCCCACAGCCCCTCAGTTACAAGTTTACTTTCCAGCCAAAGCTTGATGAAAGTCTTCACAAACTTAGCGTGAACAGGAAGCACACATCAATAGATAAAACCAATATATAAACATTTAAACCAAGCTGCTGCTAGAAAAAAGATAACAAAATATATAATTGACTTTTTTTTCTTCATGAAAATGCAATCTTTCTAATAGATTTTACCCGTACGGCTTCCATTTTAAAGCCTTAGACATACGAGTGCTGCAGGTTTTTGGGTTTTCCGGCCCATGAGACTTCTTGTTAAGGCGAGTGTGTCTCACAGTTCCCTTAACATACTAATGTCATGTGAGTGGTCAGTGTATCGTGAAGTATAAGTAAACCAAATGTAAGTTGCACAGACCATAATGTAAAGGTAATGTTCGTATGGTGCCCTTATCCCACATTCTAGTCCAGGGTGGGTAAAATCTTTGACTCTTGGGCCACAAAGGGTTGTAAGATTAGACAGAAGGACCGGACCAGGAGCAGATGCAGTGTTTAAGTAATCCACGTCATAAGAAAAGGAAATAACATGGAATCTGGATGAAAACATGCTTTACATTTTATTGAAAGTAAATAAAACAGAAGATTTTGAAGGTTTTTTTCTCGAAAACTGTTGCTTTTGTTCTCATTCTAGTTGCAGCAATTGATTGATTTTCCCCAGGAAAAAACATAAACTTAGAGAAATGCTGCATTCATGTGGTGTTGGAATGATCGGATAATGGCTGTCCTACAAAGATAATGCACATAAACATAAGAAAAACAACTAATCTTCAAATAAACGCAAGATAACATTCTGCACCTAGATCTGTTTATTTGCATAGCACCACCTATGGGGAGACACCAGAATAACATGGAAAGTAAAACATTTGAAAATAATTATTACTATAATTTATTCCAGTTTGGGACATGAGAGCACTGGCCTCTTACTGATCCAGTGCAAATGCTCACAGGGGTGGCAGTAGATTCCTAAATAGTTGTAGGACGCCTGTAAGATCCCCACACAAACCTCACTCTGATTTTATATTTTCCTCATTTTTAACAGGCAGGCAGCATGCAAAGAGTGCAGTGCTGTGTTCAGAATTTTGTGAAATCAAAAATATAAAAGAAATCCATACCTCATTTCACCCTTATGTGTTGTTTTAGAGCTCACTACGACCTGTCACTCGCAGCACGCACGTAGGAAAAAAAGGTGCACAAACAGAGTCACTGTACAGGCTCACAGAGCACCCTATGACCTAGATATGTCGTACGGGCCACCTGCGTGCCTCATGAGGGTCTGCGCATTTTTTGCCCGTAGACAGCCTGTATCCACCCATAGGAGCAGTTGTGAATAAGACTTAACTATTAAAAAAAAAAAAAAAAAAAGATTTACAGTGGATTTTTGCTAAAGCAGTTTGCATAGAAACACTAGAAGGTTAAACCAATAATATCATCACAGAAAAGAGAATACTTGTAGTAAACACGAGGTAAAATGTGTTCCTTGATCCTTTTGTTTGTCCAAGCCATCTTTGCTCACTTTAATTAAACTTTTTCATTTTTTTGCCTTGTATTCTACTGTCAGCCACTATTTAACACTTTCACAAACACAGAGGAAGATGCAACACTGCCGAGGTTTTAGCTGCCAAAGGTGGGTCTCTTTAATTTATCCTGACACAGTTTGTTATTAGACTCTCCTCTTCTTTTCTAATGAATATGGATTCTGAGATGCACATAAGCATCACTCTCTTTCTATCTGTTGATCTGTCTCACCGAACACGTAGATGCATCTTGTTGTCATTATTGCACCCTCATGACTTGCAGGCCATCAAACAGGAAAATGATACATCTGCAGCTGAAATGTTTTATCAAGAGAAACAGCATTCTCATTGAGATGTGTGGTCGTGATAGCTTTAATTTCACACACTTGTGAGCACAACGGATGAGGGCATGGTGCTGTACACCACTGGGAATATGAAATGTATTTCCTTCTTCGCTTTTGAGCAGAGCAGAACCTTGAGGGGGGTAGATCAGTCTTAGTCTTTCGTGATTGAGAAAGGTCAAATAATTGTTTTTATGGGAAACTTTTTTGGAAGTAAAGCTCCCTTTTAATCTTTAAAAAAGCTGTGAAATTAAATAAAATGGTGATGACTTTCTGATTGTTACAATGACACTTTTGATGATTAAATGACACAAATTTAAAAGGATGTATCAAGTCTCATGAAGTCACTTGTTTAAAAGGTCTAGAAAGGCATTAAAATGGTCTTTTGTTGTAAGTAGCAGACAAAAAGCAGACAAACTAATACAAAAAAAAGTATTTTTGCTATTGATGTTGCCTTAATCAAAGCCACTCTACTTGTTTCTGCAACAGAAGTTCCAAATTAAATAAGCAACTCCCTCTGCGACTCCATGATGGATGGAGTCACGGCAGGTCATGAGAACCAAAGACAATTTTTCCTGGATGAAGGTTAGGGTCTCATATAAAAAAAAAACACATTTCTACTCTGCAATTGGATGTTTGAGGCGGAAGAGATAGAAAAAAAGCAGGTCTTTTTGTGTTTGAAGATTTAACAAAAAAGTATTCCTTCTCTTACAAGTCAGACGCTGTAAGTTTGTGTATGTTTGCTTATTACTCTGTTATCTATGAGGCGCACTAAAAATCTTTAATGAGGGCGCTGGTGATCCCAGAGAATGTGACACTGCCGCTAAGAATAATTGAATTAGTGGTAGTAAGTCAAATGCACTCGTCCAGCTATTCTTTAACATTGCTTAACATTTTCTAAATGGACTACATGTCTTGGCGTTTTGTTTGGAAATGTCGCTGGCAGTGATCTCCATTGAGACAGAAAGATTTTTGAAACTGAAGAAAGAAAAGGACACGTCTACACACATGTTATCCATGTGTTTCTTCAGATGGAGTGACTTCATTTATGAGTAAAAGTAAGTCAATATTAACCATCTTGGTGATTTTTTTTCTATGCTACAGTTTGTAAACAAAAAAAAAAGTTAAAATGAAATTTTAAAGAACTCACTTTAACTTTTGCCAATCAAATGGTGAATAAGCTACTCTGTAGGGTTCATTTGTTTGTAAATCCTGATGACATCAGTGACTCACCAGCCGTGAACCTCACCGCATGTGAGGCAATAGGTGGTAAAGAACAACATCTACTTTATAAATAAAACACAATTTACCTCAGGAATCTGCTGTTCTAGTTAAACCTTTTGAAAAAGATCAATGTATTTTATTCCTCTGAATTTCTGTGCGCAGAGCATCAGCGTCTGACGGTTTTGTAGACAGTTGCTGGGGGGTTGGGGAAATTGAGTGCAGTCACAGCAGGTGATAAAGACCAAAGAAAGATTTTTCTAGGTGAATGTTAGGGCTTGACATTGGAAATAGACAGATTGGCAGATTTCTATTCTGCCAATAGGATGTTGGAGACTGCAGGAAAAGATGAAAGGGCTATTTCTGTGTAAAGTCTGTGTTCAGGTTGAGATGGATGACACAGATTTTCAACCAGAAGTTGGATACTTTTACATTCAGATTAAAAAAGGTTGAATGTATTTACATTTACTTGCTTTTGGAGAATCAACAAATTATCAGAGCTCCAGCAGTGCTGCATGATTGTCTGCAGGTGGAACTTGTTGCTGAATTTCTCAAGGTCAATAGCAGATTTAGGCAGAATTTCATTTCAAAACGGAGGCTGATAAACTGAAAGTATTTTTTGCAGATGGTAAATGTAAGATGAAAGTGACATTAAAATACGCATAAACTTTTAAAGCTATATGCTATATGATTGAAAGACATAAGAATGTACATGCTGAAACACTATTTTGAATTACTATTTCATTTTTTTATGTTGCTTTTTAGTTTGAATTCTGTTTATTTTTTTTAAATCTTAGGCTTTGATACTCAAATATCCACATGGTAGGGGTGCAGATCAAATGTCCTCCCCTAAAAATACAGATGTATACGCTCATCTTCACTGGTAACTATTTTGATATGTCATTCTCTTTGATGCATTACTGGAGATCAGAACTGCATGAGACTCGAGGCAGGTAGGTTGGCAGATTTATTCAATAATACGAAGGTAACAAATGAAGCAAGCAAAAATAGAAGGACAAGACTTAGAACTTATGACAAGTTTTTGTGAAAGAGATCTGAAAGAGTTCAACAAAGATGGTACATAAATTGACTGACGGAGTGATAAATAAATAAAAACAAAAAGTTCTAAATCGAGGCTGCATTTAAAAGAAATTAGATCTGAAGTCTCAGATCTTCTTAGTAAGGGAATGCTGACAATTTCTCTTGAATATTTGAAATCGGACAAAAGATAAATGTTCTCCCACTATTTCTGCACAACAGCATTTCAAAGGGTTCTTAGCATCACTGTTTGATGGAACATGTTTTAACTTTTGATGCAAAAAGGCCTCAGCATGTCATCCTTTGTGAAAGCTCCCTCACAGCATGGAGCAGACTTATCTTCAGGGGAGTGCCAGCACACGCAGAACGGGGTGGTTTTCTTTGAGCCAGAGATGGCAAATCACCAAGAAAAGTTTAAAGAACTTATTTGTTAAAATTAGGCCTGCACAATAAATTGCAGATGTGTTGTTATCGCGATATCAAGCTGTGTAATACGCATAACGCAAAAATTGCAATAAATGGTTACCTAAAATGTGCTAAAACAATATTATGGCAGCTTGAAGTATTTAACGAATTGAATAAATCCATTTATGCATTTGACCAATCAGATGGACCCCAACACATTGTTGACCAATCGGATGGAGCTCTTTTATGTTTGATGCTCGCCTCCTATGTAGATGAGGGTTATTTGGTGTATAATTTAAGTTATGTTGACTCTTATTTAAATTAAACTGTTGCAGTGAAATGGAAATGAGGTTTTAGGTTGTTTTGCTGTTTGTTCATGCATTGCAAGCTATATTATCATCGCAATACTGATCACTAATATGGCAAATCGTGCTGCCCTGGTTAAAATATATTTATATATACATTTTAGAATTCTAAAAAGAAACCAAGTGTTGTGTGAAAAAAGTAATCAAAAAACAAATATGATTCAAATTTACTGCATTACAGCAGCAAACACACCTGTAGGGTTCTCATAATAATAATAGTTTTGCAGCATTATCTCAACTGTCTTATTCTTTTATAATTGCTGGTGACTTTTCATGCACATTAGGAAAAATTGACAATCCGATGTTTCATCTCCTTGCTTCTGGAGCATGTAAGTCTATGCTTTGATGAAGAGTTCCTGCCTCTCTGATCAGTAATACAATAGACCTGTACATCCTACTGCAACTAAAAAACACACAAAAACAGGAAATTTTTGTGGAGAGTCAGTTCTTTGAAGATGTCTGTTAGATCTGAAAGGCAGGGAAGTTTTTACAGGAGAATGTACGCTGAAGCGCAAAACTAAATATCTCATTGAAAAAATAGAATCTAAAGCTATGAATTCTCAGGGGGTTTTTTTGTTGCTGATCTTGGTTCAGCTTCATCATCTCTAGACATATCTTACCCTTTTGACTTAGGTGAGGTTCCTTCTACTTTTCAGAAGTGCATCCTTTCCAGTTTGCAAGCCAGCAGGTGGAGCTGTTGATCAGTGTTGGCCCTCACTGCTGTAAACAACAAAGGGTTGAGAGGCATTTTTGTGGTGGTCTGTGCTCTCACCTCAGTCCTGTGTTCAGCAATGCATTCAGAACTTGACAAAAGCTGGAACTTTTACCCCAGAAACTCCAAAGGTACATTAACCAGCTGCTGAAAGCCTTTCCTAGTGATTGTGCAATCCTCAGCTGCTGAAGGTGGCCTGTCCTCTCATGCACCCACACGACATCCTGCAGATCCTCATAAACAGGCCTCTATTCTGAAGGAATAAAGATATCCCAGCGAAATGCAAACCCTGTGACACACATGCACACACAGAGAGCAGCATCTACAGAGGAAATGATGTGCTCAGAACCTGATCCATCACAGCAGAGACACTTCATAAAGTTCAAGCCCCAAGGCTTTGGGATGCTGCTGAGCCCAGAGCCAAAGCAGCACAGTATAGGACATCCTGATGCTAAGAAAAGCTGCACAGTCCAATCCCAGTGCTGTGGTCACCAAATCAAGCTGTCTACTTTGACACTTTTATATTAAAAGCATTCAGAAAATGGCTTATTGGGCAGGAAAGAGTAAAATTATGACTTTACTTGAGTCAACCCACCCGCCAATCAAAAATTACAGCCCAAAAAGTGTCAAATTTGTGCTGTCATAAAATCGAATTAGATGATCTTAAGAAAAATGTAACCTCCTACCAGTTTTTACCACTACATCTTGTAGTTGTAATTGGCTTACAGAGAGACATATTAGCCAACCATCATTGTGTGAATAATTATAATCAGTGGAGGGAAGGAATATTTATTTACTATGCCTCATCTTACCAGAGTATAAAGAAAACATCAACAATGTGGTTTGTCAGGCTTTTAAAAGAGAGGCACTAAAGTTACAAAAAAGGCTAAATCCACTTTTATGTCACATTTGTATGTGTGAATGAAGTGCAGTTCATATTCAAGTAAACACTTAAGGCCTGAACATGTCTAATCTGTGGGATTCAGATCTTTGTTGAAGTCCATGACGCCAAGACCTGACTGTTTAAACGGGCATAAATGGCAAATAATACAGCCAAATATTCTCAATTTCTTTGGGTGAAGAATAGTTATTATACATCAAAAATGTGCCACTTTGCACGAAAATGTCGAGATCTTGTTTAGTTGTGTTTGTTTATGTCTGCATACTGGTGCATATTTAGGCAGTCAAAATATTTGGAGGGTTGCCTTCATTAAGAACAATAATGTTAAGTTTTTATATTTGATTATTAGCCAGAGAGAGAGATTTACATGTAATAATGCCTTGAGCCACCAACACTGCTTATATGCTAGCAGTTGCTACTGGTTATGAGCAGCTTGTGCAAGACCAAATATCTCAACAGAAGCAAAAAAAAAAGGTTTTCTCTGTCTGGAGGTTTAGCCCTAAAAGCTTTAGAAAATGTTTCAAGAAGTTCTAATATCAGTTAGATGTATCAGTTACAACATTGTAAAAAAAAAAAAAAAATTATATAGTCCCCCTGCAAAATGCTGAAAAAGTGGACCTAAACAACCTTTTCTGTTATATTTTCTCAGTTGTCCTCTTGCTGCCACAGATGTTCATCCTTTCACAGATTTTTCAAAAGTTTGAAAACATATGTTTTCTATTTTTTTTTACTTCCTTACACCACTGCATAATACAGCAAGCAGAAACCCAATGTTCCAATCATTCACCAAAATAAAGGACTTACTGTCTTTTTGTTCCTTCAAGCATCCATCGTACATCTGTTCACATCAAGATGAATTATGTTTAGATGTTTATCCCTGCAAAGCTCTGCAGAATCTTGTCACTGTCACTTGATAGGCCAGATTCTCCCTGCTTTTTGTCACTCAGTTGTGCTGTAAATTTAATAAAACAGGACTTGTCCTTCATTGTTTCAATGAAAGCTTTGATCTCACTAAAAGTTACTGTTTGCAGTTGGGAAATTGTTAAAGCTTTAAGGTTTTGTGACCAGGTGTCATGCCTTCTTTAAAAAGCAAATCTTTTTTAAGAAAGAAAGAAAAGGCTGTCAAAAAGATTTAGTTTTCCATCTCAGACAAAACAGGGCACCTTTCAAATTATAAAAATTCTATTCTCCTCTTTTTCATTAAAGATAAATGTCTGGAGATTTTATACCAAGCTCTTCAGATGAATATGCATTTTGTTTTTCTTTTCCTAATGTTCTGTCATGTTTTGTTTATGAGGTGCAGGTTAAGAGGTCAGGATGTGGTGGTGGAACTGTTAGTTGTCAGAGTGCAGAAGTTTTTCCTGATCAACAGCAAGGGACAGTGATACAAGGCAACACTGAGAGGTGTGTTGTTTATTCCATCATACCCTCAGGACATTTTCTTTACAAGGTCAGCCACCACAATCAGTCAACTTGAAACAAGGACAGGATGTGTCTTTATCTATCTTCACAGACTGTACTCACTTTTACATTCATGTGCATGGAAAGTTACAATATGTGGAAACTGTTGTGAAAAGGACATGGATAAAATTTGTCATGATTCACAAACATGGCATGAGATTTGGGGTTATTGCAACTTTGAAGGTGTGCTAAGATGGCAACATTTGGTTAATGGAGTTTAAATGAAAGACAAAGTAGAGAGGCCTGAACAAGAGTACGAGGTGGATATTCAGAGAGATTTTCTGCAAACTAAAAATCCTGATACTAGACAACTACAAGAACCAGTCTATTGATGGATACTAACTCATAAAAGGCTGGATGTGCAACATGCCACACACACCGCTCATCAAAGTGACTAGTCAGAAAAATACTTTCAGATACAAACCTCTAAATAATATTTATTGGCCACTTCACTTTTGATTCTATTCCTTTCACATATATTTTTTTCTTTCATGATTGCAAAGCCTTTGAGGTCAGCACAGACAACTAAAGTGCTCTGTAAATAAAGTTGATATTGTAAATGTACAAAAGAAATCTTATTTAAGAAAAATGGTGTTAAACATAGGAGATTGACCCATAATCACTATACCTAAATAGCCCTTTCAAGAGAGGTTGGCGTACACGTTTTGTTGAAATGAGAAGGTCCAAGCTTATTGACTAGAAATTATTTAAACACCTGTGAAACTATGCAGTTCACATGGCCACCACATAGGATAGATGCTTCCATTATGGAACAGAGAAAAATGCTCCTTACCAAATGTTGACAGATAAAAATCCAGACTTACCAAAATGCAGCATTTTGGGTCTCTATGTTTACATTTAAGCAGGATATGGATATGCTTGCTTCCAAATACCCAAAGATTTTTTTGCACACAATTTTCAATTTGTGGAAAAGGAAACATATAAAGATGATGTAGCATAGACTATGAAAACATTCAATCAATAGTATGAGACAAAAATCCACAAAGTGACACAACTGTTGGGAATAGCCTAAAAAAAGAAACAATTGAGTGATTAATCTGCCAAGAAGATGTATCCTTGTAAGGAGATTCTAGTTAAATGGTAGATTTATTAAATAACAACATTGACAGTTTACTCATTTTTCTTCTCCAGTTTGTGCCTTTTGGGGTCACGGTGCTGCCGGAGCCCATCCTGGCCATTGATGGGCGAAGGCAGGAGACACCCTGGACAGGTTGCCAGTCTGTCGCAGGGTCACACATATCAAACACCCATGCACTCTCACAACTATGGACAATTTGGACCGATCAATTAACCTATGAAGCATGTTTTTGGATGGTGGGAGGAAGCTGGAGACCCCAGAGCGAATTCACGCATGCATGGGGAGAACATACAAACTCCACACAGAAAAGTCCCCCATTGTTGTTCTGTTTCAGGTCCCCCAGAGGGGACTTGAACCAGGGGCCTTCTTACTGTGAGGCAAGGGCGCTGACCACTGCACCACCATGCAGCCCCACTGACAGTTTAGTGGTAAGCTAATCATCACAATATCACAAGAACAATGGGCAACAGTTAAGCATGTGTTAAGATAGCTCAGAGGAACTGCAAACAAGGAGTTTCGTTTTAGGCAAGTGACATTACTGACAAACACACCGACCCAGAGTATTGTGTGAACCTTAGAAAGTACAGATTTTTTTGGTTCATGGAGCAACTATTGGAAGATATGGATAATTGCAAATATGTACTGGTACAAAGTGAACAAGACTTACCAAGGAACAACCACCTTAGCCAAAAACCCTGCAAGCTGTCCAAAGTGCAAACATGTGGGTAATACATAAAAAGTCATTACTAAAGTGAATATTGGTGATATTAACGCAACCAGTTTGTAGATGTCATATTTGGTGGCTGAAAGAGCGGAAGAGATCCACATTAACATTGTAATTTACAATGTAATATTGTGTTTGCTTTTGTTTCAACTGAGTAGAAATCAGGGAGTTTACAATTTTTATTTAATTTTATTTTAAGTGGAATATGTGAGTTATGTTTTGTTGTGATGTATTTGACATCATCAAGTTAATGCATAGTGGTGAGTAGGGAGCCATTGGGAGGAATGTATCCTATAGGTATCACTATGGCATCTTTGATGTCAATTATAAATGCAGTTTAATTAGCTGATCTCAGACAGGTGTGTTTCTGCTGAAAGGGGAAAAGGTTTTTGACCGCTTTTGTGGTAAGACATGAATAAATGAAATATTCCATATTGACGATGTAAAGGATAAACTCAACAATGATCTGCAACTTGGATTGGAATTCAGAGAGTTTCATTTTGCTTGTCATGACTGTTTGACTGTTTAGTCTGCTTAGCGTGTCACCTTGGGTCAATCTGGAGTTACAGACCTCAGTGGCTTCAAGTTCTAGACTTGCCTCCTATAGTTGTATGATTAAAGATGTTTGACTTTTGTTCTAAAAATCTAAATAATTCCTTGAATTTCTTGCTAGTGAAACTGCAAAACTCAACATTTTGCATTTTCTAGTTAAGGTTAAAAACCTCTCACTTTTTATGCAAATGCTTCTATGTTTGATTTTGCAACTAATAACCCGTTATTGGTTTGGATTCAGCTATGTAGCGAAACAGAATAAAATTATGTTAGGTTAGTACTGACCACTAGTGCACGATGAGGTGCTTTAATTTGGTGATGTGTGATACATGGTTAAGATAGTTTTATCTTATGTCATGTGTTTTGACAAGTAACAAATATGGCTGATGCCTTTTGCAGCAGCTTTTGATGTCTTTATTCATGCAGGATGTGTTAAGAGCTATAAAAAAAAATGGCCCTGGCAATTGACTGCTCTGCTACCCTCTGGCCCATCTGCCAGAGGGTGTGCTGCACACGCAGGTGACAGGTCTCTTGTGTTCCTTAACTCTCTCCCGTGCTCACTGTTTCACTCTGGCCCTTTCTGCCACCGGTCAATCAGGGAATGCTGATATCATTACCCTGCCACTCTTCAACTATCCACACGATGCTCACGAGCAGCCCAGGGCATCATATTGCTAAACAAATTACCTCAGCAGCTCTTTGCATTGCTTATCCACTCTTGGGCAGTGACTGTAAGCCAATCAGGGAACGCTGTCAGAGTAACCCTGCCCTATCCTCTGTCTTCCACATGAGGCCCTTAAGGTGTCTCCATAGAGATAGCCACACAAATCACATCTGGTTTGCAATATTCCTCCATGATTCAATTGAGCAGTGGCAAATAACCTTTGGGTGCCCGTTTGAGTAAACATGGCTGCCATAGTAAAAATGAAAGTCCATTATTTATTGAACTAAATCCTTAAGTTTCTTTGGCAATGTGACACATGTGACATGTGTTACGATAAAGTCATGTGATATGTGATCTTATTTCTTCCAGCTCTGGCAAAGGCGTCAGTGAATGAGTTTTTATATGGTTCAAGATATACTTTCCCCTTTCACCCTCCGCGGGTGGTTTCTCACTCAAGCTCGGGTCCTCTACCAGAGGCCTGGGAGCCTGAGGGTTCTGCGCAGTATCTTAGCTGTTCCTAGCACTGCGCTTTTCTGGATTGAGATGTCTGAGATCTTTCCAGGTATCTGTTGTAGCCACTCCTCTAGCTTGGGGATTACTGCCCCGAGTGCTCCAATTACCACAGGCACCACCATCACCTTCACTTTCCAGGCTTTTTATATATATATATATATATATATATATATATATATATATATATATATATATATATATATATATATATATATATATATATATATATATATACATATACATATACAAACATAAGACTGCTTAAAAATGACAAGATACATTTAAAGAGAAAGTCATAGTTTTAAATAAACCTAAATTTGTGATGTATTTTTTTTTTTTTTTCATTTTGCTAATAGATAAAGAACCAAGAGCTGCATAGGTCAAAATGCATATCCAGAAAATGACTGGAAGGATATAATTTGTGAATCAAATATAAAACCTTTATGGTAAAAACTCAACTTGTCAAATGACTGATAAAGAAATTTGGGTTGTATCTACAGAATGCCATATCCACTATGAACCATGGGAGTGGAACCATCATAAATTTAGGGCTTTTTTATATTTGCAAAGGGATCAGGACAACTGATCAGCATAAAGGAAAGAATGAATGAGGCTGTTTATCATGAGATTTTGATTTCCTTCCAATGGCAAGGTCATTTGAAAATAAAACATACCTGGATGTTCCAGCATGACAAACGCAGCACCCAGGCAACAAAGGAGGGCATGCATAAAAGGCATTTTAAGGTCCTTGAGTGTCTTAGCCAATCTCTGGACCTCAATCCAATAGATAATTTATGGAGGGACTTGATAGTTTGTGTTGCCCAGCAACAGCCCCAACATCACAACTCTAGAGGAGCTCTGCATGGATGATTCACCGTGAGTCCTGGAAAGTCCTAACCGTATTACTTCGTCCTGGTCCTGCCCCCACCATAGTTGCTACCATCCACCCAAACACAACAAGGATTTCGGAATGACTTTTCGCATCTCCTGACCCCTTTCACTTCACAATCTCAGAACATTATTATTCTTGGTGATTTTAATTTTACTGCTAGTTTTTCAACCGATATTAACAACCTTCCCAAAGCAAATCCTGATGCCTCACCTTAAGACCTGGTTTACATTGTAACAATAACAATACTCTTTCATCCATCAAAAAAAGATTAGTTTCCTTCACCCACTTTGCACCCTGGTTCACACCCGCACTACGTCAGCTCAAAGCTTTTCAAGTTTTCCCCTTCTTTATGTCCAAACCATTTCTGATCTCATCATCAACTCTAAACCTTCCACCTGTCAACTGGATCCCATTCCTACATCTCTTGTTAAATCCTGTCTCCTTCCTCTTCTGCCATCTATAACCAACATTATTCACTCCTCTCTAATGTCTGGTACTGGTCCACATCCTCTCAAAATTACCTCTATTACTCCAGTTTGGAAAAAACCTGGTCTTGACCCAAACAACTTCAATAATCTTCTATCTCTAATTTGCCTATTATTTCCAAAATCCAGTTTCAAAAGTTTCAAGACTCTCCTCGTAACCTTCAAAGTACTCCATAACCTGGCTCCACTCAACATTTCTAATCTTCTGCACATTTCCATTCCTTCCCGCTCTCTCCGCTCCTCTTCCTCTGTACAGCTCCGTGTCCCACCTGCCCGTCTTGTCACCATGGGGGGCAGGGCTTTCAGTCACTCCGACACCGGCTATGGAATCTTCTTCCCCTCGATCTACAAAATACTGATTCTCTGCCACTGTTCAAATCCAAACTCAAAACTTATCTCTTCAAACGGTCATACAGTTAATCCATTCAGTTAACACAGCTTCATTTTATCTGTTGTTTTTCTATCCTGTAAATATTTTGTCTTATTGATGTTTTATCTTGATCTTTATGTTTTATTCATGTTTTATCCTGTTTAATTTCTTATTGATGTTTTATTCTGGGTTTTTTTTAACCGTGTACAGTGACCTTGGGTGACCTGAAAAGCGCTTAAAAACAAAATGTATTGCTATTATTACTAGGATTACTAAAATACCAGCAAGTTAAAACCTTGTAAAGGCCTACAGGAAACCTTTGTCATTGACAACAAAAGTATAACAAAGTATTGAAATAAACTTTTGTTTTTGTCCGAATAAATTCTTTAAAAATCAGTAAATTCAATTTCCGGAATCTTTCTCCTTTTTTCTCACAGATGTCATATACCTATGATGAAAATTACAGGCCTCTCTCATCTTTTTAAGTGGGAAAACATGCACAATTAGTGGTGAGGAATGAAGGACAGGCAGCAAGACTGAGTATCTGTGTGTTTATGAGAGGAACTTGAGTGGAATGGTGAGGTTACAGGAAGCAGTGGGTAAAAAAGGTGGAGGACTTTAAGTACTTAGGGTCAATAGAGAATGTGACAGAGGTGAAGAGGCATGTGTTAACAGGTTAGAATGGGTGGAGGAGGATTTTAGGTGTGATATGGAACAAAAGAGTGGCAGCAAGAATTGAAGGACAGGTGTAGAAGACTGTGGTGAGAGCAGCCATGGTGTTGGTTTAGAGACAGTGGCTCTGACAAAGAGTCAGGAGGCAGAGCTGGAGGTAGCAGAGATGAAGATGTTGAGGCTTCCTTTAGGAGGGACTAAGATGGATGAGATCGGGAATGAATAAATCAGATGAACAGCTTGTGTTAGCTATTTTGAAGATAAATGCTGGAAACCCAGCTGGAGATGGTTTGGACATGTGCTGAAGACAGATCACTGTCAAAATAATGTCTTTTTTCTGCACAGTAAGGTGAGGTCACATGAAGGTCATAACAAAAAAAACCCAATATGGACTGAAATCTGAGCTTTTTCAATTATCGCATCATCCTGTCCTATATTCAAAATAATAATAATAATAAAATATTTGCTTTCACATCCACTTGAGCTGTTTTTCCCCATCCCTCCAAGCAAAACACAAATACAGAATACAAAAATACAGATAAAAATACAATTATTGAGGTTCATGCCAGAGGTATTAAAGTCCCACTCCAATCCTCTTTGTGAAAGCGTTCCCAATGGTATTTTAATTATGTTTATGCTGCTTTTAGCCAAAAAGGTTTCTTTGTTTTAAAAAACTAAAAAACTGTTTTGTTTTCTAGGACATAGTCTCTGCAGAGCAGCAGGAGCTGTGGAGTAAATTGGCGTGGAGTAAGCCCATTCCCACTTCCAAACATCCTTCTGTTTACAGTTTCTCTTGCTATAGCTTACAGCCCCTCATGCATCCAGGCTAACATTGCTGGACCAATGAAAATGGTGAGCATAAAACCAATTGATTTAAACGTAAATTTTAGCCCCCCCCCCCCAATTTCAACGACTTAAATATAGGGAAATAGTAGTAATAAAAGTGAAAAACTCACAAAACCCATTTGAATCTTGATTTTCTTTATATTTGTCCTCCATCATTCCACCATGTGAAAAATGCCAGAAGTACATGTTTAAAAAGACCCATATCAAGATTTTCAATTTGGCCTTCAATGCTTTATTAATGTATGATTATACGAATACATTCAGCAAAAACACAGGTGTCAGAGGAAGACAGTTAAGCAACATGCATTCTTCATGTCTTGTCTAGTAAAAGTTTATTTTATTGAAAAAAAAGGATTTACAGTGTACTTCCAAAATAATAATTTGCGATCATAATTTTTTTTTTCAGAAAGACATTCCCTTCATTGACCTGTTCCCTAACAACACAAAAATATCACATCTTGTCAGTATGAACTATAGTAAAGGAACTTGTGAATTAGTACCACCCGCACACAGATGCACCAGTGAGACAGTTCAACATCATCATCTGTTTCCATAATTATCAGGTAAAGTTGCTGGTGGATTGTTTCTGGCATTGAGGTTTTATGCTTTAATATTCACTGATTAATGTGTCAAGTCATTGCTGCATTCTTGCTGTCAGCGTGGCAGATGCATGAATATCAAATTGCACTTGTCACCTCAGGAGAAATGTGCGCTGTCCAGCATATTGAAATCGGAATTTGTCGCAGAAATTGAATAGCATCTGTTCCACAATTTACGGTAAGGCGTCTAAAGATGGTTCAGTGCAAATTTGCATTTTAGATATATTTGCATGTTGATTGGAGGAAGCTCATAATCATTTTTCCTCTCTGCCACCCTGATGCAAGGTGGATGTGTGGATCTGTGTGTGTGAGGGGGGGGGGGGGGTGTAGGTGGGCTGTTTTTAGTATGGTTACTGAGCAAACAAATAAGATTTTTTGTGATTCAACTTTCTGAGTTAAACCTGGAATTATCATTTAGAGAAATTTGATATTTTATTTTGGTATCAGAAAACCTTCTGAGTATTTTTAAACAGACTACTTTTAAACCCATCCTTAAAAACTCTAAAAAAAATAATAAATCGTGCTCTCTCGCATAAAATGTCATCAAGTCCTACAATGAAACTTACACATAAAAAGTTGTCATACCTTTTAAAAGATGTGTAATTCAGCTTTTTTATGAGAATATTGTTCATTTTATTAATTTCATCTACAGATATTTTTCATCTTGACATACAAAAGACAAGCTTATCAGGAGTTCAAAAAACAGTTTGGCTCCAGTGTCTGTCAGCTGTGATCTTCTACGGTGGGCAGATTTCTAGATCGGATCTCCATCCAGGTTTTACTGTTCAATCTTAACATTTAGGGTTAGGTGTTAACTCCCACATCCCTCAGATCACATTTTGATCTGGTTGGTGGGATAAAACAATAAAACAGAACACAAGAATCTGAAATCAACTTCCAATATTTTTGGAGAAGAAAGAAACAATTGGAGGTAATGCTGTCAGTTTAAAGCTGTAATGTTCCACTGGTTCTAATTCACTCCTGGAAAGTCACAAATTCAACCTGGAGCACCGGCACCTACATGACCGGACCTACCACGAGTCTGTCAGACAAGTACTGGTACATCCAAATGTTGGAGCAAAAATGGGGACTCATCAGACCAGGAAACATTTTCTAATCTTCTATTATCCAGTTATGATGATCCTGTGTAAATTGTAGCCTCAGTTTCCTGTTTTTAGCTGACTGGAGTGACACCCTGTGTGGTCTTCTTCTGCTACTGTAGCCCATCTGCCTCAAGGCTGGACATGTTTTGCGTTCAGAGATGCTCTTCTGCAGACCTCGGTTGTAACCACAGGTTATTTGAGTTACTGTTGTCTTCATATCAGTCTGGCCATTATCCTCTGACCTCTGACATGAACAAGACTTTTCCATTCACAGAAGTGCCATTCACTGATTATTATCTCTTTTTGGGATTATTCTCTGTAAACCCTAGAGATGGTTGTGGGTGAAAATCCCAGTAGATCAGCAGCTTCTGAAACAGTCAGACCAGCCTGTTTGGCACCAACAGCCATGGCCACTTAAATCGCCTTTCTTCCTCATTCTGGTGCTCGGTTTGAACTCGTCTT
The DNA here is from genome assembly GCA_023969325.1 of Oryzias curvinotus. NCBI lineage: Eukaryota > Metazoa > Chordata > Actinopteri > Beloniformes > Adrianichthyidae > Oryzias > Oryzias curvinotus. Next base: position 3,493,554 of record CM043708.1, read on the forward strand.
GACCACGTCTACATGTCTACGTAATCGACTGAGTAGAAATTTGCTTTTACGAGCAGGTGTGACTAATAAAGTGGCCAGTGAGTGTATTCATTCAATGTGTGTGGCTGTTGATTTGAGGATGACGTTTACCAATACAAAAAACTGGTCACAATGACATAAAAAGTATTTGTTCTTTAGTCTTATTATATTTATCTAACCATTTTCTGAACCCACAGAATCCTTTTTGGGGTCCCAGGGTTGCTGGAGCCCATCCCAGTTACTGTTTGGTTAAGATGGGGTACACCCTAGAAAGGTCACCAGACTTTCATTGAGCCTCACAACAGACACCACACACACACACACACACATCTAATTTACCAATTAACCTGTGAAGCATGATTTAGGGCTGTGGGAGGAAGTGCTTGCAAAACCCACAAATGCAACAGGGGAACAAGCAAACCACACAGAAAGGTCTCAGCTTGGATTTCAACCAGGGCCTTCTTACTATGACGTTAGAGTGCCAACCACTACACCATTCTAGAAGTGGAATTTCAAAATGATGTATTTAAGCAAAAAAATGAAATGTTGCTTTGCATTTTGTAGCATTTTTAAAATGTATTTTTCTTGGATAAAGTAATAAAATCACTATTTTATATTGATGGTAGAGAAATTGTATTTTAAAGTTATGCTACTGATGTATTATCATAATTCTGAAGGGCTCTGACCACTTTTGGTGACAATTTAAGGCTTCTTTATTCAAGGATTCTGTCCACATTTTATTTCATATTTGCAAATGATACATTTCAGACACCCTGAGATGAGACTTACATTGGCATTTTCATTTTATAAATATAATCTCATACTTCTAATGGCCTGAGATAAAGTTTGAAAGAGACATAAACATATATTAGGCTTGCAATTTTAATGTTGTGCCTGACTTCTGTGTTAGCTGGAAACTTGAAAGTGCTTCTTCTCCTTTATTATTTTTCATCAAAGTAGAAATAAAGTCAGTTTTTTTAAGAGGTGAAATTACATAATAATAGAGAGAACCTGAGAAAGTTCTGCACCGAAAATCTTTTTTAATAAATCCTAAGTGTTTTTTTATGAAAACGTTTGCAATAAAAGATGCAATTCTAATATAGAGCAACAGCACATATTTGTCAAATTTTCATAGTTTTAACTCCAAGATTTTCTCAGAAATTCTGGGTCTGCACGGTGGTGCAGTGGTTAGCGCTCTTGCCTCACAGCAAGAAGGTCCCCGGTTCAACATGAAAAACAACATCAATGGGGGACCTTTCTGTGTGGAGTTTGCATGTTCTCCCCGTGTATGCGTGGGTTCTCTCCGGGATCTCCGGCTTCCTCCCACCGTCCGCAAACATGCTTCACAGGTTAATTGTCCCTAGGTGTGAGTGTGAGAGTGAATGGGTGTGTGATTGAGGACATTCTACCCTGCGACAGACTGGCGACCTGTCCAGGGTGTCCCCTGCCTTCGCCCAAGTGGCCGGGATAGGCTCCGGCAGCCCCGTGACCCCGAAAGGGAATAAACGGTATAGATAGAAAATTGATTCTGAGTTTGCTTGCCAGCCTCTTATAAGCCTCTTCGGAGCAACATCATGTTCTGAGGATTTATTGCTGAACAAGAAAACAGTCTCAAACATGATTGGTAACCCTGTTTCTTAGGAATAAATCAAGCTTTCTTGCCTTTTCTTTTTCTGATATGCGGATGTTGTCAACAGCTAAAAGCTGTGGCTTTTCTTTTAGGTTTAAAAAAGGCTTGAAAAATCCATGTCCCCTTTTGGGAGAGCCATGCTGGAAGAGGAAGGCAGGACTCTCTAAAAGGCATTTCCCAGGCGGTGAAGCAGAGGTGTGAAATGACATGAAAGGTATGGCATTTTGTCATGTACAAGAACACACCAAAGCCCCATGTGGAAGTGTGTGTTTGTGTGCTTCCTTGTGTGTTACTGTTAACCACAAAGACAGAAAGACTAGTGGGGGGGGGGGGGGGGGGGTGTTAATGGGGTGTCCCAGGGCGAAGCTCCGTTGTTCCCCCTCATCAACCAAGCTGGCAGTGCTTTAGCCACATAATGGCTGCAGTGTGCCCTCACCTAACACTCGTTCTGCAGTTTCCCCTCTCTCATTGCTCATTCTCATACTCCAGGTGCAACCACAACCACCCCAATGAGGGGCGGGGGCAGATTGAAAAGATGCACTTCATTAAGGAACAAGAGGCAGGTGGGTGCTGTAGCCGTAGAAGGGGATGAACGGGTGTCATGAGACAAATGTGGGAACAGAGAACGGGGGCAGCAGATGAAGGGTGACTGGTGAGGACGGGGGGATTTATGAGGTGATTGCACGAGGAATCATACAACGCCACCTTCTAACGGCAGAAGTAAACAGCTGTCAGTCTGTCAGAGGGGGCCCGGCCCGCTCCTGTTAACAGACCCATCTGGACCCGTCCGCGTCGTCATGGAACACGCATGAACATGCCAATTTTTTGTCATCTGTGCGCTCATGCATACATTCAGGAGCATCTCTCACACCCACCAGCAAGAGGAAGGGAGGGGGAGGGAAGGAATTTGGCTGAGTGGGAAACAATGTGGTTCAAATGGAATTCTCATTTAACCATGAAAACGATTGCAGAAAAAGTCTAACTGGACTTTCACAGTTACTTTTATGGGATATAACCTATAAGAGGACAGGATATAAGTTTGGCAGCCTCTCGTGGCTTTATTACATTCAATCAGTCATGGCTAAAACAAAGCAAAAAAGCATTTCTCTGTAGTTCTGCCTCTTTCTTGGTGTCTTCTACCTCCTACTGGTAGAAAACGTGTATGGAAAAAAATAACCAATCATGATATAATGGGTGGCTCTTTGACACAGCCTAATAAAGGCAGCATGATTGTAAGAACTTTCAAATGTCATTACGTTTGTTTGTTTTATCAACGCATCTCTGCACACAAAGTTTTAGAAAAGAGCTTCAGGAAATGAGCAGAACACTTGACTGTGTCATATCTGAATCAGCTTAATGTTAGTCTGCGGGGCTCGCCATGCTGAGTGACCTTATTTCATATCACCCTCTGTCAGGGGAAATTATCAGACTTCACCTAGTGTTTTTAATTTATCAGTCTCCTACCAATCACTAAGTGTCAAGCAGAATGGAGAAGGTGATAATGAGGGTTGTCTGACACGGAGCAGCTTTTTAATCTAAGGGTGGCTCCGACTATTAACCTCCGGCCTGCTTTGCTCTCTGCTTCGCTCTCAGTCGGATCTAATCATATAATCAGAGTTTCTTTTAATACAGAGAGTTGTGTCAGTTTCAGTAAACAAAGATTCCAGGAGCTGTTGCTTTCAATTATTTTCAATACTGCAGGATTTTGTTTTGTGTTTGATGTGGGTTTTGATCAAAAGTGTTTTAAAAAACACCAATCATTCTGACTAGTTTGAGACTAAACATCAACTTGTGAGACAATTCTCTTCTCTGAGGCAGAGTTTAATGATCCACCTGTACTCGAACAGCATGAGGCAGCCTGCATTCTTTCTCCTCCTCACTGGCCAGCTCCTTTTGTTTCTGCTATCATTCAACGCCTCATTGTCTCCTGAAAAGATAAGAAGTCTATTATGAGCTTCTTGTTAAATTCACAGGCACTGCCATATAACAGTCAGGCCTAAACAATTCAAGGTCTTTCAAAGTGGCTTCAGACTGCCCAACAGTCTGGGAAGAATTGTTTTTTTTTTTTTTTACTAATAGTTGAGATAAATGATCCATTGTAGAACACAAAGGCACACAAAGACAGCAATATTTCCAAATGACCTGGTTTAAATGATGCTCTGTTCATGAACATGGTTGCAAAGGCAGTCTTCAATGCAAAACAGTCCCACCTTTTTAGACTGAAATTCACCTATATAACCTAGAGGTTCAAATATATAAATAAATAAGCATATAAATGTATTTATGTATGCTAAACAGGAATGGGCAAACTTTCAAAGATTCATTTATCAAAGGCGTTGTGGATGAAAATAAAATGGCACATGGACCCTCATTCGGCCTATGAGGCCGCACTTTGGACATGTCTGCCCTACAACAAATCAAATATCTGGAATTAAAAAAAGACAGTCACGAATTTCTTTATGGGCAAAACCGACATCCTCAACTGTCACTCATCCCTACAATCCATGTTCCTTGCAAATGTGGAATCATTAAGGGAGGAATTAACAGATTTTTTTTATGGTAAATGATTTATTGACTAAAAGTATTGAAATAATTGACTAAATTCACATTTATTTTCTTGTGCTATGAAAACTAACACATTTCTGATCCTCGTTATCTTGTGGATTGAGTTTTTAACCATCTTCAGCTATTGCAAAGCAAGTTAGTACCAAGTAAAGAACAACAAAATAAAAACCCAGTTGGATGTTTCTGAACATTTACGGTCAGAAAAATGTTTGACAAAAAATATTGTTGTTTTGGAGGATTTTATTCTCTTTGGAAAAAATATAACAAGCACATTTTGATTGTTATTGTTTCAAGTGAAATTAAAGACATTTTCTGTAAAGAAAAGCAGAACAGATCCTCAACGTGAAATTCAACATATTAGTGTCTTTTTTTAACTCATGGTCAGCTCTTGCTCTCATTTTTTATTTCTCATATTGCTGGGTGTCTTGACATAATCCAGATAATCTCGCTACAGGGTGCTGAGTCAACAAGTCAGACAGAGCAAGGCAGCAGCATTGGCCATGTGAAGCCCAGTTAGATCCTCCTGCTCCATAGGTTTCCTTATTCCCGCCGTTCACCCATCTGCATATACCAGACACGTGGGTGTGTGGTATGCCTGTTGGCATGCTGAGAAATACACACAGGACTCACACGTTCATTAAATAAATGTTTGCATCACCAAATGGACAGGGCCAGATGATTTAATTCTGGCATCTTCAATTCATTTACTCTGGTACTGGCTTCTACTATTTGTTGAGACTCAAAAACATGCAATAGTTTGTGCACAAACATCAAGCCAGACGTTTGACCTGCAACTCCAGAGAAAGATACATTTACTCGTTTGTGGGATAAAGCTTTAGTCAATAGCGCCCTCTGTTGTCCAGACCTAATTACTACATATTTTTTTCAATGTTTTTTTTAATCCACTTGTAAGTTTTTGTTTTTATAAACATCATACTGACTAATGATATGATAAAGATAACATTGGGTTTGGTTGTACATCTGGAATACACCAAGGCTTTAACCAGGAAAAAACAGCAGGAAGCCTTTATCGCCATAAACCTTTGCAGCAATCTCAGCATCACAAACAAAACAAAGTAGCTGTTGATACAGAAAATACTCAACACATTCAATACAACCACCTAGCATAAATAGAAGCAAAAACAGCAGGTCCAGAGCTTCGAATCCCTTAAGTCGGTAAGTGACACTGGTCTGTGCTTTGAACAACAATTAAACTGTAAAAAAAAGAAAAAAACAGAGACAACAAAGAAATTTTAACCTTCCCTCCTCTATACATGATTTATTAAAACCACTCTGACCAAAAACATATCTCCCTGGTTTAACTTTCTTACATTTTTTTTGCACATCCAAACCAGAAACGCTCCCTGAGAACACATCACGTCAAAAAAATACCCTAATCAATTCCATCGTCACCTCCTGTACCACTGCCTCAACTTGTTGAGATGACATTGCAAGCATAGAACCCTAGGTGACCCAAAAAACTCACATGAAATATTTCATCCCCTCTGCAATAACTGCTTTTAATTTTTCAGTTGCACTGTAACTGTTTTCTGCACACTGTGTATTTAAATTTTTGAGTATTGTTTTAACTTGATAAATGTTTTTAAAATCTGGTTTTACAAGGCTGAACGAGAGCGTTTTTTTTTTTATTCAGATTTAAATGACTAAATGCCCAATGAGGCTTTATGTTCATCACTGGTTCGTGATTGTGAGGAAACTGATTTTTCTAAATAGGACTGTAAATAGGAAAGTTTTAAGGTTTGTACACACAGTTTCCTGCACACAGAAACAAATTAATAATGACTCAGAGACAAATACTTATCTTTAGTGGAAGTTTTACTTCGTACAAGTACAGACATTTTGTACGAAAGGTTACAGACAGATGTCAAAGTCCGCACACAGAGATGCAGGAAAATGGGCTTGGTATATAACCCCTGCATTTGCATATTCAGAAGGTGATCCGATGGACAATGATGTGAAAATCACACCCACAGGTCGTTGCAGGCAAGGTGCTCCAAGGCCACAATGAACACATCTCTGAGGCTTTCATGTAGCAGAGCATACACACAAGGAAAAAGGGAGGGTGGGAAGAGACTCGTGAGAAAATAGTTTGGTGTGCTGTCTTCAAATGTAATATAATTTTGAGATGATAATACATGCTTAATGAATTAAGTATGAACCATTAGTGTAATAAAAAGTAAAGGGAGTTTCTTACTGTTCTTAACAGTGATTTTTACTTGTTATTGTCTTATTCATCATAAACTATTGAAAACTTTGTGTTGAACCTGTTCTATGATCTGTGATCAAATGTAAACTGTGTGTTACGTGTATTAGTCTTGTAACCTTTTAAAACAGAGATATGCCATCTTTTTTTTACTGTAATTTTTTATGTAATTGGTTTGGAACTTGAATAATTAAGACTTTGTTTCTAAAAAGAAAATCTCCATTATCACTGCTTGTTTCCAAAAGCAGAAAAATATTTCTAGGTGTTATTATACAGCAAGATTTTTTTCTTCTTCTGTTTATTTTAGATTGTATCAATGTAAAAAAAAAAATCAATGAATTGTAGACAATTGTGATGATGATGGCAGTTCTTTCTTTGATGAAATCACTTTTTGAGGCAAAATTGCTGAAAATAACTTGTCAAACTTTTAAAAGAAACCCATTTTTTAACGTTATTATTAAAAACACACAGCTTTATTTTGTATCTTCTGTCTGAAATGAAGACGCAACACAAATAAAACACTCAAAAAGAAATATTCTCACAGCAAAGAACAAATTTGCCTAAACAATTATCATTTTTCTGCTTTTTTTTTTTTTGCAAAGCCATCAGTGAGGATGACCGTAAAAAAGCTAAAAAATAAAAAAACTTGCATTTTTTTTTTTTTTTAAGCATTTTTACCTCTTGGCTCCAACCAAGTTAAACCTAATTTCTGGCCTTGAGCCTTAATTTAGGGCTCGTTTGTGGAATTACCAAAGACATGGGAACATTTTAGCAGTGACAACTCATGTATTCAAAATACATACATGTACTCATACATTCAAAATGTCATATTTAAGTAATTATCTGGCAATGCTGGTTGATTGCTATCCTACTTTTTAACCTCTATGGTCAGCAGGTGGCAAAACTCAGCTTTAAATATTGCTTTTTTATTTTGTGGCTTTAGTGGCTTTTCATTCAAGATAAAACATTTTTTTAACTACATCCATTGTCTTTTTTACCTACTAGACTGTGATTGCATTTGATTTTTATAACCTTCTCCTAATCTTAATTTCTATTGATTTAGCACATAAATTATTTGATCACCACTTAGTCATTTGCTTGTTCCTCTTGAATGCTGCTACAAAAGAGCTCTGAAGGTCCTGGATAAGAAACCTTGCTTCTTGTTTTTACCACTACTGTCACATTTTTCACAAAATACAAACTCCTGAGCTTAGAACATCTTAAACTCAATCAGGTTGTCTCCTCTATACATTTTTAATTTTTAACCCTTGTGCTATCCTAGGCACTTTAACATTGGGAGTTGGGTCATCTAGACCCCACTAGACAGTGCGCTGAACTTTATTCTTCACTGATTTTCTCATCTTCATTGGTGTCCATGGATTCCATGAAATCCTCTCCACATTTATCCACCTTTGTCATCGTAGGAATAACACATCAATGTAAGGGCGGGGTCATAGGATGGCACAAGGGTTGAACTGAACGAATTCATTAAGCAGAAATCACTCAGAGGCTCTTCCAGAGTAACTTGGGCTGTTGTTAAAGGTGACTGTGGGGTTCCATTTAAAATGTATTGTCATTGCAGGGCTCAACTTTCTGGAATAGCATACCCATAATAAGGAGAGGTAGTGCAAGTTTGTAAAAAACTGTCTGTCTGTCTGTCTGTCTGCCTGCCTGCCTGGTTGCCTTTTTTCTGATAGTGTTTTTGTTCACACATTTAATTGGGGAGCATTTTTTAACTTATGTTAAATACTAACACTATTATGAGGCTTGGGTCTCTAGTATTTCAGCTCCAAAGGGGGTGTCATTTGTGTTTGCATTTGCATCACTAAGTGGAACTTGTGCAAAACACCCCTTAAACAAACGTTATTCTGCAGTCGAACTCTTGAATAACTTTGACTGGACGGACACAAAAAGACAAAATGCTTTCCCCTTTGAAAAGTTGTCAGGGAAAAGTGAAATATTTGAGAAAAGAACGTGAATGCATTGAGAGTGGATAAAGGTCACATGTCACATTCTGACCAAAATATTTGAGTTACATGCGTTGCTCTTTAGACCTCATGTGAACCACTTTTACTGACAGATAAAAAATGCAAGTCACGAGAGACTGTTCAGATTTCACTGCTGAAAGGGGCAAAGTTGTAAGGAAAACATTTTAAACATGGAAGATGACAAAATAAACATTTGCTGGTCATTTTTAAGACTTTGAGACCAAGCAGAAACATTTTCCAAAGTGAGTAAAGGCTAAATGTTTGGAAATAAAAAGAAAAAAAGATTAAAAATGTATTTACATTCTGGATATATTTCATAGTATGCTGTTAGGCAATATATTTGGGCTCCAAACTGTGTTTATTTACTGTTTTTTATTTTATTTTATTTTATTTTGGACCATAGTCCAGTGATAGAGGGGTCGACCTCTAATCAGAAGATCCCAGGTTTGGTTCCCACCTTGTCCCCCCCATGTGTCAAAGTGTCCTTGGGCAGGACACTGAACCCCACATCACTCCTGGTGGTTATAGGTTGGCACCACTGCTTAGCAGCAGAGCCACCATCAATGTGTGAATGTGTGTTTGGATGGAACAGTGATCATAAAGTGCATTAAGGCTTCGAAGAAGGTAGAAAAGCGCCACATTTGTAAACGCCATTTACCATACGGATGGAACCATTTGATGAGGAACACAGGGGAATAATATGAAGAGATGGATTGCACAAAGTGACGATGCATGAAAACTATGGATTTAAACATCATACTTTTAACTTAATGACTGCCACTCAATCCTCTAAACCAGTGTTTTTCAACCTTTTTTGAGCCACGGCACACTTTAACCTTAAAAACAATCCCGCGGCACACCAGCATCTTAAAAAAAAAAAAAAAAGGAGGAACTCATAGTCTGTATTCTACAGTCCCTCCACAATCTCACGTGCATTTTTGAGATAATTGTGGGAGAAAAAGCTGGAAGCTGCAGCTGTTTTTTTTTTCTAAAAGATTTAATAAAAGTTAAGTTAGAAGATTTAAAAACAGTTTGAGGTGTGTTCGTTGGTTATAAGACGTTTAACAACAGATCTCCTTGTGCGCTGTCCTTTTTACCCCAATGCATCATGGGAGATGTAGTGCATAAAACGGCCGCGAGATCGCTTTTCAGAGCTTCATTGTTTTGTTCTCTTGTTCCACGGTCTGACACTGGATTCTGTGGAAAGCTACACCGCTAAAGACGAGCTTTAGCTGGTATTTTTGCTAAAACTGAGCGACTTTACGAGCTAAATCAGGACAAGGAAGTTAAGACTTTAACCACTTCTGATTGGTCAGACTGATGACATGTGATTAATCCTTCAAGACAGTTAAAGGGGCGTGACTTTTCCTGAATGCAGCCGAAGCTGCAGCTAAATCGCGTTACCGTCATCCTTATCAAAATGTCTTTAATAAAATAAAATAAAAACAAAGAAAAAATAATTTTATGATCTTTTATATTCCTAACTACTCAGTGTTTTATCAGGGCCTGTTTGGATGAACACAGAGCTGAAATCCTGGAGATGGGAAATGTTTTTAGATCAGTTTATGAGGGGAATTTCCCACGGCACACTTGACCATCTCCCACGGCACACTAGTGTGCCGCGGCACACTGGTTGAAAAACACTGCTCTAAACCATAATGACTTTTCTCAGCAAATTCTGTAAGATTCTAACCTTTGACCCTGCTTTACAATCACCCACTCCATATGAACTCCAGTTTGAAGCACATTAGCACTTTGATTCATAATGTTCAACTTTCTTGTGTTTCCCATGACTGATAATCTGTTAAAATATATGTTTAAAAAATTGTGATTTTAAAAACATGAACATTGTTGGATTTTGATGGTTTTGATTATTTGGCTGCATCAATTAATGCTAGATAAATGTGTACTGTATGCATGTAGTGTACAACAACATCTGACATAAGGAAAACAATTTATACATATAACATATTATGAACGTACTTTCTTTTTTCATTTTCATCACAGTGTTTCCGTAACCTGTGACACACAGATAGGATTATAAGCTTGAGTAGTGTTTGTGTGTGCATGGGTGTTTGTGTGCCAAGCCCTTGATCTTCCCCTCACACTTTAGAATGAGCTCACAAATCTGCTCCTGTCCATCTGTTCTCCTGTTCATTTGCAGAATGCATTCACGCTTCCAACAAAGGTTTGCCAGTAGTGACTGGAGTTTTAACACTCTGATGTACTTACATTTGGATACCTGGAAAATACAGGCAGGACAAATGAATTAAACACAGGGACATAGTGATAAAGACAAATGTGAAGGTAATCCTGTTACCGAGCGGCTCAGGGAGACAAGATTTCAATATCACCACACACATTAAGATTTCATTCAGCACAGAAGCTGACCTGAATAAAAGTCAAACCCCTTTGAAGAGGACAAGGAAAGAGCCTGCAAACACACACCTATCAGCAACGTCTGTGAATCATTACTGAAAAACTCCTTATGACAGACAGTTTGTGAGTTGTGCCAAGGGTGCGTGGGAGTGTAGAAAGAGTATGTTATAGAAAGATTGAGGAATAAAATGTGAATCCAGTACTTAAAAATGGAGATGGATTTTACAGTAACAAATGAGGAAAATATCAGAGCATAATCAAACAAGTTGTACAAAAATGCTTTGACTTGGGAAGATGATGAGATTAAGAAATCCAGATTTTGTATTGCCAGTACACATTTTTTCACTTTTTTATCCTACAATTTTTAAACTCTAAAACATCAATGCTGTACCACCAACTATAACGCAGTTTTTCAAATGACAACTGCATGAACCCTTAACTTTTTATAAAAATGTCATGCCCAAATCACACAATATAGTTTTCTATACCTCATTTGAAAGGGTTAATGCATGAGAATATTGTTTTTCAAGTCACACAACATCTCACCCTTTTTGGAGCTTTGTGTATTCTGAAATTTTAACAGTGATGCAGGGGGGGGGATTACATTAATGTCAGTTGAAAAAAAAAAGCATTCTGACTTATCTGCACTATCACTCTGGGAGCAAAGAGCAACATGAAGCTCAGCAGAAAAAATACTGATGAGCTAACATCAGTATGTAAACATGCTTTGTAAATTCTTGAAACATCCTAAAACCCAAACTGGGTCCAACAGATGACTACATTTTATCAAGTTTTGTGGAAAAACAACACATACCATCTGTTGGATTTGTGTGCACTAAGTTTAAATGATACCTGATTCCAATGAGCTTAAAAAACAAAAGAGGTAGATAGTAAAAATTTACCACATTCTGTTCATTTGGGAGTGTGTAGAAAGCCCATCACATTTTAGCCTTAGAAAGGCCAGTGATTTGCTCTTTGGGGCCGCACAGGAATGTCCTCCAGCATGCCACCATCCATGAAATGAGAAAATCCATAGTGCATTTAATTATGTTCTTTATAGATCAAGGCGCCATTTTCCAAAGGTTCTGGAGGAACTGCAACATGGCATCTTTAAAGAATCACTCCGATGTAAATTGTATTTTTACCAATAACTTGTGGCATTTTTCTCATGGTGGAGGACAAATATAAAGACATTTAAGCTCAAAATTGCTTTTCTGAGTGTTTATTTATTCAAATTGTGAGGAATCAGTTGCAGATGAAAAAAAATGGAGTTTGAAAAGCCACAAGCTTCCTGCTCCGCTCTATTTTGATGCATCCCCTTGCAGACGATGAGATCCATGTACATCTTTGTTTTCCTGATCTGAGCTGGCATCTGTATGTCTGGATACATATTAGGTTGGGGTTGTGATGGGCTGTAAGGCAGCGGGAGAAAGTCTAAACAAAGGGATGATTTCTAATGAACTCCTGCCACTCTGCAGAAACTAGATTCCAGATAGAAAATGACAGGGTTTTTTTGTTGGTTTTGCCTAAAACTGGCATAAACATAATTGAAAGACAGATTTAAACCTCTATGTACAATTAAGGATTCAAAAACATGTAAAAAAAAGAAACAAATTTTGTTCACACTCAACATCTAGGATATCAATTTTGCCACTTAAGAGAAATTTACTGCACTCTTATACTCTTAAGTATTTCTATTTATTTAGGCCTTCTTGGTTTATGAAAAGGGTTTGGAGTGTAAACTTCTCAAAAATGGAATGGGAAAATTACCTTTTCAGTCAAGTAGACTCATTGTAGGACTTCAGCCTGAGGGATGCACTCACAGACTCGCTATCTCTCACAGTGGTCTGCCCTTTAAAACTATCCAAAGACAAAGAAGATGAAGAAGACAGTTTTCTGGCAGGATTTCACTGAATTTCAATTGGCTGGACAGCTCTCTATACTTTACATAATACCCAACAAGGATTCTTGCAGCAGACTTGTTTAAGTACCTGCTGCAGTTGAAAATGAAAGCAATTGCACACAAAAATCAGGGTACCTGAGCTAAAATAGGATCAAATATTAATATGTTTATGAATTTGCCATTTTTACCAAGTCAGCACAGAGGGTGCTTTTCTATGTTGAACATGTCATACAAATGATAAAACAGTCTGTAGTTGTTGGCTATGTCCCATGCATGTCTTTTGTGAGAAATGCTCCCAATTTAAATGGAGGTTAACCACTCAAACAGTGACATTCACAATCAATATGGCAGGTCAACCAAAACAGTCTGACATATAAGACAATTCATAATAAAACAGTACTTAGTGTATTTCTGTGTAAAAAAATGTTTATTTGTATTGCAACATATTCAATAAATTTCTGTTTTTCCAGAGAATATTGTTATATATTTACATTCATTACATATGAACGTTAAAGAAATTTACTTCTTCAAAAAAGCTAAAATCCTATTCAGTCCCATTTGTTTTAAAATTAGCTATTAGGGAAGATTTATAAACTTGTAAATAGGGTGTACAAGAGTAGAAAAATATAATTACTTCACAATATATGTTAATAATAACTTGGCATGCTTAGTTATTTAAAGAAAATAGTCTACAGTTTGTTGGTTGATTTAATCATGGACATGTCATCAACTTTTTTATTTAAGCTATTCTTCCATTTATTGTTCCATTTTATAAATTTCATTTTTCCGTGTGTTTCTTTTATTAAATAATTAAAAAAAAACTTTTTCCACTATATATTATTACCCAATCACTTTTTATTTTGCCCCACATTTCACATTTATGGTCAATGAACTCGAATCTACAACTTGCAGCGACGTTGATACAGAATGTCGATGCTAGAAAAGTTACACGTCGTGCCATAAAGAAATACCCCCGGAATATAACTATACTTTTATATTAATAAAATAGCAGATAGACATTGGAAAATATAGTTGTCTTTTTTTAAAGATACGTTTCGTTATAATGTGAGTGTAAGTCAAAGCCGCTCGTTGTCAGTTCTAGACTAAATGGATCTATGGTCATCCAGTCGTGCCTCGGCAACGTCGTGAACGCGCATGTCAGGATCGCTGCAGAGATCCTGCTGCCTCGGCTCTCACGATTAATCGTGAGGATGGTGTTGACAGCTACAGGGGACCGACAGTCAGCTTTGCGTGTTTAAATACATGCCGGGACCTCATGAAATTTAATTTACACGGGTCGAAAACTATTTCTCCGCAAGCTCGTTGTTTGTGGAGGAGAACGGACACTGCCAGGCCAAGAAGGAGCGTTAATGCTACTGATGGAATTCCCTGACGTTGCTAGATGGAGAAACGGAAAGGGTGGACTTGTTTTAAATAATTAAAAAAAAAAAAATAGGGGGAAAAAGGGAACATCTGCTGCTAAAACAGTAAAAAAAATGCATCTGCACCAAGTGCTGACGGGAGCTGTAAACCCTGGAGATTGCTGCTACTCGGTGGGAAGCGTAAACGATATTCCTTTCACTGTGAGTATTTGTTTTGAGGTTATTCCAAACAGATGACACTCGTCTAAGCTAACGACCCACTAGCTTACCGAACTGTTAGCTAACCAGCGTTATCCGGAATGTAAACTGGCTACGGTGCGAGCCGAGAAAACGCAAGCTAGTCAAGACCGTACGTTAGTTAGCCAGGCTGCCGCACCGACACATTTTTTAAGCGTACGGGGGTCCGGCTTCCCGGGGCCAAACCTTATCACAAGCCCCGTTTGGTGTACTCATTTAATCCACCAGGTACTAGTCTCTGTCAAAAATGGGGGCATGCCAGTAACTGTCGCCTTAGCCTATAGTCTGGGTAGTATGTATTATTGATCCAGGGCATAGCAGGAGACTTTTTCAGGCGATCTTAGCTGCATCTCGTAACGTTATAATAATCATTTATATATATATATATATATATATATATATATATATATATATATATATATATATATATATATATATATATATATATATAATATATATAATGATTATTGAAATGAATGTGTGATAAATTCAACTGCATACTAGTACAGAACAGAAACAGCATCCATTTAGCTTGTCTGTTAAAGAAGTGGCTAAGCTCTCAACCATTTGGCCCTAAATCCTCCTCGCGGATCATTCGCTCGCTGTCATCCTAGCATCAGCTGCACCAGGCGTGACGTAAGCACCCTTATATGGACACATGCGCTAAAAGGCTGCTGGACAGAGGTGTTTGTTGTGAAGGCTTCAACGTTTGTTTACAAAGGTTTTCCTTTGTATTCCTTTACCAATTTTTAAAACGAAACTGCTAAAACTTCACCTTTAGATCTAATCTGCTTAGGCCTTTATAGTTAAGCTTCTACAATGATACAGCCACTATTGAATTTTAGAAAATGTACCTTCTAACTGAATTGCAATTTGCAATATGCACGAATGCTATACACTCTGCTTGATAAATAAATGCATCTCAATGATTGAGTCATTTTACTGAATTCGATTTTTTTTAATGTGATAGTCTTAAAAAAAGTGGGTATGTTATTTGTATTTACAGCCCTACTCCAATCATCTTTTAAGCCATTATAAAAGCCTTGCCGCTGGTCTTTTAATTATCATTATACCGTTTTAGCTGACAAAAATAATAAAGAGAAAGAGCACCAGTAGTTCACAAGAAATTCCCCTTTAAGTTGTGGGTGGGACTGTTGGTGTGTAAGCCCGCCCTGACTTCCCATCATCCCTTTGTTTACACTCTTTCCCGTTAGCTTACAGCCACTCACACCCCCAACCTAACATTAACGGCCCAACAAAAATGGTGAGCAGTATTTGAGCTATCCAGCTTAGAAGAAGAATACAAACCCGTACACGGATCTATTTGTTTGCAAGTGGGTGGAACAGAATGGAGCGAAGCAGGAAGCTTGTGGCCCATCAACTGTAGCACCCACGACTGCTACAAGCTTTTGCAAATGGCAATTTGTTTATTTGCTTCTGATTCACAGTTATTTGAATGAAGAACTGCAATTTTAAGCTAAATTTTCTTTTTATAGTTCCTCAATTTTCAGAAAAATATCACAAGAGCATGTCAGAAACACCAAAAATACAATTTTCTTTGGAGTGGGTTATTATAAATAAGTATCTGTGACCTTATAGTAACATAAAATGATATTTAGTTTGATGAGAGTAAAAACTTTTATTAAATTCTAAAACTACACTGTTTTGAGGGAATCTGAACACAGTCACTTATCAGTTACATGTTATTTTCTATGTATTCTGTTGCTATGCAACATGGTCACAGAGTTCATTATTTGTGATAAGTTGAACTTTCCTGGTTGAGTAAGACAAAAAAAATGTCTGTCTGTGTCTGAAGTCTGGGAGTTTACCAAAATTGTGTTTTGTGCTTTAGGTTGGCAGATCAGAGGAGTCAATGGCTAATGTTGTAGGAACCCTGTGGCTCATCTTTTTATCAGCCCTTTGGGATTTTTTTCTCCTGGGTGTAGCGGTTTAAGTGCAGATCAATCGACAGCAAAAATGGACTGTTCAAATGTAATCAAAAAGTTAATTAGGATTGCATTGAGATGTGTGGAATTATGCTGTAGCCTCCAAAATGAGAAGGAGCTTGGGTACCAAAATTACAGGTACGCAAAAGCAAATATTGTAACTGCATGAGTCATATTCCATATTTTGGTTATTTTAGTTTTCCAAAACAGTCTAAAAGCATGCACACCAGTCTGAGTGACTGGTTGTTTCTCATCTGTTCATGCGGCCCCTGTGGTGGGCTACTGAACTAAAACTGATGGATGTAAAGAATCAGAGATTGTGTCTGCTCTATATGAAATAATTACAGATATACAAGATAGTTGAGTCATAATAAATCTGTTGTTAGCTGTTGCAGCTACAGTGATTGTCTCTCTTTACTCCTGCCTGTGTTCCAGATGAAGACAGTTTACATGTGAGCATCCTGACGCTCTACCCCTGGTCATGTCTACTTAACAGCAAAGGACAGCCACTGTTGGGAAGCCTCAGCCATACTTGTTACTACAGGGCCCCCAGTTTTTGTGCCTGGTGTTTTTGTTTTTGTGTCTGAGAGGGTATTTGAAGAGCACCAGACATCATGTCCAATGCATTTACACTCACACGGATCCCTTGGGCTAATGGGCCAAACCCTGAAAACAGACATGCTCGCCTCGCACACACATATAGCCTGTAGCCTCCATCAGTGCCCTCGCTCCAGCACCACATCCACAGTGTTTTCGTGGACACATTTACCCGCTGACATTTCAGAATAGAACTGTTTAGGGTGATCTGGATAGGTATGCTGTTCTTTCCATACCGGTTGGTTAGAGTGAGGTGGTTTCATGTAGGATGTTGCCATCATTTGATTTATTTTCAGGGATTTGGACAAAAAGTAAACAATAAATAGTGTGTGACTGCTTCACGCTCAGTACCTACAGATTTTACAATTACCTGGTCTTCTATGTGCTACCTGACTCGTGATACAGTCAATGTACCTACAAACAGCCATGTGCCTTTGAAATTCAGAACAGCGGATGTGTGATTAGCTAAAAATAGCATGTTACACAGGAAAAAAGTGGCTGAGTGGGAAAGACAAAAACTAATCAATCAAGGCTCCAAAGTACTTTCGAGGTGAATGTTTTTTGTACCCATCAATTACAAATGGATACTGATTTTGTATAGTTTCTTCTGCTGGGTTTTAACTTAAATAAACCAAAATGATTACGGTCATGAAAATGGAGTGATTGCTTTCTGTTAACTGGTACTATTTTGATCATAGGTATTGTAAAAAGATGAGTCAGACTCTGTACCAACTTCAGAGAATATTTGCTTTGGTGAGGACAAAACACGGTCAGAATGCAAGTTGTCATTTATTTCACTTTTCCTGATGGCAAAGAAAGTGGTCGTTTTGTGTGGTTGGTGTGTGTGGGTGTATGTCCGCAGACTGTCCTTCTGCAGTACTTTCATAGTTGGCTGCACATAGGGCCTTTGTTTTATGGCTAGTTCTTGTGGTTATGATGATAAGGGGAAGTTAAAATCTGTAAAATAACAGGAGCAGGTGCATCATGCTTCCAGGAGAAAGCCCGGTCTGCTGTGCGTGTTCTCTTATTTCCACTTCTGTGCACAAATTAGCCATATGTGCAGAGAAGCTTTTTGCATTTGGTTGTTAATCCTCTGAAGAACTAGCTCTCCAGTTGTGTATGACTGCCACTGTTCACACGTGGTTCATTATCTCTTGTTTGGTGTGTAAATTTGACTGTCTGAGGAAAATCAGGTCCAATAAGCTGCAGTTGTATATAAAGCTGACAAACTCGTCAGCATTAAGCTACGTTCACACCAGGCATGTGAGGCGCGTTCAAGAACACACTAAACGCAGTTCCTTGAATGCGCGTTTGTACCACAGTCTTTACAGAACGTGCAGCAACGGAAGTCGTCTTCTATTCTTTTTCTACTGTTTACTAGCACATGTCCACCAGCTAGTTAGAGGAAGCTTGGTGCGACATATCGAAGCGGTGCAAGTATAGCAAATATTGCTCCAGGCTTTTTCTTTCACAGCTGTATTCCGATACATGAAAGACGGTGTCAAATAATTCTGGTCAGACACAAACCACAATTATATATTTCTTCAAACAGTTGGCACTTTCTTGATCAAAGGAGACGTCATCCATTCGTCACTACCAAACCTGATTCCCTGGTTGTTCAGAGTTCAACCTGGTTTAACTTTCAACGTGCATTTGGTACGAAAAGCCCAAAAATGGTCCTAAAAATGTGTGTTGCAACGCAAGAACGCATGAGGTTTGAACATGAAAGGCGGAAGTCTCTCTTCCTCACCTCTTCTTCACCTTTATTCCCACTCTCGGTCCCTCAGGGCAGCCGACCTGCTGCTCCAGCAGGTACCGAGGTCCAGGAGGCGGCTAAAAGGGGACAGGGCTTTCTGTGTTGCTGCTCCTCAACTGTGGAACAACCTCCCTCTGAACGTTAGAGTTGCCCCCTCACTGTCCTCTTGTAAAAACTGTCTTAAGCCCCATTTTTATGCTCTGGCTTTTAACCCCAGCAAGATATAGTTTCTTTCTTAATTCTTTGTGTTTTTAAACTATTTTTGTCATATTGATGCCTGTTTTTTTTAGTTTTTTGAAGATGTACAGCACTTTGGTCTGAGCTGCAGTTGTTTTAATGTGCTTTATAAATAAAGTTGATGATGATGATGATGATGAAGTCCATTTATGTGCGTTTGCATAGACTTTATTGAAAGGGGTCTCCTTTGAGGGCGCTGTGGAAGCAGCTGTAGTTAAAACACAGATACCTTCTCATATTTTAAAGCAATGATGGCTTTTTGAAAAACAGTTGCAATGTTTTGTTATTGTTTTTTTAAGATGCTTTTTTTTTGTTATTCTGAAAGTTCAGGGTGTTATCAGTACTACCTCCATTTAGTGGGACATTCCATTGCTAGTATGTCATAAGATATCCATCTTGTGACATGTTGGATTTTGTCATTTTACCCTTAAAATAATATTTCAAAACACAAGCTGTCTAGTTACCACATTCTCTGCAAGTGAAGCTGGATGTATTAGCTTCATTAGTTAGGCTTTGAGCAGGTGACAGAATGAAGAACAAATGACAAACTTTAAACTTTAAATTATTGTTTTTTTTATTTTATTTATTTATTTTTTTACTTTTCCTGTCCAGCAGCTGAATAAGTAGTTAAGAGCTGAGGGTCTCTTGTGTTGGACAGACAATTGGGGTTTATGGATCTTCAGACAAAACAAATGTATATTTGTATAAACCCCTTTTGTATTTGAGGCCAAGATTTATCTATAGTTACTATGTGTACCGGTAGGCCTGGGCGATAAATCGATCAAATGAATTAATTCGAATTTTTTGTTACGGGCGATATTAAAAATAACTAAATCGAGTTTTTGTGTGGCGCATTTTTGGCTCCTCAGAGCTTCCGTAGCGTTAGTTACACACGGCACGTGACAAACAACACACGAAACAGCACGCGACAGCATGGCTACCGGTGAGAGTGGGCAGTTTGTTCCCAAGAAAGAAATGAACTCATCTGTTGTGTGGAACTGGTGTGGCTTTACTGTCACAGACGTGGAGGAAGAGCCCCCCCCCCCACGCTGCAACATTTACCTAAAGGAGCTCATCGGAGTCAAAGGCTCTCACACGCGGCCGCGTGGTACGCGCTCAGTTTTCTTACACATGCACGCGCCCTAACACACACGCGACCTGACACACATACTCATTCTACAACGCCTGTATAGTTAGTTCATTAGTTAGATAGTTATTTTTACTGTTATTTGTTAATTAAGAATACTGCATTGTAATTATTACTTGTACAGGTATTCATTTACGACGCGGCCACCGTAGGATTTTGTTTTCGGAGGAAGCGGGCGGGGGGGTAACCGCGACTCCTGCTGCTTCATCATCAAGACGGGGTTTATTAATTTATTCAAAACTTTAGACCCAGATATGAGCTGTATTGATAACTTTTTAGAAAATGCTGCTACTCTCAAGGTGAATGTTTGTCTCATTTTAGTCTAGACTACTAAGGGTGACTTAAAACACAGCTGGGACTTGAAGTAAGGAAGTGACCTTTTTATTTTGGACAAAACAAGTGTAGAATAACAAAATAGGACAAAAACAAGACAAAAATTATATAAAACAAGAAAAAATTATATAAAATACAACAAAATTATATAAACACAAGTCCAAAAGGGAGTGAGAAGAAGAAAAATTTTATACTTAACTTTGATTCCAAGAGTGTTTTTATTTATTTATTATTCATCCCAGAAATGGGGGTTACATTTGTCTTGCATTTGATTAAATAAAAGCAACATTTGCTTTAAGTTATCTGCCGTTTGTACTTATTGCTTTCCTTAAGTAGGATGGGGGGGGAATCGGAAATCGAATTAAAAAAAATAAAATCGGAGATTTTATTTTTAGGCCATATCGCCCAGCCCTATGTACCGGTATATGCATTCCTTGTTGGATTAGACAGAAAAAAGGAGGGACAGGGAGAGAATGGGATGTTAGAGTTGGGGGATAAGGGGGTAAGATGGGGAGATAGAGGGGTGGGGGAGCAGTTGATAACACTGTCATAGCATAAGAGTGTCATTAGTAAATTAAATGACTTAGTTCTCACATACGCACACCTACACACACACCATTAATTCTTGGTTTTTAATGCTCATTGAGTTGTTGTGGTCACACTGCAGTGAATAGCATCCCTTTATAGTATTTCTGGAGGGTGCAGGTCAAAGTGCAGGCTGTAGGCTTTGTCAGGGATAAACTTGGGTTACTTCAGGTCAGAATTGATTATTTCAACTTCTAATGAATCAGCCTAAAAACAACATATGATAATTATGACTGTTTATTGCAGGTGTGGTTATAGAACCACGACTTCCTTTTTTTGGAGTTGTCATGGGGAAAAAGTGATGGAATGAAGGAAGAAGTGATTTTGCATTCTTCCTCTTATCTACTTTCATTATCACAGCATATGGCTGCATTTACTCCTCTCCCCAAACATATATTTAACCTAAAAAGTAGTTACATTTCCTCTCTGAATGTTACCATAAGGCAAAGTGTGGGTAATTGGTGGGATGTGCCCCGAGTTTGGAAAATCCTATCATTAGTTCATATGGTTTACAAGCAATAGAGTGTGCTGACTGACTTCTCGGTTATTTCTAGCTCTAAACATTAATTATTGCAGTAACACTTTTTCTTGGAGATGCTTTTGGGTGATTATGCACAAGTGGACAGATTTGCTTACCCTTTGCTAATAAAAGAAAACCAAAAAGCCTTCTGAAATAACCTAAAAAGAGCAAAGTAGTTATAGAGAAAATATTTTGTAAACCATTAATTGAAAATCAGTCATTAAAGTTAGTATGCCATTCAACAGAATCATTCCAAAAAGAAACAACGAGAGTCTCCTAATTAGCAACACACAGGCGTCTTCAGTTTTGTAAGCCAGTGGTCCCCAACCTTTTTAACGTCGCGGACCACACAAAGTGACGTCACACAAAGTTTTTACGGACCAGTCTATAAGATGTGGGCTGATGTTTATTGCAGCAATGCTACGATTAAAGAGGATCAGAGACGTGACAAGACGAGTCCTGAGTTTTTATTTTGACTTGCATGACTTTGTATATCGCACAGGTGTCCTCTCCCCTTCCCACGCTCATGGTGCAAAAAGAAGTACTGTCTATTGAATGTAGTTTCCTTTTTTTTTGGGAGTTGAAGGCTCCTCTTCTGTCTCCTGGCTAGGCATTTTCCTCTTGGCAAAGAAACTTTCCGAAGACTTTTTTTTTTTTTTTACTTATTTTGCTAGCTCCTGGGTTTTACTTTAGTGGTAACCTATCACGTGACCAAGAAGAGCGCCTTGGTGTGCGTCAAGAGTAATAAATAAATAAATTTACCACAATGCATATTCACAAATCCTGGGAGAAGGTCCTTTGGAAATGAGATTGAAGTTTTCTTCACATCTTTTATCATAGCAAGCACCTACCTTCCCTTCCTGAGTTTTGCACAAACCAGCAGGAACCAAAATTACAGTTCCACCAAAGACCACTAGAGGCAGGTTGCAGAAGGATGCAGTTCTCTCTTTGCCTTTGTTAGTAAAAGTCTAATTTTCCACCAAAGTCTGGTTTTGGTTTTCTTTTTGATCCACTGTGCTTTATTTCCTAATAATGACAACTTTTGGGGGGTATGGGTTAATTCAGTAGAGAAAAGAAAGGGCTGGGGGGAGTCTTAAGTTTTGGGCTGGTTTACTGTATCTGGCAAAAAGTGTTTGCAATCTGTTCAGGGAACAATAATAGATTGTTGAAACTGTAAAACGTAGCAAAGTCTCACTTCAATCATCTTTTGATCTATTTTAAAATTGTTCCCAGCGTTTTTTTTAAACAATGATTGCGTTATTTTTTATAGCCAGAATCATATAAATTATCATTTTCTAGGACATAGTTTCTGCAGAGCGGCGTTCATCAGAAATTTGCCTCTAAATTGTGGGCGGAGGTTTGGTACGGAGTGAGTCCGTCTCCATTTCCCAATCATCCATCTGTTTACATGCTCGGCGAATGTGACGTCATCAATTTCACGAAGTAAAAATCTCAGTAATATGAGCGTTGTGCGACGACCATTTATGAATCCACTGTGTTCTGAAGTTGAAAACATAGATATTTTATTTAAAAAATACATTTAAATACAGTTTCTTTGCAAAACATTTTCAAACGCAATGCATTGTGGTCTGTATTTGCCAATCTAGTGAGCATTGATGCACACTGATTTTTCGCAGAAAATTTGGAATTGTGGATTCGGACAGCACAACAGAATGGCGAAAACACTATATAGCGAGTAGTGAAAGATGTGGTTTCGTTTAGTATCATTTGACAAAAGAAAAACCATTGCACTTAAAAAAATGCCTTGATGTTTTAACCTGTCATTTGAAATGTATTCTTCTTCATGGACAAATCTAGCCCTTTTCTTCTGATAATACAAAGAAACGAACCAAAGTATAAATATCTGTTTTAGACTTAAATAATTAAAGCTTTGAAATAGTTTACTTTTCCAGATAAAGAAGTAACATCCTCCTTAAGGTAATTACTTTTAATAAAGTAGACCTACTGGATGCTGGGGTTTTACTAGATCCAGCTTACTTTTATGGGTGTGTGTTGGTGTAAATTAAACAGACAGATAGGCCGTGAACAGTCCCAGACAATGCGTGACGGTGACTGACTTTAATTTCCACAGTTATGGGCTGAAGCCGTTATAGTGACGAGCGCTCTGAACCTCCTAATGTCATCTGTGTCCCATTGGGGAGAATTTTATTGAACAGCTTCTCAAGGCTGCTAGTGCTCTTCGCTGTTACTCCATCCTGAGCCTCACTGTAGTGATGTGACCCAGCAGTTCTCAGTCTCTCCTCCTGTTCTCCTGAATAATAAAAGACGCAAGCAGTGATGCAGACTGTTCTGTTTCTATGAGGCCAGCTTACCTGCCTTCCAGGTGCTACCACTGTTGCGATTGGTCTACTTATTTGTGCCAGCTGACAGTTACTATAACTGTATCATTTTACCTTTCAGCCCATTCTTTAGATATTGATAGGTCTGCCCTTTGGAATAAGAGAACTTGTGTTGCCTTCATTGAACAGAAACCAACCATGAAAATGATAGAAATTAAACTTTTTATAGCAGGCTTTGCACTCTGATATTACATTGGTCTCTGTCTGTCTGTCTGTGTGTGTGTGTTGAGCAATTTCTTTTCTAATGCAGTTTTTTTTGTTTTCATTTTTCAGGCTTACGGCTCAGGTTGTGATGTTGTGATCTTGGCTAGCGACTTTGACTGTGTTCAGATCATTCCTGGAGCTCAGAATGGAAACATACAGGTTGGCTGTGTGGAGTGCTCTCAACAGCTTGGCAGGGTGAGTGTTAACTGTGCTCAGTCCCTTTTTGCACTTTCAGTGAAGGTACAGGATATTATTCATCTATCTGTATGCACACAGGAACAGTTATCTGTGTTGGCTCCTCTCGCACTGCCTTTTCGTTTATATCCTGCTCTCACGTTCTGTTCTCCAATGGGAATAATTGCAGTTGCACTCATTGGGTGAGGAGTGTTTTGGTGATGAGCACAGTTCTTTATTTTTAGATTGCTGCATCCTACGGAAACACAGTCTGCATTTTTGAACCTCTTTCTACAAACCCAAATAAACTCCACAAGGTGAGTACAGATATCCAAAATTGGACAGATTTCTCTTTACACCTGTTGGGATTAATCGTACCCGTGTGCAATAACATTGCATGATGTGTGCTGCTCTCCCACCACTAATACCAGATTAACTATCAGTGGCAAAAGACAGGACAGTTCTTCCTTGATGCCATCACCTACAACTTGGCCTGGGATCCACAAGGTATATACTTGTGCTCTCTGTGTTTACCATAGTGCATGTTGCACTATGTTAACTTGCGCTGAACCGCACTGTTAACACCTTCCCATATTACTTTTTACCCTTTCTCTTCCTATTTATTTAACATATACAAAGCTCTGTTGTTTTTTTACTTGTTTTAGCATCTTAGATGAAGAGATTTAAAAATGTAGGCCTGTTACTACCTGACTTGAGCTGTTGCATGCAATGAATGCTGAAAAGAACAGGAAACTAAGATATTCCCCCTCTCTATATCAAGTTAACAATTTCTGGCTGCTAATGTATATTGCCACTCCTAATCTAGTCTCAACAATTGATTGCAATTCTGATTTAACTGGATGAAAACAAGGTATTATGCTGGTTAACATTTTTATATATTTTATAAATGTAGTCACTGTGTCTGATATAATATAACAACCTAGATACATGTACATATTTGATCTAATTTATAAAATATAGTAATAATCCAATGGCTCCAAAAGTTTTTAATTTTAGCTCTGTGGTTTGACTAAACTTTGAAGACCATAGGGCTCTCTGGTTTTGTTTGTTGTTGGTTCTCACATCTGTCAGTGTTGTTCGTCCCACCTATTGGCTCAATTTAAGAAATGCTAGATCAGGGCTGTCGAACTCCAGGCCTCGAGGGCCAGATTCCTGTAGGTTTTCCAGAAATCCTGCCTTATCTGCTGCTGATCTGGTATGTTTAGTCAATAAGGAGCTTCAAAGGCAGCTTGGTTGGAAAAAAAAAAAAGTAGGACAATGGCCCTTGAGGCCTGCAATTGGACACCCCTGAGCTAGATGTTAGTCAAGATGTTGATTGTGGAGCTGAAAATGAGCATTAAAACACCCTAAATTAACAACCATGGCGTTAACCATTGGTGTCCGGTCCAAGCCCTCTAAGGCCAGTGTCCTGCTATTGTTGCTTCTTATTGGTGTAGCATACAGTCAGATAATCAATAGTAGAGGTGGCAGGGAGAACATAAGGTCTTAATGACTGGAATTGGTCACCCATAGGTCAAACCAAGTCAAATTAACAGAGCTGCAGTAGTGCTTAAAACACCACATCTCACTATTTGCAACACTAAACAATAACTACTACCATAAAATTTTATAATGTACATTTAAAAAATTCCAATCCCAGTGCTGCAGCCTGCTTTGTGCACCGTTTAGTTGGTTAAGAGACATGAGGTGTATGATACAGAGCTACTGTCACCACAGGGAACCGTATCTTGGCAGCAACAGAGCGACTCCAGCTTTGGGCTCCACCATCGAGAGATGCCCTCATAGAGGAGGAGGATGGGCAGGTGAATGAGGACAAGCCCCACCCAGTCCTCAGTGACTGGAATTGTGTCTGGCAGTGCAAGTACGTCATTGTTTTTAAACAATCGTGACACTATCTAATGTAAATTGTGTTTTTTTTTAAATATTTTCTCATGGTAGGGGTACACCCTGAACAGCAGGGCTCCAGACTAACTTTTTTCACCAGGAGCACTGTGGCCCCCAACTGAAAATTTTAGGGGCACAACCAGAAAGTTTAGGGGCGCATACCGTTAATCAACATGCTGACCAAATCTACTAATTTCCACTGTATTTCTAATAAATACTTTAATAATAGATGCAGAAATTACAATTTGCTGTTTCAAATTCAGTGTCACATTTTATTCTGCACTTTTGAAGATGCAACAACAAGGTAAACTGACAGAACCGTCGCTGTCATGACAGTACAAATAGTAAACAAAACGGATGGAAATTCATCTTGGTGACACCAAATAAGTGCAGCCAAGATGCACAATAAGCGTGTTTGAGATCACCCAGGTGGACGAAACGCTGTGCAGATCACCTGGTGTGAGACATATATTTTTGTTTTTGCTCCAACATCACCTGTCAATCATCACAAAAATATCACAAAAAGGGGTGGGAGCAAGGCCCAACCTGAGTGAAAGCAGCTGGAAATTTAGCACTGAACTGACTGAAAGCTGTCCGATGACTACAAAACAATGCATTATGGGACATGTGTCCTGATGGTTTTGTAGTTGAGTGATCCATTAAAACAATTTAAAATACCTATTGATTACAAAAAGGCTAGATACATTACAAAACATTCAAATAAATGTAAAATATATAATAACACAGATCATACTAAGGGGTAGAGGCATATTAAAGGACAACTCCAACTTCCTGTTCTCCTTCAGTTTCGTTGCAGATCCGCCTTCACCCCCTCCCACCCCCCGCCGCCTGGTCTCCCCAACAATCCAGGCGAGGCGCTGGTTCATCTCAAACACGTCTATTGTTGCATTTTCTCCACGTGTTTTAAGTGTGTCTAAGGCTAAATCGCACGTGTTTAATGCTAAAGCCCCGTCAGCTGTCACGCATGTAGGTGTGAGACATTTATTCTCCTCAGCTGACCCGACTCCCGCGGGAGCGGTGAGCTGCCTAACAGCTGTGCATTAGAACGGTTTGTTTGGGGTGGATACGACACCGCGCGCTTAACCGTAACCTTAACCCTAAACTTTCCTCCGGGTCTGTGCGGCCCAGAGAAAAGTTCAGCACTGACTTCATGTATTTAGAAAATTACGAGCGAATAAAAACATTCTAAAAAGGAAAGTAAGGAACTCCTTAATGTGGTCCGGGGAGGGGGCGGTCAGGTTTCCTGCTTTCAGGCCCCTCCCCCTCCACGCATTTTAGCCACTTACAGTGGCTTTACCTATTCTTCTCACACGCAGTGGCTGCCTCACAGACAGACATCACTCAATGAAACGCGAGTGTGCGCTCGCGTCTCATTGATTATTTTATTGATCGTTTCATTGATCATTGAAGTGCCCGTTCCACGTTTAATGTATAAAAAATACGAAAGGTGGGGGAGGCTAATTTACTGGTAGCACATGTGCGACTGGATGTAAAATTCAGTCGCACACTCTTAAATTTTGGTCGCAAAATGCGACCATTTGGTCGCAGTCTGGAGCCCTGAACAGGTTCCCAATCTGTCACAGGCTCTCACAATCACACACACATACACATGTAGGGGTAATGTAGAGTCACCAAATTACCTATGAAGCCTGTTTTTGGACTGTGGGAGGAAACCAGTATACCCAGAGAAAACTGACATGGGTACAACATGCAAACTCCACACAGAAAGGTCCTCGATGGGATTTGAACTAGGTCGGGGGTCGGTAACCCGGGGCTCCTTAGTGCTGCCCTAGTGGTTCCCTGGAGCATTTTCATAAATGTTTGAAAATGTAAAAAGATGGAGAAGAAAAATATATTTTTTGTTTTCATATGGTTTCTGTGAGAGGACAAACATGACACAAACATTCTTAACGTTTTCCAATGCTGTAAGAATGTCTAGAATAAATATTAAATTTCAACATTTCTGTCAACGAAAATTTGCGCCATAGCCTGCGACACACGTTTCTATCAGCAGGGCGGCGGACCGCTAGGCAGGTGGCTGATGGAAATCGAAACACCGTCAGTTCCGTGCATTGCTTGATGAAGTTGAAAGCGAATATTCCGATCTCCTGCTACACAACAATGGCTGTCCAGGGATGAGGTTTTGCGTCGCTTTGTCGTCTGTTTAGAACACGTGAAAACATTCCTGAAACTAACTACCCGCAACTGGAAGATACTGAGTGTCTTGAAGAGCTGCACTTTTTGGTGGATATGACAAGCCACCTAAAGAAGCTGAATGAAAGTCTCCAGAGGCGGGGAAACACTGCGCTGCAAATGCTTGACGTGGTTTTGTCAATTGAGCTGACTGTCTTTGCCAGAGATGTACAGCGAAAGACAAGAGGATGCTGCTGCGTTTTACCCTTGCACTGACTTGTTTGGCATTTGCACAGAAATCAAACTTAAACTGTATTAATTTGATGTTATCTACTTTACCTTTTCAAAAGGCTGCTCTTTTATTTTTATAAGCGCAGGCTGCGTTTTTATAATACTCTACACTCTGTTTAGTTCCCAGAGAAGGGGGCATGTTATGCATGTTTTATTTTGTTGTTGTTTTTTCAAATCCTCAAAAATAAAAATGACATCAAAAATCTGATTTCTTTATTGGATTTCTTTAATTTTATCAAAGCAATGAAACATAATTCCTTAATATTGTAATGAAGTTAAACTTGTACAACAGAGCAGTCAGGTGGCACGCCGTTCTCCGCAGAATGCACTGCAGGGCAAATAAACATCTAATCATGAATGCTCATTATGTATTTGTAGCCAACTTAGTCATTTTGAGAGTAGGCTAATATAGCTAATATAGATACCTATCGCACGTGTTGCCTTCATTATAAGGCTTAAATAAGGCTTTTAATATTTTGCGGTTGTTTTCTGTTTTTTGGTCCAATATGGCTCTTTCAACATTTTGGGTTGCCGACCCCTGAACTAGGGTCTTCTATCTGTGTGGCAATAGTGCTAACCACTGTAACACCATGCAGCCCACAATAGTAACATGTCTGTCAAAATAATGTTTCCTTATATTTTAGCTTGACTGCTACAGACAATGATTTATCCATATTCAGCACTTTTACTCTGGTAGAATACAATTTTAGCCAACATTAATTCATGCAATACAATTTATTAAAGAGAAGTTCCACCCAACCTCCCCTAAAATGATTGCAGGCACATTTGTAAGTCAGTGTTGAGTCAGCAGCTTGTGGTTTAAGCTGTGTAAATATAATGAAATATAATACCAGGTTCGTAATTATCTTCTGATGACACATTGATGGCCACTGGAACAGGGAAGTGCAAACTTGGCAAAGACCACCAACAGCTTTTTTCACAAAGCTGTCATAGCTGAGAAGACGGTCAAATGTGCGCTTGGGTAACCTACTTCCATGGAGAAGTGAATATTGCTGATGCTGTTCTTGTCATGTTTCCATCAGGACTGCGGCGTCTGTTCACATCGCCAAGTGGTCTCCTGATGGGGAGTACTTTGCAACAGCTGGGAAGGTGCTAAATTATACTTAAGCATTGCAAAGCATCCAATTATTTTAACATTATCTGCAGGATTTGTTTTAGATGTTGAAAATGATGTTGAAAGTTGTGCGTTTGACATGTGCAGGATGACTGCTTACTCAAGGTTTGGTATCCCACCACTGGTTGGCGGTCCGCAGTGGTTGTCCAGGACCCGTCTGATAAAAAGCCTTCTCCAGTTCAGTTTTCCTTTGTTTATCTGGCCCATCCTCGGTCGGTTACCGGCATGTCCTGGAGGAAGACCAGCAAATACATGCCCAAGTAAGAACAGCTCTCTCACTGTGGCATTGATATGGAACTTTCAACATAAAAGCCTTCCAAATGCTTCTTCATCTTTGCTTTACAGTATTTGCACAAAAATGAATGTCACTCAATGCCAACTGGATTTAGACAAAGTATTCAGGTTTTCCAAAAGCTTGTAGCATCTTTTCACCTATTGCAGTGGTTGTTAATGTACTGTAATGTTTTTGTTCTTTTTACCAAACTCTTATGCTTTGGTAAAACCAGATGTTCTCTTAGTCAGACAGTTTTTCCTCTTTATCATTTTATGCAGCAATTCAAGCTTTGAAATGGGAATTATCCCATGAAACACACTATTGGAAGACAGAGCTTCACCCATGTTGGGGCATTCATTTTTTAATGTGATTATTTCATTTAGTTTATAAGGAAATCTAAAAGTAATCTCTTTTGGTGTTCTATATCAAAGCAGTTTTATTTTTTTCTTTAATTTAAAGTGCCTTGATACAACCATTCATTGTTATTTTGAAACAAATATAGTGATTGACTGACAGATGCATTTTCTGCTTTTTAAATAAAAGGGGATCTGTATGCAATGTGCTGCTGACATCCTGTGAAGATGGGGTGTGTAGATTGTGGTCAGAAACCCTCCTACCAGAAGACAGTCTTCTTGGTGGGCAGATCTCTGATAACAGTCAGTCATTCACCTCCAGCCTGCCAGGTCTGGCTGGCAATAAAGACAAGATCCAGCATGCTTTGGAGGTACACTTGTTTGGCTGTTTTTCATGAATAAATCTATAATAATCTATTGAGGAATGTTTGATGCAAATATCCTTTCTTTTGCTTGGACAGTCAATTCACCACCTAAAGCAGCTGCGCCGAGGCCGTCGCCGATCTTCCGCTCTGGTAGCTCACAGTGACCTCCTTCCATCTCAGCTTGGCACACAGGACTCCCACACCCACCGCCACATCGCACATCATGCCAGTGCTCTCTGTCACTTTCATATCTCTGCTAGTATTAACCCCAACACAGGTAGTGTTTTCTTTTTCTTCTTTAAAACCTTCCTACCTTACAATACTAGTTATTTATGATACTATTGTGTTCACTTTGTTTTTCTTCCTTCTCTGCTTTCAGACATCCCATCAATGCTAGCTGACTCTGGTTTGTTCAATCCTGAAGATAGCACAGGTGGTGGAGGTTTCATGGTTCACTGGCTCAACAATAAAGACCTCAGCTTCACTTCCTCTATGGACCTCTTTATGATGCAGCTTCGCAAGTTGTCTGAACAGCAGTTGGATCAAACAACTGAGGAACCTGTGGAACCTGGGGGATCCCCATTAAAGTTTGACTTTGGTATGATCTAAACCTGGCAGTAAGCCAACATATGTATTCCTTACATACGAAAGACTGTGTTAACAGTCTGTGTGGCTTTCTAGACTTGGACGAAATGTCTGACAAAGCTTCATCGGAACATGGAGAAGAGGCAGAATCGGGGGAGCAAGGAAGTAACAAAGCATCATCCCCCGGGTCCAGCTCCAGCATGCCTTTGCCATCGATGCTGCTTGAAAGGAAGATTGAGACTCTGACCACAGAATGGAACAAAAGCCCTGACATGCTGTTTACCATCCATCCCATTGATGGGTCCTTTCTTGTTTGGCACGTGAAGTACTTGGATGAGTTCAACCAGGGAATCTTCAGACAGGTTCAGGTAGGGAAAGCAATTCAGGAAAATGAAAAGTAAAAGCATTTGTCACGCAGATCCACTAATCGCAACTAAAATCTCAAATATTAGTAGTGTGTGGACTCAATTACCAACTCCACATCAGAAACTAACAGATAAATAAAATTGTGCTGCAGTTTTTTTTAAATCAAAAATTAGTTTAAAAGATGATACTTTTTATAGCTAACATCAGTCCGATGTAATGATACTGTCCTAAAGAGTTGTCATTTTACAGTTTACTAATATTTACAAGTTCTCTGTTCAAGAGAAAAGGAGGCCATCCATGATACTTTTATGTAGACATCCTGCGAAGCTTTGTCAGACTTAAATTACAGATGACGTTTTTTTGTCTTCACTGCCCTCTTTCTGTCCACCCACTTTGTCTGCCAGGTGTCCTTCTCCTCGCGCATTCCAGTAGCTTTCCCTGCAGGTGATGCCAACTCTTTGAGCAAAAACATCCTGATGTACGCCTGCACTTTGACTGAAAGTGAGAGCGTCGGCACAGGCGAGCAGGGAAGAATGGTCCAGCGTGTCTCGCGCTCCGCCTCAGTCTCTGCCTGCTTGGGGTCACCTGCCGTCTCCCCCTCACCTAAACTCCGCCCTGGCATTAGCCCCGCCGTCATGATGGTCTCCAAGCATGTTGATGGTTCTCTCAACCAGGTAACATGCTGAGAAAGATTACCAACATCTCCTTTCAACTGTTTTTACCAAAGAGCTTCTGATAAATGGAAAAGATCGCTTTCTAACCCATAAAAATGTGTGTTTGAAAGGTTTCGATTCTGTGTCTTTGCAGTGGGCGGTAACGTTTGCGGAGCGTTCTGG
Organism: Oryzias curvinotus; assembly: GCA_023969325.1. Lineage (NCBI taxonomy): Eukaryota > Metazoa > Chordata > Actinopteri > Beloniformes > Adrianichthyidae > Oryzias > Oryzias curvinotus. The sequence continues at coordinate 3,526,003 of CM043708.1, forward strand.
CTTCTCCAACGTACTGACTGTGTCTCACAAGTTTCGCTATTGTGGCCACCGTTTCCACCTGAATGACCAAGCATGTCACACAGTGCTGCCTTTGCTGCTGACGACCTCTCACCACAATGCCCTGCTCACTCCGCCCTCAGCTCCCAGCAGCCTCGAAGGGGAGCAGCCTCCAACCTTTCCCCTACCAAAGGGACTTCCCAGGTAGAGAAGAGGAGGGGTTTATACTGATTGATTTATTCACAGGACGTTTTGAGATGAATATGAGTTACTTTTTATAAGAGAAATCAAACTGGGGAAAACAATTCTAAATTTTGCTTACTTTTTTTGTTACATTAAATCCAGAACCAATCAGATAATACCTACAGAATCAGAGTTATGCGCTTTAGCATCTTTAGCTCACACACCATTACATTAGTAATCAAATCAAATCAAAAGTTATTTATAAAAAGGGCTTGCGCAGCTCGAGCGCTTTACACTTTACACTTGAAAAACAGAAATAAAAACCCAACCATTCTATACCCTCCCCCTTCCCTCCCTCCATTAACACATACAACCGATGAATACTTCCTGAAGTAAATTCTAAAACAAACCTAAGGCTTGGCTCAAATGTTACAGTTTGAATGCAAGCATAACAGATTTTTTTTTTCCAAAAACAAAACGTTTTCCCATGAGTAGGTAGTGTAACAGCTGCACTTAGTGGAACTGACCCCTGAAATGCTGTTAGGAGGCTCCACAAACCATTTTTCTTGTATGTGTAATGTGAGTGTAATTTTAAAATAAGAGCTCATAGAAGACAAATAAAGAGCAGGCATGGAGGAAATGGCATGAAGCAAAACAATTTTCACCAAACATCATATTCTAATATTTTGTGGCTCACTGTTGATGTACTTATAGTATGATACCAGTAGCGGTTATAGCTACGGGCAGTACAGGCTGTTGCCCGGGTAGCCAATTCAAAGGGGGCACCAGTCAAGTGCTTGGAGAGAAAAAAGAACATTTTCGCTTAGTTGACAGGAGCCCATGCTCCACAGTGTGTAAAGAAAAAGAAGAAGTGTTTTGGGGGGGTTCAGTTCAACTACGGGTCTCTCCCAAATTAAGTGGACGCATGGGGGTGGATGGTGCGGAGGGGGGGGTCTACTTTATATTATTTTTCAAAAATCAATGAAACCGTGACATTCTTTAACCTACATTTTTATACAGGTTTATAAAGTTCTGCATTTTCTTGTTAATTTGTCTGTGAATTGGCCAAATAATAATAGAGAACACAAAACGACGTGGTCAACAAGGAAAAAGTCAGATAAATGGGAGTAAAACAATATTTAAATGTTAAATTATACTTATGCTTTTTGCTTTTTGCCTAAGAAGGTAATGAATCTGTAAATATCAAGTGTCCTCTTGAAGACTGTTATAGATTCTTTTGTTATTTAACTCAGGCTTATTTACTGAAAGGCTTTTAGAGAGATGATAATCTTAAATGCTGTATGAAACATGATCTTGCATCACGTGCCACTTTTAAATTACAGGAAGCAACTTCGTAATGCTGCTACAAGGACCTTTCATGACCCCAACGCCATTTACAGTGAATTGATTTTGTGGAGGGTGGACCACATCGGACCCCTGTCGTGCACGGGGGGTGTTTCTGAACTGGCCCGTATAAACTCTCTACACACCTCTGCGTTCAGCAATGTGGCCTGGCTTCCTACACTGGTTCCCAGCTCTGTCCTTGGTAGGTATGCAGCTTGTCTTTTGTATGGGCAGAGATTACAAAGTAAGGCTGCAAAAAGAGCTGATAAATATAATTTTTGTGAAAACAAATTTGCTGTGATGATAGAAAAATATATAAAATAAAAAGTGGAATTTTTCTGAATTTTAAGAGCCTATTTTGCCTATAAAATACATTTTGTTCTTTTTTTTTGTCTCATCAAAATGATGATAAACCTGAATATGAACGCCTTCTGATTGATGCCATGAGAGGAATTTGGTGCCGGTTTTTGACCATTTTTTCTTTGGAATTTATATCTTTTTTTTAAGTCTCTTGAATAATCCAAATGTATTTTAGTTGCACAGTAGTGTGAAGATGCTCTGCCTTTTCCCAAAAAAGGGAACAAATTTGACCACATTTAACAAACTATCTTTGAAATAACAGTGGTTAGTGTGTTTCTCTTGGCTTCTTCTAACAATTATATTAGACGGAATTTCCTGTAATTCCAATAGTTGCACAAAAATCAATGACTTATGTGAATATATCAAGCAACAACGTTGATCAAAAAACACTGGATTCATTATTCTATGACATTTTAGTTATTCCTGAGAGTTTTAATTCATAAAGTATAAAAATTGATATTCTGGTGTTCTGGTGTGACCTCTGTGGACACCAGAGGTCAGTTCATCTGATTCAGTGCAGTGTGTAAAGCAGATTCTCCCCTTCATCTTCAACATTTCCTCCCTGATTTAAACATCCGTAAACTGAAACTAGAAACAACACGCTATTCCAGGCTAAATGTTCAAAATCATATTTAAAAGTCCTTTTTTTGATTGTGCTGTGGATGAAACACTCATTAGTAAGAACACATTGTAATACAGTCCTTAAACACATGAACTACAAATGTTCCCATATTGCGTTGTGTCCATCAGGAACCTACTGTAACAGCGCCAGCGCCTGTTTTGTAGCATCAGATGGGAAAAACCTGCGTCTCTATCAAGCTGTAGTGGATGCCAGAAAACTACTGGATGAGCTTTCTGACCCTGAAACCTCTGTGAGTCGACAACACATGCTCATCGAACATCATTGGAGTTTATTTGTCAATATGACCATGTGATAACTTTTGCTTCTATTCAATACATTTGAAGATATCTTTAACAGGGCCTTAGATTTGTGTTAAAAGGCGGTTTCTAAAACATTGTGCATTGTGTCTGCAAAATACTGTAATATTCTCTTGTTTTAAGTTTTCTTTTCTCACCTCTGTGTAGAAACTGGTGGGTGAAGTGTTTAACATAGTCAGCCAGCAGTCCACTGCCAGGCCTGGTTGCATCATAGAGCTGGATGTTATCACAAACCAGGTCAGCAGCATTTCTGTACTTCTGTATCCCCCCGATTGACAAAAATCAAAAGTTCTTCTTTTAAATGTTTGCACTGTTCTTGTGTTTTTTTTTATGTGCAGTGCGGCTCGAACACTCAGCTGCTGCATGTTTTCCAAGAGGATTTTATTTTGGGCTACAAACCCCAGAAAGAGCCAGAAGCTTTTATACCACCTTTTCCAACAGGCGAAGGTACCTAAAAATAAACAATTAAACAATAAAGACTTGTTTTGGGTTTTTTTTTACTTTAGATGATTGTTATTGAATAAACAATGTGTTTGCTCCACCAGATTACCAACCTGCCCCATTTTCTGAGAAATTCTTTCTGGTGCTGATAGAGAAGGATCTCAACAGGAACTCTGTCCTGCAAATGTGGCACCTGCACCTCCAGTCTGTACAAGCCTGTGTTGGTAAGTCAAAGTGCACACAACCTACTGACTAACGCCATAATAAGGTGGCAACTTCATATGAAATATTTCTGATCTCTGCTCAGACGAGCCCAGCCCAGATTATAGCTTCCAGAGTCAACTTATGGTTCCCAACCAAGCGATGAATGCTGATTCGTCTCCAGAGACCTCCCCAGTCAGACCCCTGCCTCGCTCAACTTCTACAGCAAACCTGCAATCAGCCAGCAAACTCATCCTCAGCTCCAAGCTGGTGTATAGCAAACGGCTGGATCTGCCACATGGAGTGGAGGTTACCAGGGCCACCCCCTCAGGAGGTGAGACCATGACTAAACCTATATTTATATAGCTCAAATAGTTTGTCACAATTTGTGATCAAATAGATTTGTGGATAAAACGAGATTCAATCATGAGATTGGTACGTCTCAGGAGAACAGATGACCTGCTGATTCCGAGCTGTGCTTAACATTGTAACATTTTTTTGTTTTTTGTGTGATGCTTTCTGGTAGGTCATCTGAGTTCTTCCTCTATCTATCCTGTGTGCCTGGCTCCATACCTGATTGTTACAACTTGCTCTGATTCCCGTGTGCGTTTCTGGCACTGCGCGGTGGAGGGAGATGAAGAGTGTGATGAAGACAAACGGGACAACCGGGTGTATGCCTGGGAACCTTGGGTCCTCATGAATGAGGAGGAGGACAACAACAACAGTGCAGTGTGTGTGTCGGGGCGGCCTGTAGCTGTGTCCTGCTCGTACATTGGCAGACTGGCAGTGGCTTTCAAACAGCCTCGGTCAGGACAGGTAAAGCGTCCAATTTAACCAACCTCTTCATTGGTTTAGATCGATCAAAATAAGTTCACACAAAGTTCATACTGGATTTGTATGCAGCTGATGCCTTTAGACTGAAAAAGGTTTTAGGCTTATGAGCTAAAGAATTACATTTGAGCTTAAATGAACAATATTGTTTACCGGTTTTGGAGAATAATTATGAGAAGTTGTCATGAGTCGGCACGTCCTTGTAGACTTTCACAGTTATCAGTCCCTTTACCTGTGACCTGTTTTGTAAAATAATTTAATAGAGGCTTATTTGTTTTCTCAGCTGCATGGATCTCTAGAGGACTTCTCTATGCACGTGTCCATCTATGAGTGTGAGTCAACGGGTGGCTCTGAGTGGGTCTTAGAGCAAACTCTACACCTTGATGACTTTGTCAGACCCTCATCAACTCTGGATTCAAGAGTCAGTGTGGATTCAAACCTCTTTGTCTACAGCAGGTCAGGATTCTACGGTGTCTATGTTCTTGCCACATTCTGCAGACTTCTTATTGTTGACATGTAACGATGTTCTATGATTTTGTACCCCGTAGGTCTGACTTGTACATGAGCAGAGACCACAGCTCACCCAACATCAAGCACTTTGTGCACTTGGACTGGCTGTCAAAGGAGGATGGATCTCACATCCTCACAGTCGGAGTCGGCTCCAACATTCTCATGTATGGCCGCATCTCTGGCGTGGTCAACGAGCAAACTAGCAGCAAGGAGGGTATGGCAATCATTACCCTTCCTCTAGGGGGCAGTATTAAACAGGGTATCCGCTCTCGCTGGGTCCTGCTTCGATCCGTGGACCTCCTGTCGTCAGTGGACGGAACACCTTCACTACCAGTTTCCCTGTCCTGGGTGAGGGATGGCATCTTGGTGATTGGTATGGACTGTGAGATGCACGTTTATGCCCAGTGGCACCAGGATAAGAAGCCTGGTGAGGGAGAGGAGGGCAATGCATCATCTGTAGACATTGCTGGAGGTCAAGCCATTGGGTCTTCCTCAGTCTCTGAAGGAAGAGCCAGGTCTAAAAGTGTTTTTGAGGGAAGTACCGGCGTGGATGAGGCCCTTCGTGCCCCAGCTGGCCTACAGGAAGGAGGCCTGTTTGAAGCAGCCCACTCCTTGTCACCTACTCTCCCACAGTACCATCCAACCCAGCTGCTGGAGCTCATGGACCTGGGCAAAGTTCGCCGTGCCAAGGTGAACCAAATAAATAAATCAATAAAAACGGGTTGAAACTGCTTTTAATCTACATATTGGAAATAAAAAGCTGAAATGGTGGATAAGATAATAAATAAATGGTGTCCTTTTTGCCCGTTTGTTGACTTAGGCCATCCTCGCACACCTGGTAAAGTGTATTGCTGGAGAGGTTGCTGTGGTGAGGGATGTGGAGGCAGGGGAAGGCGGAGGCAGGAGGCATCTGTCTCGCACCATCAGTGTGACTGGCAGCACAGCAAAAGACACCATTGTGAGTGGCCGTGATGGAGGCAGGGACTACACAGAAATCAACTCTATCCCTCCTCTGCCGCTCTACTCGCTCATGTTGGCTGATCTGGATACATCGTACAAGACAGAGGAGCCTTCCAAAGGCTCTAAGGTGGCTGATGGAGAAGCTGTTCAGAAGTCTGCAGAGGATCAATATGCTGACCTTTTCCAGGTACAACAAGGTTAAGAATTAATTTGTTGCCAAATGTATATGTTAGTACTGAAATAAGTTGTTTTTCTTATTGTATAGGTCCCAGCAGTCACCACTGATGACTTTGTAAATTTTGCCACTGATAAACCGGAGAAAAAGTCTCGTGTGATCAACCTCTCTCAATACGGACCCACCTACTTTGGACCAGAACACGCTCAGGTGACCTGCTCAGCTGAAACGGGTTTAACTTTAACAAAAATCATACTCCTCAGTTATGAGTTTTACCACATCAGAAGACATCAAGTGTTTGTGTGCTGAATTCACTAAACCTCGATCTGCTCATTTAACATCTGTACTCTTTTACTTCTCCATTATTCAGTTGTAGATTTGCTGAGCTCTCAAGGTTATTGTCATATTGAGTTTTAGTCCAGCTGGCCAACAATGTGCTGCTCACTGTTCTAACAGTTTCTCCACATATTTGAGTTTATACTATTATCTCTGCGTAAAAAGACGGACTTTTGCTGTGCAGTAGCGACCGACTGCTTCTTAAAAATCAGTGTTATCTTCCTTCTTTTGATATCGTTTTTACATTTAGGCCAGCCAAACTTCAGCTTTTAGAAGAGCTCTCAAACGTTTAAAAGATTTTACAACAAATGTAACTGTTTGTGCTCTACATTTATGTAATTATTAGAATTTTAAATCATGCTGAGCTTTGATTTAATTGCATGTAAAATGCTTAGAATTATAGATTTTACTTCTTTAGAATATTACATTTTTCACAGATAAGGTAATTGCCTGTTTCTTACATCATTATGTCATCTTAAATGAAGAGTGAAAATAATTTGTTTTAAAATTTGTTTGAAACCATGACAAATCTGCTTTAGTGTAACCTCTCGTGCTTTTAATGCAAACGTACAACTTAAATATAAACAAAGCTTACATTGGTTAACCTTTTTTTTTTTTTTTTGGCTTTTTCAGGTGTTGTCCAGTCACCTCATGCATTCCAGCCTTCCAGGGCTGACCAGACTGGAGCAAATGTTTCTAGTGGCCTTGGCAGATACCGTGGCAACCACCAGCGCTGAGGTCACAAGCTCCACTGAGCAGCAGTATACAAGTGAGCTCCTTATGTGTGGATCTTGTCCTTGACTGGCAGGTTTCAGTTTGCTGATGACAGGTTTTTGCTTTATGGATTTTATGGTGATGCCTTCCTCATAGCAGCTATTTCACTGAAAACTGACAATTGGTTCTTAATCTGAGGGAAAGGTGAACACTCCAATAAAGATTTAAAAGAGTTTTTAAAATCTAAAAGGTGTATTTCAACTAAAAATATAAGAAATCTGAAAGCTGGTTTTACACTGACTTCCATGCAGTGAGTTTTTCTTACTTTCTTTTTTTAAATTTACTTTTCCTTGTGTTCACAATCCCTCCCTTTTCCCTGTTTTCCCATAAAAGTGGCCCAAGTCAGTTTTATTTCCAATCACACATGTTTTGAAATGATCCATCCATCCTTTTTCTTAACCAGCTATATCCCTTTTGGGGTCCCGGCTACTCCGGGCGAAGGGTGGGGGGCACACAGTCACTCCCACATGCACACCTAGGAACACTTCCGATTAATCAATCAACCTAGGAAGCATGTTTATGGACTGAGGGAGGAAGCAGGAGTGCCTGGAGAAAACCCACGCATCCATGGGGAGAACATGTAACTCCACACTGGAAGGTCCCTTCTTGCTTGGAGGCGAGAGCGCTAACTACTGTGCCACCGTGCAGCCATGAAGAAATGTTGTCATCTTGAGTATTATGTGTTTATCATGTTTGATGAACGTGCACCTGCAGGAGGGCTTCTGCCATGTCTGGATTAAGGTTGTATAAAGGTTATAAAAACATAGGCAAAGCATTAGTCTTGATTTTGTGTTCCTACATCAAGTTGATCTACAGCTATCAAGTCTTTAAGATAAACTGTGCATACACTGTTCCTCTGGGCTTTCTCTACTATCTGTCTTTTCTTTCTAATGTTTCATTGTGTTTATTTAGTCTCTTGAGAGGAACACATAAGCAGCTTGTTCCAGGGCATGCAGAGTAGGAAGGTTCAGGGACAGAGGATTGTATGAACTGGAGTGATACTAATTTTTAAGAGGTCCTGTTCATTGTTGGAGAAAGGGCGGCTGTTTTTGCTATAGAATGATCTATAGTAGCAAGACAATAACTTTACAATCTTCTCCGTATAGGTGCTGAGGCTCTTGATGAGTGTGGACTCAGATACCTCCTTGCCATGCGTCTTCATACGTGCTTACTTACCTCTCTGCCGCCGCTCTACCGTATGCAGCTTCTCCACCAGGGTAAAGGGCTCTGTTTGATTTACTGCTGCAAACTTTCTTGCAACAGCATATGGCTTTGCAACAAAAAAATCTTTATATTTAAATTTGCAACAACTCGCTCGTCCTGTGTTCCTTCCCACAATCCCTTTCACAATCCTTTTGTTTGTTTGTAGGGCTTTCAACATGCCACTTTGCGTGGGCCTTCCACTCAGAAGCAGAGGAGGAGATGCTGAACATGATTCCTGCCATGCAGAGGGGCGACCCGCAGTGGTCTGAGCTCAGAGCCGTCGGAGTGGGATGGTGGATACGCAACATCAACACCTTGCGCAAAATGGTGGAGAAGGTATCAAAAAAAAATGAATGCATGTCTAACTACAAGTTACTCTGACGCGAAAGTGAACATGCAGAAAAATAAAGATTTCCCCTTTTTTTTTTTTTTTGTAGCTAATTTTTATTTTGCTGTTTTTACCCTTAGTTGTCCAGATTCTTTTTGAGTTCCTTTTTTACCTTACAATTTGCTCTTATAGTTCATCTTTAAAAACATTATTTTTTGGTTATGCTTAATATCCATCACTTTACAACCCAAGCTTCTTTTTTTACAGATATTTATTGATTATATTACACAACAATTTGATAATGAACCTGAAACTGTCCAAAAACTTTATTCCGTGTGGTATATGTTGTCTTTTGTTTTACTGCAAAAATCACAAAAAATAAGATAAAACACTTTCTATGTTTTATAGCAAAAGATCAAACATGTAGTAACAAAATAAGAATGTATAAATTCACAGACGAGGTCCAAACAATGTGGAAAAATGTCTAAAAGAACACTGAACTACATACATTGTTTCAAAGGATTTATTCCCAGGGGTGTCATAATTATTGTTATGTTTGCTTTAAACCAACATTTTTAAGCTTAAAACTTTTGGAAATCTTAATATTAAATTTTGAATGAAAACTTTACTAATGAGGGGGATTGGTGTCATTCCTGCACAACTGTAAACAGTCAATGTGATTGACAAACTCACCAGTGAGTTTGAGATCAGGGTTATGGTTAAGGGTAAGTATTTCAGACCTCGTAAAATTAATTATCTTCTCCTGTTCCAATTATTTTAGACTTTCACCTGTATGACGGAAATCAAAAAGAATATTTATATTTTGTGTTGATTCATTTAACTTACTTATTATGATATAAAACTCTTATTTTTGTTAAGGAAAAAGTGTCAGAGACATAAAGACATTTTAGGTCAAACATAAATTTAACCTAAACCTTTAGAAAGATCTTAGATTTTTGTTCTAGTGAATATATCTTGTGTTTTGTATGAAACCAAAGGAGACTTCATATGCTTACTGTGTTGTGTGTCTTATCACCTAAAGCTTTACATGTCTTTTGAGCCTCTTTACCACCCATAGGAGAGCCAACAGAGGCTTTAATTTGCTAACACAGAATACTCAGATTTTTGTCGCTCAAAAGAACTGCTTCAACCTAAAAGCTGAAGTCCAGCTGTTCAAGAAATTACCTTATAAACACTGTAAACAGCCACATATTTAAAGATTTTTAGGGACACCATTAACAGCAACTAGTATGTAAAAAGTGGCTTGATACCATGTTGTTATTGGTTGAACCAGTTGGGTAAAGCTGCATTCCAGAGGAACAACGACCCTTTAGATGCTGCTTTGTTCTACTTGGCCATGAAGAAGAAAGCCGTCCTGTGGGGACTCTTCAGGTAAGTAGTGATTCATAACTGTCTTATGATTCTTTGTGTCATTGCTTATTTATCAGTTGGATCACATCGTACAGAGGAATCTACAAAGCTGTGCAATCTACCTTTTTTTTTTCTAGGTCACAGCACGATGAGAAGATGACTCAGTTCTTCAAGAACAACTTCAATGAGGACCGCTGGCGAAAGGCAGCTCTGAAAAATGCGTTCTCCCTGCTGGGAAAGCAGCGGTTTGAGCAGGCGGCTGCCTTTTTCCTTCTCGCTGGGTCCCTGAAAGATGCCATAGAGGTGCAGTGCAACATACATCCTCTCACATTCAAGCAGATATCCAGACGTGGCTTATAAGTGTTGAGTCTAGAAGTTGAACCTCTGCATCTGATATCTGAAGAAGAGAGTTACTCTGTGGTCTTTGAATAACTCAAAAAGCATAAATGACACTGATAAGGAGCATAGCAATCTTGCTTATTTTTCCTTGGCCTGGGGTTTCTGACAGCACAGTCAAAATATACAGATAAACATTCCCATTCAGCTGTTAGCATTCATAATGAAAAATGTCTACTCTTACGTCTTTATTTATGATTTACTTAAACATTATTGTGAAGTCCACTGTTTTTTTATGTGTAGGTGTTGATCGAAAAGATGGAGGATCTCCAGTTTGCCATGATAGTAGCCAGGCTGTATGAGGCTGACTTTGAGAGTTCGTCCACTTGCCAAGGCCTCCTCTATGAGAAGGTTCTGGGCTGCAACAGGGATGGGAGCGGCTACCACTGCTCCAGGCTGCACCCTGATCCATTCCTCCGCAGCATCGCCTACTGGATCATGAAAGATTACACCCAAGCCTTGGATACTCTGCTGGAGCGCATCCCCAAAGAGGATGATGAGAACCCCAGTCAGTAAAACTCACTACCCTCCCCAGAAACTAGTTGTATATAGGTTATAAACTAGGCATAATTATTGATGTTTTTCTGATTTTTTTTTTTTTTTAGATGTGATGGTGAAAGCTTGCAACCCCGTGGTGTTTAGTTTTTATAACTACTTGAGGACACACCCCTTGATCATTCGCCGCCATTTTGCCAATCCGGAGGGCCCAACAGCAACTGTGGGTTTGACTGCTGAAAAGAGCGGAGCCGATGAGATCAACCTCATAGAGCGCAAACTGTTCTTCACCACTGCCAACGCACACTTTAAGGTGGACTCATCTGCTGTAGCCGAAATGCAGTTTTATTATATGTGTTTTTTCTTATTGTCTCCAAAGTCATAGATGCAGATGTTAACAGATCTGACTTTGTCTTATTACAGGTGGGGTGTCCGGTCCTAGCTCTAGAAGTCCTCTCCAAGATTCCCAGAGTTAGCAAGAAATCTTCCGCCCTGAGCAAAGCATCATCCAAGGTCAACGTAAATGCAAACCAACCTTTGGAGAACGGTACCCAGGGAGGATCGGACTGGAGCTCCTCAGCAGCATCCTCTCATGCTTGGGGAGGAAATGAGAGCTCTGGTGGGTTGGACTGGAGCCAGCTTGCAGTCAAAGTGAACGACGATGAGCTGAAGCTGGACTGGGGAGAAGATAAGGATGAGGACGATATAGAGGACGATGACGGTCTTACCATGAAGAAAGCAGAGCCTGAGAACAAAGCAGGCGAGGGCCTGAAACTGCAAAAAGAAGACTCCCAGGTGAAAAAAAACAAAAAGACCCGTGCAAGGAGACAGAGGCACTATGACAGGAAAATTAAAATGCACGACTTAATATCAAACATAGTGGTTTTGTTGGAATACAGAAAAATGATGTGGCATTAGTTACTGTAATGAAAATCCACTGTCTTGATCATGGATAGTGCATGGTTAGAAGGGTTCTTAAGAGGAATCCTGACAGGGCATTTCCTCTTAGTCCTTCTGATGTATTTCAGGCTGAGTCAGAGGTGGACGTGATAGCAGAGCAGCTGAAGTTCCGTGCCTGTCTAAAGATCCTCATGACAGAGCTGCGCACCCTGGCCACCGGCTTTGAGGTGGATGGAGGGAAGCTACGTTTTCAACTCTACAACTGGCTGGAGAAAGAGATAGCAGCTATGCATAAGATCTGCAACTACAAGGTACACAGATGTAGAAATTTGAAGATCACTTCGCCCATCAATGATCCTCTAACATCCTTGTCCTCGCCTTTGTCTATCTGGTGCAAATTTGAACAAACAGGTGGAGGGGAAGGAGGAAGGCGCCGAGGTTGAACGCTGGAGAGATCGTACAGCATCTATGGACATATCGGATGAAGCTTTTGAGAGTACAGAAGCAGGCGCTTACGAACGCCACCAGATGGAGCGTCGGCGTCTTCAAGCCAAGCAGCAGCACTCTGAGAGGCGCAAGGCATGGCTGAGGAAAAACCAGGCCCTGCTGAGGGTGTTTCTGTCCTACTGCAGCCTTCACGGAGCCAAAGGAGGGGGTGTCACCTCTGTCCGCATGGAGCTGCTGTTCCTTCTGCAGGAGAGTCAGCAGGTATGCCCACTCGTTAGGCTACCTGCATGCACACACATCTGTGCAAACACAATAATATTGTCCTTCACTCTCTGCAGGAGACCACAGTAAAGCAGTTGCAGTCTCCACTGCCTCTGCCCACAACACTGCCTCTGCTATCAGCTTGCATCGCCCCCACCAAGACCGTCATAGCCAATCCCGTTTTACATCTCAGCAACCACATTCATGACATCCTCCACACCACCACCATGATGCTGGTCCCTCCACATCCGAACTTCATGGATGATCGGGTCAGAGCTCATAACAAAAATCTGTTGACAAAATAATCATTCTTTGTTGCAATTCTTGCACCTATAACCCATATACTCATAAAAAATGAAATAATTCTCACAAAAATGTGTTTGATTTGGTTTTATATATTTAGAGGGGGTTAATAGTGTTTTTTTTTATTCAATTTGATCCAGTTTCACAAATACAAGATTTTATTTAATTTCAAATGTATTTGGTTTTATTTAATGTTTACTTGTTTTTAAATTCTCATTACAAAACTAGCTTTGCTATAAAACTTAGTTGAGGACCTGCAACATCAAGACAGTTATTGTTTAAATTATAAACTGTGTTTTCCTCCACAAATATTCAAGAAATTAACCTTAAAGTAAATTGTTCACCGTAGGTTTTTAAGTAATATTAGATTATTATATATATCAAAACCTTGGTATAAGCCTTACTTTTGATAGCGCCTTATTTTGGAGAGTTAACCCACAAAATGTCCCAATTTTGAGATCTGCAGGGCAGCCTTGAACAGAAATGTGGAAATACAAACACAAACTGCTCTCAATATCCTAAAAATGTCAGATTTATCCAACAGAACATGCATTCTCTAAACTTGATGTTAACACTGTCAAATAAAATAAGTAAATGCTGTTCACCACATGTGTTCTTTATTTGCAGTGTAAAAAGCTTGATGTTGGTTGGAAACCATCTACAGTTAGATTCTTGGATTAAATTCTTCGCACTATATTGTTGCAAAGAGAAAAGCTAAATGAAGATGCTTACATAAGTCTACACACTTTCTCAGTTTATTACAGTTTCTCATAATGCCTCGTCTTTCGTCCTAAGGTTAATACTGTGCACACACTAGCAGCCTCCCTGTCTGCCTGCGTCTATCAAGCCCTGTGTGACAGCCACAGTTACAGGTAAGCGTTTGTCATCAGTGAGGCCCAACAGGTGGGATTATTTTAGGCCTCCTGAAAGGACCCTTGTAGACTTGTACTGACTGTTTTTTTGTTGTTGTTGCTTTTGTCATTTCAGCAACAATCAGACAGAAGCCAACCAGTTCACAGGGATGGTTTACCAGGGTCTGTTACTCAGTGAGCGCAAACGGCTGCGCACAGAAAGCATTGAAGAACATGTGACCCCCAACTCTGCTCCTGCACAGTGGCCAGGTGATGCATAATTAGGCATCAACATGTAGTTTTTCAAATGAAGAAAAAGAAGCTTTGCCACCAAGGGTTGGGTTTTATTACGCTTTCTGCAAAAATGAAAATAAAGCCAGAACAGTAAATTGCTATGTTGTTATATTTTTGGGCTTTTTATTGGATCTATTGGATGGGGAAATGGCATATATTTGCGAATCTAAAGCATGACGGGGAGACTATAAATAGCAAAAGGGGGAGGAAGAGCAGGGCAGATCAAAACAGACATCTGTGTTTATGCAGAGAGGCAGATGGCGTTCTATAATTGGAGCTCTATGGCTCCTGGGAAGGAAGTGGAAAGACAAAGACAGATCCCGCTGTCATGAAATGGTTCACAAATATCCTTTCATATTGAACAGAAGTAGTGTTTTCGGTTTTGCTTTTAGAGATTAATTTTTGCCATTTGATTTGTTCTGTCTGCAGGCGTGTCCTCCCTGATTTCTCTGCTGACGTCAGCACGGGAGGAGGACCAGCCGAGGCTGAACGTGCTCCTGTGCGAGGCGGTCGTGGCAGTGTACGTCTCGCTGCTCGTCCACGGCCTGGGCACCCACAACAGCAATGAACTCTTCCGGTTGGCAGCTCATCCTCTCAATAACCGCATGTGGGCCGCGGTCTTCGGAGGAGGGGCAAAAGTCATCATTAAACCAAAGAGACCGGAGCTCCCTCCAGGTAAAATCATTACTTACCGCTTCACAAACACACCAAACATTCCTCATTATCTCCTAAAGCAGAGGTCCCCAAATCCAGGCCCTGAGGGCCGGTGTCCTACATGCTTTCCAACCAACCTGCCATCGAAGCTCCTTATTGGCTAAACACATGATCAAGGTAATCAGCAGCAAATGAGGCAGATTTTCTGGAAAATCAGCAGGACACCGGCCCTCGAGGCCTGGATTTGGGGACCCCTGTCCTAAAGTCTTCTTAAATCTTTTGTCAGACTGGTTCTGCCAATCCCCCTTTTTTTCTTTTTGTGATTTTTTTTTTTTCAAAGCGCTTTTTTTCTGGGTGTGTCTGCACATTAGAAAGTCACCCAGTTCTGTCCTGTAGTGTCTTGTGTGAGTGTCCCCTCTGCCCTGTGTCCCAATTCAAGACGACTTTAGGGCAGCCAGGCCAGAGGAATTCCAAGAAACAGGAAGTCCCGAGCAGAGCAGCCTCACCCCAAACCCTTCTCCCACCCCCTCTGACCCCCACGACCCAGCACCACCCAATGCTCCTATTATAAAGGGAGAGCAGCTGGGCACTGTGGCTCCGGCAACTCAGGCCAGCTGTGAGTAGCCGGGCTGGTGGATTGCAGTACTGGTTTGCAGGATTGCAGTGCATGAATGCCTGTTCAAAAGCAGCAAAGCCTCAGACATTTACAATTGGTTTTGAAATCTGTGCGTGTGTGTGTGCGCTGCGTTGCATGTTCATGTTGTAATGTCACCTGTGCTCGTCTTGTCACTAAAGCAACAGCTGTGCCCAACAAGGAGAGTTCAGAGGCAAAGGCTGAGCAACCCTCTGAGACTAAATGTGAAGCTGAGCCTAAAGCAGGTACTCTGAGAGGAGTCAAGGCTCTCCTTCTTTCACTTTCTAGGCTGTCATCATTTTCTGTATAGGAGAACTGGACTGAGTGACTCCTCCCCCCTGCTGTTCCAAAAAAGAAGTACTGGTACCTGTTGGTCCAAAAAGCTAAAATCCCATAAACTTCTATTGAGAAATAACAGCTATAACTCAGTCGTTATATTTGTCAGAAGAACCATTCTTGCTCCACTTACTGTTAACATGTTCTTTGTAGTCATATTTTTTTTCATAATATTTTCTGAAATCCAAGTTATGAACTGACCAATCAGATGCCTCAAAAAGAGACTGTGGTGCAAACTACATCGAATGTAAAAGTGTGGACTTCCGACAAGCTCACTCCTGATTGCTTAGAGTGGTTGCCATAGAAATGTTGGCTTAGATTGACCAATCACAGCTTACTGAAATGATCTGGCTCTAACAAGGCGGCGTCCGTTTTGTAAAAAAAAATGGCGACTGAATTGACTTCATTTGGTTGGAGCCAGAAGTAAGCCATTTTCTATGTGTTGTTGCACTCACTCGGTCCAGTTTTCAGATACGGTCAATGGCTGTGATGTGAAAGTAGATCTGTTTGTGTGCATACGTAGTGTGTCATTAGCTATTCTGTTACGTTTTTCAGATTTGTAAAAATTCAAACCTTATCCAGGGTATCTTTGCTGCTAAAGGCTAATTGATGAACTTGACACAGTTCATCCATAATCTTGAGGCTGGAATATTCAGTGCTCTAGTTTTCAGTGTGAAGGAGAAAGATAGGAGCTGGCATTTAGATTTCACATCACTTTAGGCTGCTAAGGAAGTTCTTGGGAAGGTCAGGAGGTATTTGAGAAGCTTTTCTTTTTTCTGAGGAGAAGCAATCCTAAATGTCAGGCTGTTGATAGGTAACAGTTGTTAGAAGTTTACCCTTTTGATGCTCTCTACAAACAAATACAGACGATACAGGGAGACGCCATGCAGAGCTGATACCAATCACCACTCAATCACTCCTTTTAAAAGACAGTGCTTTTGACAGCCACCAGTCATACTGTGTTTGCCAGAAGCAGAAGTGTTTTGACAGAATTATCATTTGTGTTTGCTGTGATTTATTCTCTTTTATGTCATGCTCTTAATGTGATTTTTTGTTTTGTTTTGTTTTTAATGTTGAGTGTGTTATGGGATAAATTGCTCACAAACTGTGTGTCTAACTGCCCCATCTACTCTGGTTTGTGTCTCACTTTGTCTGGTGTGTGTGCAGAAGTAACCATCCAGGATAATGGTGCAGGTCTGTGCACAGCTGACTGTGTCTTGCCTCGTGTTTTTCCCCCTGTGTGTTTTTTACTGTGTGTTTCTGTCCCGGACGTATTCGTTTCCCCTTGTGTTCTCTGGCTTGTCAGAGTCATAGAAGTGAGGTTTTAATGCAGGCCTGAAGATGGTGTCCTTTCAAGCTATGGTCACACCGCCCTCAGCGATGCCCGCTCAAGTGGCCATTTCCATTGAAAAGTCAACGCAGATCTGCCTTTTGTTCACATGTAACTACGCACGTTTCTGTGATCACTTTGGGGCTTTTGGCCTTTGAGCACACGTTGAATTTTAAACCAGGTACCTATCAGGGACTTTGAATTAGCAGTGTCGTAGGGATGGCGTCCCTTTTAATTCACCAAAATGCCAACTGTTTAAAAATTGATCTTGGAGGAGAAAACGATAATTGGGGTTTGTGCCCGGCTGGAATTATATGATACCAAGTCTTTCATATATTGTGAAAGACAAAGCCTGGAGCAAGATTTTCCCCACTTCAACATTTTGCTCCAAGCCTCTTCCAACTGTAGGTGGTGGACATGTGCCAGTAAGCAGGGAAAAGGGGGGGTCCTTCCCCGCTTGTTCAGGCATTCAAGAGCACACATTTAGCTTGTTTCTTTTTTTTTCTTCTTTCTTATGTGCATCACATGCACGGTGTGTCCGTAGCTTCGGGGTTCATTCTAGAATCTACTATCTCCAACATTCACTCAGTGGGTGTAAGAATTCCTGGGCATCAGTTCTGTCTTACTGAAACATTTTAAAAGGGGAAATTAAAATGGAAAAGGTCAACCTGAAACAAAATAAATCAAAACAAAAATGCAAGTAAATTACACTGATATTTCACTGGCCTTTTTCTGGTCTAGTGTCTCTTTTTCTCACATCACCTTCTTTCTTCTGCTAATTTGTTCTAAACAAATTCTGATTTTTCCACCTTTTTTGTTTTGTTCCGTGTCCGTCCATCCACAGCCCCCACTCAGGCCCCAGCAGAGGATGTAGATCGCCACAGGCGCAGATTCAACATGAGGATGCTGGTTCCAGGACGCCCCGTAAAGGAGGCGCCAGCTACTCCGCCTCCCGTGCCCGCTGAGAGACCCACCTACAGAGAGAAGTTCATTCCTCCAGAGCTCAGCATGTGGGACTACTTTGTAGCTAAAGTGAGAAACTGGAAGAACTGACCTTTTATTTCTGTGACTCACAGTCTCCAGCGCACATGAGTTATTCCTCTTCCTCTCAATCTGCTGCTTTCTTTCATTTGTTGTCTATTTTCATTATTTCCTTCCTTTCAGCCTTTCCTACCGCTCTCAGACAGCAGCGCTCTGTATGACTCAGACGAAAGCGGCGCTGAGGATGATGAAGACGATGATGATGCATTCCTCTCTGACACGCAGATAACAGAGCACTCTGATCCCAACTCCTACAGGTAGGACCCAGCCGCCCTCCTTTCCCCATCATTTATGGTTCAGATCTTAATCTTTTTGTCTCTCTTTGGGGGCGGGGCACAGCTGGGCTTTGATCCGTCTGGTTATGGTGAAACTGGCTCATCACAATGTGAAGAATTTCATCCCTCTCACTGGCGTTGACCTCACAGGTACATGCATCAGCTCTCCAGCTCTTTAAATCTGTGAGCGGATCCACCTGAACATACCTGCATGCTTCTGTCATCATGAAAAAGATCTCCTCGTTGAGAGGTTTACCATCTCTGTTATCCTTTGGATCTTTGTTTTTGGAGGATATTTTCAGGAGGGGAGTTGCCACAAATGAGCAAAACCAACTAAATAAATCACAAGTGAGCAAAAACACGGCCCGGTTGAATAGTTATAGTTGCTGTAAAGCCCCAACTCTAAAACAGTCAGTTCACATAATAATGTTAACTGAGGGTAACCAAAGGAAAGTGAAATAAAACATGAAAACAAAATGTTTTCCTTCATGTGTTTCTGTCACAGATCTTCCAGTATCTTCCCCTCTCTGCAATGCTGTGTTGAAGACTTTAGAGAACTGGGAGCAGCTTCTGCTAGAAAGAATAAGCAAGTTCGACGGGCCCCCTCCCAACTACATCAACACCTATCCCACCGACCTGAGCGCCGGAGCCGGCCCCGCCATCCTGCGCCACAAAGCCATGCTGGAACCCGACAACACACCCTTCAAGTGAGCTTTGAATATGGACAGTGGGCAGAAGTGTATATGCTACACAGGGCCAATTGCCAAAACGCCAAAAGCGACGGATAGACCGGGCATTTGACCCGCGTTCAAGAATGGGGCTAGGCGCTAAACAAGGAGGGGCTTCTTATTTTTTATTCTTCTAGTGTTTACTGGAACAAGTCCACCACATTCAGTTGGAAGAGGCTTGATGTGAAATGTCAAAGTGGTGCAAATCTTGCAAAATCTTGTAAATCTTGCTCCAGGCTTTTTCTTTCACAGCTCTATTCCAAAAATGAAAGACTTGGTGTAATATAATTATGTCTGGGCCCAAACTGCAATTATTAATATGTCTTCCATGATCAATTTTGAAATGGTTGACACTTCCACGAATTAAAAGGGACACCATCCATACGTCACTACCAAATCCAAATCCAAATCCATGACTGGTCAAAGTTGGACCTGGTTTATCTTTCAAGGTTCGTTCACCGTCTCAGCTGGCCTTTATGTTGCTCAAGAAAACTCCAAAATTCCTATATGTGGTTTTTCTGTTTTCCATTCTTAAAGATAATCTTCATGTTTACTCAAATAGATGACTTTTTTACTGTCTTCCCGAATGCTGCTTTTCAGTGAGAATGCATGGTAAAGTGGAAGATACTACACTATTTTAATTTATCGTTTACATTATCATATAGTATATAGCTGTGGTCAATGCATACTGTGAGGGAGCGTGCGAAGGGAAGCTCCATGCTGGATGATGCAATTTTCACTTGCCTTTTATTGATCAATATTTATCCTTGTGGATTTTGTATCCATTTTTTATTGATTTACCATGTCTCTGTTCCTATTCCATGGAGTGAGCATTTATATAGAAAATATCTTCCTAAGAAAATAAAAACTTACAACGTGCATTCTATGACCTTGCATTTCGCACGCAGAAGCCTGAAATGTACATTTACTCACATTTACATAGACTTCTCAGTAGAACATTTAGGAAGTGTCATGGATCCAAACACCAGCATAGGTGAGTTCAGGACAAATGCTTGATTACATGATTACATGATACTCATCTGAGCGCTTGTTTAAACTGTTGCCTTACTATGAATTTGTTGATTTGTTTGTTTATTTGGCCAGTTAGTCAGGGATTCCTTATGTAAATGCTGTTGTGTAATTGTTTGAACTGTCATTAGTGACTTTAAATGACTGATTGTGTTTGTCATGTATTGGAAGCTTTTGGGAAAAAGTCTAAACTTTTGTTTTGCTTTTATTCTGTCCATCCAGAACAAAGAACCATCAGTCCTTTCCCGTCCGACGTCTGTGGTATTTCCTGGTCAAACAGGAAGTTCTTCAGGAAACTTTTATACGCTACATCTTTACCAAGAAAAGGAAGCAGAGTGAGGTCAGTAGACCGCATTAAAAAAGTTTAAGTTTAAGGTCACATTAACTAAACACTTAATAATTCATATACAAATTTGCTTTTGATCATTTATTTATGTTATTAAAGTTTTCTTTCCTGAATAAATGTGACCCTTGTTTTTATGACGGAAGGTGTATATTTTGCGAAAGTTCATCTTAGATTTGCATTTGTTTAAAATTCATATTTTAAAGTAATTCTTCATTTGGAAACTAAGTTTTTAATGAAGGCAATTTGTCTCATAAAAAGACTGTCCAGTGCACAGATGTAGGAACCCTGGACCTTAAATCTTACCTGTGTTTTAAACCCATTATAGCAATTTGTCTACAAAGAGGTTTCCAGCATGTGTTTATCTGTTGTTTTTTAAGACTCGTAATCTTTGTTTTGACTCCTTTTTCATCTCAAATCAAGCACAGCAGAGATCACTGCCTTCTCTAATGCTTGGACTTATAATGTAATCATTTCAATGAAAAGCTGCCACTATTGCCATCACTCCACCAGGAAGAAAATGTGAAGGGTTAACGTTCAAATTCATTCAAATTCTTTATATGCAAGCAGCCCTATACAGGTCACTTTTAGAGAATCCCTTTTATAGTCTTGAGTGTGTGCATCCACATTAATGAGGCGGTCAAAAATGTACTAAGTTGTTGTCATTTGGTCACCAAGAAAGTCCTTTTCATTTTCCTTTCATGCCATTTTTTTTGTTTTGTTTTCTGTGTTTGTGCATGTGGTTTGTGTTGTGCCGTGTTTGTGTGTTTTGTTGCCCGTGTGTGTTGTGTAGTCTTTAGAGAACCATGTGGACCGTATAAACCCAAACTGCATAGCCGGAGCTAGCAATCCCTATAAGGTAGTATCATTTTCTGTGCCAGCCCGAGGCCCTGGCTCTGTCTGTCTGTCTCAAAGAGTCACTGCACAGCCTGGCTTGAAGGTTACCATGCATTAGATTTAGTATTACGCATCAACTGGGGGATATTTGGATATTTTCCTCCCTTTTTTCGTAACTGATTCCAGTAAATTCTCCTGGATACACTGAGGGCAAAGTCTCCTTCAGGCTTCGAGGCTCGGACCTAACCTTCAGATGCAGCTTCTCTTTTGGGCACTCATGACTGTATCACTCACTTTACCTCACTACCCATGTCTAAAAATAACACCTTTCCCTGTGTCTGTCACTTCTTCTTTTCCCGTCTCGATTTATTTTACTGGAAGCAAAGGCGAGCATTTTTTTGAGAATCTACTAACCTGCATGCTCACGGCCAGGGCTGCGTGCAGCTCTGCAGACTGCAGAAACCCAAACCAACTGTCAATATTTACAGTAGTGGTGTGTGCCTACACGAGACAGTCTGCCATGTTTACTCTATGGATTGTGGCTGCAGTAGATCTCCACTTTTATCCATTTTAATAGAGGTGTGATCATTCAGCTAAAATTATTCCGTACAGATTCTGACGTATAGAATACTTGTCTATGTATGTAAAACCTTTTGCTAACACACTGCTTTAAAATTATGGGTAAGTCGTGCATTTTTATGCAAGCAAACGCTAAAGTATCAATCTTCCAGATTTTCACTGTACTCCCACATGTTCCTGCACTACAGCCTTATGTTTCCTCATCACGGATTCACTGATTGATTTCTTTTTTTTTTTTTTTTTTCAGGTGGAGGCGGATCTTGGTTACCCTGGAGGAAAAGCTAAAATAATTCACAAGGAATCTGACATAATTATGGCATTTGCAATCAACAAGGTCTGTGCAGATGTGCATTTGCTTAACCCCTAAACACCAAAGCTGGAGCCCTAGTGTTGATTTTCCTAGAACTACCGTCACTCTTAAATCATTCAATAATTCCAACGGATGCTGACGCAGCGAAAAGTAGCTTTGCGCTGATATGCAACACTTTACTAAAATAAAGTTTTTCTCTGCCTAAGAATCCATCGGGAGTTCAAAGAGCGTGTATTATGTTGTTGTTGCCAGCGACTGCTCCAGTGTTATAGGGGGTGATTCATGGAAAAAACAGTGTTTTTAAAAATATTTATTGAACTGCTTTGAATCTCTCCATATGTTTTGTATTATTTAAATGGTAGGGACATTTTATCAACGTAGGAAGCATCATTAAACCTCTGTTACACTTGACCAACTTTGCAAAATCTCCTAAAAAACATTTAGTTTTTGCAGTATGTTTAAAAAAAACAGATTTTTGTCGCTGTCTCCCTTTTTGTGCTAAACTGCACCAAGTAGACCGTAATGTCCTTGTAGGTGTGTGTCAGTGAATGAAATAACGCTTCTTTCCTGATATCCTTGCTGTGTCTTTGTCGGCATTCCCAGTTTGTTGTTTTTATTCAAGATTCCCCCTTGCACTTGTTCTGCATTCAATTTCTCAGTTCTGTCCACATTTCTGGTTTTCCTTTTTGCTTTTTATCAATGTAAAGTAGCCATCATCTGCTGTCTTCTGTATTCAAGACCACTGTTGCTATGGAAACACGGTGCTACAAATGCCAAAAAAGCAGCAAAAACCATATTAGTAATCAACTAAGGAAATGTACAGGCTGATCAGAGCAACTCCAGCAACATACCACCTGCCAAAAAACGCCATCAGCTTTTCAGAAAAACACCATAATCTCTGTTTTGATAAATAGTAGGAAGCGAGTGGTAGGTTTTTGAGGTAGTTTTTCCTAGTTTCCTTAAACAGTCTTTCCTCCACAGGCTAACTCCAATGAGATAGTGCTGGCCTCCACCCATGATGTTCAGGAGGTGGACGTGTCTAACCTTGTGGCAGTCCAGCCGTACACCTGGATAGGGGAGGACTTTGATAAGGAGTCCTGCAGGTAAGGAACCCTGCAATCTTTGTTTCAGTGAAGCAAAGATGGAGCCAGATTGATGAGTTGTTGTGTCTCCGCAGCTCGGATGACATAGACCATCGTTCTTCTCACACCAACATCGCCCAGACAAGCTCCGTCTCGTTTGCTCCCCCCCCAATGCCAGTTTCTGCTTCCATGCCATGGCTCGGCAGTGGTCAGACCAGCATGGGGGCCAGTGTGGTAGGCAACTTTTGTTGTTTAATTCCAACAGTTCTTTTTAAGTGTTTCTACAGTAACCACCAGGGGGAGACCAAGTTCTTTACCACAAACACCCCCCAACCCTAAAAGCCCCTGCGAAGCATTAGATTGGCCGACACATGCAAACGTGAGAGGAACATCAGATGCTGTCTGTAATCCCTGTACGTTTTCAGACAAAGTTTATTTTTAGTCCTTATCGCAGTTGAGTCAAGCAAAACCCCCTCGACTAAACAGCTCGCCTGCTGAGTCTGAAGACGCTGATATGGAGGGGGGGCGTGTTTCCGCAGCAGAGATGCTCGCGTGTAAACACAGATAAGCAAGAGCTCTCGCCGCAGACTACCCAAGGTGCAGATCTGCGTCATGCTAACACACGACCAGGGTTCTCCGTGTCCCAGCCACCCTGATAAATGCTTGGTGTGATACACGACACTGACAGGGCCTCGGGTCTTTGCAGGGGTTGTTCAGCAGTCAGATCCTTATCCACACGTGTGCAGTGATTTATGGAAGTTAGTTTGGTTTATTGTCCCTCCAACACCCTTTATTCTAGAGAAGACTTGAGTTTTGTCTACTGTCAGTTCTGATTAGGTTTGGATTTTATCGTTTTCCAACAGTTTCAGGTTGGACCTAATAGGTAGCAAATCAATGACCGGATGCATTCACGTTTTCTCTGATCTTTTTCCCAGATTATGAAGCGGAATCTGAATAATGTGAAGAGAATGACATCCCATCCCATCTATCAGTATTGTGAGTTCTCTCAAACAGCCCCATTTCCTCTTCCCCCCTCTTAAACGCATTGCTCCTGTGACCGTTGTCCGCATTCTCGTTGGCGTTCTGCAGACATGACGGGTGCTCAGGACGGCAGTGTGAGAATGTTCGAATGGAACAGACCTCAGCAGCTCATTTGCTTCAGACAAGCCGGCAACGCCAGGGTCACTCGGCTTTATTTCAACTCTCAAGGCAATAAGGTAAACTCTGACACTCAGCAAGGCCTGTGCTCTGCAGTTTGATCGACTCCTCTGATGGCTTTTTACTGCCTTCTTCATATAGTGTGGAGTCGCTGATGGAGAGGGATTCCTTAGTCTGTGGCAGGTCAACCAGACATCCTCCAACCCCAAACCCTACTTGGTAAAATGACTATTAACAAAGCAGCAGATTAAAGATTAGAAATGTGACATAATTTTGGTTTTATTGTCTTTTTTTTGTCTTGAAGAGCTGGCAGTGTCACACTAAAGCCTGCTGTGACTTCGCCTTCATCACATCGTCCAGTCTGATCGCCACAGCTGGACAGTCCAATGATAACAGGTCAGCATCATTCCATGTGACCTCTTCTTCCTCCTGAGAAGTCCTCACTAATTTATGGATTATTTTTCCTCCATAGAAACGTCTGCTTGTGGGATACTCTGATTTCACCGAGCAATACCATAGTCCATGGTAAGATATGCAATCTCTCATGACAAGAGCTTTTTATTTGAGTTGTCTAAGCATCAAATTTCTTTATGATCCAGTATTTTATATTTCATTTCTCTCTCTTTTTTTAATTGCAGCATTCCCCTGCCATGAAAATGGAGCCACTGTGCTTCAGTATGCTCCCAAACAGCAGCTGCTGATCACAGGAGGCAGGAAGGGCTTTGTGTGCATGTTTGACATTCGCCAGAGGCAGCTGTTGCACACTTTCCAGGCCCATGACTCGGCTATTAAAGCCCTCGCTCTGGATGCCTACGAGGACTTCTTCGTCACCGGCTCTGCAGAGGGCAACATGAAGGTGACCCTGACAGCACCCACTCGGGAATTTAGCCATTAGTCATGTTTTGGGTGTGCGTTTAAGCCTTTGGGGCTGATTGTGAGGCAATAAAGGCGTTGCATAACGGCGCAAAGCCGCTTTTCTCTGCAACAGAATTAACTGTTTTACGTTGATCATGTAGAAGAGTTACAGAGGGGAACAGAATATCAACACTGAGCTAGGGCTTTGGTGTAAAAAGATAAAAATACTAAGCATTTGGAGCAACAAAAACGCAAAGTATTGGTGAAATTATTCCCCTAAACTTTGCCCTTAATTACATCAGCACAGTCACCATTAATTTAGACAAAAACTTTACTTTCTGGACCATAAGGCGCACTCAAATCATTTGAAGTTTCTCAAAAATCTGCAAAGCATCCAATGAATTCTGGTTGCATTTACTGACCTGGAACCTCTTTTCTGTGCTACATGAAGCTCAAATCTGTCAAAGTGTTTTACTGCAACGGTGGTAAACTATGAAGGTTCACCTCCTGAAGAAGCATTATGGCTACCATATTCAGGATGAGCCTGGCAAAGTGATGCGGACTGTGTTTTAAAAATAATGAAGTGAAAAGGTTAACCATTTGTTTGTATTTTATGTCACAATTGAACGATGTTGAGAGTTACTTTCAAAACAATTAGATTTATTTGTCATGTTGCACTCTCTGCAAAGGCTGCTTATTGCAGGCACGCATGAACAACGACCCAGTTTCCATTTACTCCTCTGACCAATCACCTGCCTCTTGCCCCCTTTAAGCATTCTGGGTGATGTAGTCAAACATATTTTCAGACTTGTTTCTCTTAATGCGCAATATAATCCGGTGGATCTAAAAAAAAAAAAAGCTGTTCATTCTTCGTCCACTAATATTTCAGCTTATAATGCAGTGGTCCAAAAATACTGTAAATATGCCTTTGTCATTCCTTGCCCGGTTTTTTTTTTTTTTTTTTTTGCTGTTTCAATTTTCCACAAATAATTTTCCAATGTCACATGACAGTATTTGTTAATTAGATTTAAAGGACTTTGGCCAAACTTGTGAAGCTTGAGGTGGACGTATCCACCAGATTAGTCTTTATAAGATAATAAAAGAAAAACAGACTTTGCATATGAAATGATCTTTTCAATGTCTTGTATAAGGGCCAATAAAAATCATGTAGTACTTTGGAAAGGAAGATAAAAAGCGAGGTGTCCAATGAAGCTCCCGCAGGTTCACACAGAACACGATTCGTACTTCAAATCACGCTCCTGCCGGACCGACGCGCCGCGCCTGTCACTCAAATGGCACCGCAGGACATAGATCGTACATCGACTTAACACTGAAACTCAACAGCCCTTGTGTGCGATTCGCGTGGGGTGTGAACGTGGCTTGACGTGTCTGTTTTCCATTTCCAGGTCTGGAAGTTGGCCGGTCATGGGCTCATGCACTCTTTTAGCACTGAGCACGCCAAGCAGTCGATCTTCCGCAACATTGGTGCAGGAGTGATGCAGGTGGAGACGTGTCCTGGAAACCGCATCTTCACCTGTGGAGCTGATGGAACCCTGAAGATGAGGGTCCTCCCCGACAGCTACAACCTCCCCGGCAGCTTGGTCGACATCCTGTAATGCCGCCTCTGAGGGGCCCGAAAGGGACTTAAAGGAAGAAGGAAAAAAAAAACAAGTCAAAAATAGCTTATGTAACACTCTTTAGGTGTTCGATAGTATCTTTGCTGGGAAACGGCGCTAGTCAGAAGATCACCATGCTTTTGGCATGTATGAGTGTGCAGTGTTTATTGGTTTACCGTTGATGTAAATCATATCCAGAGTGAAAAACGGGGCTGCAAACGCGTTTTTCCACCCCAGAGGCTGAATTCAAGAAGCTGACGGTGCGTCATACTTGATTTTAAGGCTAGATTTATTGTAATTTTCTTGACCAATCTCTACTCATAGAGCGTGTCCATAGGAAAGCTATGCATGTCCTGTTCTCGTTCCGCAGTGCAATCACAGGTCTATTGATAGTGCTCTGTCAAAGTGCTCAAGCAAAAATTTTAAAAAAGTGTGTAACTGTTGTCATTTTGTGCCCACGACTGATATCTCTTAGCATTTACTGTAACCAGCACTGTGGTTTGTTATTAAGTCAGTGGTTTCCAGTGTGAATCAAGTTGTTGGAATCTGCTTTTTTTCTGTTTTTAAGGTTTTTTTAATCCCTCCCCTCCTACAGACATCCTCCCATCCCTGCTTTTTCGCCCGGCTTTCCTAAGCCTTTATGGAAGAGTTGATGATGCATTGCTCCCTTTTTCCCCCCCTTTACCCCAAGTGGTGTTTCTCTGGCTGCTCGTCGCTCGCTGTGGCCTCTCCTGGTTGGGGTTTGAGCGGGCCAACCCCCCCTCTCCCCTGTGTCTGCCGTCCGTGCGCCCGCCTGCCTGCCCTCAATGCCTGTTTGTGTGGCAGACACACTGCTAGAACATTCCTGTCCGGAAATATGATGTGTTTTACTCCTGTGGCTGTGATTTCAATGTTTTCATCCGTCTGGTCCAAAGCAAAACACCCCACCCAGAGAGGAGACGCAGAGGTTTACCTCTGCCTTTTTTTTTTTTTTTGCACAAGAAAATCAGAAAACTGTTTGCTATTTTAATTCTGTCAATTTTGTTATTTAAATTATTTATGTGTTCAGTTGACCGTCCCCATTTAACTTATTGCCTTTTATTTTAGGAATGTAAGGGGTTTTACTGTATCTGACTGGGAGATGTGCAACACAGCCTTCTGTATGTAAGTGTGTGTTCATTTGCTAGTTGTTTTTATCCATAAGGAGTAGATATTTGCACTCAAAATTCTGGACACACTAAGACTTTATTTGAAATCTATAGGTTATCAAAGAAGAAACTGTTCTATACAAATGAATGTCTGGCTTTATTTGGCCTAGTAGTGAAGCGTTTAAAATAGTTTTATTATACGAATTATATAAATATATATATGAATTACCACAACAGCTTGTACAAACATTAAAGCGTTACTTTATTTTTGGTTTGTATCATACCAGATGGATTAGTTGTAACTTTTTGGTTAAGTGTATGTTTGGTATTTATTAAAGCGACTTGTGTTTCTCTCCCTCTTTCTGGCCACTATGTGTTGTGTTGTGTTGTGTTATGTTATGTTGTTGTAAAACTGCTGTTTGTCTGTTTGTGTGCGACTGCAGAAGAAGCCATCATCAGGTGGTAGAACAAGTGCGCTAAAGCCTGTGAGTGTCGGAGAGAACGGGTCGTGGTCGGTCTTATCCCTGTAAAGTGAATAAATTCTTTTGATTTGTTCGGCCTTATTTTGGCAGCATTCGTTTGTTTTGAATGAAGGTTTTATTTTTTTTTCTTGTCAGGAGAGGTAAGCATGCGATTTCATCCCACGGGAACACATCTGTAAAAAAAAAAAAAAAAACACATCTAAGGGCGCTGACATGCAAACATGGTGGAGGGGAGTCAGACAAATTAATTTGATTACAACACACTGAAAGTAAAAGTGATCAAATCTTTCAACTTATATAAAATGATTAGTTTTCACACAGTTAGTCTATCTGATGCTCATTAAAAAAATGTGACATAAATACAGCGAAAAACCAACATTGGGCTCATAACACTGGATTGTACCACAGGTGAAGCTGGAACAGAAGATCCATCAGCAGTTCCACTCCCGATTAAAATCTTAAGATCGGCTAAGAAAAGAATTTACATTAATTACAGCTGGACCTTAACAAGGTTCTAAATAGAACTTCAAACTGCAAAAAAAAACCAAATACTTTAGAAGTAAAAAAAAAATACAAACAAAATGGGCTGTTCATAATCTGATCAAAAGCCAGAATTTGCTCCAAAATTAACCTTAAATAGTATTTTCTAATAAGTAATCCTCCTGTTTAGGTTTCTTGATGGCAAAGGCAAAAAAGCTCAATTTCTATGAATGTTATCTAAATTTTTCAGAAGATTCTGAGGGTTACTGAACAAAAAATTCAAGTGGCAGACCCAAAGAAAATTCACTGGCACTGATTGGAGGATCCCATGGGCTGTTCACCAAGACACGTGACGGTCCTCGACCCAAATTGAAGCCATCACTGGTGCTGACTGTTGCCCGGTAACGATCAGACCGCTCCTGCAGGAGGAGGGCTTCAAACACAGAAAGCGTCTTCAAAGCCACGTCTCCATCAACGCCACAAAACTACCTGGTTGGACTTTGCAAGGGAAACACCAAACACGGGACAAGAAAGTTCCCTTTCCTTCATTGGAACAATGGAGCTTCAGGTTGTGTAAGGTATCAAAACCTGTTTTTCTCATTTCTTTGTTTTTGTTACATTTTGAAGCTCTACTTAGAACATTGATGAAATCTAGCCACACAAAATTCAAATTCATGCAATTCCTTAACTGATCCTAAGATTTCGATCAAGACTGTATTTTGGAGAAAACCTTTGTCGACAGCATGTGTTGCTCACTCATCAGAAATGAAGTGGACCACAAAGAGCCTGACCTGGCTCTCATCCCACACATACAAAAGCCTGTCCTTTGGGCTGTAGGAGAGCATTGCCAGGACTCCACTAGTGGACCTCAGGTCAAAGGTCACGTTGACAGCCTTTCTCTTAAGCAGGTCGAATGCAAAAGTCACTCTGCTGTCATTGTTGTCGGTGACATACAGGACCCCGCAGGCAATGAAGGCGTTGCCGGCTTTAGAGCGAGGATAGGTGGTGTTTATGAGAGATGTGATGGAGAAGGTCTTCTCATTCAGCTGGGCCACCATGATGCTCTCATCAGCGCTAGAAGCAAAGATCAGCCACAAGCCGTTCTCATCTGCTGCCAGCTTGAAGTAGGTCTTTGAGTTGGGGAGCAGGTAGGCAAGGTTGTGGTACAGGGCATCATATATGATGAGAATTTGAAGCTTCTTGGTGTCAAAGTCATATCTGAGACGAGAAAACAAGTTCTTAACCTGATGGAATGACTTGTGACCTTCTGTGTAGGACCTCCAGTGGTTTACCTGCCAATGCTGGGAGTCCCAGCAATGTGGTAATAGAAGGAGCCGTTATGGACGGCGTGACCGCAACCTTGGTAAAACTTTCGAACATCCACAGTTTCGCTGCTGTTCGCCTGGAAGTCAGCGAGGCTTTTGTACTCCTTCACTAAACGGCCTGGGAGAGATAGACAAAAAAAAAAAAAAAACATGGCAGAAACTGTGCTCCTATGTAGAAGAAGAAAAAAGAATGAAGTGTCTGCGCTGACCTGAAAAGTGCTCGGCCACCCAAATGCGCTCATCGTTCAGCTGAGCTGTGTCTTTCATCCACGCACCGAATGTGTTCTCCATCTTTGCCACTCCACGTGGGTTGATCAGAGACTTGATCAGGCATTCTGTGGAGCAGTCGATCCAAAGTCACACTTAGAAGTTTCCCTCCGAGTTCAACCCACCACAACGACAGAGTCATCTGAAAACCAACCGTTTTTCCTAACGGGCCTGTCGTGTTCGTTTAAGGCCTCCTTTAGGTGCAAGGTTTCATCATTTGGTACTGTGTGCAACAACCCTGTTAGACACAAATTTATCCAGAATTACTTAACTTTTTCTGACTAATCAACATTGTGCAATGATCTTCTCAGAGTCTTGAAATGACAAGTAAATGAAAAGACCATCTGTCTAAAGGGTTAGGTCTCACCCAAACTATGGGCGGCTTGGATGTGGGCTCGGTGGTGCCTTGTTTTCGAAGGGCCTGGAGGTCCAGGAGGTCCAGGAGGCCCCATTTCCCCAGGAGGACCAGGAGGACCCACAGGGCCAGGTGGACCTGAGCAAGAAAACAGAATTTTCTGATGAAATCCCAGAGGGTCTTCTTCAGTTTATCTTTTATTTTGTAATAAAATTATCAAAGAGAGTCTGGTTCTCCTTGCCTTGAAAATTGACATCATTAAACGGTTGGACGTTCTCTCCTGGTGGTCCAGGCTCTCCCTTTTCTCCTGGTGGCCCTGTTAACAAAATCAGTCGAGAGGCTGTATTCATTCCCACAATACATTTTTACAAAGTGCGATGGAAGAGCAATTAGCTTTTCAAAATATTATTAAAATGTAATTTTAGGTCAAGTTTCCCGCAAAAAAAGAAACTGAAATGTGGCTTTAAGTGGTTGTGCTGCTTTGTCCTGTATTTCTTTGCCCCCAGCTTGCTCTTTTATGTGAGACTATTATGTTCTACTGGTGCCTTTTCACTCAAATGGTCATTGTTGCCTGAAGCTTTAAGGAAAACATACAGGCCTGTGCTGTGTTCACCTCTTTTTCCTCTTTTTCCATCAGCTCCAGGAGGTCCGCTTGGTCCTGGGATTCCATCAGTCCCATTGTGACCTGGGAGTCCATCCAAACCTGGCAAACCTGCAGAATCCCCCCAAAATTTGGGATAAAGCATAATCCGTTGCCAAACCATCAAATGATGGCAAATCAAATGACTTAAATAAGTTGGTGAGATTCCAATGCACGTTTTACTTACCAGGTGGTCCTGGAGATCCTGGAGATCCTGGAGGTCCTGGTGGTCCAGGTGGTCCTACAGAACATAACTTTTGTGATTGGACAAAAAATTATTTAAAAACTTTTTCAATGATCCACAGGACACATACCTGCTAGACACACCCCCTTGGTGCTGTTGCAAATGTCAATCAGCAGTTTGATCTGGAAAGGAGACCAAAATATCACAAATTGCAACAAGTTTTAGTAATTTCTGTCTTAGAACCCGCGGATTACTTTTAGGGTCATAGGGCTAATGAAACCAACTGTTGGGAGAAGGCTAGATGACTATTTTTACATTTAAAATTTGTGCAAAGCAATTTGGGAGCATTTACATCCCCAAAGAACTCTTTCATAATTCTTTAATTTTTCACAAAAAATATGCATTCGTGCTGTAAAATGTAGATGTCCAGCATAACTTATGATAAAAAAAAGTAATTTAATCATTAATTTGCTTTGTTTTCCTTTGAAATGTGATAAATAGTTATGTTTCTGTATTTTTCTTTCTTCGTTTTTTAAATTGTTACTAAGTGGAGCTTCCGAATCTGTCACCATGACGACCGCATCCCTCTTTATCAATGCAAATGACCACACATAATAGTGCATTTATTATGCTCTGTATTTGGCACATTTTTCTCTCACCGGGACCATGGAGTAAGTCATCATCATCATCATGTCGTCCTGCACTTGTGCCTTGTGGTAGCGCTGCCCGTGTCTGTGTTTATGCTTAAGGTTGTGCTCCTTCCTCTCCTTTTCCTCTCCAACCTCCTGTCTGGCCTCCTGCTGAAGCTCTCCTTTTTCCACCTCTTGGTGAGGCTCATGCTGTAGTTCCTTCTCCAGCTCTTCGCTCCTCTTATTCCTGGAGTACTGGTACTGAGGATGCTCACCAGGACTCCCCCACAACCCCGCTGCTCCTTTTGGCACCTCCTGTAGGAACTCCACCACCGAGCTCTGCTCCAACTTTGTCAGCCTTGACTCCGTCTGCTCCAGCTGGGAACATTGTTGATTCTGCTGGACTATGAGCACCAGGAGGCCCACAGAGTTCAGAAGTGCCACAACACACGATCCATACAGGAGCGTCCTCTGCAGGACAGTCATACTGGGTGTTGGGATCCACATGGTCACCACTTCACCTCCGGTCTTCAGAGGCTCACCCTCTTGTCGCAACATTCACAGGTGAAGAAGTGATGGATGTAAGCTCATGAGAAGTTCCAGATGGCT
The DNA here is from genome assembly GCA_023969325.1 of Oryzias curvinotus. Classification (NCBI taxonomy): domain Eukaryota; kingdom Metazoa; phylum Chordata; class Actinopteri; order Beloniformes; family Adrianichthyidae; genus Oryzias; species Oryzias curvinotus. The sequence goes on from CM043708.1 coordinate 3,558,808, forward strand.
TCACAAAAAAGTAAAATATTCCCAACTTTGATCGAAATAAACCCAAAAATCCAAGTCCTGCAGAGATTTTCTGGAAATGCGTTCAGCTTTGGAGTCTCCGTTCAAAGCTGGGTGGTCTGTGAAGGCTCACTGGTAAATACAGTGGTTGTTGTGTTGCTGAACCACGATGAGAAGTGTGTGTGTATGTGTGTTTGTTGCACAAAAATGTGCATGCGTGCACATCCAAACTAGTAATGTAGGAGTGGGCATTACACAATCTTCTGAGCCTGTCTGGGAAGAAACCCCTGCCTGTTCAGTCACCTGATTTATATTCATCACATCCATTCTGCTGCAGTGCCGTGGGCAGACTGACACACACACACACAATATATTATGATTAAACAAAACTCTAACATACATAACACATAACACACTAGACAAAGTCACTGATTCATAAAACTAAATCTTCATCGTCATAGTCATTGCCAGAATTTAAAAGGAGGATGTTACATCAAAGAGCATCATCATCATCCCTCTTTCTCTGTGTCCTCCCTGAACTTTCCTCCCCCCTGCCTTTTATTCTCATAGTTTCATTGCCCCAATAGCAATGGTGACCCATTTCCACTCATCTGACTTTTGATGTTAATGAATGTTTTTTTTTTTTTTACCTAAAAAGGACTTCCACTCCTGAAGCTCTCTTAACACTCAAACTTCCTCTGGTTTTGGATCAGCAACGATGATCAGCAATCACCCATTTTTAAATCCATAGTGTGAGCAGCTACTGTACATGTGACCTACATGCTCTTACAGACATGTTGTGCCATGTTGTGCGGGCAGATCTGTGTGGAGAGCGTGCACTCTCCTGCTGGGGGCTGTAGGTCGCGAATGGACAGATGCCGGGCAGCTCGAGATGCACTTGTGCTCAATCTTCAGAGAACAGACTGACAGGGAGCGGGATTTACATGAAATATATATATATGTTTTAAAATTTGCAATAACAAATAACTTAAATTTGAAGGGTTTAAATGCTTGATAGATATGTAAAGATTCATGCCATGCAAATATGTCCTTGTCTGGTTTCTCCTTCCTTGTTTTTTTTTTTTTTTTTTTTTTTTTTTTTAATGCAGCTGCTGAGAGAAAAGCTTTATCTCTCCTGTTTGATCTGAAGACACTCACATGTCTCCCTCCAGGCTTTATCCTCCAACTCTTTCTCTGAAGTGTCAAGTTTTAAACCTTCACTCACTCACATGGATAACCTTCAAAAAAGCCAATCACATGTACCCTTTATTATGAACACGTCTGGATTTTGTTTATTTCAAGCAATCAAGAAAAAAAATGCTAAAGACAAACAAAGGGACATAAATCTATACACAGATACGTCAACCTTTTAGACTTGATTGGAAAAAAATAAAAAATAAAATATATATATATATATATATATATATATATATATATATATATATATATATATATATATATATACAGCAAGGGAGATTTTTATTTATTTATAATAAATATGACTGACGTTCGGGACATAGTACTGTTAACTCTATGCCTCAAGCAAACAAATGGAAATGTACAGACAGAACAACAATAAAAACGTTAAAGCAAAGTTTTTCTTATTAAAACAGGTGGGGAAAGATCATTGAACTGACTTTACAATAGACTAAGTTAAAGTTGATGCATTTACATTTATCTTGTTTCATCGTTCACTTCTATTTTCAGTTTTTACTAAAAGTAAAGGTTTTGCTCCCCCTACTGAAATACAAAGCTCAAACATTTTACTCTGACAGTTCCTGAACACACCAAGGTATGAGCACCTTCCATGAATGTAACTTTTACTGCAAGTAGTAGTCCAACCACAAAATGTTTTACTCCACTCATCTACTGTGTGAAGAAAAAGCGAGAAAAGTACCAAAATGTTTTAGTTAAAAATACTTCTTTTTCTCTTGACTTGGGTCCAGTGGGATTCCTTTACAGATCAGGATGTCACAGGTATTTAAGTCAGGGGTGTTATATAAGTGGAGGTTATTATATAATTGTAGAAATACAAATAAACAGAGAAGCTACAGCTTGAGCAGCTCGTATCTCCAAACAACTACTTAGGGATGAGTTCATCCTTTGGTTGTTATCATATATGCCTGCTCAGTAACCCTGTCCTTTTCATTTGGAGATAAAATTTCAAGGTTCTCAGATAAGTTTAACTCTAATAAATCTAATTGTACATTTTTTGAACTCACTAGTTATATTTATAGTTACATTTCTTTATGTTTTTAAAATATCTGTGTGTATGTAATGTTAAGATGATTTTTTTTCTTCTGTGAGTTTTCACATACAGTAGGTGAAGACAGAGATGCAATTGGACCAAAGCACAGAGCTCAGAGTCAGGGTTATGCAGGGGTTGTCTCTGCTTAATCGTGCAGAACAATCTTGGTCCAAGCAGCAATCATACAGGGCATCATTATTTCGGCAGGGCCTCAGCACACAGTCAGACGTTTCAAAGGGGCGCATTCTTGGTTTGGAACGTGGGCGGCTGATGAATTAAGGGTTCTTTGGACAGAATGAGCAAAAACAGAAATATGAGGACATACAGAATGGGGCCCGACTAAAGCTGCTAAACTTCACAGTTTAATATGTTAAAAGAAAAAAAAATATGCTTAACAGAAAACCAAAACATGTTTTATTACTAAAGATAGGGCCACGTCAAATTCTAAAAGGTTGCAAAATTCAACAAAACCCTGCAGTAAGATTATTTTGTGATCCAGAAGAATTTCTGAAAAAACATGCAAGATTTGGAAACGATTCATTTTAAGCAAACACATCAAAAATAAAACTAAAGAAGACAAACAACAGAAATATCCACAGATATATTATACTTAGGATAATATGCCGTTACATTAATTGGTAAATACATATATATCCACATACTGTTGTAAATAATTCAATTGTTAAGTCTTATAGACTAACAGACTCATTAGCTCTTATTCACACAAACATGACACAGTGAGACAATTAATTAGTTTGTCTTGGAGTTTAATTGCTTGAAAGAGAATGGGAGGAAGCAAATTTATATAATCCCACCCTGTTTTTACTTTAGTATAAAAAAAAAGACCAGACGTTAAAAAAAGAAGATCAATCAGATGTGAGTCTACTGCAACATATCCAGGGTGTGCCCGTCGTCCAGCAGTGGCCAGGTTAGGCTCTGGCACCCTGGTGACTTCAGTTTGTTAAGGAAATGGATGGATGGATGGATGGATGGATAGAGAGATGGATGGATGGATGGATGGATGGATGGATGGATGGATGGATGGATGGATGGATAGAGAGATGGATGGATGGATGGATGGATGGATGGATGGATGGATGGATGGATGGATGGATGGATGATGGATGATGGATGGATGATGGATGGATGGATGGATGGATGGATGGATGGATGGATGGATGGATGGATGGATGGATGGATGGATGGGTGGATGTAGATCTTTTGTACAATTACAAAAGATTATCAGTGCATTTTTTTTAGAACAGAATATTAATCCAATGCCATCCATACCACTATAATCCCTGTTAGTGGCACAGTGAGGTTCAGTGCTGAATGCCATTGATGATAGTAAAGAATACCTCAGAATGAAAGAAGATGGCCGAAGTGGAATAATGTGCATATTTTAACTGCAACTGCCATTTCTCTTTTGGTGTTACTTTCCAAACATAAGCAGACACACTAGCATAGTAGCTCACCAAATTCTGGCACAAAGCCATTTTCCAACCCCCCCCCTAAATACCTTTGGGTTGCATGGTTGCTGGAGCCTATCCCAGCTACTGTTGAATGAGGGTGGGTTACACCCTGGACTGACTGCCAGACACACTATGGCTGTGTCAAAATTTGAGGGCTGCATTCTTCCTGAGCTGCATTTGTAGCCTGCTTACATCACAGCCCAATTCAACGACTCTTTCAAATGTGGCTAATGAATACAGCCTTCTTTTTTCCGATTTCAAGGATTGATCTAGTGTATCCTTTCATACTGTACATATTCCAAGATGCATTGCAGCCGAACCCAGAGATTTTCTGACAACAATGGCGGACTGTGAAGCAGGACCTGGAGTTGGAAATAATGACATCTTTTTATATATACACCTCCCAGATTAAAGGTTGGATCAAATAAGCCAGGAAAATTTCAGAGTTCACTACTCCTCTCTGTTCGTGACTCACGGTTGCTAAGCGACAAGACATTAGCCGATGTAACGGCTGGAATTAAAAGGCTAGACTCTTGCAAAGGGACAACTTCGAATTTTCCATTTAACCTTTGGGCTGTGGGGGGAAACTGGAGTGCCCAGAGAGTATGCATATGAAGAACATGCCAACTCCACATGGAAGGGTCCTAGCCGGCATTCATACCAGGGCTTTATCGCCATGAGGAAATGTGCTAACCCCTACACCACTGTGCAGCCCCATTTTTAAAGACACCACCACAAAAATCAAAATGTGAAACAGTTGACATTGACATTTACTGAACCTAAACAATCAAAATGTTGACATGTGTGATCATATAGATCAGGTTATGTAATACTGTCCAGAGCCCATCTTTTTAAAAACGTCAGTCTCAATGTCATTTATGGTGTTCACCATCTGGATCATCCTGAACAGTTACACCATGGCAACACACAGAAACCTACTGTACAACGAGAAAGCCTCTATTTGTCGACACTAAGCAAACGTCAGGTTATGGTGGTTTCACGGTAAAAGTTTAGGTCAGTTTTAAGGCATTAAGAAGTTTATGATTACAATTATGTTCTACATTATCTATATCTGCCTCCTGCTTTTTCAGGATTGCAGGGCAGCTTGTATTTGAAAAGAAATCCAATCTGGAACAGAAAGAACATGTGGTATCTTTTAGATAGATCTTTGTAAGGGTTTTTTTTTTTTTTTACCAGGAAAATGCAGATCTGCCTTTCATGTAAATTCTGCAAAGCTCAAAATAAAAAAATCTGGGAAAAAATATCTTAGCATGCTAACCTCCAGGACCAACTCGAAGCATTTTCACAGATTAGAGAACTTTTTTTCTTGAGTTTTCCCAAACAACAATGTCAAATTTTACAAGATGAGGCTGCAGTTGTAGCTGATACTCCCGTCATCCCATGGCCCTGCTGTTAGGTGCAGGATATCCGACCAGGCTTTTTTGATGTTCAAAGAAAGTGGACTGCATCCTGTTACCCAACTGTCAAACAAAACCCCAGATCAACCTGCCCCCATCCGCCTGTGTCCTGTTCATTCAAGGCCACAGGCAAAAACTCAACCCTCCAAGGTCTTCAGTGTATTGTTTACCCTTTCCCTACTATGTTGTGGCTTGTGTATTACCCTGACCTGGCTTGTAACCAGCTCCAACTGGTATAAAGAGAAAAGCGAGACAGCTTCCAGTGTTTGCACACATTAGGTTGGAGCAGCTGTTCTCATTGTTGCTTGCATCCTTCTTACTGATGGATCTGATCCCTGCTTGTGATCGGACGATGCCATCTTTATGTCTGGACTCCGTGGTGGCAGAGCTAGTCTCAATAGCCCCAAATACCACTGTAGGACTCCCATCCAGCATCCCCATGGCAACAAGGTCCCTCATCCTGCTCGTCTGTCTCCTGTTGATGGTCTGGAGTCACACAGAGAAGAAAACCATCCCTGGTGAGTTTGATGCTCGCAATTTTAAAATAGGAATTTATCACAAACTCCTCATTATTTATGTTTTCTACAACAGGACCTTCTTTCTGTTTGGGTTTGGGCCCGCTCATGTCCTATTTGAGGTTCATCTGGACTGGTATTGGCACAGCCAGCAACTATTATAACAACAAATATGGAGACATTGTTCGAGTGTGGATCAACGGAGAGGAGACCCTGATCCTCAGCAGGTTGGTTACAGCTGCCATTCCAGGCGTTACAGAAGCAGATAAATCAGAGAATCTCACAGGGGTATTTCTTTACAGGGCATCAGCAGTGCATCACGTTCTCAAGAATGGAAAATACACCTCGCGTTTTGGCAGCAAACAAGGACTCAGCTGCATCGGCATGAACGAGAAGGGAATCATATTTAACAACAATGTGGCTTTGTGGAAAAAGATTCGTACCTATTTCACCAAAGGTAAAATCTATCAACCAGAATTGTATTTATCTCATTAAATATTGTGCAATCTTTAATTATAGTTTTTTACTTAGCTTTGACTGGGCCAAACCTGCAGCAAACAGTGGAAGTTTGTGTCACCTCCACACAGACTCACCTGGACAACCTGAGCAGTTTGTCTTACGTGGACGTCCTTGGCTTTTTGCGCTGCACAGTGGTGGACATCTCCAACAGGCTCTTCTTGGGTGTTCCTGTTGACGGTGTGTAGCTGTAGATGCAGCTTGTCAAAATTGACCCATGAAGGATCATCCAGGGTCAGAAATAATGAAGTCAACTGTGTCACTGTGCAGAGAAAGAGCTGCTGCAGAAGATCCACAAGTATTTTGACACGTGGCAGACTGTGCTGATCAAACCTGACATCTACTTCAAGTTCAGCTGGATTCATCAGAGGCACAAGACAGCAGCGTGAGTTACTCAGCTTCTTTTGCGTGTTTCTTCTCACAACAGCCAACTCTTAAGGATGCTGTCATGCATGCTTTCTCAGCCAGGAGCTCCAAGATGCAATAGAAAGCCTCGTCGAGCGAAAGAGGAAGGAAATGGAGCAAGCAGAGAAGCTAGACAACATCAACTTTACTGCAGAGCTTATTTTTGCTCAAGTAAGTCTAAGAATTTCTTTTTTGGGGAGCAGGTGTGGCTCCTTGGTTTTCAGAGGTGGAAATTTTGGTAGTTTCATTTATACATTTTGTCCATTGTAGGGCCATGGGGAGCTGTCTGCTGAGAACGTGAGGCAGTGCGTGCTGGAGATGGTGATCGCAGCCCCCGACACTCTGTCCATCAGCCTCTTTTTCATGCTCCTGCTCCTCAAACAAAACCCACATGTTGAGCTCCAACTGCTGCAAGAGATAGACACCATTGTTGGTAAGCTGCTCTGTTAATCCCTAAAACACTCCTTGATGTATTCTGGAGCTTGATGTCACAGCATAGTTTATCTGAAGAAAATTAAAATCACTCATGCTCAAAGTTGCAATAGGGGTTGATGACATCATCTTTTTGCTCCAGGGGACAGACAGCTGCAGAATGGAGATCTTCAAAAGTTGCAGGTGCTGGAAAGCTTCATCAACGAATGCCTGCGCTTCCACCCGGTGGTGGACTTCACCATGCGTAGAGCCCTTTTCGATGACATCATAGACGGGCACAGGGTGCGGAAGGGCACAAACATTATCTTGAATACGGGCCGCATGCATCGCACAGAGTTCTTCCACAAAGCAAATGAATTTAGTCTGGAAAACTTCCAAAAAAATGTGAGTAATTTAAACATTTGTGGTCAGGCAGACAAGGCTTTACAGTTAAAGCATATGCAGCTGAAAACCAGAACAGATCAGCTTTAAGTCTGTGACTTTCTTCAGCTAATATTGTTGCTTTGATTTAATTTATTTGGCAAAAAAAAGTTGAAAACCATAAATTATTGATGTGGATTAAGGTTTGTTTTTAGGGTGTCATGCGGCTCCTCTCATCCATTCTTCTCTCTCCTCCTCCAGACTCCTCGTCGTTATTTCCAGCCGTTCGGTTCAGGCCCTCGAGCCTGTGTTGGCAGACACATCGCCATGGTGATGATGAAATCCATCCTGGTGACTTTGCTCTCTCAGTACTCTGTCTGCCCCCATGAGGGTTTGACCTTAGACTGCCTCCCACAGACCAACAACCTCTCGCAGCAGCCTGTAGAGCATCACCAGGAGGCTGACCATCTCAGCATGACGTTCTTACCCAGACAGAGGGGAATCTGGGAAAGTCCCTCACCCTTTTAGTTGTTCCTTGACTTTGCGATTGTTTATATTCATATTACATATGTATAAATATATTAATGCATATCCATTTACATATAGATATATACATATTCTATGCATATATATGTTAGACCACCATAGCTTCATGTATATTTTATAACTGCACAATTTAAAGATCTTTTAAACTGTTATACATCAAATGTTTTGCACTATGTAAAATGTTTTTTTTTTCTTTTGTACTAACTTTACACATAAATTATTATACAAAACCTTTGTGTGATGGTCTTACTTTTTTTGGGTGGATTGCTTTCTTCATTTTGGTGTTAGGCAAACATAGAATGAAAGTACTTTATGTAATTTGAGGACTAGGGCCTCCTCTAGAGGGGACTGCGAAATCCCATACAGGAATGTGTCCCTCATTACAAACCTTCAGAACTCACCTCAAGCAGTGGTTGAAAGGCAAACAATCCATTTAACATTGATTTTTTTAACCTTATACTGTGGTACTTTCATATGACGTGCTTTTATCAGAATCTAATGTCTTATTCAATGTCTCATTAGGTTCCGTTTTTTTTTCCTCTTTAGGGCTTACAAATGTAAATTAGTAATATTGCTATAATCCAGTTTATCTATTACTGTCTGGATTATTAATGTGTATTGTCCCTACGAAATAAATAGATAAATAAATACACTTCAAAGCAAGTGGCAGAACCATGTGTGTAGACGTTTAAGTCAGCAAACAAACATGCTTTACAAATAAGTGTCTGCAGGAGTTACATTAGTAAAGAGGACAGTGAAAAGGAAAATTACAGATTTTTTTTATTACCATGAAGGATCCCACAAACAATTACCAATAAACAGAGAAGTTCCATGTCATAAATTTCAATGTATTAAATATCAAAAGGTTTTGCTATTAAAAAAATGCTTTTTGCTCAAAAAGGGATAAACTACAGCAATAAATTAGAAAAAAAGTTGTGTTTTTTGTATTTACAAAAGCTGGTCAGAAGGGGGCAGAACTTCATCACACACAATGGAGGGCTCTGATCCCCAGGCACCTTCCAAATAAAGAAACAAATCAAGTTAAATCAGTTTATTGTGCTTGTTTGATCAATCTCGAGGCAAATGAACCAAATATCCCTCCCAAAACCCCAGACATCTATACGCTGAAGCTGTGTCTACAGTCTGAGCACTGAGGCCGCCTTAGAGGATTACACCACACCAACATTTATTTCTGGTATGTTTATTTCATAACTCAGGGGTTTCATGTGGGTTAAAGTTCTGAGTTTGCAAAATGATGTTGCCAGAGACGTCTGTCTTCAGAAAAAAGCCAGACATTTAGAAAAAAGAAAAAAAGAGAGAGAGAAACTCTCATCCCCATTCTGCCAACACAGAACCACCTGGGACCCGCTTAAACCCACTGAAGGGAAAATGAAAATAATCTTTAGGAAAGAGAAAACCTACCTAAGTGCTGAGAAGATCAATCAGCATGTGCAGCAAACCCCCTTGTCACTTCTAAAACATGTTTGCTTCAACTGTTGAATTTATTTATTTTTTTCTGAGAACATTTTTTCCATTTTTATAGCTTCTTGCAGAAGCCAAGAAAAAAACAGACTCTCCTTTTTTTATGTTTTCAATAGAGTCCTTGCATCTTTATTAGCTGCAGTAAATGCTGTTTCACATGCGTGCCGGAGTTTACTCAGCACCTAATTATATTTGGTAATCTCAGATCCTTTTTAAAAATGCACACAAATACAGACGTTCTGAGAAATGAAGGAGACAGAGTAGGTTTTTAACTCCTGTTTTAAGGATAATCATTAAAAAGCTGCCGTTTCTGAAAGAAAATCGACCTTTGGTCGTGTTAACAATCAATTTGTTTTTTCAAAAACCCCACAAGTTTTCAGTATGACTTTCATTCAGTGGAATTATTCTGTAGAATCCAACCCAAATTCATGCCACAATGAGTAAAAGTGTTTCCTGCAGAAGCGCTGATTCAAGTTGTAAATTAACGAAGGATGTGTTTAGCTAAAATGCCGCTGACCGACACATCTGACTAACCTGTCAACACTTAATGTCGGGTACAGGAGTAGCTGCAGGGTGAAGACGTGCCATAATTATCACATCCAGAGGCCTGAAATTACCTAGTGTTAGGGTCTATCTATCTATCTATCTATCTATCTATCTATCTATCTATCTATCTATCTATCTATCTATCTATCTATCTATCTATCTATCTATCTATCTATCTAACTACCTACGTTTTATAACTAGATTCTAGTTATGTATGCAAATATTTGGAGTCAGAGGTATATAAAGCTGCCACAGAAGGTTTTGTGTATTTTTGTGTATATGTTTATAAGGTAGTTTGATTTCTGGATATGAAGAAGTTGTTGTGTCCTTGGGTGAGATACTTGAAAAGCACTGTGATACTAAAGTACTTTAGTTTATTCCAGTGTGAACCTGACTCATACTTTTGTGTCTCTGTGATTTAGAAGATATTTTCTCCTGACAGCCATTTGAAGCATCTGATGAAATCTCCTTTGGTAGTTCGACTGATTATACCTTTAGCATTTAAATTGATACTGAGGTCTGTGGAGAAGCTGTTGAATACAATTATTGGTGCAGTGTGTTTCCTGTTTTCCTTTCATCTGTCTGATCTTAAGGACTTTGCTTCCATGTCTACATCTATTTTATTTTTTGCTTTCTTCTGTTCTACTGAAATGATGGGCCTTAGGCTACAGTTTTTCTCAGTCGCCTTGGTGCATTTCTTACAACAGAATTAAACTTCCACAATATTTAGTCATTTAGCTAAAACCTAGTAACAGTTTCATGTTAACTTTATCCCATGTTATATGCTTTTAAACCTGAAGCAGTTGTGTAAGCATTCATGTGCAAGAAATGATTACTTCTGATTTGCATTTGATCACTTTTAACCTGTTTTTACCAGGTCGGCCAAAATGAACTATACTTGTACAGGCTGAATAGTCATTGTTCATTCAACTAATAAGCTACATTTCACTACTTGCATTATTATACAGAACAACCTTGAACATTCTTTTAATAATACTTTTATTGTGTTTCCATGAAAAGGCGGCAGTGGCTCAGGCGGTTGAACAGGTTGTCCAATGATCAAAGGGTCGGCGGTTTGATCCCCGCTCCCTCTGGTCAAATGTCGCTGTGTCCTTGGGCAAGACACTTCCCCCTCCTTGCCTCCACTGTGGCTCCACTGGTGCATGAATGTCCCGGTGATGGTCAGAGGGGCCATAGGTGCAAACTAGCAGCCACACGTCTGTCAGTCTGCCCCAGGGCAGCTGTGGCAATAACAGTAGAACCATTACCAAGTATAAATGAGGAATGAATGAATAATGTGTCCATTGTGTCCACTGGGAAAGCGCAGATAAATACAATGCATTAGTATTATTAAAATATCCATAAATAATCAGGTCTCTCAGGTCTCAGGTGAACCTTAAAATACACTGATCATGTGTATCTGCACTATTAGTTACAACCAAAAATCAGCCTCTCCTTCACAGTCACTCACAGCTGAATCACATGAACCCCCCCCCCCTCCCCACACACACACACACACTTTACAAGTGTGTATAAACCAGGAGACAGGATTGACATGAACTGCATCCATTTATCTACCAAACTGCAACACATGGAAGGTCAGCCTCATGGAAGAGGAGTGAGGATGTGTGGAGGAAGAAAACAAAACCAGAAAAGAAGAAGAAGCCAACCACATTGGCTGGTGAGATCATGGCAACACTTGTGGATCCTGTGGTAAAAATCGTGGCCTTACCATTGCTGTGGCTGGTCGGAGGGTGAGGCCAAATGTTGGGAGAACCACCGTCAGCTCGTCTTTTCAGACATCTCGTCAGGAGATGCAGGTGAACAAATTGTAATTTTGGATTATTCAACACAAACTAATTTGCTCTGTAAAGTCATGCAAAAGGATTGCATTGGGACATGACCTGCTAATCTTTTACACGTTTTTCTTCTTTGCATGTCATAAAGGATCGCAAGAACCTAAAAGAGATAAGGAGGTCGCTTTTTGACTCTGCAGTAAATGTGGATATTTAGCTTCCTGATTTTTATTGAATTCTAGTTTTTCAAAATGCCATGCATGCTATATATGTAGGGGTGTAACTCTATATTGATTAAACAATAAGTTGATTTATCCAAACAGATCAATCTGTTTGAGACAAGTTGTTATTTGAATCAAACTGACCTAGATGTGAATGATAAATGAAATAATAAATATTGGAAAAACATTTGTAATGAGGTACAGTAGGTTTTTTTTTTACTATAATGTAAAAACGACCAAGTACCATCCCAACGGACAACAAGCGTGTGATGGCAGCAACAAAGGATCAATCCATCATTCTAGTCCAATGTGTGGAAACTCTTTGAATGTAACAAAGACATGTGACCATACAGTGTGGAAGAATGTTCTAATAATGTTTCCTTTGCATTTTTTTGATATGGAAAATAACAGAGAGCTGAACTTTGAGAAAAATGTGAATGGATTTGCCAGTAATTCCTGTTTACTTGTTTGTTTGTACACATGTTTAATTTACACTTGATTATCATGCAAAAAAATCAATGAATCTGGAAAACGTCACCTGCACTGTTCAGTATCCAGGTATTTATCTCTGAGTCACACTGGTTGAATTTTTGCTAAAGATGCCCTGAATTGATTTTAGGTCAGTGAATAAAATTGAGTCGGATCGTTCAAAATGAACCAAATTATGATATGAATTGGATGGTTGTTCAAATGAATTGTTACACCCCTATAAGGCTGTCTTCCCATTACATGGCATTGGGACGCACCTCCAGAGTAATCAGTCACAATGACAACATGTTCAAACCTTTTGACTTGATTGCTCAAAGATGCTGGAGTGATTATGAAAGTGACTACACTAACACTTTCATTGACATAAATGCTTTTGAAGATCAAATGATCAGTTTTGGCATTTAGGGACCTGCTTTTGTAGCATGAACTACCTATTTTGAGCCACTAAGTTGCTTTTGTGCAACTGTCTTTCCATTTTGATAAAGTGACTCACGTATACATGTTTTACATGTTTTGCGGTTTGCACAAATTGTTTAGAGAAACGCTATAGCAGTGGTGTAAACTTCAGTACTTTAGTGAGAAATGCACCAAGAAAAATTGTAAGTGTTCACTACCACCTGAAAAAGAATGATGGGCCTTAGGTCACTCTGAGGGCTCACTGAGCGATCTGCAACCTTGTGGGCCACCTGCGTACCTCGTACAGGTTTGCCCATTTTTTGCCAGTCGACAGCTGGCAGTTGTGACAAATGCTATAACATTAATATTATTGGTTCTTGATTTAGAGTTAAGAAAATCTAATGCTTTGAACAGCAAAACATGAACCAAAATCTGTTTTGTTTTGTTTTTTATAAAGGTCCAAAGAGTTTCTTCTGACTTGACTGACAATCTGATTGGCTTCACACAGGTCACCACCCATGCACACAACCAAACACAAACTCTGTACTGGGCTAGATTTCTCTCATGGTCACGCTACGCTGTTTTTCTGCTTAAGTTCCCTGCTGGATTAGCGCTTCATTAAAAAGAGAGCACTGGTTGCCATGGAGACATCTACCACAAAGGGAAAATGGATCATCTTTCTACATTGTCAGAACAGTGTCAATGTGAATTGTACCACCTACAGATTGCAGTGACACCGTTTTTCCAAGATGCTGGGAGACATTTTCAATTTTTGCATGTTTCTCAGCCGCACTTGAAGTGGGTGCACTTATTTACTGCATGTGTCAGGATTTTTATAGCCACAAAGAACTAGAACAAAATGTGTCATCCTGCTCCCCTAAAGAAAATGTCATTTTTTTTCAGGCTGGTCTTTCTGAAGACCACTCGAAGCAAACGCCCAAAATTCACTTCTTGGCTTTTTTGTGCAGATTTCATGCAAAATCCTGTCGCCAAATATCAAAAAAGGGAAAGTTGTACTTCTTCAGCACATAAAGTTCTTCTCATGCTTGGTTTTCAAAATAAGCCTAATTTCACAGTTTTGATAGATTGAAGCAGGTTAAATTTATCTGCCCTTCCTCTACTTTCTGTTGGATTTATCTGACTTCAGAGCCAGGAAAGCAGAAACTATGTTTCTACAGAGAAAACTACAATAACAGGTTCTTAAAAAAGATACATTAAAATAAATAATCAATTTCTGCTGTCATTCTTTTGAGATCAAGAGACATTTTTTGTTTTTCCAACACATTTTGTGATTCTATTGCACGGCTAATGTTAAGACATGTTTGTAAAATTACAACATTAAACATAAAACTACATCCCTAAAACTCATGGATGAGCTTCCAAGGAGGCTGAGCTTTGCACAAATTCTGCTATATCTTCACATTTCTGATTCTTGTAAAATGTTCATGCTCCCTCTCAAACAAACAAAGCCTCTGTAGACTAACATTATGCTGTTTAGTCTCAGGGCAATAACACCGTGCGTTTCTATTCATACCCACACGGCCCACACACTCACTCTCCATTTCACTTCAGGCCACACAAGAACATAGCCTTATTGGCAGGATCAAAGAAGCTCTGCTTGCTGTTATTACAAGCATATCTTTTTGCCTCTACAATATTGCAGTAGAATCAACATGGCACGCACACACACACACACACACTCACACACAGGCACAGTGTCAAAGATAAGTGAGCCTGGGGCAGTAAGATGGGAGGCTGATGCCATCTGGTGCCCGGCCTTCCCGCTGAGCAGCAGTGAGCCCCACACCTGTGGTGATGGTGATGCCTGCAACAATTGTGGGGCCACCAGCTGCACACCCACCTGCCCCACACACAAACACAAAACATATTCAAGTTGATTGCTCAAATGAATGAAAAAAGTTAAAGTTTACTTTTACTCATTAGTACCCAGATTTTCCAGATGTGTGTGTTTTGTGTGTGTCTGTGTGTGCACATCTGTGTGTGTGTGTGTGCTGTTGTTTCATTAAAGTATTTGTGCAGTATAACATTACAGACTGATCATGATCCAGAATTTTGGCATGACGTGTTTTTAATGACATCATTACTTAGACTTATTATTTATTAATTTTAACGAGTAAAATATTTCAGTTAATTCTTCTTCAGTTCATTATTTCTGTCCAGAACTTCTCTGTGCTCTACACATTTCCAAGTTTTCTCAAAATCAACACAGCTGAAGTTTTTTGTCTCTTTAGGAGCTAGGATCTGACAATAAGGAAGCTACTATTAAAATGAGTCAAAATCATTTTGCTCCATACTTTTGACAACCACAAAACTTGATATAAGACTCAGTTGCAGTCACTTTTGGTTCAATTTTACGGATGTTACTTTACTTCCTAATTCTCTGCTGTCAAATGCTCCGTGTGCATAGCAAACATGTTTATATTTGGACATATTGTTCTTTTTATTGCTTTTCTTTTCTTCTTTGCACTGAGACGGTGACTGCTTCAATCTCATTGTACATAAGGACCAAGGACCTATCTATTTTTATCAATCTATCTATCCATCTATCCATCCATCTATCTATCCACCCATCCATCCATCCATCCATCCATCTACCTATGAATCAATCTAAGTTTATAAGTTGTTGATAGATTACAGTTTTTCTCAAGTCGCTTTAGTACAATTCACAGATCAGAATGCAATTCCCAAAACTATTTGTTCAATCTTCACATCATGATGTCACTTGTGAACATCATATAAGCAGTTTCTCACTTCTTTGAATAAATTGCAATTGCTTTGGTACATCCATGCAAATGATTATGTACAATTCTCTGCTCTTTGCTACATTATCAATTGTTTATGTCATGTTGATCAACATGTATTATATAGTTCACTATTCTGATCGTCTTACTCCTCAAAACACCTAGTCATTAGTTCATAGTGTAAGTCTTTAACTGCAAAATGGTTGACCAAGTTGTCATAATGGGACAAACATATTTCTATACATCTCCATTATATTTGCTGTGATGTGGATGAGAATTTGTGGCCTAACATTCAGTAACGACAAGGGGTGTGGGAAGACCACACCTATTCCTACTGCACTGCCTGTACTGTTGTACAGAATATTGTCCTACCTTTTTTCCCCTTTGTGTTACTGTTTGCAGTGGGTTTTTTCTACGTTGGTATGACATGGTCTGTCAACAAATTACAATATAAACAATAAAAGTACAAATGTGAATCTTGTCCAGTCTCTTGCAATCAAACAAAAAAGGTGTAACTTACATTTTACAATAATTGTCATCAAAACTTTAGCCATAGTTTACATCAGAACCTCCCTCTAAAGTACACAGTTATATTGACAACATGACTAAGTAATTTGACTGTCTTGTTCGTAGACGATGACACAAGGACTTGACATTCTGATGGCACTGACATGTTCAATGACATAAAGACTTAGTTTTGAGAGATGAACTAAAGACTTTGAGCAAGTTACAAGCTTTTGCAAGAAGTCCATAGTGTTTTCCTGTTTGTACAAATTGTTTTGAGAAATGCACACACGTATTTGCAAACTTCAATTCTGATTTGAGAATTGTACTAAAGCGACTGAGAAAGACTGTAAACTGGCATTTGTTGTCATTAGTTTGGTAGCAAAAAATTACAACTATGGTCTAAGAATATGATCTAGTTTTAGATTTGATGGAGATTTATTAAGATGGACCAACTTGTACTAAGATCAAATTCATATTTCATTCACATTTTGCTCTAAAATGAGTCATTTCTACTTATTACACTAGTTTGTGTCACTGTAATCAAAATAAACTACAATTAGTTACATAAAAAACTCACGAAAACAATCCATTTGGTTATATAACTACTATAACATTCAGTTGTAAGTAATTCTAAGTGTTTCTAATAGCTTTTTTGGGTCATTTTTACATTTTTTAATGATTATATGAAAGTCCTTGTTTTTAGATTTTGATCATTTATTTTTAGATCTCTTGTTTAGTAAAAATGACTTGCATGGACAGATCATTGACTTATATCGACAGATTATTGCAGTACTTTCTAGTGATTTTTTTCTTGATATCAGTGTTCTTCTATTTTTAGGCTGGCTCTTTTTACAGTGTATGAAAAACTTAAAAAATGATCATTTAAAGACAGTATAACACAATAAAAAATGAGTTGTTGACATGAGCAGAGGGGTTTTGCAAAACCAAAAACATTAAGCACTTCTGTGTAACTTTAACACCTTCCACTGTTCTTGGAAAGCCTCACTGCTGGCTAATCAAGTTTTTCCACACTGAACTTTTTCAACCTTGTCTTTATGGACTGCACTTGGAGCTTCAGGTATAGCAGTCGTGCCTATATATTATTTAGCTTTTTATTGGATTGTCCAAAAGGATTGCTGAAGGACTAAGATCAACCTTAAATAGAAGTCAAGAGTCTTGACTAAAAAACAGCCACACAACACTTTTACTGTAAAGTCCAGAAGTCGTCATCTTTACCTCATTAGATGCAAAAACATTTTCCTTGAAGCTCCAGTCACATTACCTTAATGAAAGTATTACGTTTTTCTGTGCACCACTGGAGGTTTTTGAGTTTTGAGTTGAGTTTTTGAGCTTTTAACGTTTTCTTTATTCATTCTTCTGAATAAAAGCCTCACTTTTCGAAGTATACCCCGAAATGAAACGTTCATCAGAAAATCAGAACATCAAACTACTTGTTTGATTTCACACATTATTTAAAAACCCAAATGGCTTCTCACTTGTTGGAGGAAGTATGTTGAAGTGTTGCACATATCAATGCAATGTTGATGATACACTTTCCAACTTTTAGGACTTGAGTTTAGAAACTGCAAAATCCATCGGCTTTCATTGTTACAAAACTCTAAGGCAAATGTGTGCCTCTTGCCCTAGAAAGGTTGATGCTTGTATTTCATTTTTCCTAAAGATGGCTTTGAAAATCTCAAACTGAATGATCCATCACAAATTGGAAAGACATTCCAATTCCAATAGACAAAAATATTCAACCACTTAGTTTGCTAAGTTATGAGTGACAGGGTCCACAAATGAGATTTTTAATTTTTTTCAACCAAAATTATGTTTATATCAAACATGAGCAAATCAAACTCAATCAAACGGTTTTATATCATTTTTTGTGAACGAGCCTTTCCCATTGATCCACTTAAACACAGCTTCCAGCCATAAACAGGGAGAAGGGAGAGAAGAAGGGAGGCAGAATAGGAGAAAGCACTCCCAGCATACAGAAAGAGGGAAAGAATGAGTTTGAGTGGAGCGAGCTGAGGCTGAGTGTGACAGCACTGAGCTTGAGGAGGAGGAGGAGGAGTGGCTGGGAAATAGAGGCAGACACAGAGAGGAGGGCGGGCTGAGCGCAAGCGAGGAGGGGAGGGAGCATCAGAGACTGGAAAATAGATGAGAAGGAGAAGTAAAGAGAGAAGCTGAGGAAGTCCAGAGCTCCAAAAACAGGAGAACACTTCAACAGTCAGACCAGCAGTTTTCCTTCCTGCACTGCAGGCACCCAGGCAGGAAGCAGAAGTTTGACAAACAAGGAGCGAAAATAGTAAAAATAAGAAGTGGTTTTCTTTTTTCTGTGGGTTTAGAAATCCAGGACTCCCTTAAGAGGGAAGGGAAACCAAAAGAGAAGAACAAGAGGGGTCCTGCAGCCTGAGTGAAGGGCATGATGGATTCAGACTCAGGGGAGCAAAGCGATGGAGACATCTCTGTAGGTAAGTCTGAACATGATTACAAACTAGATCTATCCATTTTTTAAGTCAGTCATCAGACCACAAACCTCCACAAAGTGAGAGCAGGAACCCTTTTACAATTGAAACACCTCAGTCGACTTTAGCTGTTTTTGAGATGGATGAAAGCAGGTCAATGTAAACTCTGATATTGGTGACAGGCAGAGCCTGACTGACCGAGCACATGAATGACCGGCTCAGTCACCACCGGCTCAGTCACCACCAGGGACAGGCAAGCTCCAACACGTGCCGCCCAGCTTCTTTATCAACACCCAGCTTCAGAGAGAGCACTGACTCCTAAAAGCTCCCTCTCTTGAATGGTTACCACCACCTGAGACCCACAATACTGTTTAGATCTGCAGCTCTCCGGAAGTCGTGTGTGTGTGTGTGTGTTTGTGTGTGTCTGTGCTGTGGTGGTTTATGGTGTCAGAGCACAGGGCGGTCACTTATTACATTGATGACAGTTACACTTTAATCCCGTGAACAGACAGACTTCCGAGGTACATCTCACTTTCTCAGCATCCCACACATGTGGGTGGTTTTCTGAGCAGAGACTTTACTGTATAGAGGAAGAATTCTGAAAACAGCGACCTTGCAGAAACACTTTTCATTTCAAAGCGCTTGAACTACAGAGAAGTGAGGTGAAACTTTCCTCCACACACTAGTCTTTTTGAGAGCCAATGCAGGATTTTCCTTCAGATGAGAGAGAAACGCTTGACTGCTGGATATGTTTAAGTGTTATTAGAAGCTTGGAGCAGCTTTATTGGAGATTTAACATCCCACTCCAATCATTTTTTGATCTATTAAAAAAGCGTTCAAGGTGGTTTTTCAATTATGATTGTGCCATTTTTAGGCAAAACCAAAAAACCTGTGTCGTTATGTAGTTTCTGCAGAGCGGCAGTAGCTCATTAGAAATTCGCCTCTGAATTGTGGGTTAGACTGTTGGCGCATATAGCAAGCCTACCCTCATTTCCCATCATCCACCTATATGTACACTCTCCCAATAGCTTACAGCCCCAAGCTAACATTAGTGGTGCAACAAAAATGGTGAGCAATATTGGCGCTATCCAGCTGTACAGTTTTGAGCCAGATGCGCTCGGACGAGAAAAATAAAGACAAACATGGATCTACAAGTGGATGCATCAGAATAGAATGGAGCAGAGAACTTGTGGTCTGAGGATTTTATCTTATACTACACACTCATAAGCTTTTTTCAGCAACATTTTTTCATTTGCTCCTGATTCACAATTATTTTAATAAAGAAAAACTCAGAAACACAATTTTCTAGCTTAATTTTCTTCATAAATGTCCTCCATCATTAGAAAAATGCCACAAGAACATGTTAAAAACACCAAAAACTCCCTCTTTATCAGAGTGGGTCTTTCAATCTAAAAACATGCAGATTTTGATGTTAATTATGCTCCAATGAACCGTCTGTGTGTCCATCTGGAGCATTGTCTGAATGTAACTCAGATCCTTTGCGCAGGCAGCAGAACTTTAATGTTAGAGTATTAAGGTTTTCAAGGTCAACGTATTTCCCTTTCATAGTTCTAAAAAAAAAAAAAAAATTGAACCACGGCTGAAGCAGCTAATCTACAGAGACAGAGGCTTTATTTGTCTTAAACTGGCCAAGGATCCATTTTTCCGCAGATCTGGTGATCTTCTAACACCCCCATAAGACCAAGAAGTCCAAATCACATGGAAAGGACTTCAAACTTATGATTGTGGCTGAAAAGCATTGCACACAGAAGCAGAGGCAGGTTTTTTTTTTCCAGTTGAGAGCCAGCAAGAGCCTGACTCATGCACAGAATGTGCGGCAGTCAATCGTCCTCAGTCAGTGGAAAAAAGAGCTGGAACGTTGGAATTTTAACATAAAAGATATTTTGAGAAGAGCTGAATTCTCAATTTCTCAGATATGAGACAGACGTTTTTCTGGGACATGAAGGTGTTTGGGCGGTTCGGAATTCGTCGTCGTGAAGCCTTTCCCTGTGGTCACAGATGCAAATGTTTACCGAACCCGAACCACACCCCTGATGCTTCCTTTATCAGAAACTGTTGAGATTGTTTTCAGCACTGGAGATTGCAGGTGGATTTCTCAGAAGTTCATTTTATCAGAATTTTGCTGCTTTGTGACCACAAGATGCAGAAAGGACAGCTTTGTTAAGGCGACAAGAAGAAACGGGTTTGGTGACATGCACATGTTGCATATCGATACTTTAAATAAGGGTGAGGGGGATCACAAAAACGTTTGGCAAACAATCAACACTTTTTATTTTATTATTGGGTAAAGAAGAAAAAAAAATGTATCCAGAAAAATTGGTGAGGTGAAACTTTTGAAGTAGTTAAGCTCAAGAGGACTTTTTTGATGACATACTAGCACAGCTAATTATGGGGGTGCCTTGCTCAAAGAGGGGGTGTTCAAGGTGTTTCAACCAAGAATATGCAATTCTAAAGGACCTTACAGTTTAAGTACTAGCTGTAATCTGAAATCTGTTTGAAGGAAAGCTGTAACATTTTATGTAAATGCTAGGAGTTCTGTGTTTGAGTCATTTTTCATTGCATGCATGAGGGTTCTAAACAAGTTCGTGGGACGTAAACCTTTAATCTACATGTATACTTATTTTGTTTAGATTTTTTTTGTTATGTCTAAATAAAAACTAAATAAATTGTTAAACTAAATAAATTGTGAAATTTTGATGTAAAAAAAGAAAGAATAAAGTGGTTAAAGACTATTCAAAATTATATTTGAGCACTGAAATGAATTCATATCAGTCTGTTGGAATTTATTTTCGAGCTGTTTAACTATTCTTTCAGTTTAAATAGATTTTAATTTTCAAAAGCGCCACAATGAAGTTATTAAAGGCATGCTTTTGCTATCATTCATTGACCATTTCTTTATTTCTGCAGCAAGAAACAGATTTGTTGTTTTCTTGTAAACACTGACACGTTATCTATTTAAAATCTACCTTAGATGGTTGAAAACTTCCGAATGAATTCAGACCAGATCCAATTGTAAATCAAATGATAACCTATTAAATCAGAATCCAATCAATTTAGAGAATCGACTTTAAAAACCAACATCTGTATTCATGAATGCCTGACTGCTGGTAGAATCTGTGATACAAAGTTCAGCCTTTTTTTCTTTGCACCTGCTCCTCTAGAAACTGCTTGTTCTCATTTTTCAAACACATAACTGCACTCCTTGCAGGGTTGCACACTATATCATTTTGTGACAGCCCACAAGAGCTGAAACCAATAGATGTAACTTAAGTTTTAATACCTTCAAAACATTTACTTGTAATATTTTTAAACTGTCTTTTCTTTGGCTGAATATAAGATCTGCACTTCTAAGAGTGTAAAGGCTTTAGGATGGGCAGGAGGGAATTATGGAGTGTCAGAACTACATCTAAAAAAGTTGGTAATATTCCTTTAAAGGAGTTGTATGTGACATTCCATTTATTGGGCTCATAATTCAGGCTGACGTGGACATGGTAATGCAATTCCTGAAAGCCTGATAAAGCCTGATTTCCATACGATTTTTTAGGATTAAAATCCTCTCTTGTTTTTTTACGACCGACATTACGTTGGAGGAAAGTGAAAAATCAGCCCACGGTTGACTTTTTCCTGATTCATCGTTGTGATGCAACTCTTAACGCCAAACCCCGTTTGACCATCTGTGAAACTATTTCTAGCCGTTTGTTTTTTCCGTCAATTTTCCAAAGGGAAGGCGGATTCTTTGAAAAGGGAGGCTGTTTGAATGTCGAAACAACAGCTGTGAAATCCATAAGGGTACCAGGGCAGTTGGTGTGCCTTCTATCTTGATTGCCATGCTGGCAGATTGGCCACAGGCTTTCCACATGAGAGACACGCAGCATGAAGCAGCACTGTAGCAAAAGCAGTGCTCAAACAAAGGTATGGACGCACACTTTTTTTTAATTTTTTTTTTTTGGTGTTGCTCCTTCCAGACTCTTTAATCTGGCCTGCAGATGGAGGGTGCACTAAAATAAGCCTCAGGCTCACAGGCTCTATGAAACTGCTCAAAACTGTGGATGAAGAAAGGGGGGAAAAAAGTGGAGCTGTAAGTGGAAAAGATGATGCAGCAGTCGTTTTTTCCTAGAGTTGCAGTAAAAAGATCAGCGTGTGTGCAAATGCATGCATGCATGCAACAATGACACGGGTGGCATTTTTCAGACTGGTAGTGGGGCATTTGAAGAAGAAAAGTGTCTCCCCACAGCGGAGCCATTGCCTAAACATGGAAGTAAGTCTTTGACCATCATTTAAGCCCTGATAGATGCACATGCAGACGAGGGCTAAGGCTGTGGTTTCATTGGAGGGGCTGTTTGAAAAAGTAAATAGTCAGTAGTGGCGCCTGATGTTAGGAGCCAGTTCTTTGAGGGGGTGAAATTATGGAAAGCTGGACTAATGTCAGTAAGGAAAAGATCTTGAATATATGTTTCTCTATTTTATTATCACTATCAATTATGGTGACATAGATTTTCCTGGACAGTTTTGCCTTTTTGGGCTCACTGGATCTCACAGGATTAAAATGTCTGTTGTGTAGGGAAGCCACTGCCTCCTGGAGTCGTCTGTCCTCCCCCCGGTGTGCCCTCACCCCAAGCACATGGTATTAAACTAAAATATTTCCCCAGAAGCAGCAAAAAGGTGCAAAGGAAAACTAGACAGCGTGGGAGGCAAAACGGTTAACACTTTTACTCCAGGACATTTGAACTAAACTATGCTGAGTACAGCATTATGAATTTGTGGTCGGAAAAAGTGGATTAGCTCATGTTCAGCAAAAAAAAGATTTCGCAACACGCTGCTTTAGACTTTAAACATTTCAAAAATGCCAAGAGTAAGAGCCTACAACTCCTTATTCGTATGTCCTTATAACAGCTTGGATTAGGATACACTCCGAAAGCAATCAGTCTGAGTCATTTCAGGAGGGTAAAATAAAGAACTGAACTACTAAAGGACATAAATACATCCACAAATGTGTGTGTGTTCAGAGGGAATGTGTGAACCACAGTCATTTCTTGGTCATTAGTTGGCAGTGGGTTGGCAGTAAGGAGTGCAGGAGCACTTTGGATTTACACTGCAGTGTGTCATGCAGAGCTCACAGTATATCTGGTTTAATCACTCCGTTCAAAGCAGGAGCACCCTTTTAATTTAAATGTTCAGAAGCTAAAGTCCTGCCACATTTCCTGGCTAACCTTTGCTTCACATACAGTGCATATGAAACTTCTGGTTTATCCCTTTAAATAAAAATGTCTGTAAAAGGTGAGTGGTATTTAAACTCCTTGTAAATGGCTAAGTTCATCCGTGATGTCTCTAAATAAAACCCACACTCCTCTGCATCTGGCTTAGATGACACAAATTACAGCTCGGGAATTCAAGACGTTTCTTCATAGCACCAAATTAGTTTACCATGTCAGCAATGGGGGAATATTGTGGGCAGGAAGGAGCGTTTTAGCTCTGTTAAAGGGAAGCTGCAGACTGAGCTCCTCTCTCAGTGATTTGAGGGTCCCTGGAGCCTGAGTTTTTACGCAAGTCCAGTGAGAGTGTCTTGACCAAAGGCCAAAGATTCAAAGGAAGCAGTTCAGGCCTTGATATGGTGCATGTGAGCCTGTGAGTGTGTTCTCGTCTTTGCGTGCACGTGTGTGCCTCTTTGTAAACTGTGCCACAGCATGCTGGGACTTGGCCGAGGTCTATGAGAGAAGTGGCTCACCCAGGACCGGAAAACACTCGCTTCCTTGCTGCTCGGTGTGAATGTGGTGAGAAACGGACAGAGAAGGAGAGATGAAGAAAGAGAAGAAGACACCACAGCCAGTCCTGGAGACAAAAACAGATCATTCAAAACTGAATTCACATGTGCTCTGGGTTTTTTTGGGGGGCAAATATAAGTCTCAAATAAGGCAGTTTTGACTGCACTATGGACTAGAAACACATGGACACTTGATGCCACTTCCCTTTTTTCCACTCCCAACTAGTCAGTCACTGCCTCCTTCACCATTTCATAGTCTTTCATGTGATGAGACTTCTTTAGATGCGTCTTTTTAATAGGTTTAAAGTAAAACCTTACTTAGTTTTTTCAATTGTTGGTAATTGTGGCACTACTTTACAGGCCGCCTACTATGATTTTAGTTAAACTTCATCGTGTATTTACTGTAATAGTGTTCTGAAGGTCAAATTCTGAGTTTGCTGTAATAACTACCGCAATTCCTCGCCTTCTTCCTCCTGAAATGAGCTTATTTCAATTTTGCACATTTTTCCACAAGACATTTAGAGCCTCTGATGTCACAAAATCTCAGTCTGTGATTGGGCACGCAGGTCACAGGGGAGTAGAGCAGCCAATCAGGATGCAAACATAGCTGTAAGAAAAAAAAGCATGCGAAATAGCACTAAAGAAGTCCGCAGAACAGCTAGACTGGAAAAGGGGAATTGCGATCTAGCGTGCAGGAACATTGTACTAGGTCCGCAGTAATGTTTAAGAGTAACACACCATCTCAGAGTGTGTTCAGCTGGCTGTAAAGGACACCAGTCAATCCTTGTTAAAAAAAAAAATAAAGAAACTTACCAGGTATCTGTTGATGCAGTTTATTTTTTCTCATACTTACCGCTAATGTGAAGAATTTTACACAAATCTGCTTCCTAAATTAGAGAACTTTCTGAATTTTTCAGGAGTCTACTAAAAAAGTTTTTTTGTGCAGCAGCTGTATTTGCAAGCTGTCTTGTGTTTAATGAAACTACAGTGTGGGGAACTAGCTTTGATTTATAGCAATACATTTCCATACATTTGTAAAATAACACAAAATTGCATTGACACAGAAACTGTGTTTATGTAGAACTAAACCTGTTAATCTGTATTACAAAGGCACAGTTTACAGCTTGCTCTTTAATCTCAGCTAAATGTTATCTTTTCCAAACTCCTAATGAATAAATGTACTTTTAAAATGGTCTTACTAAAATGTGTAAAATTACAACCTTTAACATTTCAGACAATGCTTTTCTTGTGCTATCCTAGGCACTTTAACATTAGGAGTTGGGTCATCTAGACCTCACTAGACAGTGCGCTGAACTTTTTTCTTCAATGATTTGTGATTTCCACTGTTGTCCATGGACTACATGAAATCCTCTTAATCTTTATCCACCTTTGTCATGGTAGGGAGAACACGTCAGTGTAAGGGTGGGGTCAAAGGATAGCACAAGGGTTAAATGGAAAACTTTCTTTTCATAAACTTGTGACCTTTTGGGCATATCCCGTCAGGGGTCACCACACAAATAAGCTTTCACTGATTCATACAGATGGTTTGGCGGAGGTTTTTAAACCAGATGAGATGCCCTTCCTGATACATCCCTGTATTTCATCTAGGCTGGGGACCGGCACAGGGAGACCCAGACTTGGGCCCCCTTGTGGCTACATAGTTAGGCAGTATAGTGTGAAGGGTGTTGCCTAAGGACCCACACGGGATAATTCTCATTGTGGCCCCGTTGAATCGAACCCTGATTTACTATGTGCCAGTACTGCACTACTGAGCTAACCATCTGCTTTCCTTTTCATCTGAAAAAACAAAAGATTATGGAACCTCCACAACCTACCACAAGCTACAGCAGGACACAAATCCTATCAACCTCATGTCAGTGAGTGATTGTAGACACAGACATGCATGAACACTATAATGCAAAAGCATTTCAAAGGTATATTGAGACTTTGAAGATATAAAACCTGGTGATTTAAGCCAAAGATGAAAAACTGGTTCATCCTGGCTAGATATAGTTAAGTGGTTTAGACCGTTTTTTTAAGGTAAAACTGAGTCTAGATGAGCTGTTTTAAAACTTTTTCTGTCTTTCTTCAAACTTTTGGTACAGTACCGTTCAGCTGGTCATCAGTTGGAGAAGACTGCTAAGAATCTCTCAGACTGCAGTCTAAATAAAGTATATGTCTCTGCACTTTATTAGGCCCTAGTCCTAAAGTCTGCCCATTTTTTCTAAGAACAGAGCTCTTTCATATACAATAAATGTCCAGAGTTCTCAAAAAGCATTTTCATCACTTGTTCCACATGTCCTCTCGCTTGTACACATAGCGATTCCTAATAGTGCACTCTGGGGAAACACGTCTTCTGAATTAAAAAAAGGGGGAAAAAAATTATAAAAAGATTTAAAAAAAAGCAAAGCTTGCTGAAACTATCAGAGGGGAAAATCTGGGAGTCGTGTAAGTTTACCATTAATCATACGAGAGTATGTTTCCAGAAAAGGTCCCAGAGGAGCAAAGAAGCAAAGAGAGACAGCCTCCAGCCAGTTCCCATGCCCGGCTAACCAGCTCACAGCGGCCCGGCTCTTTATGATGGTTTAACAATGGAGGAAACCACAGCTGGTGAAGACATTAACTTTACAGCAGAGAGGAGGTCATGGAGCGTCATTCTCACAGACCTACGTAATCCATGATGCATCCTAACAGGATGTCCTAGATACCACGTCTCATCCTCAATGGAGCACTTGCTCCTCTGGCCTTCATAACAAACAGGACTGCGTTGAAAGCCAAAAGCAAGCGGAAAGGTCCAATCGCTGCCATATCTTTCCATTTTGCTATTGTCCCTTCTGTTTTTTATTGTGACAGGAATCAAGCCTGCAGCACATGAATCAGTCAGATATCTTCTGCCTTTCTCTCCCTTTGGCTAAGCTCTCTTGCTCAGCTGTACCAGACTCTGACCATTAAAAGTAAGAGACAAAGAGAGATGAAGAATGAGAGGAGAGAGGAAATAATAACTATGGCTGAGCAGTGGCCAAAGGCAATCTCCCCATGTCCCTGTTGATTCAGGAAGGCTCTTAAGTGCCTTGACCTGCACTTCTCGTCACAGTAAAGACATTTAGACGTCTCCATTACAGCTGCTTAAACATGCATCTCTATTTTATTTAACTCTGAAGAGCAAAGACGACGTGACCCTTCTGATCCCTACGGACTTGTCTGACTCTGGATGCTCCTTCACCTGAACTTCAGGTTGACTTGGAAGGAGGAGTCTGGAGAACAGCAATAAGACATGGACACAACAAGATAAATTGCCTGCTGACTTCTGCACAGGGAAATCTATAAAGACATTAGTCACTTGAAAAATTGTTGACAAGTTAAAAGAAAAACCTAAATTCTTGACCCCTGCTGCAGCACTCTTACAGCATTTTGCTGACTGGATCACTTATTTGGCGAAACACGCCTGTCCTGTTTGGTTCTCTGCAGGATATCGGTGTGTTCAGAGCATGAAGAGTATGGAAATCATGTGCAAAACACTCTGACCCATCTTTTTCACCTGAAATTTCACCATGACAATGCTATTGAATTTAACATGACATCGTTTGGAAGATCAGCGTTCAGCTGGTGAATCAGTCAGCACAACATGAGCTTGATTGACTAGTAGAAAGACTCCTTTGTTTTTTTTATCTGTCACTCATCAAAGATTATGTCACCTCTTTTATATTTGGTTGATTTCAGAGCTGAACTCTTGATACCTGTTGACACCTGGAAACTTACCAGTAACCAAATTGAGGCTGGCCCTTCCTCTGCCAAAAGCGAGACATTTTTCCTGAAACCAGCAGCTATCAGAGCAACAACAAAGTAGATATTTAATCTGAAGCACCAAATACTTAGGACGTCTTCATAGGGACCACCGAAGGGCAAATTCATAGCCTGCTGTGAGAACAGAGAACCAATGGCACAATGTGATTTTTTGAAAGTTGATTGAATAGTAGAACTCCTGTACATTTTTGAAGCAGAAGAATGAAGAAATATGTCATGTCAGTGCTGAAGTAAGATGAACCCAGGTTGGACCTGGTCTCTCAGCATGCATTCTCTCAAAAGATAGCCTTTAAATGTTTGATCAACCACACAATAGCTGCAGGATGAATGAGAAAAGGTTTAATATGGTAAAGTTTTGCAAACAAGCTACAGGAACACCAGTAATGCGGCTACGAGAAAAAAAATAACTTCAGTTCTATCTTACAGATGAAGATAAGGAGCCTTTGCCTCCACTAGAAGAGAGAATGTAAATCTATTGACTTTCAATTAAAGCTTTAACGAAGCTTCACTGAACACCATGTTCAAGTTGAAGAACCTCTACAACCCTATAGGAAAAAATAAATACAACAACAATTGGTGTGGCTGCGCTTTTAAAAAATACAACAATGCATTAATGATGGATTATTATAATAGGTCTTTATTTAAGATGTAGTTACGGAGATTAAAGGAACATATTTAAAACATGTCTCTTCCTGAAGAGTAAAGGTTTTTAAAAATGAATCTGCTTTCTAAAAAAAAAAAGGATGAATTGATAGCAGATTTCCATGTAACACTATTCCCAGCGAATAGATTTAATGAGCTGACAAAAAAGGCAACTCTCTGTGCAAAATGCAAAATGTCTGATTAAAAAAAATAGATTTAGAGAGACTATTTATCCCAAATAGCTTTATTTATTTTTTTTTTCTTTTACTGACTGAGCAGATTAAGCTCTTATGTCCTTTGGTGCAACATGATTTTACTACCTCTAAAGAAATAGAAATATTTAGTTAAACTCAATTCAGATGGTTTCAAACACCTTTTTAAAAACAGTTAATTGATTAATTTTCAAATCCTCAATGTTTGGAGCTTTTGATGTGCATTTAAAGTCTTCTCCATCAAGATGCATGTTTTTTTTTCCTGCATGGCTTTGAAAAGAAACTGGACCTGCAAAAATGTGAACACAACGCAAAAAAATGCATATTTTTGTACTTTTTGTCTAAAAAAAAAAGTTTGTGGTTTTTCTTTAAACAAGCCTTTAAATAAAAATTATAATCGCTTTTGTTTAATCTGTAATCAATTAGTTATCATTTAAAATGGTTCAGGGCTGCACGATGGCACAGAGGTTAGTGCTCGTGCCTCACAGCAAGAAGGCCCCTGGTTCAAGTCCCGGCTGGGGGGCCAGAAACAGAACAGCAACGGGGGATCTTTCTGTGTGGAGTTTGCATGTTCTCCCCGTGCATGTGTAGGTTTTCTCCAGGGACTCTGGCTTCCTCCAACCGTCCAAAAACATGCTTCACAGGTAAATTGGTCACTCTAAATTGTCCATAGGTGTGAATGGGAGAGTGCATGGGTGTGTGATAGACTAGACTGACCCTGCCATAGACTGGCGACCTGTGTGTCCCCTGCCTTTGCCCGCAAGTGGGGCTTCGGCAGCTCCATGACCCCGAAAGGGATGAAACGGAATAGAAAATGAATAGATTAAAATGGTTCAACTCAAAATACAGGCTTAAAAAATAACTAAACTAAACGACTCAACTAAAACATCGAATGAACTTTAAGCTATATGTAGGTACAAGATTTTAGTGAAGTCATAAAGAGATTAAAAGGGAGTTACTTTTTAAACCTCACATCAAATTAACCACACTGCATAAACCTGCAGCCCATTTCCTCATTTTGTTTCTGCAGGTAAAGAAAATTCCTCCAAGCTTTGCTTTCATCAAGGAACAAACACTTGCATTGAAGCAAACTGAGTGTGCGAGGCCAGCATGCCTGACTCATCTGATCTGTGTTATAAGGAAGCTTTGCAGGTCAAAAATCAAGAAAGTTAAGACACAAAATGTCAAAAGAAAAAAAAATGCAAAGCCTTCAAGTCTAACTGCATTTGTTGTATTTCTACAGCATTGGGCAGCAATAAGACTGAAATACTGACCACCAAGTTCCCTGTTTTGGGATTGGCACATAAAAAAAACCTGTCTCTCCTGCTTTGCCAATCTGGATTAGCTGGAACAGAACACCTCCTCTATACCTCTCAGGCATGGTCAGCGCTGCTCCAACAGGCCATTAAAACCTCTTTTACTGTTGCTGAATGAGCCACTCCATTGTTTCCTCGAGCAGTCACAAAGGCTCTGCTGTAGCTCTTTACCGAGAAGCAAAAGCAAGAAAAGGGGGTCAAGGCTGAAAAGACAGGAAAGTCAAGATTTTGGTTTTCCTTTATTGTTGTGCAATTTTTCTAACATCTCTGAGGTGCTGAAACATTGTGCTTTCTGAAATGGGACCTCTAAACTGCTTTTCCTGGAGTGTAAGCACACACTTTTTGGATCTGAAATAGAAATGCAGGAAAGATTGATTTTGTAGCACACTCTCAGCCAAACGTGCAATAAAGTCAGGAAAGTGACGTAAAATTTTCACAGGGAATGTATACGCCACTCCTGGGAGTTAGGTAAAGGGCCATGGAAAAGCGGGTTGCAGTTGCATATACATGTAAACATGAGATTATTTGTGATAGCTGTAAATGCACCTCGAGGAAGAACTGCAGAGCTCAGCTGCTTTTTTGTTTGTTGCCCACCAAAGATCAGCCTTGCAGCTTTCTGCACATCTGAGATAGGTTGTCTGCCAGCAGCTGCCACCATCTGACCTACTAATAACCTTCAGAGAGAACGACATATGAGTAGCAGCTGCAGTTAAGTAAACAGATGTCTTTATTTTTCATTTGACTCTGCTCCTTCTAGTCTTTTCTCTACCCTCACATGTTTGCCACATGTAAAACTCCAACCCCAGCAGAATGAATGTGCATGAACACCTGGGTGTGTGTGTCTGTGTTGTGTAAGCACAAAACGCTGGGTGCTGCCGTAAGAGCCGTAAAAAAAGGGGGAATAATATCACCTGCATCTGTGCTGATAGTGTGACCTGGTTTTTTTCCATACTGAACACAAACATGTTGTCATTAAAAACCCCAAATAGAGAAGCTCCTATGGAGGATTGTATTTCCATGTATATGTATGTGGTTGTATTCCTGCATGTGGGTGCACAGGTCTGCTTACGCTCACTGTGAAAAGCCATTATTTTATTAAGTACGTCTCTTGTTTTGTGTTCACAGTCCATCCTATTCCATTCATTTTCCAAAAAAAAACAACTCAATGAACTGAAGGCTCTGGGATCCAGTCCTTTAGCTTTCCTCGAAATTTTATTTTTTCCGGGCAAAAACAGAAAAGCGTCCACCATAATAATGTTCCACAAAGCCTAATGCATATGTAACTCTGTGATTCTGTGGTTTAAAGAGAGGCAGCATAGTAAAAAAAAAAAAACACAAATGGTTACATACTGTAGAATAATGACCTGGCAGCAATAAATCTTAGAAACTAAATGGAAACTAAATTGAAAACCTTCTTTCTACCAATATGAAAGGGCTTTCAATAAAAAATAAAGAACTTTAAGTAGCAAAATGGCAAAAAAAGATGCTAGACTGAGAGTTGCAGACTGAATAAACTGATCTGCTAGACTGATGACGTGGTGGGAGCAAAGCTGAACTCCTTAGAGGCAGTGATGAAGAGAAGGATGCTTCAAAAACTGCAAATCATCCTGGATAACTCCACCTATCCCCTCCACCAATACAGGAGCACACAGACAACAAGACTGAGTGCCACAGGTCTTTCTTTCCTGTGGCAATACAACTCCTCTATGAAAAATGATTTACATCACTACCAGAAAGCATTTTATATTGATTTTACACACTGCTCTTATGCATTTTGTCTTTATTGCATGTGGAAATTTGGTGATTGGAACTCTGCTGAAAATGGTAGTTTACTCCTGGGATAAATAACGTGTTCTCATTCTGACTCTGATTTTAGTAATCATTCATGAAAGTGGCAGCTCTAGCTTGAATGGTAAGCCACCCCACATGACTCAACCCCAAAACAAAGTCCCTCATCTGATTTCCCTTAAACAAGCTGTGACAAAATTCTTTCAATAAGTAGTGAAAATCATTGTTTACACTCACAACTTAATAGAGTAAAACAAAAAGTTATTTAGCATGTGTTTGTATGTTTGTGGGCATGTGTACGTGTGTGTGTTCTGTTGTTATGGCTAAATAGGAATTTTTTTTAAATGATTTCTTACTCAGGAAAGTGGAATTACATGAATCCTAATTCTCATCTCCAGATTTTCTGGTTTTGAAGACACTTCATTTGTGAATGAGAAAGTAGAAGGTTGCATTTCTTGTCCAGGAAAAGTGGCAGAAAGAGTTGCAAAATGTTTAAGAAGTCCCCTTCTTTGAATTACATGAGTTTGACAGCCAAAAATAAATGTGATGCTCACTTCAAAATGGAAAGTGCGGGAGCCGAGAACAGCCTACCTTGATTTTTTTTGTTGTTGTTGCTGGTTTTCTCTTCATAGTAACATCGACTTTCTCGTGATAACAGACCAAGTCCCGAGTGACATTGTCCAGTCCTTCCAGTCTGCCCCTCTCTTGCATTATTCTGTTTCCATTCAGATGGCCTGATCCCCTCATCTGGTCATTGATGAAATTGACAGCAGCTGCAGGATCACTGAATCCCGGGCCAACCTTCCCCTTAAATGCTGATGCCTGATTTGGACGTTGTTTAGGACCGACAACATCAGCACAATCAAAATAATCAATTAGTATTTGATCAGTTCTTCTGGTGTTTGAAATTTTCTTTGACAAACGCCTTTGTTTTGCTATGAATTTAAAAAAAACTGAATAAAGAATATTCTTCATTATCACAGCATAACAAATTTTTTATCTCTTGATAATGACACCTACTATCTAGTTATCACCAGAAAAAAACTTGCATTATAATGAGATAGTAGATGTAATCACAAGAAAACAGGCAAAAAAATTGGTAGGCTGTTCTCAGTAGGAGAAATATTATGAATATGAATAGAGATTTGTTTGCACTACAGAAAAATGTGCATCAAGTTCATGATCTTTGGTGGTTAGGTTCTAGGCCAGTGACGTCTTGTGTGCCTGGGATGAACAATGGCCTTTGATGAAAAACCCCAGTCTAGGCGCTTATGGTGGTTAGAGGCCGAACCATTCCAAAGTATTGCTCCAGGTGGAGAAGAAGAGCTGGATAACCACCTAGAATGCAGAGAGAGACAGCCATTCATAAGTTTAAAGGTGAAAATGTTTGTGATTGGCCAAGAAAAAGGTGGGCTATTTAGTAACTGGTTCAGAGTGAAGGCCTCATTGATAATAGTCTGTAGAGTGCCATAACAACCCTTTGTGTGAGGTAGATCATCCTTATTGAAATTGCGCCAAAATGCCTCACTTCATATATTTTAAGTCGAAGTATTCTTGCAATCAGGGGATGAATGAAATAGTCTAAGCTTTGGTGAAATCTTAATTTTATAAACTTGAGATTATTTGTAGTTTCATGCACAGGCAAGTAGAAAACCTTCCCTTTAAAAACCAGAGAGAAAGACAGAGTGAGCTTTCTCACACTCAGACATGGCCTTCAGACAGTCAAAAAAAGGATGTGTGATTTATCACTGGTTTGACATTTACCTTTGAACAAGTCACTGTCCAGACTCAGCCGCTCCTCACAGATTCTAGACATGGATAAAGCTGCAGACAGGCTGTACAAAGCAAATAGGCGCAAACTGGAAGATTTGATTTGTGCCTTTGCTTAAATAAATAGCTCCAAACAAAAGGTCCAGAAAAAAGCAGAATATTTCAGACTTTTCAGTAAAAACTCCTCTTGCTGCTGATGTGTTAAATGTTTCAGAATAAATAATATAACCCAACCACAAACAACACTATCACTTAAATCTATTTATTGATTCCAAGAAGCAAAAAGACTTGCAAGGACTTTTCGCTGTAATTTTCTATATTGATTCAAAATTTTACCAGAAGCATCAATCAAAACTGGGTTAGACCTTTCCAGCTTTACTGTCTTTTATTGTCATCATGACAAAGGTAGTTGCTTTTCTGGTTCATCTGTATTCAGTGTTCAGTCTATCACACAGTGATTTTTTTCTGCTGTGGGGTTTGTTACGGAACAGATACAAACAGGTTTTCAAGTGTTTCCTTGGACAGATGTAAGCGTTTTGTTGCATTCAGCTGATCCTCATCTTCTTGTTTCTGCATAACAAGTCCACAGCAAAGCCCCATGAGCACATTCCACATTCAAGATGTTCACACCAGTAAGTCATTAAGAGTTAAAGATTTATCAGAGAACATGAAAGCTGTAAACGTTTCAAAGTCACCCTGTTAACCTCCAGAAAAACATTTTTATCGTTGTGGATTTGTTTGGAAAGGACATAATAAGCTTTTTGGATCTACATTTTGTGCTTTCTTTTTTTTATCTCAGACTGCAGCTGATGTCATGTGTGGTTATCTGCTTTTTCATAAGTTTCTATGAGTAAAATCTTGTTTCTGGGCTACAAACTGGTACTTTAAGGCACGATTCGATAATGACAGTAAAAGACTCAGAACAGTGATCTTTGAGCTGCATTTAGCCTCTGTTTTTATTGTTCTGGGAACATCTTTCTCTGCTTCTCCTTTACTTGTTTCTACGAGGCATTTCCAGCTTATTAAAAAATCACAAATGTTTAGAATAATTTTGCAAGTTGGAAGCATCACGCCATTGTGGCACAAAACCCTGGTTTTACAGACGTGCAGCTCTTGCAGTCTCCTGTTGATAACATATATTCCTTACCCACCACAGCTCTTTTAGTAATAATGTTGTCTTTTACCATTATCTGAAAATTAACCCGACTGGAATGCCAGACCTTGTAGCAGTTTAATGAGCCCATAAATGTTACTTGCAAATGGATTCTCTACGTGATGAAGCAGCCTGTTTGAATGACTTCCTTCATGCTTCAGCGTCTCACTTCTAACCTGATTTGTTTGTGCAGCGATATCCAAACGTGCTCAGCAAATTCATCACGACCGGGCACGGGAGCTGCACCTCGCATACTCATTTACTCTGCTGTTGTCAGCAGAAAAAGGGTTAGAAAAAGTTGCAGATTGATTCATTTTTGGGAATATTTTGGGCTTCTCATTTGCACGTTAAAGTGAAGTTTTCCTAGATACATTCCTAGTTCTTTTACTTTTGTCTGCAGCACTTACACGTTTCTTTCAAAATAAAGTACACCCTGTGTCAAATTAAATTGTCCTGTTGCAGCAGATTTGCTTAAATAAAAAATGTATTTGAATGTTTTTTTTTTTTTTATCAATCTGACCTTCATCCCTTTTCTCAATTTATCAAATAACAACATGACAACAATTAAAAAAAACTTGCATGGGCTTTTAGCTTATTCTAATAATAAACCACTCACTATAGATTAAACCCTTTACCATCCTTTTGCTATCTAACATGTTAAAAATGTAAACGTTAATCACAAAACTGTATCAACAAAGACAAATGAACAAAGACAGAAAAATAAAAATCCTTATTTATTCAAATTGAAGCATTTTTTTTCTTCAAAGCCAAAGAGTTGTAATGAAGGGTTAAAGGCGCTGCATGTGGCTCCGGAGCCTCAGGTTGCAGACCCCTGGTCTAGATGGGTCAATCTTCACAGAGTGGCCCCCTTCAGAGTGCAGGTTTGGCTGGTCTCTACGTTCCACGTTGGATGTGTGTGTTCTGATGCAACATGGCAGAAAGTGTTGGCTCAGCCCTTTAAAAACATCAGGCCAGACAAAGAGAGGCTGTCTGGTCAACAGCCGCGGTCTGAGACCAGCAAGCACCTTACTAATCCTGGTGTTGAAAGTAAACTTCACCAACTCCCAAAACACTCTTACGCAACTGTTTTTTAGGACCGGCGCTCCTGCCACTGGCCTTCATCACTGGTTTGTTTTCAGTCTCTGATTCCCACATGACACGTAGATGCACACAATTTCATTTTGTCCAAGCCTAACACTTTTGGACAAGTGGGGAGGAAAGTAATGAGCAGGTAGTGGGGAAATAGAGGGGAACAGGAGGGTGACGGGTTTCTGGTCTTCTCCTATCTGACAGCTTGGATTCCTCCCTAACTCGTTCTGACATTCTGGCTCATGCGTGCCGTTCACCCATCTCTGGGTGACAGGCCGTGTGTGAGTGTGAGAAAGCTCGGGCTCGCTTGTGTCCTCACGTGCAAGATTCCTGAAATTATCTTCCCTCAGTCACGCCGTGTGCTAAGCAGAGCCTCTGAATCACCCACCTCTCTTTATCGATGCTTTTCATTTTTATTTTATTAATTTCTTTTGTTCTTCTGGTAAGTGCAAACGTTAAAGCACCAATCAAAGAATGTGAGTGTAGAAACACCAACCAGTCCTCCAAACCAGATGCATGCAGTGCAAGGAGAGGCAGAAATATAACTGCTCTCACAGTAAAACACACAAAAAGTTCAACCTGTGCAGTTTATTCAACTTTTAGTGTGGGTCAAAACGAAATGAATTTAAGGAGCGAGTTGTCATACAAATTGGAATTATCCCGATAGTCTCCACGACCATTTCTTAGACAAGGCCAGCTTTATTGAGCAAGCTGTCACCTTGGTCGGTCTGCCAGGGTTTCAGAAATGTATCCTGTTGGGTTTCTGAATATCAGATGCAGGAACAAAGAGCTGCTTGAGAGAAACAGGAAATGATGGTGACAAAGAGAGTCTGTTGATGCGGGCCATGGATCTGCCTAATGAAAACCAGCTTCATCACGCCTCTCCTATTCAAATATCATGGAAACTTTTGCATTGCGTATAGACGAAGTGTTCATTTGTCAGCTTAACTCTGAATGAATAATATTCTTTCTTTTTGACAGAGTTTCAGGTGAATTGTTTATGATCTAAATGTTAGCTGGGTTAAAAATTAGATTTCTCCTAAATTCCTGAATTAAGAAAACTAAAGATTATTATACTGACACAACAAATTAACCACCTGAGCAATTTACCACCAAACTAACTATTAAATAATCAGACTTATTTTCTCTCAATTATGTAAAAAAAAAGTATTTAATTATATATTTGAACTTGCAATGAACAAAGCATGAATACAACCATTAAAATTAGCAAAGCTGTATAAGCTCGGCCAAGCATTAAGGAGCAGGCTGTGCCTTACACTGAATACATTATTTCACACATCAGCTGAACAGTTGTGCACTAATTTGAGTATTTTTCCAAAAATGTCCTTAGGTCTTATAAAACTTTGTATTATTGCCTAAAATAAACTTCTGTCACTAAAGAATGTTGTGGTTGCGATGATAAAATAGGGAGGAAAAAAGCTAGAATCTGCTGTTTATCTTGCATTTTTGCAACAATTGAATTTATATTTTAGGTTTTATATATATTTTGCATTTACAAATGCAGTGCAACATATAAATATGTGTTGCATTTTGCATTTGAAAATGCGATGTAAATATTAATATTTTGCTATTTTAAATACAAAATATATAAAAATTGCATTTAACATGCAATATGTATAATCTAATTAACCCATTCATGCCCTTTTTTTCACTAAACACTTTTTTTCATGCATTTCCCCTCAGTCATGATGTAACAAATGTAACAAAACGCAACATAGTAAAACACTTTCTTGTTTTCCTTTTTTCAACGATCCGGACTTCTGTCTAGCTTTTCATGCATGTTGCAGTGGAAGCATTAATTTATCCAATATTACTAAACACTACCACTTGGCTTAGAAAGAAGGCAGGTGTGTCATCGTTTTCCTCTTTAATCACATTTTTCTTTCTTGCAGTGCATGGAGGGCAGGGAAAACAACATATCCTGCATACTGGGGGGAACAACTTAACAAAGAAATTTGCCATATTGCAAGTAAATGTCATGGCGGACTAATGATATTACATGAAATGTCATTTAGCTTCAGATCTACACAGGAAATGCCACTTCTCTACATTCATATAAAATGCCACAGATTGGATTTGTCCCAGATGAGCTTTTATCCTCTCTTGTTGGTGCGTGTATAAAGAACAAACCGCCAAATGATGGGTTGATGATGTGAATTTTAAATACTCAAACATCTGTCATATTCAATCAAATTATAATGACAACAAAGCAGGTGTCCCACTTTTGTGCTCACTGCTGTTCTGTTCAAAGCGCACTGTGACACCTCCATCCATCTTCCTCCTCCCTGTGTATTCAGATGAACATGAGGAGGAGGACAAGGAGGTTGACACTGAGCCCAGGGAATAGGAAGGAAAAATTGTAGCCTCTTTTTCTGACTTTCATCATAATAGGAACTATCTGGTGTGTAATTTGACACTAGGTGGCACCTAAATTGAGCCACTTTTCCACCCTCACACTCCTCACATTCAAACGATCTTCCACCAGCGATGCTACAAGGACACAAGCAACCTTTCATGTTTGCCTCAGGACAAACTGTGACTTCAGTGGCACACAACTCAAAACATCAACTATGGACCTGAAGAGAGTCAGTCTGCCAAAGAGGGTTTATTAACTGATGTTCCTCCTGCAGATAGCTGCTGCTCCTGCACCAGCTTGCCTCAGAGTAAGGCTGCACCTCTATTTCTGCACTTTCTGCACATGCGTTTTAGTTTACGCTCAAACATTATTATTATTTTGCTTTTATCAACCTCAAATCACAACATGGCACAGGCAAAGTCTATTTTTGTTGTGTCAGAACCATACAGGAGGTGATTGCTCAGGTACTCCACTGTCAAATTGGCTGATAACAATTTGTTTTTATTTTTCCGTCACACAATCCAAGGCTTCACAACGCAAAAAAAAGGGAGCAAGACAAAATGAAAGAAATATGCAGAAATCTTTTCCAATCATGGATTAAAAAAAAGAAAAGAAATTGCTGAAAAGAGGAAGATAAAATGGAAACTCCACAAAACTTCTGCAACAACACAAATACATTCATATATTTTTATTTTGAGGGCTTTCATTAAGTTTTTGTTAACTTAACAAGATTTGAACTCTATGTTTATCCATTTTTCAACATCTGAGTTTATGCAGTTTCAGGAATAATTCATACACATATACATATACAGTACACACATGTATATATATATATATATATATATATATATATATATATATAAGGCTGGGTAGCTCGGTTGGTAAGGTGCAGGACTGTCATGCTGGAAACCCGGGTTCGATTCCCACGGCGGAACGAACAATTAACATCACTGGGCAAGACCCTTAACGCTAATGCCTACCTCACTACATGAACCACATGTCATGCCGGCTCAGACGTCGCCCGGCCAAACAAGGTCTGCGTCAGGTGCTGGGGGACCAGAGCACTCTGATGGAAAGTGGGCTACTGGAACAAGACGGAAATGGACTAGATGCGAGAACAAGGATCTGTTAGAATGCTACTACTCAAGTAATCCATCCCAGAGGGGGTACATGCAGAGGATGTGGAATGAATGGATGCTTCGAAACCCACAATCAAGGCTAACTGCCAAACAACTGGTAGCCCAATGCTCGAATATCCACAAACGCCAACTCCTATCACAGCTTGAGATTGAAGTGATAAAGTACAATGCCACGGGAGAGCCGGAACAACAGGTCAGAGAGGAGGTTATACCACACTCACACCCTGAGATTGGGTACACAACCCCAACAACCACAGTTACGCTGAGCGAGGCAGCAACTGACCTGAAAAACAAGATAATGTCTACAATGAACACTAGGCAACCCCGACACCAGCTACAACGGTTAAGTGATGTACTGCCTGAAAGTCTACTGGAAACTGTGAATGCAGCATTGAGAGCAATTCCTACCACAACCATCACAGAAACCAATGAACTGGTTTACACCTCAGCAGCAGTGATCCTTGAGATGCTTGGCTATAAGAGCAACCATGGAAGAAAACAATACCCACCATGGAAGCAACGGTTAGAGGCCAAAATCAAGGCAACTCGGAAGGATGTGAGTAAGCTAACAGAGGCTCAAAGAGGTACAATGAGAAAGCAAGTACCGAAGAGATACAGCCAGATGCCCATACCTGAAGCCCTGGAAACTGCCAAACAAAGGCTCCTAGCCTTGAGTAGCCGCCTAAAGAGATACACAAGAGACAATGAGGCCAGACGAATAAACAGGCTGTTCGCAACTCAACCAGCGAAAGTGTACGCTCAGTGGCAGGGTCAAAACAGCCGAGCAGACCCACCAAGGCTAGAAACTGAACAGTACTGGAAAAGTATATGGGAGAAAGAGACAGCACATAACAGCAATGCCCAGTGGCTGGTCTCTCTGAGAAAAGAACACAGCAACCTCCCTGAACAGAATCCAGTAACCATCACAGTGGCAGACATCCAAGAAAGAGTCTCAGGTATGAAGAACTGGACAGCACCGGGCCCTGACATGATACATGCCTACTGGCTAAAGAAGCTTACCACACTCCACGAACGCCTGGCAGCACAAATGAACCAGCTGCTAAGAGATGGGACTCATCCCGAATGGCTAACGGAAGGGCGAACGATCCTGATCCAGAAGGATCCCTCAAAGGGTGCAGTCCCATTCAACTACCGGCCAATAACCTGTCTCTCCACAACATGGAAGCTCATGTCAGGCATCATTGCAACCAAGATAAATAGGCACATGGATCAATACATGAGCAACACACAGAAGGGCATTGGTAGAGACTCCAGAGGAGCCAAACACCAACTCCTGGTCGACAGAACAGTCGCCCAAGACTGCAGGTCACGACACACCAACCTGTGCACAGCCTGGATTGATTACAAGAAGGCCTATGACTCAATGCCACACACATGGATCACTGAATGCTTGGAGCTGTACAACATCAACAGGACTCTAAGAGCCTTCATAAGAAACTCAATGAAGCTGTGGAAAACCACCCTTGAAGCCAATGGGAAACCACTTGCACAAGTGTCCATCAAATGTGGGATATACCAAGGTGATGCTCTGTCCCCACTGCTGTTCTGCATAGGTCTGAACCCCCTCAGCCAAATAATCAACAAGACTGGCTATGGATACCGACTCAGAAATGGGGCCAACATCAGTCACCTCCTCTACATGGATGACATCAAGCTATATGCTAAGAACGAGCGTGACATTGACTCCCTGATCCACACCACCAGGATCTACAGTAATGACATTGGGATGTCATTCGGGCTCGAGAAATGCAGCCGGATGGTGACAAAGAGAGGCAAGGTAGTCCACACAGGGGGGGGTCTCACTCCCAGAAGGAACAATAGCAGACATTGAGGACAGTTACAAGTACCTAGGAATTCCCCAGGCAAATGGCAACCTGGAGCAGGCAACAAGGAAAGCTGCAACAGCTAAGTACCTTCAACGAGTAAGGCAAGTCCTGAAAAGCCAGCTCAATGGCAAGAACAAGACCCGGGCAATAAACAGCTATGCACTGCCAGTTATCAGATACCCTGCAGGAATAATAAGATGGCCAAAGGAAGAGATACAGACCATGGATGTTAAAACACGAAAGCTCCTCACCATGCATGGAGGGTTCCATCCGAAATCCAGCACTCTGAGACTGTATGCTAGCCGCAAGGAAGGAGGCCGAGGACTAGTGAGCGTAGAAGCCACTATCCAGGATGAAACATCCAAGATGCATGAATACATCAAGCTCAAGGCCCCAACTGACAGTGTGCTCAGTGAATGTCTCAGGCAATGGAGAGCAGAGGATACAGTGCTGGAAGACAGATCCTCATGGGAGGACAAACCCCTCCATGGGATGTACCACCGGACCATAACTGAAGTGGCTGATATCAAGAAGTCCTACCAATGGCTAGAAAGGGCTGGCCTACAAGACAGCACTGAAGCGCTCATCCTGGCAGCTCAGGAACAAGCCCTGAGCACCAGAGCGATAGAGGCTCAGATCTACCACACCAGACAAGACCCAAGGTGTAGGCTGTGCAAAGAGGCGCCTGAAACAATCCAGCACATAACTGCAGGATGTAAGATGCTGGCAGGTAAAGCATACATGGAGCGGCACAATCAAGTGGCTGGAATAATATACAGGAACATGTGTGCAGAGTATGGACTGGAAACCCCAAGGTCAAAATGGGAAACACCTCCGAAGGTGGTAGAGAATGAGAAGGCAAAGATCCTGTGGGACTTCCAGATCCAGACTGATAGGATGGTAATGGCGAACCAACCAGACATCGTAGTGGTGGATAAAGAACAGAGGAAAGCCGTTGTGGTGGATGTGGCAGTGCCAAGCGATGGGAACATCAGGAAGAAGGAACATGAGAAACTGGAGAAATACCAGGGACTCAGAGAAGAACTGGAGAAAGCCTGGAAAGTGAAGGTGACGGTGGTGCCTGTGGTAATTGGAGCACTCGGGGCAGTAACCCCCAAGCTTGAGGAGTGGCTACAACAGATACCTGGAAAGACCTCAGACCTCTCAGTCCAGAAAAGTGCAGTGCTAGGAACAGCTAAGATACTGCGCAGGACCCTCAAGCTCCCAGGCCTCTGGTAGAGGACCCGAGCTTGGAGGAGAAACCACCCGCGGAGGGTGAGAGAGGCGTTTATATATATAT
Source organism: Oryzias curvinotus (assembly GCA_023969325.1). Taxonomy (NCBI): domain Eukaryota; kingdom Metazoa; phylum Chordata; class Actinopteri; order Beloniformes; family Adrianichthyidae; genus Oryzias; species Oryzias curvinotus. Next base: position 3,601,606 of record CM043708.1, read on the forward strand.
ATATATATATATACACCTACAAAAATACGTGCATATTTACTAGTACAAAATTAAATTTCACTTGTATTTTTTTTTTTACATTTTAACCAGTAACAGTAACCTACATTTTTTTAGTCCTATTACTAATTTATCCAATGAATTCCAATATTTTGTTCCAAAAAACAGAAGAATATCTCCATTTTACACTTGTTCTTGCTCTGCATGATTCAAAAATAAAATTACCCCACAAATTATGTTCCTCTTTTCTTTAATAAAATGACTGAACTCTCAAGGGCTAAATATTTTTAAAGGCATAAAAAGAAATTTCCAACATTCGTACATACACAATATCTGTAAATTTTAATGCATTTGATTTTTTTTAACATTGCATTGGTGGACTCACAAAAACCTACTTTATTTATTACTCTAATTTGCTCTTTTCTTAAGTTTAATTATTGGATCGTTATTTGTTGTGTATATATTTTCCCAAATTTCACAACAATACTTGACGTATGCAATTAAGGTTGAATATACAATATACAAGCATTTTTTAAATAATGTTCCTTGGAGTCACTAATGACTCCAAGGAACTTTGTTTTGTTTTATTTCAGTTCCATCAAAACGAAGTTTAATATCATTCTTTGCTTTATCTGTACCAAAAACCATACATTTTGTTTTCATTTTATTTAAAATAATAAGATTTTAATCTCAAAGCAATTTTTTAAATTAACCAACTCCCTTTCTGCTTCTGAAATTAATTGAAAAATATCTTGACCTGAACAATATAAATGTGTATCATCTGCAAAAATAACAAGCTCTAAAATTTTGATACCTAGGCAATATCATTTAAATGAAGTACAAACCATGATGGGCCTAAAACAGAGCCTTGGGGGATTCCACATGTTATTATCCTTTGTTCTGATACTTTACCATCAATTTCAACATACTGAAGTCTTTTTTTTTTGTAACAGTCAAAAAGTTGTGAAAACAGAATACTTTCCATTAATTACTATGACTCAGAGTTACCAAGAACATTAGCTGGAAGGTCAGAAAACAGTCAATAAAGAATTTACTTGCGTGCACTGCAAAAACTGAATCTTAAGAAAGTTAAAAATAAGTCGCTTGTTTGAGGAAAAGTTGTCTTATTTTCTGTCTTGCAAAAAATGATTATTTCAAGAAAATTTTCAACAGCAAGATAATCGTAGTTTTGGAAAACAATTCTTCAGTAACTAAAATCTGAATGTTTTGTAAGACCATTTTTTCTACACCTCTGGAAGATTTTTTTTTTTTTTTTTTTTTTGGAGTGTAAACATATGCACTACAAAGACCATGTCTCAAACATTTTTGAACATTTTAGTTTGGGTTGGTAAAAACCAAATCTTGTACTAATGTGTGCATGTGTGCATGTGTATGTGTGCACATAAGTGCATGTGTGTCTGTATGTAAGGTGTATCTTACAGAATTTTGTACCAGTGATAGCAGCTATTCAAAATGTTTAGTCCTTTTTTATAAGATACAAACAAACGTTGTACTCAGGATTTGCTTAGATCAGTGGGGCCAAAAGGTCGACCCCCATCAAACCGGTCGATTGCAAAGGAAGAGGGAGTCTATCAAGGGCCATCAAAAATAAATAAACAAAAAAATACATACATTCTTTGATACATACGTCAGTGCACATGGATGCTTACCCACACTGTGCACCAGGCTCCACTAGCAAATATTTAGTTTTTCTTGCTCCTAAACCTCAGAAAGGTGTTAGTGTTTAGCATCAGACCCCAAAACATGGATGTAGCTGCTTATGTAAAGTGTGGGCACCCCTGGTTTAGAATAATGGTTTCATCCGGTGTAATTGTCAGATCTATAAAATGTTCCTAACCTTGCTTTATTGTGTCCTTCTGTTTCACTTCAGGACAGGAGAGCTTCAACTCTCGGTCCTTGGCCATGCAAGCCCAGAAAAAGATCCTCAGCAAGATGGCGACAATGGTGGTAGCCAACATGCTGACAGACGACACCAGCAGTGAGATCCTGGACGAGCTGTACAAGGTGAGCCGGGAGTTCACCAAGAGCAAGAAAGAGGCTCACAAGATCATCAAGGATGTTATCAAGATCTCCCTGAAAATTGGCATATTGTACCGCAACCACCAGTTCAGCCAGGAAGAGCTGGACACAGTGGAGCGTTTTAAGAAGAAGATGAACCAGGCGGCCATGACGGCGGTGTCGTTCTACGAGGTGGAGTACACCTTTGACAGGAATATTTTGTCAGAGCTCCTGTTGGAGTGCAGAGACCTGCTTCACAGCCTGGTCGAGCAGCACCTTACCGCTCGCTCGCACGGGCGCATTGATCACGTTTTTAACCATTTTGCTCATGGGGAATTCTTGGCTGAGCTGTATGGGGATGGAGAGGAGTACAGACTCTCTCTGAGGAAGATCTGCAATGGAATAAACAAACTCCTGGATGAAGGAACACTTTAACCTCTTGCATTTGCCTTCTTTTTCATGTCTTTTTGCTCTATTTCTTGCTGGTGTGTCCTTCTGTTTCTTTTCCACCTCCCCACCTCGTGACATCCACATCCTTTGTCATGTTACGCTCTCATCTTTTCCGCATCCATTTCCATGGGGATCATTGTGAAGTTATGCTGCTTTGGTTCAACGACAGATTTTTTGTGACTGTCTCTCCACTTAGTCGACCGTTGCTGCAGACCAGAAACCCCGTATCTCTCTGTAGGCATTGTATGTTCTCTTTTTGTGCAAACATGTACTGTACCAATGGCCAAAAAACACACAGTAGTCCTTTTGGATGTGGAGGATAATCAGTCAAAGTTTCTGTTTGTGTGTGTGTTTACGTGCACATGCGCACGGGAATGTGTGGAATCAGCTTGAGTAATTTTGTGTTGTGTTTGTACTGTACACCTGCAGTGTGTCATGGTGTGTGTCAGTCTTCAAACAAGGGTATAACATGTATCTTTTATTAAAGATTTCTTCAAATCCAGTTTATTGTGCAGTTATTTGTACAGATCAACAGGATTTGTCATGGCAAACTTGATTTTTGAGTCAGAAATCAAGGAAAATGATAGTTTTCCCGTCCACCAACACCATGGTCTTGATGAATAACCCATTTTTTTCCATGATATTTCCAAACATAAAAAGTTGAGGTCATCCATGCGAGCACAAAATTGGAGCCTTTCCGTCAGCAAACAGCCTCGCACCGAGTTTTGACAACGAGGAAAAAGAGGTCCACTAATGCATTAGAAACTCAAAAAAGCTGAAGACTCTGCAGTTTGGCCTCACACTGCAAACTGTTATGAGTGTGCTACAGGAAATGCAGCAGAAACGGCATGATAACTAGGTTTTCCAAAGTCATTTCCCTTTCCAGAGAAGAGAGACACAGCTTTGTGTTGTTATCGTTGATCTGCAATATGAAGCAGATTTCACATTGTTGATTTCTTTGATTATATAAGGCAGAAGATGGTTCCAGTCTGACAGCTTTCTTAAATAGTTTATTTACACAAACCATTTGCCAATGTCCTGTTATTTAACTCTTTAGCTCTCACTAAGGGACAAACACTGAACTTGCAGACTGAAACTTGTTCTTGAAGAAAGCTATCGCTGCCAACTCCACATACAGCGAGCAATCACTGAAGGCTAAAAGCAGGTGAGTAAAATGTTTTAATGCTTTAACACAAGGATAAACTTAAATGCAGCCTAGTTTCAACAACTGCTTTAGCTTTGTGTCCAAGAAACAGGAGATCCAGATTTAAATTTATACAACTCATTTTTGTCCTCGTGTTTTTTTGCTGTATTTGTACAGGTAAAGGTGACCATCAAGTTCTCAGTTCTATAAAATACGTTCTGGACGTTTTATATCTTCAAGTGTCTCTTAGTCATAATTTCATAATTTTCTCACTTTTCTTGTTTTGTTTTTACTGCTCAGTAGTTGAAAAGATAAAAATAAATGGTTGGGAGTTTGTTTATTATTCACCTATTTGCAAACAGCATAGACTCTTCCATACATTAAAAATCTGACATTTATTTTTAACCTTAACTACAGTAATTAGTTACTTTAAATGTCCAGTGGGAATTTTGAAGTTTTCCTAAGAATAGAATGCTCTTTTTGGAAGACTTTTAGATTAAAAAACCTGCAAATAGTGGGAAGTACATGTTCTATATACACTGATGTTAGTTTAAGATAAGCACACATTTCAAATCTTACTTTATAATGATACAGTCTGTAATATATACAAAAATTGAATTAGAACATAAGTCAGACATGGCGCATTACGCCACTTCTTTCCTGTCCATTTTCTCCACATGCACACAATGCGAGGATTTGCCAGGACTCCTTTTGGATAATTTTAGGATAATCACCAATTTCTGGTTCATTAGATTCCCTCTGCTCTGTACTGCTCGTCACTTCAGGAAAACATATTACTGGTTACTGGTGAGACTCCAGCTGAACAACTCTGGCAGGATGTGGAGAAGACATTCATTTTTATGTCTGTCAGTAAAGATGGACCACCCAGCCTCTGCACCTATCAACAAACAAGCATGTCAAGTTTGTAGCAACAGTTTATTTATGGTTCTTCCCATTAATCTCTGTGTTTCCTGCTTATGACTCAATAAAGTTTGGTCATGAGGGAAAGATAAAACATGTCAAAGACATGCTTTTTCAAGTTCTAGCTAAAGATCTCCCATTAAAAACAGGAAATGAATACCACATTTGAATACAAAAAAAACTGTTTTTGTCATAGATTTGATAGAAATGTTTTCCATTACTTATAATTCTTACTTTTTTACTTAGACATATACAAAAAGGCATGAGAGTTCATTCATTCATTTAGTCACCTTCTAAACCCATTCATTCCCTTTCGGGGTCAAGGGGCTGCTGGAGCCTATCCCGGCCACTTGTGGGCGAAGGCAGGGGACATCCTGGACAGGTCACCAGTCTGTCGCAGAGCCATAATCATACACCCACGCACACTCACACCTAGGGACAATTTAGAGTAACCAATAACCTATGAAGCATGTTTTTGGACGGTGGGAGGACGTTGGAGTCCTCAGAGAAAACATGCAAACTTCACACAGTTTCAGGTACCTCAACTGCCCAGAGATGAATCATGATTTTATTTTGGAAGGCAGGGACTAGCCTTCCTAAAAGGCTAAAGTGAATCCAAATGTCAATGTGAATATTAAGAGTATGTTAATGGTCTACCATTTAGGATGCAACCTGCCTTCCAGAGGACTGAGCGACGATGGGCGACATCATCTTTCAATGAAGTGGGCAGTGCCACAGATTGAAGAATTAAAGATACATGGTTAAAAAAATCTATAAATTGAACATCTGGACTTTAAAAAAAAAAAGAAAAACTAAGAACTTATTGTAATTAATGTATGTTTCTTAGACTGAAAATGAATAAAAGCAAATTCCAATAAAAATTGAGATTAAAAAAAACTTCTAATACAAAAGGTTTCTCTAATGTTTGTTAACATCTTAAAAAAATGTTTAGCAGTTAACCTCCTTTTAATATTCTTCTCTTTGTTGCTTGAAAAATGAAAATCAAACATCAAGCCAAATGTCATAAATGTTGGTTTGGTATGTGGACACTTTTGGCAAATAATCATAATAAATTATTGTGATAAAATATGAAGCAGCATATTTTTCTTGAATGTAAAACCAACATTTTTAAATTTCAGATAAAACTGCCTTTTTCCTGTTTTTAGATATTAAATGCATATTTTATCATCTATATTTTTTTAAATAGCACTAACCAGAAAGGTTCAAATAAAGTTGACATCCCACAAAGTTGAATTCTGGATAGTTAACTTTGTTAGTCAAATTATGAGCATCATGCCAACATCAAAGCTCTCTGTTTAGAAGTAGTCAACCTTTGTATTGATTTGTGTAACTTCCTTTTTATACAGATAGCCTCAGTCTTTTTTCTTTTACTGTGTAGACACCCACTCGCTATAAATACATTTAGCAGAAAATGCAAAAAAAAAGTGCCTTTTTCTCAAACAAAGCAGGCTGGATTTAGAAATTATTCACATTTCAAGACGACATCAGCATGTTCATTTGGTGATTTTTTTTTCACACAGCCAGTGCAAAACTGTATGCTGGGTTAAGTGCATTTAGATGTGCAGATCAGTGCTGTCTTGCTGCTTCTACACCTGTTCACTCAATAGTTACAGGCTGCCCTTCCTAAGGGCTTGGACCCCTGGATGAGACTATTTAACATCAAGTTTCTGCTGCAAAAATACACAAAATTCATACTTTTTGAAGTCATAACATTAGAAAATGGTTTTCTAAAGTGCTGTTAAACAAAACCTCTAACTCAGTCAGAAAGCAAACCCCTCCAGAAGAGCTGGTGGACCAGAAAGACCAGAGACTTAAAAAGCTTCCAAAGATCCCCCCTGAAGGATCTGATGGGGAGGAAGAATCAACAGCATCCTAATCTCAACAAATGAAAGGGACACTCAGCTGTTGATCACACCCCTGAGAGGTCACATGATGAGAGGTCCCTCTGCAGGACACGTGAGACCTTTGAAGCGCTCTTGTGGAATCACGGCTCATTTACTGCAGCTGCCCACAGGTGGTAAACTGGTTAAACGGTAACTCCTGTAAAACTGAAACAGCTCTTTATGAGGCTTGCATAGGCAGTGTCTCGTAAAGTTTGAGCAGTGGCATTTCACCCACAGTTAAGCCTCATTAGCTAAGTTTGTCTCATCATTCCTGCAGCTTTTGTGTTTGAGGATGAAGCGACCTCTAGTGGTACTCAATTGTAAGAACAAATCAAAAGTTGTATTAAAAAATCACTTTCTCCAACATTTGTACGTCTTTTTTTCTTTTTGTCTCTATCATGCCCCACTTTTCTGATTTTTCTGACTGCCACTTTGTACCGCAACAACTCTTTTGTTGTTGTGGTACGGCTGAAGTTTGTTCAGTGCGAACTGGAATTTGAATGGTTTAAAAATAGTTCATGTTTTTACAAAGCTCTATGGAAAATGGATGACTGTCCTAGAAAAACAATCCTGACCCCACCATAGGATGTGTTGTTTTTTTTTCCTAAAACACCACAGTTCTTTGATAATAGAAATAACAAGAAAGCTGTCACTGGATGGTTTATCATTAGCTTGAAACGTGCACGTTTAAACCTTTTTTTAATAATTAGATCCTGTCTTTTATTCTGTTTATAAACAAATGTTAAAACAGAAGAAAAAAAGACAAATAAATATAGTTTTAAGGATGTATCTCATCACGTCTGTGTTAAAAATGTATCAATTCCTCCTTTACAAAGTGTGAGAAGTGAGGTCATGTTGTACTGAGGAAAAAAAAGGAAATAATTCAAAAAGAGCCACTCAGAAAAAAAACATTCACTTTGTTTGGTTTAGCTGCAATTTAGCAAAAAACTACTACTTTACATATTAAAAATGATACAAATTAGGTGCGTCCTTCAAAATTATATTCAGTAACTCAGAGAAATCCCAGCAGGCTTTGTGCCAGTCCCTCACTTAGAGCACTTTATAGCATCTTTGCTTATAAAATATCTGAAGTAGCTTAACCTTGAAGCCTGTGCAGTTACTTTGCTGCAGCTAGATAAAAGGCATTAATGTGACTTCCTAACTCTAGAAATGGCCACATCCATAAAGAGCTTCTACTTCTTCTGAACTCTAAAATGTCTGAGCGTCAAAGGAAATGTTCTGTTGCTTGTGCAGCATCAAAGCTCAGGAATTATCATGAGTGTCTGAGAAAAGTGTAAACCTTTGTTTGTCTTTGACACAGATAATTTGATGTTATTATCTGACTGCATAGTCAGGGAGCCAAACATGACAGCATCGTCACAGATGAGGTCAAATTTAAGTGACATGGACAGGTCTATTGGGCCAGTGCAACAATAATTCAATATAAAATCTTTTTATCAATAATTGAATTATTTTTTTGATGCTGCGTATTTTACTCTTGTTTTTCCAAAATATTAGAAAATATTAATAACGAAAACTTGACTTCATCTTCAGCTCCAAAAGTTGTTTTTATTTCAAATATATGACACATCACTGACTAATCATTCAATTAATAAATCAATCATTCAATCAATCACTAAATTAATAGATAATTCATAGTAAGGGCATGTTTCATTTAAGGGGATTTGAACTTATTGGATTTATTGATGTAAAATAAAAGCATTCAGAAGGCTAAATTGTAGTAATTGCAGTGAACTCATGGTAGGAAGTAAATTCACTTCAAAAATAATATTTTTTGACCAGACGATATAAAGAAAGGGGGCATTCTTATTTAAGTTATTAAAAATGCTTCATTAAATTTATTTTATGAAAATTTTGTGCATAAATACAGTTCAGACAGTATGCTCTTATACCTGGACATTCACCAGCTCTCAAGCTTGTTAAAACCAGACCATCAAAACATTGCGTTCCAGACAACAGCTGGTGCCTATTTAAGAATTATTATGACAATTTCAGAGCTCCGTTCTCTTCCGGTCGTGTTGCATCAGACTAGCAGTCCCCGTCTGAAGGGCTTAATCCCTGTGCATGATCTTAGTTCCACTCTGTCTTTAGCAATGAGCATGATGATGAAGTCTGCTGAGGTGAAATACAGGGGGACCAAGTCCAGACCTGGGATGAAGCAGCCCACACAAGAGCCTTCATGAACCACATAACTGGTTTGACACATTTGGTTCCAGAGGGCGGGGTCTCTTTCCAGGGTTCAAGCGGCTCGTCAGGTGGGAACTTCTGAATTCCACTTCACTCTGGGAAGGAATTCAATTCCATCAATGACTGAAAAACCCTGTTGGATTCCTGCACAAGTTCTTAGTGCACATTGCATGGCTGCTGCTTTTCACCACCTACTGATCAAGATGTGGTGTTAACATTAAGCAGGTGCTTCTCATGGAGTTGACTGTCCCCTGGGAAGACTGAATTGAAGAGACCGTCCGCTAAAAGAGAGCTGCGTGCAGCACTCATTTCAGAGTGCAAGAGCAATGCCTGGAAGGCGGCTGTGAGCAGGGGGGGGGGGCTGGCTCCTGGAACCCCCATTGATTCTTCAGGCTCCTGGATGTGACTTGAGTGCACTTTTAGAGAGACATCAAGATAATTAGAGAGGCTACTGAAATGGCCTCTAGATAGATCTTTATAAAGAACCCATGGAGAAAGTGGATCGTGCTTTGACCCAAAAAATATTATGTTGTCTGAATATCAATCATATGTGAGATTTCATTTTCTTAATTCAGCAAATATGGAAAATCTGACGAAGCACAGCTAATAAATATATATATTTTGCTATATAACAAAGAGGCAATTAGGTTTTTGTTCTAGCCTGGTTTGACATCTGTGCCTTACACCCTTTCAAGCCAAAATATGTTTTTTCCCAGTTCGTTTTGTATAATTCTGGTGAGGACAAATCACATTCATTTCATGTCAATTAATAGGAGAAGGTGTGTTTCATTTAAATGTTTTGGGCACTCATGACCCTATTTAGTGGGAGTAGAAAATGGATGCAAGGATAGATGTTTGGCCCTGCGACGGACTGGCGACCTGTCCAGGTGTAGCCCGCCTTCACCCAATAGTAGCCGGGAGAGCCCCCCGCAACCCTAACAGGAATTAGGCAGGTTAAGAACATGGATGGATGGATATTCGGAAAAGCGGTTCATTGTAAATCTACCCATTGATTCTTTCTTTTAATTTTGACAAAACTGATATTTTAATGTATTTGTTTGAACACTTGTAAATCCTAAAGCTTCAGTTTAGCTCAAGTTTTATTGATAGGCTGTTACAGTTTATATTTAAAAACGCAATGCAATTTTAATGCCTAATAGAAAAAGTAGAAACATATATATCAGATTGAATTTAATTGTCTTGATATAATTTAGTCAAAAATGTAATTATGTGCATTACACACCCGTTCTCTATAATAGTTTTCTCTTCAAATGTCAGCAGATGGAGCCAAATCAGAATTAATGATGAAACCTTTAAATTTTTTTTCCTCAGCTTCCTGGTGGTGAATGCGGCCCTAATGTTGAACATTTAAATGGAAATTAGACCAAATAAAAATGAGTAGTAAACATAATCAAAATTATCTCAATAAAAGTAAAATGTTAGACGTTGTTATTGTTTCTGTTTCCTCAATTATCACTCCATTTTCTTTGGCAGCGTTCATTGCTGGACTGAGAATGTCTTAATCTTCCACACAGCTTCCTGCTGCTGACTCTTTGAAGCTGCTGAGACAATAGGGAGCAGGAAGAGCCTTCCTTTCTGCAGAAGATTAAACATCCACTGCATGCATCCCTACGGATCGAGCAGCAAAAATGATTTCAAAGCAGACTGGTCTAAAACAGGGGTCTGCAACCTGAGGCTCCGGATCCATCCATGCATCTTCTACTGTGACTCTTTGGATTTGAAGCAAAAAGGCTAACGATTTGAAAAAACAACAGATTTGTAGTTTGGGTTCTTTAAGTTTAGTCATATATTTTTGGCACATCAGATATAACCAGACTAGTTTATTATTAGAACAACCTTAAAGCACATATTTTCATCTTTTTCTACACTCCAGTGTCTAGTTGCTGTTAAGAGGCAAAGGTCTTAAAGTATAGAATAAGATGGATTCTACAGTAGAAAGGGAAAAAGGATGATGGTAACGGAAAGTCGTAATCATAGAAAATGCTTTTAATTTTTAATTTTAAGCCTTATTTGACAAAGTGTATAGGCCTTTTTTTAAAGGGCATGGGTGCTACTTCCAAAGTAACATAAGTTAAAATTGTTATTGAAAATACAATACTGCTTATTATCAATTATTGTAAATATTTTAAACATATAGAATTTTTAAATGAATGGGTTGATGGCCAAAAATAAAAAAAATAAAAACACAAATAAAGTGTATTTTCTAAAACAGTAAAGTGGGACTCTTTCTAGGTTTTGGTCTGTAAGAAATTGAACCAAACGACTTTTTTAGCATTTTGGCCATCTCAAGCAAAACTAAAATTTTGGAGTTTGTGACAAGAAAAATGCATATTTGAATAGTTCCTTGTTTTAAATGTAGGCCTAAATAATTTTAGCCTGACAAACCAATATTATGAAAGCTATTGAACATTAGAAGGCACAAGTTTATCGTGTAAAGTAAGACAAAATGAGGCAGGAAGTTTACTTGTGTGCAGCAGAAAGATCAGATGCATTAAGGAAATTAAACACTTGCACTCTGCATCTCAATGATGGGTCCCTCCCAGTGTAGTAAAAATGACAAACATGGATGTGAAATGAAATGAGGAGCATTTACGATGGGAATAAACTTTGTTCCATCAGAAAGGTTTAATAAACCACAGGATTACACAGTTCTATCCCATTCATGCACATTATAATCCCTCGATTGCTGAATTTAAGAACAAACTATAGCTCAAATTATTTTTGCCTTAAAGATATTTAAGGTCACAGCAACAGGACATGGAGTCAATTTTACTGTTGGGGGATTATCGGATGGAAAGTGATCATAAATCCCCGTCCTTAAGAGAGCGAAGGCTGTTAGCGGGACGCTTATGTAAGCCCCTCGTAAAACTGTCCAATATGTCTTCCCCTTGTCCATGCACCTAATTGCCCTTTTAATAAGCGGTTGCTATTGACTGGACAGTGGGGATACAAACGTGACGCAGGTGGATGGTGACGCACGCAAAGGGCGGGATTTCCCCCCCTTTCGTTCTGCTCATGCGCTGTAAAGCAAATTATTAAACCAAAGATGCTAGCTACTCTCTTTGTGTTTTGGTATGCCTTTAAGTTAATTCTGGCTAAAATGCTTTTTATTTAGGCTTTTCCTCTTGCAAACGATCTGCACGTGTCATTTAAAGGTTTAAAACGCATTGGTTGTCTAACAATATCTTGTTTTAGTGAATGCCAGCGTGTGAAAATACTGTTTCAGGCAGATGTTAGACATGATGGGCTTTTCTTGTAGTCTACACCTCCTTCTCCGCCCTCCTCTTGTCATGGCAGATGGGGGCAGGCCTTGTTGAAGGCGGGCTATTACAGCTTTGGCAGGTGATGCCGCAGCTCACTCAGGGCTTGAAGATCCTCCTCGCTTAGAAGGTTTTAATTAGCGAGCTGACCTGGTTTCAGCACCGCGGCGCGTCAACAGCTCCAGAGGACGCCCGCAGATTTGCCCGGCCCCTCCCCGCCCTCCGCGTCTGACAGAGCGGGAGCTGCAGGCGCAGCTTCGCGGCACACTGAGCACCAGCACCGGCCGGAGCGGAGCTGTCCACTCGTTCAGCACCTCTCGTCTGGACCCCTCAGCCCAGGAGACCTCCAGGAGAATCATCATGGCGTCAAAAGCCGTCTGCCTTGTTGTCCTGTCCCAGCTTCTTGCTCTGAATGTAGTGAACCCGGTCTATGCCTTCCCCACACCTTCTGCCTCAACGGACGGTGAGTAAAAATCAACCTTTAAACCGATCTGCCCTTAAAATTAAATAATAAAATAATAATAATAAAGGTTTAAATGAGGTGACAAATGGTTGCGTAAATGTATTAAGGTTTTTACTGCTGAACCTTCAATTTATAAATCAGTTGACAAACAAAACATTGGGACAAGTTCTGCTGCCCATCTGCGGACACTTTAACCCGCCTGTGCTATATTTTCGCTGGAGTTTAATCTTTTGCTGTATAATCCGATTACGGCGGGCCTGTGGTAGAAGAGGGCAGAGACGCATCAACTCAGATCAATGTGAAAACAGGAATTTTGAATGAGACAAGACAGGAAAATACACATAGAATAAGTGATTTGTCTTTTGTGCAATTCCTCCTCCACAAAAGTGCTCTTAGTGAATCATGACAGGAGGTTTGCTCTAAAGCTTTGATCTCTGAAAATCTGTATATTTTTATTTTTCAGCAGATAAATCTGTGTACAACCAACAGCTGACAGAAGAAAGACCACTACAGCAGCAGGTAAGGTCCACCTTTATTCCAGTATCCCATACAGCAAATATCTCATCCAATATCCGGTCAAACAGGCTTTATGGTCACTCGCCAAACATCTTTAACACAGCAAACATTACGAATCAGAGTCTGAGTGGACGGTGTTTGTTCAGTATTTTCTTTTTCCACAGATTGCAGAGGCAGACAGTGTAAAGGCTGCCCTACAGTCGGCTGGTAAGTGGACACCTTACCATCAATTCACAGGAGATTCAAGTTGCAGCGTTTCCTGTAAAAACAGCTCATCTGCACCTCGGATAAACATGCTCAGCGTTTTCTCTGTTGACAGGGGGCCAGCATCCTGCCGCTTCCAAGGAGTCAGATCAGGACAGTGATGACTTTACCATGCTAAAGTCTTTGGCCGATGGCCAGAAATCAAAGGAGCCCTCGGTGGTACCGGTCAAAGAGGTCAAAGACGACCAATATGTTCCTGATGAATCCGATTCCACCAAGAGCCGGCGTCTTGCTGATGACTACGATTCAACCAAGAAGGGGATGGACTACGGCAAGTACCAAGGTGCACTCTCGACATACAGCGGTTGACTGTTGTTAACAAAGACAGTGCTGGTCCGCTGCTGGCAGGAAAGCACGCAGACGCTTTAGAGGAAGCAGGCAGAGGAAACGCGTGTGTTAGGGATAAGCTCAGACCGTCAGGGGGACTCAAAGATGGGACACGTGAATCTCAGGGAAAAAAGATAATCCCTTTCTCCTCAGCCACTAATTGTAAAAGCTTGTGTCTCCCTTTTACAAGCAGTGGCTGGCAGCTATTTCAGTCAGCATTCTGTGGGAATTCTCATCTTCAATCTCAAGACTTATATGAGAAACATTTACAAAAACCCAAATCATTCAGTTATTTTGTGCTTATCCTCACCAAATTCTTTTCCCGCTCAGGTCTTGGTGGATTTAGACTCGCTCGTTATCCTCTCTGGTTTTATTTTCCGTTCTACTCTTCAAATGGAAACATATTTGAGAGCATGTAACTTGATCATCAGCATGAAGCTCATTGCAAGGTGACTCAGACTCAAGGTGCTGAGTGCTGCACTTCCTCGACTCATGCAGTCAGCAAAGCTTTTGACAATACCCTTATTTCATTTTTGTTTCTTATTTTGTCATGTCAGACAGATATAGGCCAGAGAGAAAAACACATTTCCTTATGCTTAATTATAGACAGCACTACCTAGTTTTCTGTGTGTGTGTTTGGACTCCTGGAAGGAACAGATGTTGTTATGTAAGGATTGCTCTGAAGCAAATGCACATTTTCAACTCAAGTGCAGATAGAAATATGCTAAAGACATTTAAGAGAACAGGAACATTATTTTCTGAATTATCCTTTTCCAAGTAATATAAAGGAGTAAAAATGTATTTTTTTGTTCAAACTAATCATGAATTACAGTCTTTTTTTTTCACACAAAGTAGGTTATCTGATGAAAATCCTTCCCAGTGATCTCCCTACAGATGACCCAGAAAGCTTCCGTCAAGTGGACGGTACTCCACTGACAGCTGAGGACATCGTCCAGAAGATTGCTAACAAAATCTACGAGGAAGACGATAGAGGCGTCTTTGACAGGATCGTCTCCAAACTGCTCAAACTGGGGCTGGTGAGCTTCACTGCTAATAACCTTATCGAGCTCCACCCAGCATGTGGCATGACATTTTCACAGCAGGACCTTTCCCGGTGTCTGCATTCCCTGTTTTTCCTTACTGAGAGATAAAGAGTTGTGCAAACTGGATTTCCTCTGCTAATTTTGACAGCTAATCCGTTGCTGTTGCCCTTATCTGTCCTGCTATGGATGAATTGCTTTTTGACCAAAAAAATGCTTTGTGAAATTGTTGTTAAATGTTTCTGATTTTTGAGTTTCTGTTAGTTATTGCTCGCTTTTGTTTCCACATTTTTCTTTTTTGTTTAGATAACAGAAAGTCAGGCAGACACTCTGGAGTACCAGGTGGCAGAGGCACTCCAAGATCTCATCACCAAAAACGCCAAGAACAATGAAATTGATGACATTGAGAGTATTGACCAAGAGGCCGGAGGAGAGCAAGAGGACCAGGATTCAGACACGGTACATCCTGCAAAGATGCTGAGCTGACCTAGGCAGGGATACAGAGATGGTGAAGTGGCACAACTTTGATCATTTCCAGGGCACATGGGAACCACCAAAACGTCGCTACAGTGAGGAAGAGGAAGACGCGGCAGAGGCGGATGATGAAGATGTTGACGATGAAGTGGAAAGGGATGCAGAAGAAGATGTGAATGAAGCTGGGGACACCTGGGAAAAAGGGACAGAAGACGGAAACGAGGTGAGCCCTGAAGATGGGCTCCAGGATCTGCAGTACTTTCCAAACTTCTACCGTCTGCTCAAAAGCCTTAACTTAGGTAAAAACACAAACATGTTGAGGTCACTGTGGCTTTTCTGACCAGAACTGAAATACAACCTTTTTCAGTGAAAGTAGGTCTTCGCCCGAAGAGCAGCATTAGATCGATGTTGTTGTCATGGCGATATTGTTTTCAAGGATGAGTCAGTCTCTTTTTGTCTGCTTCTGTTTTCTTGTACACCAACAACAAGCAGAAGAAAGGCAGACAAACCAATCATCCTTTCATTTAGAATCAAAATCCTTATGACCATCGTAGAGACTGTAGCTCCAACAACCCAGCTGTTTCAGTTCTTTTTCCAACGCTTGACTGTAGCTCCTTCTCTGCTGTGCTTTTGCAGAGAAAGACACTCAGGAGAGAGAAACACTCATAACAATCATGAAGACACTGATCGATTTTGTGAAGATGATGGTGAAGTACGGTACCATCACACCAGAGGAAGGAGTGTCATATCTAGGTAAGGGATGTGAAAATGTCTTTACCGTTGTTCAACAGAACACGGATTCACTAGTATATGTATTATTTATTTACCTGTGTGTTTATTTGAGTTTCCTGAGCCATGTACTTTTACTCTAGCTACTATATAGTGTAGTTTGGGTAGAAAGAATGTCAGTATATCTATTTTTTATCAAGTCTATACTACTTCTGTCAAATGTGGTGCCTAAGGGTACTGTTTTAGAGTCTCTTCTGTTCCTTAAAAAAAAAAAATCCCACCAACCACTGAGTTCTTCGACTTCATTAATCGTAATTTAGGCGAAAAAAAACACAGATTTAACTCTTTTACTGTCGTTTTAATATTTATTCAATTTATATCATTTTTAATTTGCGTTGACAATAATCCAATAATGATTTGCTTATATGAATCTTTACCTAAGTATAAAAAGTAAAGATATACGAAAACTTCCTTTCAAGTATGATGAAAATATATATTATATTATATTATATTATATTATATTATATTATATTATATTATATTATATTATATTATATTATATTATATTATATTATATTATATTATATTATATTATATTATATTATATTATATTATATTATATTATATTATTGTTATTATTATAAGAGGGGACCGGTTGACCTGTAGTACTAGTACATGCTGTATAATGAGTTTCCATTATAACAGCACTGTATTCACATAGTGCAGATTGTGATAATAAATGAATGGGAATTCCTACGTTGCCCAGCAACATGTTATTGCTTCTGGCTCCTCATCCCTTTATGAGCCAGCTGGTTGCAATGGTCCAATTAGTTGCTCAGGAACATTACTGATAATACAGAGCTGTCAATCATCTTTTTACATGGGTGCTGGGGCGTCGAGGACCTCAACATGGAACGTGAGCAAGATGCGGCGTGGGAGAAATATGGTGTTTTGTTGTGCATGTGTGTGTGGGTGGAAAGAAAAGGAAAAAATACTAGACTTCCACTGTGCCTCCACACTTTTAAGGAGGTGGTTGTGTACTCAGCGAGTACATTGGAGAGTGGGATGGTTAGATAATAAGAAATGAGATGAAACTGGAACGCTCCGATCAGAGAGGAACTAAATAAAGAGTGCTTGGTGTTAAGTGGTAGTGATGAGGTCAGGACTTCCTGATTGTTGCATAATTTGTGCTTCTGGCCTTCACACACAAACCAGAATATTAATCCTGTCTCAATGATGGCCTCTGCTCTCATTTTTGGGCACTTATTTCCTCTAAAGTATGTTTTGTAATTCAACTGAAGAAATCACTATTTGCCACATGGTTAATCATATATATATATATATATATATATATATATATTAGGCTTGCACAATATACCGCAAATTTATCGTTATCGCAATATCAAGCAGTGCAATATCCATATCGCAAAAGTCAGCAAAAATCGCAATAAATGGTTACCTTAAATGTGCTAAAACAATCTTATGGCAGCTTGAAGCATTTAACGAATAAAATAAGTCCATTTATGCATTTGGCCAATTGGATGGACCCTTTCACGTTGTTGACCAATCAGATAGAGGTATTGTGTTAGATGTTTGCCTCCTACGTCAACGAGGGTCATTTGGAGTATAATTTTTAAAGTGTTGCAGTGAAACGGTAATTATGTTTTTGGTTGTTTTACTATTTGTGTATATACCGCAAATTATATCGTTATCGCAACATTGATCACTAATATCGCATATCGCAAGTTTTGCTCATATCGTGCAGCCCTAATATATATAAATACTTATATATATATATATATCTCCTGTTGCATGCACAAACAAGACAAATATGACTCATACTGTAAGATTGGAGATTTTATGACTGCTAATATTCACTTTTCAATTTGCTGTCGTCCTATGAAGTCATATGATCTGTTTGTCTCTGCCTCTGTGAAAACACGGTGATCTAATCTCTGCAATTATTGAAGCAAACTGTGGCATTTCCTTCTTGAATTTCAAAATAAATGTACCTGTGTTTTGAGAAATATTTTTAGAATGAAAATATCCCTTTCATAAATAGATCAAGAGAAAATGATAACAACAAGCATGAATAACTAATGTACCACTAATAACTCACTCACCATTAGGGCTTTCTTGTATACTAATCACGTTGCACAACTATAAAGCACTGGATGGTGTTTGTTTAACACTGGCATCACACTCCTGAAACCTTTCTTCATTCATGTAATAAAAGCCTTTTCTAATGATAATAAACCTGTGAGTCAGACAGGAAACACGTGGGATTGACAGGCTTTCATTCATCCTCCACAGAGGGAACTGATAATCTCATGCTGCTGATAAGTCTAAGGAAAATGTCATTTTCGTTTTTACATCTACCTGCAGAAAACCTTGATGCCATGATTGCCATGCAGACGAAGAACAAGCTGGGGAAGGCCCTCGGGCTCCCAGACGTCACTGCACCCAGCGGTAAACAGCTTTTAGGGGATTTTCTTCACACGTCACACGTAACTTTGCCAGAAAGAATCAATATATTAGAATAAAGGCTACCCAGTTTAAACAATTTCACTAAATAGTTCAGATAACTGTCCTTTTGCATTAAAATGAGAATTTAGCTTCAATGTTCTTTTCTAGAAGCAAAAATCTACCAGTCAGTCAGATAATGCAGCTACATCATCTTATAGCACTAGTAAAAAACCATGTTCTCCATACGTTTTTCTTTGATTCTGGAAGAAAAATAGATCAAAACTCAAACTTTTACTGTTTTTTTACATGTCATTTTGTCATGTGTAGAGAAAGACTGGGATGACGATGACAACACCAAAGCTGAAGCTGCAAAGATGCAGAAGGAGTATGAGAACCTGAAAGATTCCACCAAAGAGGAGCAGCCATCAACCGAGACCAGTCAGTGCACAACTACACCCTGAGCTGAGGGAACGCCGCCATCTTTTTCTCTTTTAGCTAAAGCGTTCGTGTTGTGTGTTTGTCAGCCTGCTTGAACAGAAGCCACTCTGAGCCCATTGGGCTGAGCGTAACTAAGCCTCTGCTGGTCTCTGAACTAGGCCGGTACATTAACGCTCAGCGGGAACGCCCATCACTGTCTTTTGTTCGGCGTACTTATATAATATAATTCTAGCACGCACAGTTACACTTCACAAAAAAGATGCACAAAAAGACAGACAAAAAAAAGCAAGACTATCGCAAACAGAGGAGTTTTCTGCAGATGACAGAGTCACATGAGATTGTTTTCCTTTCTACAGAAGCTGCACTCTGTAATGTTCCCTCATCAGTTTTTGTTATATATGATTAATTGATTACATTTTAGATTAAATACCTGATACTGCATTTTAAAGTGATTTGATAAACAGCATTTTCTCATTCCTAATTATTGTATTTGAAGCACCAGAACTAAAAAAAAAAGTGTTTTATTGCTCTTTACTTCGTTTAAGTACTATTTCGCTTCATGCTTTTTAAAATAAAAAATGGCTTTTAAGGTGCTGCAGAGCACTGAAGGTGGCACAAGGAGCTAACCTTCACATTTCCTTCTCCTGTTTTCTGTCTTCAGATCAACCTGGCAAGTCAGAAGCGTATCTGGAGGCTATCAGGAAGAACATCGAGTGGCTGAAAAAACACAACAAAGACGATGGAAAAGAGGGTGAGACGCCATCTTTACTAAAACTCAGTGAAATGGGTTATTGGCTGCTAGATTTGAATGTTAAGCAGCTGTTCTGAAGCTGTAAGAGCTTAGAGCTGAACTTACTAAGAGAAGGTCACTTTTATAAATAAATTCTTAATGAACTCCGGGTCTGACATGTTGCTCTGAAGAGCAGGATATTTGAAGCAACCCTTTGTTTGCCCCCATTTGCAATATAAAAGGATGTCGGACACCAAAACAGACGCTCCACTTCACGTCTCATGAATATGGATCAGTTCTAATGAGGCTTTCCCAAAAGCTTTTGATGCAACTGCATGGACCAACACAAAGAGCGTTTTATCATTTCGAAAAGATGAAAAGGAGGAAAAAACAACACAGAAAATGGGTTTTATTGTTGTAACGTGTGTGTGGTTTCAGGCTTTACCGACAATGTTTTCATAAAGGTTTAGGTTTCTACTGTTTCTCCAACCATTGTATCCACAAGTGACCCAAAAAGTTTCCCACACTACCCCCTGTACTTGTCTAATTTAAGATGCCTTCTAACAGGTCCCCATAGCATAAAATAACGGAGAACAGGGGCATCATGGAGCAGTGGAGGATGAAATGCTAATGACTTCCTACCATTCAAGCTGTTCGTCCTATGTGGATGATCTCAGGGGGACGTCTAAGACAAGAGGACAAAAGTTCTGGTTCAGAAAGATTTGTATTTATAGCAAGTTTTAGGTGAACAAAAGGGTAAGAAATTCACAACAGAACCAAAGTTCAACCTGGATCAAACATAGGAGAGAGGAAAGCAAAAACAAACCAGGGTAGAAGGATTAAGTGAAAGAAGAGGGCCATCTCCACAGGAAGCTGTGAGCAGCTCATCCCTAACCTTGTCCTACATAGGACACCTCATTAGCATTCAAGAGTGAAGCGGTTGTCCGGGACAACAGGGGCCTCTCCGCTGCCCGTCAACAATCTGAAGCGGTTCGATAATGGAGCCAGGATGAGCACACAGAGTCAAAACGTGTCTGCAGGAGTTCCTCTTTCTGTCGTTGCTGTACCCATACTGCACCAGGTGGTTTTTTTAAACTAGCTGCAATTGCATTAAAGTGCACCGTAAAGTCTACGTCTTTGCTCTCCGTCTCCTCTGGAGAGCCAATAGCTGAAGAGAACAAAAGCCCTTTCAGCTGAAAACGCTGTCATAGTAACAAAGTGGAAGATGGCTCATTTATTGTGTTTACTCAACCAGAAGCATCCATTAGGACGATCCCAGCAGGCTGTGTTTGTGTGTTGATGAGTCCATGTGTGTGTGTGTGTGTGGGTGCGTACATACGCCCACGGTTCAAAGATTAGCCAGCGGAGCAGATGGACACAGAGGTGACATCCTGCTTTTGGCTTTTTGGCTCTTCGCAGGGAAGACGGCGAGAAGTGGTCATATGCTTTTTAATCCCACACACGAGTCACCAACAAAGCTGCGCTTCTCCAGCACTGCTGTGAAAAATGCTGGAGAGGTGACAGTCTTTCCCCCCTTTGGTCCCAGAGCCCACTGGAAAACAGTCCAACCACAAGAATCAAATAAACTACTTGTAATAATACACATCCATGCTTTTATTTTTTAACTCCACCCTCACTTTCCTCAAACTGCATCCGACTTGCCAGCATCCCAGCAGAAAATAAAAGCGCTTTGGTCGTCTGCTCCTACTGAAAGAGATGTAACTGTACACGCATGTTTTCCTGTGACCTTATCATGGCGAGTAAACATGCCACTTCCTTCAAATCAGAAAAACATGCTCTGACCTTAATCCTTCCCTGAGCTTGTTTGGGTTTGCCATCTTAAAAGGCCAGTGGGTTCACTGTGATCTTTGGTGCATCACTGCAGCAGCATCTTCATTAGCATTTCCCTGCAAATGACGTCTAACAAAGCCATCATCTCACTGCCTGTCCTTTCAGATTATGACCTGTCCAAGCTGAAGGACTTCATGGACCAGCAGCTGGACTCGTATATCGAGAAAGGCATCATCGCCAAAGAGGAAGGAGATACAATCAAGAGGATCTACAGCAGTCTGTAGCAAACGTATCCCCCCTTCAGCCTAAAAGACAGAATCTAAAGCTAGCATAATCCACAGATTTCCAGTAGTGCGTTGAGTGATTCATTTCAATGAGCTAGAAGAGCCTCTCTATCTTTCTGCATTTTAAAAATGTACTGACAGACAAATTGAGCTGACTTCATTTAGACTCAAAGACTAATAAAAATAATTCTTGTGATCTTAGCTCACGTCAGTGCTACTTACTCCAACTGGAGTCGTGAGAAATTAATGTTGTGGAGGAAATGTGCGATCTGATCAATCTTTAACATTTCTACTCAAAATAAATCAAAATCATATTAAACACATGGTACTTGTTTTAGCCCTAATATGTCCTTTTTCTTTTCAGTGTTTGTGTAAAAATCCTAATTTATTCTTGCTTTGTACTCGACCAAAAACTGCATTTCTAGTGTCTGTGTGCCCCGTTTTGTTGTAATCCCCGCAGGGCCCACTAGGGGGCAACGTCTGAATCATGAATTATTTCTTTGCATGTTTCTACTGCTGTAATTCAAACGTTTCCACTACACCGTAGAGGCATAAGGCGTATTTTTAAATGTGACCTTTTTGGTGATTTCTTTCCTAAAAGTTGTAAAAGCAAATAAACTTGTCTTTTCTTTACCTGTGGTCCTAACTGTGACAGTAAAACTGATCACTTTCACTGTGATAAAAAAACAAACAAAAAAAGCACACACAAGACATCTTTGGGGTTTAGATATAGATTTATTCTCAACAAATAAAACCAACATAATATTAAAAGCACAATAAGACCTTTGTTAAAGACATTATTACATAAATAATGCATTCACGCGTCGAAAAGGAAAAATAAATAGATCCTTTTTTGCAAATAAAAGAAAAAACTTGAGGCGAATGAGAGCTGTGGAACTGCTCGACTGCCCATCATGGGGGGTGTTTGCTCATACTGATGAGGAAGGCCTGAACATGTTCTTCAATGATCCTATTCTAGGAGGAGATTTAGAGCATGGGAAGCAGTTAAAGAGCGTCCAGCGGGGTAACCCTGGACCGGCTTGGCGCTGTGGCTGAACGTAAGCAGCAGGTGTAATGGGTGCAACAGCGTGTGGAGCTGCTGCACACCGCAGAAATGACAAAACACACTCCAAAAGTTCCCATTCAATAAATAAGAAGGCAAACAAGACCACTCCGTAACATGGTAAACACAAACCAGATAAAACACGAACAATGAGGTTGTGGTGTACATGGATGTGTGTGTTTATGGGCTACATGTGAACTGCTTGCTCTTTTACGTCTCCTGGTAGGACTTGTTGGGGGCCGTGTAGCTCTCCTCATTGTTCCTGCAACCATAAAAACAAACAAACTCTTTAACGGCAGCTTGATCATAGTAGTAGATATATATACATAATCCCCTCTCACTGGTTTCCACTGTTTCTCCTTCTTAGTTACCAGAGGCAGTTTGGGGCTGTGAATAATAGATGAGGCGAAGTGAACAGCCGTGTGTTTCTGGTTAGGAATGGAGCGCATGCTTGTCCCAAATCAACCAGAAACATAGAGATGAAAAGAATCTTCATTATAGAAATGAACTAGAATCAACAGTTTGAAATTGAAAGTTATTGAAAAAGAAAAAGCGAAAACTGCTTATATGAGAAAAGAAAACTTTAGATTTAATGATTCTTCAAAGAAAACAATTTGAATTTCTCAATAAAACTCTTGTTTTTTAATTTGAGTAAGAATCAATGAACAAATGCAGTTCAAATCCATTTTGACAAATGGAAATAAAAAATAATTGATTTTTTATTGTAAATAGACCAGCATGATTTTGCTCAGAAACCACTTTTTTTAGCTGATTGAGCTAAAAAGGCATTTTTTATTTTATTAATCTATTTATCTCATTTTAATTTGACATATAAATGGTATTTTTGCCCTTTTCTTGGGCTTAGAAAAATAACGTTTGAAATCAGAGTTTATAATTTCAGAATGGTTTTAAATCCCATCAATAACTTGTAATTTTATGCTGACAAATAATAAAATTGAACAAATGTTATATGACAGGAAGATATAAAAAAAAGTGTATTTTTGTGCAATAAAGAGAAAACGAGTGTGTCCCTCTAGAGTTTATGGTTTATCACTGCAGTCTGTCCCATATTTACTTTTTAAGTACATGTCCAAAATAAAAACATTGTGATCATCATCATGTGTGGATAAAGTCAGCCATGCAGGCAGCAGATGTTTGTCCTGACACACTATGGAAACACGTTTGTGTTTAAAAACATGCTTCCACACCTTTAAAGCTCAATGGCGCCTGAACGGCCATGGAAATTCAACACTCATCTCCGCTCTTTGGAAAACTAATCTAACAAAAAAAAAAAAACAACTAACTGGGTAAACTATGTTTACCCAGTTAATCATCTGGATTAATCATTTCAGTGGGATTCTCAGTAGACTCCAGTGAATCTTCAATCAAAATTATTCCAAATCAAAAGAGTTGGACAGAAAAGCTGCTTTAACACCAACAAAAACTATAAAAAAAAAAAGCATGACAGCTGCCATGTTGGAAACAATAAGCAGAAAAAATGAAGTTTGAGCGCTAGAAGCAGACAGACCACCTGCAGAGTGAGTCAGACATCCCTAAACCATCAAAAAATGAAGGAAAAAAAGATGGAAAATCTATTCTTGTAAAATCCTGTTTTCTGTTCTTTTCTAAGAAGTGAAGTTCCACTTCATTTTAACAAATGTCCATTTGTCAAAATGAGTTCGAACTGCATTTGTTCAGACTTCTGTGCTACAGACCATTTAATGAGGAACGTCGTGCTGCACGTTAGTTCCCTTTAACATTAGACTATAGCTTAAAGAGGATCTCTGAGTCCATTTGTCACAGTGAGTCATCAACTTGAACCCATGAAAAGTTTTAATTTAGTGTCACAGGACAAAAAAAAACAAACCCCACAAAAGTTTTTTTTTCTTTTTAAACAACTGCAGCTGCTGACGAAATAAACTGCAGTATGTTGACAGAAGTGATTAAAATCTTCACGCGTAATCCTTATCGACAATTTACAAGTCGCTTTTAAAGTTCACATGTTCAATAAACAAGACAGAAATATGTGACAAACAGGGACGGGCTGCAGCGCTGCTGCATGTGACAGAGCACGAGGGACTCTTCCATGCAGCACGCCGCCGTTTCTACAACTTCTGTTGAACAGAAAAAAGAAAAAAAAAAGCAGGACTAAATAAATACATATATCTGCATTTGGATGCATTGTCTACTGTCTGTTTTTTTTTTTTATTAATTGTTTAACAAGTGTGATGCAGAAATAAAAGGAGAGACAGACTTGAATGGTGAACAGGACAGAGTGCTGCTCCTATTTGGAACACTTATTTTTCCAACTGTTCATGAACAAATGCACATAAAAAGACTTTACTGCAAACTTGACAAAGTCCCTGTGTTGCAAAAAAAAAAAAAAGAAAAAAAAAACATTTCTATACCTGCCTGTTGCATAACTAAGGATTAATGGCCAACGAAGTGTGCGTTATTACTTTTTAACACACGCCGTGGAAGCCCGGTTGCGTCCACAAAGTGCGTTAAAAAGTAATAACCACACACTTCGTAGGCCATTAACCCGCTTAACATGGTCACTTACAAAAGCAATACATATTAACCAGTTTTTAGTCCTTAATTCTTGTTTTTTTTCCGATTTGGATCGCTTTTTGTGAGAAAAGCGGACTATGTCACGTGATGCGGCGCACCGCTTCGTCAAGATTCGGTGATATATATATGCTGATCGTCCGGATGGGTTGAATAAAGCATCAGTTCAGAGAGAAAGTTCATCTCTTACCGCTTGTTTTTGTCCAAATGATGAAGCAAAAGGTTGTTTTAAAGAAGCCGGCGCAGTGATACAAATCATTTAAGCTAGGTGACCAGAACTTCTTTTTTCACCGTGCGGTTATCAGGTTTTAACGCATACCCAGCAGCCAATCAGAATCGAGTATTCACCCGGACCGTGGTATAAACACAGTTTGTGACTGACGGAACCCAGATTCATGATATCTGGAAGAACATCTTTCCGTATTATTCCCAACTACCCCTGGTTGTAGTGTGTAGAGCGAGGTGTGGCTCAACGTGGGCGCCCACGTTGAGCCACACCTCGCTCTATACACTACAACCAGGGGCTTTTCTCTGTTCCTGCTGAGACTTGTCAAATTTGCAAACCGGGTCTGGAAAAAAAGAACAAAAAAAAAAGGGAGCGGCAACAGTTGTACTTATGTGATTACAACATACTTCTGTTTTAGTGACCATCAAAAGATTTATTCACAGCAGAGTTGATGGAATCTTTGGTTCATTAGCTCATTGTACGACTGCTCCCATTGGCCGGAAATCCTGACGGTGAGGAAAACGCATAGCTTTTGACAAACAAACATGGAGGTCTCACATGAAGCGCTTGATGTTGGGATCCATCAGTAGAAAACTTCTGGGAATCCTTTTGTGAAGGAAATTGTTTTATTATTATCATTGTTTAAATGTATTTGTTTAAATGTTAACTCAGATTGACCTCTTTACCTTTTTAGAAAACAGTTGTGTGTTTGGTTCATCTGTTTCTCATCCCAGCTAGGTTGAGGGGGCTTTACTTCTAGGGATGGGTACCGTGCCCCGGTATTAAACGAGCCCCGGGCAACATTCTTCAAGACCGCAGTATCGTTCAGATCTGACCTGAACGGTTCTGCTATCGGTACTGGAGAAATCACATTTTTTTGTGTCCCACAAGATATATAAATGTTATCTGCCATATTTAACTCACCAAGTCAGTCAATTTTCCGCTAATTAATGATTATATCAATTTCGCTATTCTCGCTGAAGAGGAGAGGTCTGTCTGGCTATTTGTGTGCACGGGGGGCGGTGCTGTTGTTTAGACAGCGCACACAGGAACAAAGATATACAATGGCGGAAACGGCTAAAATGCGGCTCTTTCATGCCTGTGCTACGGCACTGTGGTTTTTGTAAAATAACTATCCTGCACCAAGATTGACGTGGTGCCTTTAACACCATCAGGTAGAGCAAGCAGGCAGGAGGAAGAGAGCAGCGTGAACGCCTGAAGTGGGCGTGTCTGCAGCTGTGAACGCCGACCAGTATGAGATGAAAAGACTGTCAGTGGCTGATCCCGTAGGGGACACATGAACGCCCAAAAAGATAAAAAAAATCATTTATTCCCATAGACTAAAACCATCCATTTTTGTGTAAAATGAATTAAATTTGCGTCAGGGCGACCTTACTCCTGGATCGATAAGCAGTATCAATAGGAGTAATAGTACCGTCAAAACCTTAACAATACTCATCCCTATTTACGACACACTGTCCTTAGCTGATAAGGAATACTGTTTGTACTTAGAATCTTCCCAAATGGTTTATTATACAACACCCCCTAATGAACTTTTCTCTTTGTTTGGAAATTGTTACCTCCTTGAATTCCTCCTACTTGAATTCTTAATAAAAGCAGCACTGGGAGAAGCAGATCCTATGAGAAGAGAAGCGTGGTGGACGTCTTCTGCCACATTTTGCTTTCTCCCTCGTGCATGAGAAACTTGATTCTTCCTGTGGTTTGTTGTTTCTAATTGTGTTTTTCATTAATGTCTAGATGTATTTATCTGACACCTTTTGAATAGGGCTGCACAATATGAGGAAAACTCGCAATTATGCGATATTTATGATCAATATTGCGATGATGATATAACTTGTGGTTTATGAACAAATAAAACAAAAACAGAAAAACGTCATTTCCATTTCACTGCAAGTTTAAAAATGATACTCCAAATGTCTACATAGGTGGCGAACATCTAAGATAAAAGAGCTCCCTTAGATTAATCAACAACATCAAGGGTTCCATCCGATTGGTCAACAACATCAAGGGCTCCATCCAATTGGTCAAATGCATGAATGGATTTATTTGATTCGTTAAATACTTCAAGCTACCATAATATTGTTTTAGCACATGTAAGGAAACCGTTTACTGCAATGTTCGGCATCTTTTGCGATATACATTTTGCGCAGCTTGATCTTGCGATAACGATAAATTTGCAACTTTTTGTGCAGGCCTGCTTTTAAATGTTCAGAGCAGCTATGTTCTGCTTGCTGCTTTGCAACACGTGACGCTTTGTCTGCAGGATTGTTCCTCTATGAAACAAACCGCTGGACTTATTCTGAGTATCTAAGTTCATCAAAAGACGGGCTTTGGCTTTTTCTCCCACACAACTTCATCTGTACATTAGTGCATCTTGTTTTTTTATGTGTTTTCCACTGTAACACAGTAAAGTTCCGGAGCTCCTTCAACTTTGTTCTATTATTCTATTATTAAGCTATGCTGAAATGCAAACAGAAAACACAGAAATTGCAATCCTAACATTTCTTTTCCTCTAGCGGTTTAATGATTAATCAACAAATCTATTTAAATTCCTACGATCAGATCTATCTTTCTGGAGTAAGTTGTTAATCTAATCGAATCAACCAACACCATAAAAAACTCAATTTAAAATGAAATAAATTGATTGTATTGATACCAAATATCATTTAGATTGACGTACAGTAGGTTTATTTTACTATGATGTAAAAACGACAAAGTGCATCACAGCAGACAACACACAGTGTCAGCAAAAACTGACCAGTCCATCAGTCCAGTCCAATGTGTGGAAACACTTAGAATTTAGCAACGAAATGTGACCAAACAGTGTGCTAGAATGTTCTAATAATGTTCCATTTGGATTGTTTTGATGTGGAAAAACAACAGTGGGCTGAACTTTAGGAAACTAAAATGTGAATGGACTTGACATTCATTCTTGTTTACTTGTTTGTGGACATATTTAATTTACACTTGATTATATAAGAAATGTAAGAAATCTGGAAAACTTCAGCTGCACTGTTCAGTACCATTTATTTATCTCTGAGTCACACTGGTTAAAGTTTTGGCTAAAGATGTCCTGGATCCATTTTAGATATCAATATCGCCTATCAATCATATCTGCAACCACAAAATATGATTTGAATTGATAAAATGATTTATTAAACCCCTCATTTCCTCGCATCTTCATCGATGTTTTGGTGGATGGACCCCCTGCAGATGCTCGGTTTGAGGTGTGGCCCAGGAGAAGTCAGCGCCTGGGTGTCAACGCGGACACCAAGAACTTCCACTTTTGTTCTCACCTAGGAATCTCAAAACCCGTTCGACTTATTTAAACATGTTTAAGCGAGGGCCTTGACTCTGTTAAATCACTAAGACCCTTCTGGTTCTACACGGGTTTCACTGAGCACACTAACAGCAACCTCCTTATCATACCAGAGTTTGTCTGCTGTCACTCAAGGGTTTTTGACGGACTTTCTCCATGCGCCTTTGCAGTGAACTCACTATACTCCTGAACTTTCAACATGTAAACAAGATTTCCAATAGCACTGACATCTTCTGTATCTGTGTTTTTGTGTGTCTGAGCAAGATTACTTCACTTTTAGCCCTGTTTATACCTAACCAAGTAACTCACGCCAGTTCAGCTCGCTGGCGTCTTCTCTCTCTCTCTCTCGCTCATCCATTTTGATGATCAGAGCAGTTCATTTACAAATATGTGCTCTTCAGACAGTTGGTGTCCAAGACCACACAAGCCTGTCTGTTTTCAGGACATCCTCGTCATATCTACTGCTGCCTACTTGGATCCGTTTCTTTTGCCAGCATGAAGCTTCAGTTGTTTAGAAAAATGCAGGGCAGTGACCCTCAAAGTCTAGAGCTGGACCCCCTTGATCCAGGCAGGGTGTCTACTAATTAACAGAAGTTACATTCAAGGTTTTAAGGCCTTTTTAAGACCTTCTTAGGGAGACTTAAAATCTAGTTCAAGACCGGATGCACAAAGAAAATGAAAAAGTCAGCTGTTTCTTGCTCTACACATGCCACATGCCATTCGATCCCCATCATGCCAAGTTTGAATGTCTTTTAGCAAACCGTGCAGTTTGATTTATAAGGATTTCCGCTAACTGGTTTAGACCACCACAAGTCATCCCTATTTTAACACCAGCTCTGCATGAATTTGCACTTTTTTTATTTTCTCGCACCATCGCACACAAGCTCATCACTTAGGTTAAACGACTTACGACCAGTTCACAACCTTATGGCATAATGCATCCTTTACATCACGTGTGTCAAACTCAAGGCCATGCCATTTTATGCGGCCCGCTAGAGCATAAAAGTTTTTAATATCTTTAAAAAAAAATTGGTGTATATTTATTCATATCTAGGGGGAATCTGACTTCAAATATGGGATTGGGCAACTATACATTAGGACTTAACCACTGTCCATATAACCTAACCTGACAGAATCAAATTTAAAATGATTTATGCTAGAGTAACAAGCAAACATATGTTTTCTATGCAGCTGTAATTGTCACTTTAAAAAGTTAGAATAAAGAAATAAATTAGTTATTTAACATTAAGGAGTAATTACGTTTATTTTTCATTACATTTAGTTACATGTATAAGTTATATCTGGCGCTTTGAGGACAGCCACTATGCTGATGTGGCCCTCAGTGAAAATGAGTTTGACACCCCTGCTGTACATGTTTCGTTTTTTTAGTGACAGGAAGTCACACTGCGTTGACAAGAGAAAAAAAAAGAACAAAGGCCCATTCACCAGAATTTAAGACAATTTAAGGCTTTTAGAAGCCTTAAGTTAAGCCTTATTAGACTTTTTAAGGAGACACTGCTAGAAAGAAATCAATGGTTGAACTAAAGGTCATAAATAAATTTGACATCTTTGGTTGTAAGCTTAATTTTTTTTATTAAATAAATTGCAGGCTTTCAAAATAATAATGAAGAAAAACTATCAAATCAGATGTAGATGGTTTTGTCTATTGCAGTACAGAATCCTTTGAGTCGATGAACAAGGCCTGCAACAAACCTTATGTTGCATGTCCCTTAATTTGTCTTCACCAGACAGATTGCGGTGCTTTTGTCGAGAGCTGCCAAAGTGTGAAGCGGGAGACTGAGCGGAAAGCTCCAATGAGGAAGTCAGAGCTGTAACCTCTGTATGCGCAGGTGCGGTGTGGTGTTCTTACAAATCACACAAACAAGAAAGCCCCTCACCTCACTTCCTCTTCTTTGAGCCGGCGTGCAGCCTGCTTTGACTGTTTAATTTGCAAGTCCAGTCTGTGTAAGAAGTCTTTGGCTGACAGCTCCTCTGGCTGGGATGGTTTGGACTCCTCCGCAGGAGGTGGGGAAGAAGGCGGCGAGGGTCCCTCGATGTCCTGGCACGCCGTCTCACACTCCCCGTCGGGGGACTCCAGGGACAGTCCGTTGAAAATGGAGCGCTTCTCCGACACCACGGGAATGTTGAGGCTGTTCCTCAAGAAGATGCAGTCGTTGCTGAACAGCTTGTTGGCTCGCTTGATCTGCTCCATCTGACATGAGGGCAACCAAAAAATAAGAATAAAAACACAGACATCCTAATCTGCTTGTTAGTCTAAAAACAGCATAAAAAAAGGCTTTAAAGGCAAACTCCAATGAAAATTGTGTTTTTAACATGTTCTTGTGACATTTTTCTTGTGATGGAGGACAAATATGAACAAAGTTTTAGCTTAAAAATTGCATATCCGACTATTTCTATGTTTAAATTGTGGTAAATCAGGAGCAGACAAAAACAATGTCATTGGAAAAAGACTGTAGTTGTGACATAGAGGCTACAATCAGCAGGTTACAACTTCCCTGCCCCGCGGGAATCGGACCTGCAATATCACGATGAGAGGTTGACCCCACTTCCTTCCCCTTTCCTTTCCATCCTTCCCCCATGTTGACTCTTAGCTAAACAAGACGGTTGCAGTCAAATGGAAATAATGTATTAGTGGTTTTTGTAGCTTTGCTTTTCATTTATGTTTCACAAGCTACATCATTATCACAGTATTGATTATATCACAAGCTTTCCTTATTTCATGCAGCCCCACATTTAAGGCAAATATGTGCAACTTTTTATAGTGATAAACTCTTATCAGGCCTAAGACAGCTGCATGGAATGGAGATGTGCAGCATTTGGACTTTGGTGCCGTCCTTTCTGTCTTTAGGGGTGTGTAAGGACACCTGAACATCACTGACTCTCTGTTTGAGTGAAGCTGCAGCATGTCTGTGAGCTTTGTGTGCTGAGATGAGTGAGAGCATGGGAAGCACTAGACACCTGGAAGGGGGAACAACTGTAACCCTGCTTCCAGAAGCCAAATGTGCAAACAAACACTGACGATGCAGTTTGTGGCCTCCAGCTGAGCCTGGGGGGGTAAAAAACCTGATTTTCATTCAAAAAGTGCCAAAAGTGTGTCAATAAAATCACACTGTGTTTGTCCGTATCAGGGGCTGCATTTGTACACGAATTCCACGCACACCAGCCTTACCGTGACGCCGTATTTGAGAGCAATGCCCTGCAGAGTATCACTGTCTGTAACCCGATGCTCTATGTATTTCTCCCCCAGGGAGGCCGTGACGCTGGCGGTGCTCCCGTACGAGCGGATTTTGGTGCGGGCTAGACTCTGGGACAGTTCGCTGTCAGACTCGGAACCGGACCTGGACCGAGGGAAAATGGGCTGGGCAAATCGTCCTCCCCCATCCCGCATCGGCAGCACGGGTGAGAACTCCGCCATCTTCTCTTGAACCGATAAAAAGCTCAGCTAAACTCCGGGTTAATGCGCCGGTAGCTTTAGCAACACTAAACTGCTGTTTTCATGCAGCAAGGAAGTCCATTCCGGGTCATATGGAGGCCCCCACACCAGCTGACTCGAGGCATGTTTAGGACACACATCTACAGTCCGCTTCTTTTTTTTTTTTGTAGATCCGCTGCGTTGACGTAAAAACGTACAGACGCTGTGACGTCCATAGAACGTATCAATAAACCAATTTCCGGTCAGACCTTTCAATCTATTTTACATTTGTGAGAAAGAAATACAGAAAATTTTATTTTTTCCCCCCACACTTAAAAAAAGCTTTGTTATAGGATGTTATGTATATGAAATTACACTTTATTATGCTTTAAGATCCACCCGCAGTCATTACTTCTAGTAAATAAAACCATTTCCGGCCACCTTTGTCTACGAAGCTTTCAAAACTTTATTGACAATATATTTATATAACAAAGCAATAAAAAACAACGTAATTTTTTTTTTGGATAAATTTGTAATTTGAGAAATTATAAGTAATGCTCTACAAAATCAGCAGAATCAATCCCAACTTTAATTATTCAAAGGCAAGAAGATTAAAATAATAAAAATACAAAATGAATAGGCAAAGAACTTGCTCACAGACACAAGGGTTGTGTAACTTCACACTGGAAGATATTTAGCATCATCTAGTAAACACAGTTATTTTAATGATTTTAAGTGACATGGACAGTATATTTGAGATCAGCTAACTGTACCATGGCAAGTTGACCTAATAATGCATGAACATTTTCGTTTTTATAAAAACACAGCAAAAATACAAGGAGTTGTATGTAAAAATTCTAAAACCAATAACAATTTAGTGTGTTTAATAATAACTAACTAAAACTCAACCTCAATTCTACAGTGGCCCTGAAGAGCAAAATGTGCGTTTTGTTTCTGGAACTTTATTTTTATTTTTAAAATGTAAAGTTTTTTGGATTATTTTGTTTTGCTTTGTTTTTTCAATTGTTGAGATCTTTTAAAAAAAAATGCGCTGGGGAATTTGCTGATGTGATTTGCACTTCAGGGCCACCTTAAAATTCACATTTTGACTTTAAAATTAACCAGCTGGTGCTAAATTACATTCTTCACATTCCTGTCTTTCTTGTATGTCATTTCATTAGTTTGGAGTACACATGTGGTCATTTTTACTTACTTGGCTGTCTATTAATTTGCTACTGGAGTAACACTTCAGCTGAAATCCAACTGCACATAGGGAAACTAATAGTTTACATCAAGACAAGCAAAAACAAAGAACGTCTGCAAACTTTAGTGTGTTAAATTATTGTTGTTCTCATATTTTTTTACGAGTTTATTATTTTAGCAATTAATTTTCACATATTTTAAACCTAAATGACATTCCTAAGCATCCATAAACTACATGTAGTATATTTAATATATGTGAAATACACTGAACAGACTATTTATTTACTTATTCACTTGTGTGATAGGCCATGTGCAGCTGGAAAGCATAAAACGTTTGATATTAATTGCTATCAGAGCTCTAAGTGGAGAGTTTCGCTGCCTGCTGCTGCTACCATCTGTGCCTTTCTATTCTTCGTGATAATTCATAAAGTGCTAGTTGTTAATAGCAAAGCTATTAAGGATGTAAGTCAGGTTAGGTATTTTAATATAACAAATACTGGTAAACTTTTATAATAGTACTTGTTTCTGATGTAGTACAAAGTGGGATTTTTTTTAAATACAGAAATACTAAAGCTGCAGGTGCCGCTTAGGGATGCACAGACTGTACATGAAATCTGATTAACCAAACAAATGCTGGGGAGCAACAAGTGGATTCATGAAATCTGAGGAAGTTGTTTATGCAACAAGCCTCTCTTGGTTATAAATTGTGGAGTAGTAATCTCCCAGTCTGTCATTTTCTTATGTAAATGAGGTAATTAAACTGATGTAATGGCACAAAGAGAGACAGATGAGGGAGTTCAAATGTGTCAATTATAAATGATCTGATCAATAAAAGATGACATCTTTTGGATTAAGTTTCAAATTGACACAACAATCATTTGATGTTTGTTCCCAATTTTTGCTCATGACTCATTCAGTTCATGGTGCACCAGGTCTGACTGCACTATGAGGTGAAAAGACAAAACCCAACAAAGGAAAAAAATTGCAATGACAAATTATTTTGAAAATGCATTCTTATCAAGAATCAGGACAGCAGCAGGAGACCAGAAGGGACTGGATTGCTTGTGTCGCTCAAATTCTTTCTTCAGTTCCAAAAAACCAATGAAACAAAAAGGGAAAAAGATTGAAAACAACAACTTCTGTGATGGTGTAACCATGACAACAATCTGCTTCTTGATCCAACTTCAGCAGTAGCCCTATCATCCCTCTCCCCCCATTCCTCTTTTCAGCCCTGGCATAGTTTTTGTTCGTCTAGGAAATACTTGGAAATATCTTTGATAAAATGCTGTCATTGTATTCCTGACATAAATATTCTTTTATTTACAGCAACCTCCATAGCTCTTTCGATACTCCTTTTTTTTCCTATTTAAATCTTTTCACTAGTGTTCAAAACAGTTGCTAACCTGCATTTTATCGTCTAGACAAATACATTTTTTAATTTCAATATCATGATTTGACATCTCACGCTGCAGGCAGAGTGAATTAGAGAAAATGTCTATTTATTTCATACAGGATAAGATGATCATGTGTTTACAAGATGCGTCACAGTGTTTCTTAAACAGAACATCATCCTGTACTGTTTTTTTTCCTTCATTAAAACCCTTGTGCTGTCTTGGATGACCCCGCCCTTACTTTGACGTGTTCTCCCTACCATAACAAAGGTGGATAAAGGTGGACAAATTTCATGTAATCCATTGAACCAGTGAAGATCACAAATCATTGAAAAAAAAAAAGGTTCAAAGCACTGTCTAGTGGGTCTAGATGACCCAACTTCCAACGGTAAAGTGCCTAGGATAGCACAAGGGTTACAACCTTATAAAACAATCTCCGTCCGCTTTAGTCGGTGTTCTACTGACCCCTGCTGGATAATTGTAGTATTGCTTTAGAGACCTGTCTCAGATTCAAAGATTTTTATTGTCATTGTACCGTATTTCTACAGCGAAATTCTGTTTGTCAGAGAGAAGAAGTAAACATAAAAAGAACAAAAAACCAGTATAAGAATATACAAATCAGAAAATACGTTAAGAAGTTTAAAATAAAAATGTCATAATAATAAACACCTTTATTGCACATTTAGTCGTGTGTTGTACTGGATGTCTGTGATGAATAAGATGTAATTCAGTGGGAGATGGAAAGCGGGGGGGGTGATGGAGTCTACAGCTCTGGGGAAGAAGCTGCATCTCAGTCTATTTGTCCTTGTTTTTAAAACCCGGTACCTCGTGCCCAATTGCAGCGGCACAAACAGGGAATGTCCAGGATGGCTGCTGTCCATGTTGATGGTCCGTGCCCTTCTCTTTAGACACACTTTGTACACCGCATCTAGGTCTGGAAGCTCAGCTCCCACAATCCTCTGCGCTGTCTTCACCACCCTGGACAGGTCTCTCCTCTCCTCTGCTGTGCAGCTGCTGTACCACACTGTACAGCCCTGGCAGAAGATGCTCTCCACGGTGCTCCTCTAGAACTGTCTGAGAAGTCCTGGAGCCAGACCCGCCTTCCCTCAGCTTCCTCAGGAAGAACAACCTCTGATGGGCCCTTTTCACCAGTTTGGAGGTGTTCAGTGTCCATGCCAGGTTCTTGGAGATGTGCATGCCAAGAAACCTGACAGAGTCGGTCTGCGTTTGGTTCCACGTCTCCTTCGTTCTTGGCACACTTAAACTTACTTTGTCTTTTAGGAAAGGCACTTCTATTTCCAGTGAAACATTAAGTTAGGTGTTCATTCCCCTCCTTTTTTATTTAAGTGGCTAACTTTGCCCTAATTCCCTCAGTTTGAAGCAGGAGGATCTTTGTGGTTGAAAACTTTTACCCTATTTCATGTTGGACTTCAGTTCAAAGGAAGGTTGGGACCAAATAAGGATTAATATTTTTTCAAATGTTTCAAAACATGATTACATCATTTATACTGTCAGCAGCTCAGCCTGCTGTTCATCTAGAAAGTTTTTGTCCACTCTTGACCAAAAAATAAAAAAAAGTGGAGTCCAGTTCCAACCATAGTGACTGAGACCTCATTTTTATGAAAAACTAGTTCTTCTGCATAACCATCATCTCGTCAAAACTACATTTCAGTTGTCTGTGGTGAAAAACTAATATTTGTCATTATTTTCAAAAACCTTACCAAATGCTAAAACGTGAACATTCTTTCAACATATTAACTGTCCTTGCATTGCAGCAATGTTCTCCATAAGTTTGAAGTTCAGTTTTTGTTTCACTAGTTAGTTACTGCAAAAAAAAAAAAAAATTAACACAAAGTGTAATATATATTCTTACTGCCATTTGTCACTACCAATAACCTCATTCAAGTTTATTTTAAACACAATTGATGGTAATTTAAGAAATAGTTAAAGAAGCTTTAAAATACTGTTAAGAGAAAAAAATAAATAATTTTTTTCATTTATTGTTGGAAGATTATTAGACCTTGTTTTTAAGTTTCTGTGTTTGACCAACAAAAAACAAACAACAACAAAAACAATGACAAAAAACAGGACAAGTCTTCCAATTTTTCCCTCTTTATTTCACCAATTGTAATGCCGAATTTGAAAAACCAGTTAGGGGACATGCAAGCGCTTTTTAATTGACTGTTTTTGCTTCAGAAGACCTAGTATGCTTTAGTGGCTCTTAATTTTATTTTTGCTATGTCAGAGTTTCAAAAGTTCACGTAGAAAGCCGTTTGAGGTTTGGACGGTCCTATTTTTACAGATTCTTTCAAGAATTTTAAATCCCAATTTATCAAGAAAAGCTAGGTTTCGGTATGTAACAAATACACTTTGAGACACATATTTAAGATGTGGGGAAGGCCAAAGGGCCCGGACAAAACCCACACACGTGTAACGGGACCAGATCTGTCTCTTTAACTACAGACTAGCGGTTGTCCCTAAGTGTCTATACCCCCTGTATTCAGTTTGGGTTGGTAGCCCCTTCCCAACGCATTTTTCCCTGTATACGTTTGGCACATGCTTTAGCAATATGAATTCTCATTTGATCTCAGTTATGTCCAATATTCTTTTATTATTTGAGATCTGTTATGGAAATTACAAAGACTTTATAAATGTTGATGTTTTCGTGATTAGCTGATTTCCCTCTACCCCCTCATATAGAAGCTCATCCAGAATGCTAACACTGTGGTTTCTATTTGTTTGTTTTCGGAAAATAGTCAGATTCCCTAAACACTATGCAACCTTGTTAGACTTAAGTACACTTCTAATTAAAATGATTTTTGAGCTTCTTATTTGACGTTTTTAGAGATGAATTAAAAAGCCTTGCCTGGTTTTTGCATGTCCCCTCCTAGTTTTTAGGTTTTTCTTTCTGCCAATTAAATCCACCCGGTTTGGGTGGTGCACGCTCCTCTCCTGCCCAAGCTCTCTATGAAGACGACGGCAGGGGGGTTAAAGGAGCTGCAGAAAAAGTGTGCAAGCAGCACACTGTAACAACCCCCCCACCAGCACCACCACCACCACGCCAAGGAGTCCTGTTGAAAAGAGAAGAACAGCATGTCAGGAAATGACACTGCTGTAACATCTACAGCTTTATTTTAGGGACATTTACTTTCTTTACATACTGTAGTGATTGTCTAGGATAACAACTCACCAAAATTTGAGACTCAGAAGGTCCTGCCAACTCTCTCTGGAGGACATCCGCACACTGCATCGACGTAGGTCACAGCAACACAGACGAGTCCCGGTCACTGGAACGAGGAAAACAAGGCAGGTCTTTCCGGGAGAGTCAGCATTAGCACAATCAGTGGAGACAGAGAACCCAGAAGGCATTTGACACCAGTGAGGAGACTTTGTCCAGTTTTCCTTTAACTAGTTGTCTCTCTACCCCATCTGGATTTTCAATTATACTATACTACGTTTCTTTTAACAACATTCAGTTTTTTTTAACGCTGCCTAGTGCCGTGTTTCCAAACATCAAAGCAAACGAAGACTGAAAAAAAAGGAGTGTATTGTTTAAGTTTGGGGTACTTTAACAAAAGTGTTGATAAACACAGAACCTAGTAATCATGGGAAATGCCACTTTTTAAACCAATACCAATTTGAAATCTGGCATAGTTTCCTACGTAGTACTAAGAGTAAAAACTGAACCCACTTTCATTTTATAATATTGCCATCATTTGCCCCTACTAGCAGCAAAACTTTAGTATTTATCATTTTCCTTTACACTCTACATTCCTATTCTAAGGTCAATTTAGGCTTGTGATTTTTGCTAAAATTTCTAAACTTTTTAAAATTTCAGACTTTTGAGTTCTCTGTTCCTGTGTGTGTCTGTGTGAGTGTGTGTTTGTGTTTGTGTGTGTGTCTTTTCTTTTTCTTTGTTAAGGCATCTTGAAGGTCTCATTCGTATTGTCCTAGATTTATCTAAGCCATGGATGGTGGAGGAGATCTTGCAGGCAGGGGCGCTGTTCTTCGGAAGTATTTAAACATATATGGAAAAAATCTTGGCACTCTGGAGAAAGTAAAGTAAAGTAAAGTAAAAATGAAGGTCAGAGCCCAAGCATCCATGCAGAGACAGATTATTTCTTACCTTCTGACAGTTCATCGTCAATCGTCTGATCCCCTTCAAGAAAATGTGTTGTGGAGAAATCGTTGCAGTAGTGGAGGGTTTCATACAGAACTACTCCAAGCTGCCACACTGTTGTTGATCCAGGTCTACAAAAGCCTCTAAATGCTTCTGGGGGAGCATTTATGGGAGTTCCTGGAAAAAAAAAAACATTAGTCATATTTATGCTCATTTTACATGTTTTTATTTGTAGATGCAGATCTTCTACCTGAAAATCCTCTGAAGGATGGAATCCTTTTCTGCCATGCAGCTCACTCCAAAGTCTATCAGACGAGCTTGTGGTGTATTTGTGTGGGTTTGAATTAGGATGTTATTAGTTTTGATGTCTCGATGGAAGATATTTCTGTCCTCAAGGTCTATGGCTGTGCGAATTAGCTGTTTCATTATGATCTGAAAGAGATAAAGAAGTAATAAGCTGAGGCAGCAAAGCGAAAGCCTCCTTGTAAAACAGCATTCCCGCCGGCCTTGTCAAGATGCGTTCAGGTTCACTTCCAATAAAAAGTCTATGTGAATGTGGGTTTCGGGCCGTCACCTTTAAAACTCTCGATATGCACTTTTTTACGGCCGTTTTCCAGCTCCACATACAAAACACACGACTATTGAACATGTGTTGCAAGTCAAACCAGGTTGAATTTTGATCAATCAGGAACTCGGATTTAGCTGTAAAGTATGGATGACATCCCCTCCAATTCACAAAAGTAAACATCTTGTGCCCAAATCGAGAGATTTGCACTGCCTTAACATGTTGCACCAAGCCTCTTCCAACTGTAGGTGGCAGACATGGGCTGGGAAATAGTGGATAAAGGCGAAGAAGCCCGCCCCTGCTTGTCCAGTGTGAACGCCATGGGCTAAATGCATGTTCAAGAAGCCGCGTTTAGCACGTTCTTGATCACACATCACATGCCCAAGTACTCTTCTTTCTAATGTTCTGAACCTGCTGAAAGCTACTTTTGCTTCTGCATCGAACACTAACTACTTTATGAAACAAGGTTGCATTGAATAAACGTTTCAGCTTCAGGAAGTTTCTGCAGAAACAGACAGAACATCTCAAACCAACACAGACGGCACACGGGCCTACCTTGGCTTCTTCTTCTTGCAGTGTGCCTCCTTTGCTATCAATGTAATGAAGTAGGTCCTCACAAGGGATTGGTCTCTCCATGACCAGGAGGATTTCTCCACCTATCTCATACCAGTCCAGCAGGGCTACTGGCGGTGCTTTTCCATCTGAATGAATGGATTCATTCTTGTAACTTTATCATTATGGTCACTTCAGAAGGAACCATTTTTCCATTGCCATCATCCTGAAGAATCAAAACAAAGAGAGCATGAGGAAGAGAAGCACAGAAACCCAGTTAGAAGCAGAGATACTCAGAATAATTTGTCTCAAGCAACTTACCATTTTTTTATTTGGGATTTTACGTTTGAAAATGTGCTTGATGGCTACCTGCAAGACACAAACAAGAGCATTTCTGACTGTGAGATGACTGACAGGAGACAAACTGGGATCGTTTAGATTTCCCCTCCATCAAAATATATTTTAATTTAGACCATTTAAACCACAAACATCAACAGTCTGATTATAAATTAATATACCCAAGTACTTTTCTCATGCTTTTATAAAAAGTCTGTAGCTCATTTACTGTAGCTGCATACGAAACACTTACTGGTAGGTTGTCAGATTTGCGAAAGCCCCCATATATGGATCCATAACCTCCTGAAGCAAAGTAATCTTCTTCCACATATTTGGCTTCAAATTTATCTGAACACAACAAAACAGAAATGCAATGTTAGTTCATTTATTATTAAAAATGATATTATTAAACATAAAGTAACAGTATAATCAAATGGAAAATTGTATTAAATCATCAGACCTTTATCGGTAATCAAGTCATCCCTCTCAGTTATCTCTGAGGAGGTTGCAATTTGTTTGGCGTCACTGGAACTGGAATCTGAAAATGACAGGAAAGGGTTTTCTTTTTGCAGAGGTTTTCTTTTTATACACCTCTATTACCCCTTTGGGCTAAAACTTAGAGGTAAAACTGTATTTACGTGTTTTTTAAATATGTATTTTTTTAGAAATGGGCTGAGCATTTTAAGAAGAAACCGTAGGAAAGCTTAACCACAGACGGTTGCTTTGATTGTAACAACTAAAACATTTTAAGGTTCAGTACAGTTTAAATTAGTGTGAGTGCTCAGGAAATGTAAAACATGTTGATGAAAATAGAGACATTCATGTGGTTGCAGTGTTTGCAGTTAAAGCAGACTTAAAAACAAAGACAACTCATTTTTACGTTTGGAGATAGTCCTAGAGGAGTATGTCCTTAATTTGTTATGACAGTTTTATTTTTGATTTTTTTTTTCTTGTCCCTTGAGAAAACCATGGGGTCTGTGTCAGCTTCTTTACCTTTTGGAGGAGTTTTCATCTTCTTCGACTCTATTGTTTCTTCTTCCTCTTTGTCTTCCTGTCTTTTTCTCTTTAGTGTTTTCACTGGGGTGTTGGTAGATGGCAGTGAAGGCTCAGATTCAGAAGACTCAATTGGTTCCTGGTTTATATGTTTTTTCTTCTGTTTCCTCTTTCTAGGGAAAGGCTGCCTCTCAACATTTTTGGTTTTTCCATCATCTGAAGATGTCTCATCTTGTCGTGCCATGCTAGTGCTAGACACTGAAAATGAAAAAAAAAACAACAGCTTAATTACTATAGAATATTTCTTTTATTTCTTCACCGTTTACTGCTCGAGTTCACATGAAATATATCAATATGTTAAGGGCTTTTATTTGAAAAGCTATATGAGTTGATATGTTATCACAAAAACCAAACTTTAGCATTTTTACGAAGCAAACGTGTGACAAAGTTTTTTTTGTTTTTTTTTTTTAACTTTTTATTTTTGCTTTCACTTCACAACAAATAAACAACAATTCCCTGAGATACATCTGACCACAAATCCACATCCAGTAAGGTGTACAACCCCCCCCCCCCCCCCCCAAAGTTAAAACAAAAATTGCATTGAGGAAATATGAGACAAGTAGTTCAGTTAAACAGATACTTACACAACAATGAATAAAGGTACATATTACAGTAACAACCCCAAATAAAGTTTAACAGTGCACCATCTATGTTCAAAGACATCAGTGTTTAGTCGTAGGGACGCTGTCATTTTTTCCACCAAATAAATATATCTGAGTCTTTGTTTCCATTCTGTTAAAGATGGTGATTCGACCTTTTTCCAATTTCCTGTTATGGTTTTTTTTGCTACCAATAATAAAATGCGCGCTATTTATATCGTGACTAAAAGTTTTGCCGGGACTCTCATTTACCAGTATATTTTGGATTGTCCATGGCAGAATCTTTGTCCGTGATCATTTGCTGTTCATTACACAAAAACCAGAGTAAATCAGAAAACCTTTCCCTAGTCTCAAAATACGTGCTTCACTCTAGAGCTCGAAGAATGTTATGGCTTAACCGTGTTGCTAAGCAACTTAGAAAATGGGGCTCTCTGATATCAATGATGTCACAGTCTGTTGCTAAGTTACACAGCATGTGACTTTGGCTACTTTTTAGTGTTTATGTTTAAATTGACACATTCTGAAAAGCACTTCAGTGTAAAACCTTTTCGAAAAATGTTATTTTGTTGCATATGTACTGTTGTGA
The DNA here is from genome assembly GCA_023969325.1 of Oryzias curvinotus. NCBI lineage: Eukaryota > Metazoa > Chordata > Actinopteri > Beloniformes > Adrianichthyidae > Oryzias > Oryzias curvinotus. The sequence continues at coordinate 3,644,087 of CM043708.1, forward strand.
AATGTACATTAAAGGTTTGGATGATTGTAAACCAGTGTTATAGTCTTGGACAATTGACTGCTGTAATGAGCTTTGAGGCCCACAAACTTGCTCCTACGTCTTACAAAGCAGAGTTAAAAATAACAGCAAATTAACTTTCTAAATAGTCTGGGAGGAGTGTGACAATCTGGTAGTTTTTAATTTGTTGTGATAGTTTTATTTTTTTAATTTTCTGACCTTTAATTTCTTTTTGTAGCACTGTACTGTCAAACTATTAGAGACATGTCCTTTAAATATAAATTAGAATTAGACCTATTCTGTTCAGCCTACAGGTTTTCGTGTTGTTTGGGGTCTGTGTCATCTCATTTACCTTTCAGTGAAGTCTTCATCTTCTTTGGCTTTATTATTTCTTCTTCCTCTTTGTCTTCCTGTCTTTTTTTCTTGAGTTTTCTCACTGGGGTTTTGTCTTGGGTGCTGGTAGATGATTTTGTAGGCTCAGATTCAGGAGTCTCAACTGGCACCGGGAACGTCACTTTTTTCTTCTTTTTAGGACTGGTCTTCCTCTCAACTTCTTTGGAAAAGCAGGATGAGTTAAAATATTATCATAGCAACATAAAAACAAAACTTTAGCATTTTTACGAAGCAAACGTGTGACTAAAAGTTTTGCCGGGGCTCTCATTTACCAGTATATTTTGGATTGTCCATGGCAGAATCTTTGTCCGTGATCGTTCGCTGTTTATTACACAAAAACCTGAGTAAATCGGAAAATCTTTCCCTAGTCTCAAAATACGTGCTTCACGCTAGAGCTCAAAGAATGTTATGGCTTAACCGTGTAGCTAAGCAACTTATAAAATGGGGCTCTCTGATATCAGTGATGTCACAGTCTGTTGCTAAGTTACACAGCATGTGACTTTAGCATTAGTTTACTTTTGGTGTTTACATATCTGAAAAATACTAAAACATTTGGGAAAAATGTGATTTTACAACATATGTACTGTATTTTTCAGACCCAGAAGTCCAACAAATTATATTGTACATAAAGCATAAAAGCTGTCATGAACTTGATTCGACTACACTACCCATAATGCCAAGAGGAACTAAGCGGCAGGGGATTGGTCAGAGTGGTTGATAGGAAGCTTTTCTTGTGAACTGACTTTCAATTGTATAGTTTCTTTATTAAAAATGAATCCATTGAATACTTCAGTTTGTTTCCAGCTGCAACATTTTAAATGTCCTAGAATGCTTGAATGCATCACCCAGTCCACCAAACCCCTCATAAGGGGGAACTGCTTTTAACAGCCAATCAGAGGTTGTGGCTGTTCTGTTAGGCCCAGCAGCTCTCAGATCAGTTTCTGAGCACGTTTTTACAGCGAGTCTTTTCACTTTAACCACGGAAAACAGCTCTTTCTGTTCTAGCAGAGCAAGCAGTGGGAGACCAGAGAGGCGTCACTATCGGGGTGTTAGCTTTAGTAATTAACATCTCAGCAATCATTTTGAGAGAAGCTGCGCGGCTGAAATCCACGTCTTCAGCTTTGATTTCACAACATTGGTGAGAAATGTGTTCCTGTAGCTGTGATGCTGCACTGTAAACCCAAACAAGTTACCACAATTATTTTAAGTTGATTAAGTTAAAAGTCAGATTTTTCCACAACAGAAGATTTAATTGTGTGCTACTTGTATTTTTTGATAACAGTTAAATTAAAAGTGTTAATTTGTGCAAATCAAATATTGTCATTAAATATGACTTACATTTTCCTGTTAAGACAACGTAATTGTCATCATTTACTATGACTCACCAGTTTCAAGTTTTCAAGCCACAGGAATAAGTTTGCATAACTTATCCACAACAACACAATTTTATCTTAACAGAACTTAATCTTTAGTAGTTACCTTCTCGTACAAGGGTCATCAATTTTTTGAGTCAGTAAACTCAAAACCATGCGTTTCAAAACTTAAATAATTTTAGGGAAATGATTTCCTAAAAAAAAAAATGAGTAACGGTAACTTAAATAAAGCCCAATGTTATAATTATCTGCCTAATAATATAGTTTGCTCACCCTCTCCTGTGCAATGTTGAAATGAAAGAAAATTACACTTAATAAAAAAATGAAGACAGTGTGAACTTTGAGCCTACTGCTTGAACAAATGCAGAGTAGTGCAATATTTTTGAGGCATTATTGAGACAAAGGGAGAAAACTAATGCTTTATGCCTCCTTATTTCAACTTAGTTTTACATATGTATCAAGTCGTTTTTGAGAGTCTGCAACCTGGGTGGTAGTTCACCACCTTCTAGACCAAGTAAAATCTTTTGAGTACATTAAACGTGTTGGTCAGTGCTTTGCGATATTTGAGGTGCATTCCATGAGTCCAAACATTACCATGAAGGCATCACCGAATCTGGGGAAGCGGACCACTTCATCACAACAGAGATTTTTACAGGCTCGTAGTGCGCTGGACTTGTGTGATGGTCATTGATGACAGTAAGAAGCTCCACTGCGACACCATCAAGCTCTGGCTCATCAGACTCATCCTGAATTCATTTAAAAAAGAAAAAAAAAGAAAAAGAGAGATGCCAATTATAATCGAATCAACAGAAAATGAAGTGTATCTTTATTTGAGAGAGGCCTGTTAAAATTCAATACCTCTAGCAGGGGACGGGAACCTTTTTGGCCGAGAGAGCCATAAACGCCACATATTTTTAAATGTAATTTCGAAAGATCCATACAATAATGTAGTGTTCCTTTCCCACTTTGAGGCACGGAGACTTAACCTCTTTATGGTTTCTTTATTCTGGTTACTGTAGACCGCAACTCTTGAACCTCTCCCGCCGAGACGAGAGCGCTTCTCCCAACTTTGTATTCCCTCACTGGCGCAACAGCCCTCCCATTTCCCCTTATTCGGCCCATAGCTGAGGACCATTGGTCTAAACTCCCCAACGACAGGCTGAGCGACAGAACTGAGGGCCAATCAGATCTCTGCATGATGCGTTCAATGAACTCCAGCACAAACACAATTTTTCTCCACACAGATACTACATATGGAACAATAAAGACATCACTTATAGACATAGATCTTTATTTTATCCATCTTGGTTTAATCAAAACATCCTTTTGGTCCATCAGCTGTTTAACTCAAACAGATCTTTAATGTCACATGAAGAATTCTGCTTTAAATATTCCATCAAAATACCAAAAACTGAGTTTAACATTCTTTTGAACGCAATTACTAAATGTATTACTATCTTATTCAAAAGTTCATCATTGCAGAGTCCAACTTTATTACCAATTGATCCAACTAAAATAGAAATAGGCCAAATCTGTTTTTCTTCTTTACGTAACACAAACCGCCGTATATGCTCACTCTTCCAGAAAGATGTTGTTTCCTTTCCTATGTAGTTCCTTATTGGAATAATTTAGTTTATCATTTAGAATGGAAAAAGATCTGGAATCTACCAGCAAAATACTTATACCAATAAAGTGAAAGAAATCTCATTCAAACTAATCCATAAATTCTATCCATCCAAACTATATCTGCAACGGTTCAAAGATGATATTGATGTAACCTGCTCTTTTTGTCAAGAACACCCTGAAGATGCTGTATATTTGTTTTGGTCATGTCCCTTTTCCACCACTCTCTGGTCTAAAGTTTGTCATTTCATCTCCGCCCACATTGACCCAGACTTTCGCCTGTACTCAGAAAATGTTATGTTTGGCCTCACCCACTGTCCATCTCATAAAAAAGAACAGTTGTACATCAATAATCTTTTATTGTTTTTATACAAATGGCACATTCATAAATCAAAAGTTACGAATCATACCCCTCATTTCTTAGTCTTTATCAGTGAGCTCAAACAATACATTAAGACAATAAGAAACTCTGACAATAAGAAAGCCATCAAAACATTTGATCTGTGTGTCAGTTTCAATATATCTGTGTAAAATGTAATAACCCCCAGGCTTGCTCCTTTGTTGTTCCTGTTTACTGTTTAACATTGTTTTGTATTGAATTTTACATTCAATAAAGTTTTGAAAAAAAACGAAAAAAAAACTTATTACGCGACCCAACAGCCACCCAGTCCAGCTCAGTCCGCTACAATATGTTTAAAACTAAATATACAAAACAGACTAAACATACTAAAATATTTCTGCAAAAAAATATAATTTGATTCTGACAATTTTTCAAAAATACAACAAAAAAACATAGGGACCAGTGTTGGATGACTCTAGCATCATAGCTACTATAAGGATAAAGTATTAGCATCTATCCTGAGTGAAACATTTATTGCAAATCCAGCTACAGAATGAAAGATGGTGGGGCTATTTTGTCACCTGTGTGAAAGCTTAGAGAAAGTCTAAGAGGCCATTCAATTGGCTGAAAGCGAACACGCCTGTTTTGCTGATGGGTGTGATTGACAGATTCATTAGCCAATGGTAAATTAGTTGACCTGCCCGTTTTTGATTCTGTACCGGTCGGTCGTTAACATGTTAGCTTTAGCATGGCTCCTGTAGATTTATTGCCTTCGGTCTTCAAAAAGTACTGGCTTGTGCAACTTTCCAGTGGATTTGTAAGCAAGGCAACAGTGGTTGAATGCAGTTGGCATTAAATCCAGAGAACAGTGTCTCCTGGTGATGGGATTTGCAATGAATGTTTCGCCCAAGACAGATGCCAATACTATATAGTTATTAGCTATGATGCTAAGTGGTGTCATCCAACACCGGTCTCTGGTTTATTTATTTTTGTTTTTTTAGTTTGTCTAAAATAAATTTGTATATTTCTTTTACAGAAATATTTTTGTATGTTTAGACTGTTTTAATGTTATAGCAGAACTAAAGTGTATCAATTACTAATAGCAAACACTGATTCTCCACCCTCTACTATACAGGCTAGTTCCGTTGCGCCCGAGACTTAATACACTGTCCTCTTAAACTTGATAGCGGCCACACTGGACATGTCTGACTCTACTTCCCATGCCCCATGCCCCATGCAAAGCACAACCTCAGTTTGTTGAGAACGACAGCCACATAAGTTAGCAGACAATCATATCTGTCTGTTTGTTTAGACCACACCCACTACCAGCCAAACAGCATTAACCTCATTTCTGCTCACAGCTCCCTCCCTCACTTATGGTGAGCGATTTAACACACCCCAGATTCCCCACTTCCCATGAGTCTTAGAAGGGGGGGCTAAACCCCAGATTGCCACAATATATTGATTTGCTATATAAGCAGTGCTATTTTTGGAGCATTCCTGTTAAATTATGTTTACCCTTCCAATCATTTTTTACATTCTTGCTTTAACTGTGATAGTGATCTTTGTGTCTTTTGTGGAAATGATGTAGAAACTGTGGATCATCTTTTCTTTGAATGTTTTCATGTAAAAGAGTTTTGGTCTTCTTTTCATAATTGGCTCAAATCCAAAAATATCATCATTAACCCTTTAAATTGGAATACAATTAAAATTCGATTACAATAAATTGACAAAAATCTGGACTTTCTGATTAATGTACTGATTGGAATTTCAAAGCATTTTATTCATACTTGTAAATTCTTAAAGGTGAAACCTCATATTAATGGATTACTCAACCGTCTCAACCTATGCTCTAAATATTTACATTACATAAATCATAAGAAGGCCCAGACATTGTGTAATTTATGTGATCTATTTAAACTTTTGTAATAGATCCTTATTTTTATTGATTATTTTTTAAGCTATATTTGTTTTCATATTTGGTTTTTCTTTGTCTACCTTTACCTCAGAATTGATATTGTTGTCATTGACAGACATGCTGTTATTGTTTGTTGAATATTTGCTTCAATTAAAAAAAACTTTTGGTGCATTCCCTGCGGGCGCCACAAGGGGTGCCCGCGGGCGCATTTGCGTCACACGCTGCAGGCAGAGTGAGTTAGAGAAAATGTCTATTTATTTCATACAGGATAAGATGATCATGTGTTTACAAGATGCGTCACAGTGTTTCTTAAACAGAACATTATCCTGTTCTGTTTTTTTTTCCTTCATTAAAACCTTTTAAAACAATCTTCGTCCGCTTTAGTCGGTGTTCTACTGACCCCTGCTGGATAATTGTAGTATTGCATTAGAGATCCAGTCTCAGATTCAAAGATTTTTATTGTCATTGTACCGTATTTCTACAGCGAAATTCTGTTTGTCAAAGAAGAGAAGTAAACATAAAAAGAACAAAAAACCAGTATAAGAATATACAAATCAGAAAATACGTTAAGAAGTTTAAAATAAAAATGTCATAATAATAAACACCTTTATTGCACATTTAGTCGTGTGTTGTACTGGATGTCTGTGATGAATAAGATGTAATTCAGTGGGAGATGGAAAGCGGGGGGTTGATGGAGTCTGCAGCTCTGGGGAAGAAGCTGCATCTCAGTCTATTTGTCCTTGTTTTTAAAACCCGGTACCTCGTGCCCGATTGCAGCGGCACAAACAGGGAATGTCCAGGATGGCTGCTGTCCATGCTGATGGTCCGTGCCCTTCTCTTTAGACACACTTTGTACACCGCATCTAGGTCTGGAAGCTCAGCTCCCACAATCCTCTGCGCTGTCTTCACCACCCTGGACAGGTCTCTCCTCTCCTCTGCTGTGCAGCTGCTGTACCACACTGTACAGCCCTGGCAGAAGATGCTCTCCACGGTGCTCCTGTAGAACTGTCTGAGAAGTCCCGGAGCCAGACCCGCCTTCCTCAGCTTCCTCAGGAAGAACAACCTCTGATGGGCCCTTTTCACCAGTTTGGAGGTGTTCAGTGTCCATGTCAGGTTCTTGGAGATGTGCATGCCAAGAAACCTGACAGAGTCGGCCTGTTCCACCTCCCCACCTCTGATGTGGAGTGGGGTTGTGTTGTTCTCCTGGTCCTCCTGAAGTCTATTATGCCCTCCGTGGTTTTGGTGGGATTGAGGACCAGATCGTTGGCTGAACACCACTCCTCCAAGTGTTGGATCTCCTGTCTGTACCAGTTCTCATTTTTGTCAGTAATGAGACCCACCACTGTAGTGTCATCCGCAAATTTCACTATAGTGTTGGAAGACTGTAGAAGGTAATGAGTCTGGAAACTTTTTTGAAGGTTGAAATTATTTTAAAATAGATACATGATTTAGCACTAAACACGGCTCTAATTGATGAAAACATGGATTATTAGGTTAATTACTATTTGACACTTCACAGAAAATGATTACTGGAGATGGGGCCCTATATTTGGTGGTAAATGACAGAAAAATAGAGGGTTAGTAGAATCTGTCACTCAGGATTCATGCCTGTGTCTGACATTTAGAAAGGAGATTGCACTGTCTGAGTCAGCCGCTGTGATTAGCTAAGAAGTATTTGCTGCATATGACGTGAGTCGACCAATCAAAAGGCCTGCATCAATGTCAAACTTTAAAATTGTGTTTATTGAAATTATAAGGCTGTGAAAACGTGAAATCAACAAACTAAAACAGTAGCGAAAAGACAATAGAATGAATTGGGCTACCATAATAAAAAAAATTCTAAACTAGAATTTTCTTTTCTTAATTCACACAACATGTACATTTTTGATAATCCATCACCATGCTTTGTATTCTCACCAAAAAATCTAATAGTCATTTTTTTAGGATAAAACAAAACAAATGAAAGTGTCCTGTCAGATGAATTTAACAGAGCAGGAAATGTTCAGTAAAAAAAAAAAAAGAAAAAGTGAAATAATTATGAGCTATCACTCTTTGATGCTCCTCATGATATCTAAATTAAATGATGATCATGATCATGTTTGCAATAGTAACCATGAATATAAAAATATACATATTAAATTACCTTAGAGTTTACCCAGAGTAACTCAAGACTCACACTCTTGTTTGCTGAAACTAACGTCTCAAATGATTGCAGCACACGGCAAAAACATCAGCAGTGCATGACAGCTCGTTACAAACGTTCTTACTTATTTTGTTAAAAGTTATTATAACCATTTTTTAAAAAAGGAATTCAAACTACAAGTAGTTATTTGCCAAAAATCTAAAACTGCTGCAAAAATGGTCAATAAAGTTAAGGTACACCGCGCTACTACCACCAGAGGGCAGTATGGAGCTAATGTGTTATCTAACATCCCCCTTATCTACCATTCCTCTTTTATTAATTAAGACAGTTTATTGCTATTTTAAAGGGAATTAAAGAGAGAAGAAAGACGAAAGGTCGTAAAACTACTGAAAGAAATCGACTGACAGCTTCAGTGATACTGGTTCTGTATATTTATCTAATTAACAAATACAACTAAAATTATGATTGGTCAGGGCTCAGATGGAAAAGGAATTTCCTTCTCTCTACGAAAACTCAAGCTAAAAAGACAGTCTGGTATATGATCTTCTACAGGTGTCTGTTCCAAGAATGAGCTGGCAAAGACTGATCGGAATCTGGATCGAGAGATGCAGGAAAACCAAATGGTGGAATTGTTTGGAGTGATCCAACCCCATCTACAACTAAGAACCAAGTTCCATAGTAAGAGTAAATGCGACCATGAAGTAAGTGTCTCCAGTGGACTGTAGTAGGACTTTCTGCCCACAGGACAAGAACATGACGATGTAGAAGAACATTATGTTCAGCGACGAGCCCAGTTTCTGCCTACAAGGGTTGAATCATGGTACCAAAATATTAAAAAAAAAAAAAAAAAAAAGCCCCACAGAACCCTGTGTGATTGCACCAACAGCTTCTGGGGGAGGTAGTGTGATGGTGTGGGGCAGCATCTCCATAACTGGAAAAAAAAAAAAAGGTTTGTCTTTAATGTAATCAATCAACACTCGTTACTGACAGGTAGTAGTTTATCAGAGGCCACCTCAAGAATTTGATGGTGGAGGGAATAGAACTGAAAAAAACTAGCCCGTATTGTACTTTTCCTGGTTAAAAGGTGCACTTCAAATCTTGGAACGTTTTGCAAAAATAGAAAATCTGCTTTATAATCTAGCGCGGCATCATTGTGGTTTGTGCTTGATTGATTTTCTGTGATACACGGCCCACAAAAATATGTCAAAAGGATTTAGTTCAACTTGTGATACGCACTTTCCTTCAACTGTTTATGAATGAGTTGAATAAAGTTTGAGTTTGAGTTCATTTTGTTTAACTTTTCTACTTGCTTACTTTTTACTTTAAAGTTAGTTTTTCAAATGAATACCGATTTATTTCTTTTTATCTAAAAAGCTACAATGGAGGAGTAAAAGAGCCACACGTGGCTCTTTTACTCCTCCATTGTAGCTTTTTAGATAAAGAGCCTGGAGGTGGAAGAGAAGCTTCGGTGCAGTTTCAATAGAAAAGATCCACCTCGCCTCTAAGAACTCTGATCTGCTGTTGCCTCTACATGCAACTCATCCTTAAGCCTTTATTCTGAACCAATAGCTATATCGCCCACCTTTCTTCTCTTTCAATCACATTCCTTGAAATTCTTAGGATTTTATTTCTCCAGATTCCAGAGGGTTTCTCCGGCCCCCCTCCACCGCCTGCAGGACTTCATCGGCCCAGGGCCCAACTACCACAGACTTATGAACTTTCTGCACTGAATTCTGAGATCTCTCCTCATGGAAATGACCTTTATCAGCTGCAGTCGGCCACGTTTCCAATTGGCTGTTGTCTTCACACAGATGTTTGACTAAGCTAAACCTGGTGCACTACAAGGGGGACAATAGAGAGCCCCCTAGTTCCCATCAGCAGGACTTCTTCAACCAGAACAATTCCAAATTCTGACCTCCAGTTGCAACTAAACGGATGATCAGACTTGTTTACAATTTAATATTTTGAGCTAACAGTTTCACGTGAATGATGGCAAAGGATTTTTTGTGTGTGCTGTGCTGCGCATGGAATGCTAAGTCTAATCTCCCTTAAAGCTTCATCTTCCCATTGACAGATCCTCCCCCTGACTTATATCTAAATATAGCCTTCTCTCTGAACGTTACAAACAAGCCAACTCCTTCTTCCTCCCCATGCAGAGGCATGATCGACATGTCACCATCTTGCAGTTCGTGTGCTCTCTCAGAGTAAAAGCAGATGAGTGATCCTCCCAGCCTCACCGGCTGACGTGCTGCTCGCTGCAACACTCTTGTCTGGCACAGGAAGCAGAGACGGATGGAGTCAGGTCCATGACATCAACTCTCAGGCATGTTCAAACAAATCTGAAAACTGGATCTGATTAAAGCCTGCATCTATGCTCCATTTATAGAGCTATTTGAAGTGCAGGACGTCCATTGGTGATGTCATGCTAACAGAGCTCATAAAACATCATCATTCCAAAGATGGAAAAATCTGGAATGTTATCAGTCTGTTAAAAATTAAATGATTTAGCTGAACCTCCCCCCCCTCTGGTCTTATCATCTGGTTTTCATTTACTCTCAAGGTGATGCACACAAGCCAGCTGGGTGGCTATCTAGCCCTTTTGGGGATTTGTTCCCTTCCATGAGCACCATCCGATCAAATCTGCTAAAAAGCTAAAAAGCTGTGAAGCCTCGCCTTTGTTTTGCATCAAATGCAAACTATAAAGCAAAGTAGGCTGTTTAAAGGCATACACCCTTTGGAAAAAAGGATTTTTGGGCTTCAACAGAACAAATGCTGCACTTAAAAGGCAGAACATGCAAAAAAGTTGAGTTTTTTGGTCACATTTTACGCATCACTGTATCATTTTTTTTTTTTTTTTTTTAGGGAAAATGATGTATGAATTTCATAAAAAAATGAAATTGTAGCTTGTCCAGGATGCTTCGTAGTACTGTAATTAATAACCTAACAATTAACAATGTGCTGAAGTAACACATTTGCTTGAGGGGTTTCAATCAACAAAACAAATCCAAAAAAAACACGACTGTATTACGTAAAAACATTTATTGTAGAGAATGTCTTATATTCAGCAGTGCTTTTAACCAGTTGTGTCTTTATAATACAACGTCTTTGTGTGAACACCTGGGTTTTAGAACAAAAAACAGAATCTCAGCAGTGACTTATGAGGTTATGCAATACAGACTGTATGTATCCATCTGTATGAGTACAGTTTTAAACTTGAGATGGTACTGTGCAGTTAAAAATATATGAATTGCAGAACACCGACAAGCCCCACAAAGAAGCAGTTTCCGTTTGAACAGACGGTTCACAAGAGGAATGTAAGAAAAAAAAAAAAAAAACGTTTTGAGGAAACAGCAGACACAAACACAGAAAAGTGCATTGTTATAAAACGTCCCAAGAACAAAATGCTGCAGAAAAAAACATGTTTTGGTTAAAGAAACATGGTGGAAAAATCATGCCAACACATCGCGCCAATAAACAATATATACAAGTTCAAGTATGGCCTGAATAAATCCGGTTTAGAAGCACATTTGTGTGAGCTAGAACCTGTAATGTGATGCAAACGGACAAAATCACCATAAAGTCTCACTTTTACTGAACTCTGGTGAAATATCTTGAAGCGGTTGTTCCAGATTCAATCTAAGGATGACTAGATATAGTTTCAAACATCTGCGTTCTCCTCAAGCCTCGCAGGAATGAGCATTTGATGTTCCACAGAAACGGTGGAGGGCAAAGCAAAGACAGCTAGAGTGATCGATTTTTGTTCAACATTGAACGCATTAGTCTTTGGCATATTGAGCAAACAATGCTTTAACTGGAATTAACGTCACCTTTTGCGTTTTGCTTGATTAAAACCCATCAAGTTAGGCAAAAAAAAAAAAAGACGAAATCAGAACCGTTCCAAACAAGATATTTAGAGCATTAAAACATGAATAATTACAGTATTTAATTGAACCAATTTTAAGTCGCCTTGGTCACATCAACCTTCACAATCTCTGCTCAACAGCTGCTATTGGCATCCTTCTGTCCTGCCTTCCACTTTCTGAAGATAAGATCAGAGACGGTGACAGTCTAGAATCAGCAGGTTTTAATTCAAGAATTTGACTAGAATCGGAGTGGAGGGCTTTAGCTGATTTTTATTACTTGGTTATGATTAATTAGTTAGATAATAGGGTTGTATAAAAAAAAAAAAAAAAAAAGGAAAAAGCGAGTGGAATGTCTGAACATAATGTGAAGGCTCAAAAAAGAAGCAGCGGGATTGGGAAGTACTAAAAAACCTAATAAGGTTTACATCTTCAAAAACGTAAGAAAAACCACACAGACAAAAAAAAAAAAAAAAGTTTGAACATGTGAACAGGAGAGGGCGTTTTTTTTCCAGTTTGTTCCCCTTTTTTCTCAGATGCATGTTCTTGCCCCGCACGTTTGGCACAAGAGTTTCCGCACAGTAAGGCGAGACGAGGATGCCGCCCGGAAGTATTCCACACGATGAGATGAAAGACTGAAGCGTTGGCGTTCCGCCCCTACGGGTCCTTCTCCAGTCGCCTCCTGCGGACTAGAGGGAGAAACAAAGCGGGTGACGCTGCCAGGCCCAAAAACAACAACGTTTAAAAACTAAACACAAGATGTATAAAGAAAGCATGCTTCTTAACCGTGAGTCTTTCTTAATGCTTGTTAGTTATCCACGGAGAAGTGAGTCATCATGAGCAACAGTCAGCGTTTACAACCGCGTGTGTCAGCATGAACAGAAACCCAGAGGTGTGATGTCATCACCACGCAGTGCTCGCTTTCAACCCGTTATTGCAGTGAATGCTTCATTCAAACACCGTGAGAGAAGTCATTGTTATCGCTGACGCCTCGACACACCCATGCACCAGACCTGTGCTATCGCGGCTCTGACAGGGGGAGGGGCTAAAAGAGAGAGTAGAGGTCACTGCCGTCTTGTGGAAGAAACAGATGTTTACCGAGTTTCCCACAAAAACTGCCCCAATGTTCCCATGATTCCACAACACTTGAAAATCTTTCTTTTTTTTTTTTGGCGCGTGAAACATACCTAAGTCATTGTTCTTGGTGATAGCTGCAGCCGCTCTGGAGCGAGGCCCTTGTTGAGTAAAATGGTAACCAAACTTCACTATGGTGTTGTTTTCTTCCAGCATCTTAGCGATCTCCATCTCTGCAGTGGTGCCCAGCTGCTGCCTCTGAAGTCCACAGAAATCCACACATTGGAGTCATTTTCATCAAAGACAAAAAAAAAATCTTTTCCAAACGCAGTTCTCAGTTTTCTAAACCGGAATCAAACGTACTTGGACCAAACAGCGGGGAAGAGATTCCTTTTGACACTTTTGAACTGAAAAGCTTATTTTTAAATCCTGCAAATTAGCTTCACCTCTGTTCCCCCTCACTGCAGAAGGTAAACAACGTTGCATTTAATCCAGATTAGAAGTCACAAAGTGAGTTTAAAACTCTTTCGGAATGCAGTGTTCCCTTGTTTATTGTTCTAAAAATAGCCTACAATAGGTGAAATCTGCAAAGTAGGACTCCAGATGTTTCACTGCACATTTTCTACACTTTTCCCAGTCAGATATGGACATTTTCACACTCTTTTGTTTAAACTCTCAAAGTTCAAACCTTTGTAGAAACCAAAGATGTGCTCATGAGCAAACATTTCTATAGATTTGGTGAGCTGGATGCATTTTGTATAGGAGACGGGACACACAGGAGGCTGAATGATCATAGTCTTCAGCCTAACAGGAAGCAGAACAAGTGCGTTGTCTAAAGAAAAAAAAAGTATGGAAGACTGCACTGAAAATGTATGCAGAACCGCAAAACCAAAACCCGGATAAAGCGAGGAAACACTACATGTGGCCTAAAAACTGTGTTTGCTTCATTTCTGCATTGTCCCAATGGGTGAGGTGGGTGAATATATGGTGGAAAATGAGCTGCTTGATTCACCTTTTAAACTTTGTACAGGCCACACACCCCTGTATAGAACAGAGGAGTGCTGTGTAGTAATGTAAACAGAATCTTTTAGGGAAATAAGCAGAAAATGGCAGCTATTCACCAAACAAACACAAGTGTGAGAAGTAAAACAACCTTTAACCAAAAAGTTCACAACAGTTTTAATGGTTTAACTTTGACAGACAGACAGACTTTATAGTAAATGAAACTGGCTGAGGTATGAATAAATACATATGCACGTTGAAGTTGTCTATTGTAAAAAGTATAATGCAAATAGAAGGACACTTCCTTAAAAACGAAAGAGATTTCTATCCCAGAGGAGCCACCTCTTTTTCATGTTTTCTACAGAAAACGCCTTGGTAACTCTTCATAAATGACTTTGATTCCAGCTGGAATCGGAAGTTCCCATTCCACGCACTCACAAACCACAACAACCTCCATCCGCCTGCAGATTTTGAGAGAGTTCAGCTCTCAGATGTGGAGGAATTTGCATGTCGTACCCACCTGGTTGTCGATCTTGATTTCTGTGAGAGTGTCGTTGTCTCGCAACGCTTCGACTAAAGCCTGCACTCCGACGCCGGTGATGAAGTTGGACTCCAGGTTCAAACTTTTCAACGACTTGTTCTCTCGGAGCATGTCGCTGAAAGCCTGGGAGATGGAGGAAGGGGAGGACAAGAATACAAAAACAACAGGAGAGCGTAAATTCGGAGCCGCCATGTGTAAACAAAGCTATTAGGAGCCCCCTCCCTCCATCTCACCCCAGCAACGGGGTCATTACTGCGCGTTGCCGCCAGACTAAACTTCGTGACATGTGTGTTCTTCTCCATTGCTTTGGCAAAGTCTTTTAATGTAGGAATAGGGATGTTCTGCAAAAAACAAACGACACACTGCGATTAGCCAAGAGTGTAATAATCATCGATGCACACAGGACGTCCCCGTCTCACCTTAATGTTGTTGAGGTTAACTTCTTTTAAGGAGCTGTCGTTGCTTTTTATCCTCTGGAGAGTTTCTTCCACATTAGTGGGATTAGGCGGCTCGTCAAACACCGGGTTCATCTTCTCCCCTTTGATTACATCTGGAGAAAAAGCAGCAAAAGTTAGACTGCACGCCAACTTCCGAACAGCGTTCAGTTCCTCATTCGACTCACTGTTGTGGCCCTCTTTAGCTCCAGTCCCGTCATACGTCTGAGTACTGGTGACCAGTGTGTGAACGCCCAGGATCGCTGCAAAAGTTGTGCCAGAGGATTATTAAGTCGTGAGCAAAAGAATAAAATGAAATTTGGATGAGGTGGCAGAGTAGTGGTCTGATGTTGATCATCCGTCAACTCTCGTACCAACAGACTGAGCCCAGAGAAAGTCAGGGAGAATGGAGCTTTCTTTCCTGCTCCTGCCAGGTTCAGGATCCAAATTCCTTTTCAGTGAAACCCTCATAGAGATTTCCGCTTCTTGAGGCCTTTTGACTAAAAACGTTTATTTGTACCTGCTAGATCGCACAGCTCCGTGTCTGTGGCACTGGACAGAGCCTCCTCCAGCTCTGGATCCAGGTTTGTCACCTCCTCCTGGCGGCTTTCCATTGGCTTCTCCTTAGGAACAAAAGCTTTGCCTGTGGAGAAAAGTTTGAAGAAACCTTTTTTAAAGCATCCATCAAGAGAGAATGTGGATGCATACAGAGAAGACGTGATTCCTAAAGGCTGATCTTATTAGGAGTTTCCTGTTGCTGCATGAATCCTTTGCGTTCTCCTCCGGTGCTTAAGGCACAGTCAGACAATAGTTGTAGAGGTCCACAAGCAAACCGGTCCATAAAACACAGTGACTTTCTGAACAAGACGCTAAAAGAGTTCACATTTTTTATATAGCACCAAACATTTTATTTGCATCCAACATAAAATCTCACTCCGATCATTTTTTGATCCATTTTAAAAGTGTTTCCAGTACAGAGTAAGGCTCCGCACATTTCCCATCATCCCTGTGTTTACACTCTCTCTCGCTAGATTACAGTCCCTCACAACCTCAAACTAACATTAGCGGTGCAACAAAAATGGCCAGCAATATTGGAGCTGTACAGTTTTGAGCCGGATGCCGACTCAGATGAGGAAAACAAAGACGTACGTGGATCTATTTGTCTGCAAGTGGATGCATCAGAATGGAGAGGAGCAGGGAGCTTGTGGTCCGCTCCATGTATTTTCCACATTACAAATAAGCTCTTTTTTCAAACAACAATGATTTGAATTAAAAATACTCAGAAATGCAATTCTAGGCTTCATTTTCTTAAAAGATGTCCTAGATCATGACACAAGATCATGTTAAAAACACTCAAAATCCCATGTTCATTAGTGGGTCTTTAAAAAACAAAACAGAACAAAAAATTCAACCTGAGTCCTAACATTTATTCTAGCAATAATGCCTCAAAGGAGGAAGGAAGTGCATAACAAATGTGTATAGAAAACACTAAGTCTGTTGTGGCAATACACATTCATTTAAGATTTGTGGTTCAGTCAAGCTGAATGACGTCCAAGTATGACAACTGGAGTTGTGCCCCAACAACCGATCTCTAGGGAAGCGATTCTGTAGCATAATTAAAAATAAAATTCTACACCACAAATGCTTTTTCATTTTCAAAATGACGCTGCATTTCTTGACTCAAAATTAAAAAGAAAAAGCAATCAGCCAAAATGCTTTTTCTTTTTCTTCTTGCTTATTCTGTCACTTAATTAAGATGATAAAGAAAATGGTATTTGACATTTCATTTTCCAAAAGTTCTCTGGTAAATGTGTAGTAGGCCTGAGCGATAAATCGATTGAATGAATTAATTCAAATTTTTTGTTCCGGGCGATTTAAAAAATAACTAACTAATAACTAAATCAAGTTTTTGTGTAACGGCGCATTTTTGGCTCCCTGGAGCTTCCGTAGCGATAGTTTCACACGGTGGTATGGCACGCGACAAACAACAACAACATCATCATAGCACACACGAAACAGCAAGTGACAGCATGGCTACCGGTGAGAGTGGGAAGTTTGTTCCCAAGAAAGGAATCAAATCCTCAGTTGTGTGGAACTGGTGTGGGTTTACTGCCACAGACGTGGAGGAAGGAATACTTATAATTAATGTGAATAATATTTCTTTGAGCAAAACTGAACTAAATCAAGGCAATTAGGAAATACAAATAAATTAGATAGAGAAATGTATTCAAAATAAGAAAAGTGAAATGATTTCAAAATTTTGTGTTGAGATTTTACACAAAATGTATTGGACCTACACTACCTTAAAAATCTTTTTCTTCCAGCCAAGACCGCATAAATTTGTTTTTTATCGTCTTCTCACAACTGAGGTCGTGACCACGCTTAATAATGACGATGCCCGCCATTATTTTAACACAAACGTCATCGCAAACTCTTCAGATTTGTTTGTGAAAGTTTAGCGTGGGTCCGCGGTTTCATTTTGAAAATGAAAAAGCATTTGTGGTGTAGACTTTTATTTTTAATTATGCTACAAAATCGCTTCCATAGATCTCATCCAAGAAACGGAAAGTCCAAAGGAAGCAGCTGAACAATGACTGGGGCCTAATCTAAAAGGAACTGCTGATCCAACAAGCGGTTCCAGATGACAGAGAGAACAGTCCAGTAGATGCCCTTCTACACAGCCCCCACATTCCCTCTGTCCTAATTCAAACCAGTCAAACAGTTGAAACTGGTCCCATGGTGGGGGCTCTGGCCCTTCCTGAAACCAGCAAACAGTAAATACAGTCATTAGGCAGCTTTCAGAGCCAGCCCCTCTGGAGTGACATTTAACTCAGAGGATGTAAGGAAGCAGAGGGACACAAAGCTAAAGCCCCAGAGTCTGGCCTTCTGTAGAGGTCCACAGGAAGACACTATTTATGATTAACCCCAAAACGACAACATTTAAGACCCACTCCAATGAAAATAGTGTTTTTAACTTGTTCTTTATTCTCACAACAGAGGACATATGTTAAGAAAACTAAGACTAAAATTGGCCTTCTGAGTATGTCTTTAGTCAAATCATTGTGAATCAGGAGCAGACGTTGGAAGAAGCTTGGAGGTGTGATGAGGAACCTTCAACAACCACAACTGCTCTGATCCATTCTGATGCATCCACTTCTAGACGACCAGATTCAGGTACATCTTCATTTTCATCATCTGAGCTGGCATCTGGCTCAGATGGACTCTCCAGATGGACAGCTCTAGTACTGCTCACCATTTTTGTAATATTACATTTGGGAGTTTGAGGGGCTGTAAGCTAGCGGGGAGAGAGAATGGGATGATGGGGAACGAGGCCAGGCTTGCTCCACGCCAACAGTCTCTGACACAACTCAAAGATGAATTTCTAATGAACTACTGCCGCTCTACAAAATCGATGTTTCTAGAAGACGACACAGGGAACACTTTTAAAATAGATCAATAGGCGACTTGAGTGGGGAAAAAGGGATTCTCCACAAAAGCAGATTTTGAGGAACAATCAACTTTTCCCCTGAAAAACATGAAAAGATGGATTTGATTTTTAGATTATTAGAAATAATAAATGAATAAAATAAATAAAATGTCAACACAGAAACAGAAATGCATCTATTGCTGTGAGATAGCATCTACAAAAAACAGATGCCTCCCCCATGTGAAAAGGAGATCTCTACATGCCTGTGAGACTTGACATTGTGCGGGTGTTGGCCCTTTCTGCCCCAGTAAACTTCCATGTGTTCCGTTTCAGGTTAGGAACTCCTCCTTTTGTTCATTTACCGTCTTAAAATGCAACCATCAAATCGACTTTAAAGACACAAACAGAGACCTGGCTGTTACCAATCACCCCCCCACTGTGGCCTTTTTTTCCCCCCTCCCATACTCATGTCCAATCAAGAGGACTTGGAAATGCTGATGTAGACTACGGAAAATTGTATAAACAAGTAGATTCCCACTGCAGCAGTTGCTGTGACGTTGGCGCATTTCATGTTTTCCGCTGACGCCTCCATTAATGAAAGTGCGAGCACAAACATTGGAGGCTACCGAATTAATCAGCAGGAGGGGGGCAGCATAACAAGTGGAAGTGAAACAACTACATTCCACAGACCCACTGAAATCCATCATGCCGCCCCTTTGAGGGAAGAAAGGAAAACATCCAGTACACACACACACACACACACACACACACACAGACACACCCTGCATCATTTCTAACGTGGCAGTTCAACAACAGAAATCAGTTTTATTTATATGTTCTCTCCAGTGAGGGAGTAAGTCTAGAATCCCTAGAGATCCCAAAGAAAAATTCCTTCCTCTGTAAAAACGGAAGTACTGCAAAGTAGGGCTGGGCGATATGGCCTAAAAATAAAATCTCCGATTTTATTTTTTTTAATTCGATTTACGATTTTTTCCCGATTTTTTTTTTCCCCCCCTACTTAGAGAAAGCAATAAGTACAAACGGCAGACAACTTAAAGCAAATGTTGCTTTTATTTAATCAAACACAAGACAAATCTAACCCCCATTTCTGGATGAATTATAAATAAATGAACACACTCTTGGAATCAAAGTTAAGTATATGATTTTTCTTCTTCTCACTCCTTTTTGGACTCGTGTTTATATAATTTTGTCTTGTTGTATATAATTTTTGTCTTGTTTTTGTCTTATTTTGTTATTCTACACTTGTTTTCACTTGTCCAAAATAAAAAGGTTACTTCCTTAAAGTTCCAGCTGTGTTTTCAGTCACACTTTGTAGTCTAGACTAAAATGAGACAAACATTCACCTTAGAGTAGCAGCATTTTCTAAAAAGTTAACAATACAGCTCATATCTGGGGTCTAAGGTTTTAATTCAATTAATAAACCCCGTCTTCTCCACGGAGAAGATGATGAAGCATCAGGAGTCATGGTCAACGCCCCCCCCCCCCCCCCCGCGGCCGCCTCCTACAAAAACAAAATCCTACGGCAGCCGCGTCGCAAATGAATACACAGGTAATAATTACAACGCAGTATTCTTTATTAACAAATAACAGTAACAACTAACTAACTAACTAATGAACTAACAATACAGGCGTTGTAGAATGAGTATATGTGTGTGTCAGGGCGCGTGCATGTGTAAGAGGACTGGGCGCGTGAGAGCCTTTGACTTCGATGGGCTTTAGGCAGCGTGGGGTCTCTCTCTTCCTCCACGTCTGTGGCAGCAAACCCATAACAGTTCCAAACAACAGATGATTTTAGTCCTTTCTTGGGAACAAACTGCCCACTGTCACCGGTAGCCATGCTGTCGCTAGCTGCTTCGTGTGTCGATTGTCGCGTGTCGCCGTGTGATAATAAAGTTACGGAAGCTCTGGGGAGCCACAAATGCGCCACATAAAAACTCGATTTAGTTATTTTTGAAATCGCCCGTAACAAAAAATTCGAATTAATTCATTTGATCGATTTATCGCCCAGGCCTACTGCAAAGTGTTCCAGCATGTTTAATCACTTCTCTTGCTGTTTTTCTTTAAAAAAAAAAAAAAAAACAAAAAAAAAAACAAAGCACCAACTGATTATTTCTAAAAGTATTACACAATATTTAAAAAAAGAAATGCTAGTAACACCAATAAGAGAGAGCATAAGAGTTCCATTAACCCTAAACAAACTTGAAAGAAAATGACACAAATCAATTCTGCTATATTTAAGGCGGTAAAGCAATCAGGCTCTCAATATCCAGTTAAAACTCTCAGAAGGGACGATTCCTTGCAAAACGAGGATTTTTTTTTAAAGCATTTGTAGCTCACTCTCAGCATCAAATAAAACATCTGTCATCATGTAGCTTCACTCTTTATCAACCCAACAGATCACAAATTATGCTGCTTTGAATCATTAGTATGCAATTTCTATTTTCATTATTTTAAGACCATGCATTGTCATGTCGTTCTAGAGGTAAGATCGGGCCTAAAAAATCCGGCCCGACCCGACACAGGCCCGCTGGCATTAAAGCCGAACTCGGACCGAACCCGACCAATTAAGTTGATTTGCAGGACCGAGCCCGAAGCAAACCCGAAATTTCAATGTATCCCATAGGATTTTTGGCAGAAAAAAAATCGCCAGATTTCTTAAAGGTAAAATAATCTACATATTTTTATGATCATGAAAGTTTTTTTTCTTTCGAACAGAGAGTGGTCGCTGCAGCCGCGCGCGTATAAGCTCTCTGTTGTGGCATAGAGTTCCGCTGGAAGCGCTGAGCATAGGTTCATCCCTACATGACAAATGCATTTGATCAATGAAATAACGCTGGAACACAGAAGAAGAGGCCAGACAGAGAGAGTGACAGAGAGATCTGGATGATAAGCACTCGCTTCATTACGCGGAGAAATACTGCAGCCGCGGCGGTGCGCGTTTGCCTTTTCAGTTCCCCTGTCTGAAGTTTCTCCTTGACTTCCTGCTGCTCCATATCGGGGATCCCTAAACAAAATAGATGCGGGCTTGGGGAGGGAAGATTACGTTCACGACACGCTGCGGGTGGCCGGCGCCCCCCCTCGTTCTGCCAGTTGCGGGACCACAGTGTATGTCAATCAACGGTGGGCTGGTGACTGGTGGAGGGGGCGGGGTCTACCTGTGTGTGTGTGTGTGTGTGTGCGCTAGGGGAACGTTTTCCCTCTGAGTTAGAAGAAGCTGGCTGTGCCTTTCGGTTCGTGCGGTAACCGTTCTGACATACAGGATTAATAAAGAGCTGTTTGACAACCGCCGACTGAGGAGCTTCTTTGCAGACATTACAATATATTTATTAAAAAAGTCAGCGAGAGAGAAGCCCGGCCCGAACCGACCCGAACGTAATGACTGTCATTTAGAACCCGACCCGACCCGAAATTCGGGTCGGGTTCGGACTCGGGCTTAAGATCTTACCTCTATGTCGTTCACACCTTCTGACTATTTTGTAGCCACAAATGAAAACTTTTTTGACAAGTTTTAACTATTTTACAGGTCATGAATTATTATTATTTTCTCACCAAGGGACTCCAGTTCAGATTGAGAAATTTAGGACACTAAATAAAATATTATCTCAAGAAAACTGATCAATAAAATGCAGCTTTCAAACAATCAAATCTTGAACGCCTCAATGGTAATATCAGCCTAACAGATTCATTTACAGTCCTAATAAAGGCTGCCGATGCTCACGAGTGAACACCCTGTCTGCCTCCCTTATGGGGCATGTAGGGCTAATATGCAACAGTCTTTCATGAGGGGAAGGTCCAGAAAACACATCAACGTAGGCATGTCAGAACATTCCTTGGGTTACCCCACCCAAACATAATCTCATGCTGTGTCAACAGGCTCGGTCCATAGGTTAGAGTAAAAAAAAAAAAAAGATACAAAAATGTACAAATTGAAGTAAAAAAATCAAATGAAATGTAAGATGTGAATATGAGGAGAAGCTCTAGCTGTGTGACTGTGGGGGTCCAACATTAAACCTGACTCCCTTATGTAAGAGGAGAACCTTGAAGAGGGCGAGCAGCTGACATTTTTTTTTCCATCCATTTCCTCTAATTATAATTACATTAGGTGACTGATTTAAAAACTCAGAAAAGCATTTTTTTAAAGCCATTATATATACCCAGAATGTGCATTCAGATGACAAAAAGACAACAGTTGCTTTCAGATTTAAAAGTTAACAAAAAAAAAGCTTGAAACTAAAGATAGTGTACAGCATGCGTGAGTGTGAGCAGATGCATCAGACTGATGCAGATTCACTTCTGGTGCTTTTTTAAGAATTACTAAACAACAATGCCATTTCAAATTCTCTTTTCATCATCAGATTTGATCTTGGTTTAACATAAGAACAAGTAAATGTAAGCTGGTAGGAACAATAGTGGACCTAGATACCTTTTTTCTCTCCAGTGAAGGGCACTATGTCATCTCTGTCTTTGTGCTCCATGGCTTCTTTCTCCAGGTATTTGAGAAGGCGGTCCCGATCGTATGGGCCTGTAGTGCTTTTAGTTGTCTGGTCTTTTTGGCGTAAACCGGCTGGTAGAAGAGCATTCTGAGAAAAACAAAAACACGACGACTTCAAACGTTCAGTTCGGTTAAGTGAAATCAAAAATGAACATCACTTCTATGGTTTGAATCTGATTGAGATGCATCTTCTACCATCTTTATCTAAAATCTAACACTTGGAACAGGAAATCTCCCCAAAACAATCACTTTACAAACCAGTTTAACGTGTTTCAAGACTTGAACCAGAAATTCTTCCTTCTGTAAACTTTGTGAAGGTGAACAAATGAGAGGAGAAACTTGGATGTGTTGACCCAACCTGCCATCATCAAATATGGAAGCATTTTTTCAATCCCTGATCCTCAAGGTCAGCCTCCTGTATATTCTCTCACTATTCCTGGCCTTGCCTTTACTGACAACCTGGGTCAGATTATTTTTAGTCTAGAAAAGTTCAGTCTTTTAAATGAATATCCTAATTTGAATCAATACTTTCTAGTTTTCAGTAATGGCTGCGACAGGGATACAAAGATGCAAGATTCAGCTGATTTAAACGCCACTTCAAAGTTTTTGGAATAGGGGGTTTGAAGAAACCAAAAACAGATGTGACATTTTAAGCTACGTTCAAACCGCCCTCAGCAACGCGCGTTCAAGTGACCACTTTCAATAAAAAGTCTGATTGTCATCTCAGATTTTCAGTCTGAGATGTCAACACCCATAATAGCGTCTTTCGGGCTTCCGAGTTCAAAACATAAGTTTTCACATGCAGCTACGCAGCTGTCTACAACCATTTAAGGCTCTACATAAAAAACACGCAGCCACTGAACATGCTTAAACGTTAAACCAGTTGAACTTTGACCAATCCGTGACTCAGATTTGGTAGTGACGTATGGATGGCGTTCTTTTTAATTCACAGAAGTGCCAAAAGCTTGAAAATTGATCGTGGATGAGAAAATAATACTTGCTGTTTGTGTGCCCACCTGAAACTCTTTGACACCAAGTTTTTCATGTGTCAGAACAGAGCTGTGAAAGAAAAACCCTGGAGCAAGATTCACCAGATTTGCACTTCTGACATTTCACACCAAGCCTCTTCCAACTGTGGGCATATGCCCAAGTATTGGGTAGCGACACTTAAGTGTGAATGCCATATTAGATCAGTCTTGAACGCACATCACATGCCCATTGTAATGTGTGTAATGAGTCGTGGAGACTCCTTAGTGGGAGTCACTGAAGCCTCACCTCCGGATCCATCTCCTCAAGTGCGCTTTCCAGCTGTTTGAGCTCCTCCGCCGACAAGTTGTTGAGGATTTCATCTTCATCTAGATCCTTGTACTTGCCGAGATCCTTCTTATAAGACAACGCCATGATGGCCTTAAATTGCTAAGAAACACCAAACAGGGGCCACGCGGTTCTTGCTCCAGGACAGCGAGCAGCCTGAGGACAAAAATAAGAAAACGCACAAGTTCTTTGTGAGTGACGGAATAACAAATTCCTGAAAACAACAGAAACAGACTATGAGGAAGCGGGTTACACATTGTTCATCCCCTCCCTCTGAAACAATAAGCACAGCTGGATTTAATAACAGCCCTGCAATGATGCAACCCATACAAGCTGCTGGAACACAGAGAGCTTTCTCAGGACTCAACATAGCTCCCATAAGATTTACAAGACAGACAGAACTGACATGCACGTTTTACTACAGTTTCTGCATCAGAGAAGAAACAGGACAGGGATTTAATCTCAACAAATGCAAGTGCACTTAAATATAAAATGTTGTTTTTCGAATACAGTTTAGATTAGAGCCTGAATCTATTGCCTGTCAAACAGAGTTTATGCCTGAAGTTTCTACGGTCCAATGACAAAATGACCTCATCTTTTCCAGCTTCCCCACTGTAACTGTAAAACCACACATGAATACAAATACAGCAAGAGAGGAGAAGAAAAAAAAAGGTTTATGTGTATAATTAGGACTATAATGTTCCTTTTTCCACAGCAGACATCTCGGAGCTTCTCGTGTTTGGCTTCTTGTCCTCACAATCCAAGCTCTGTTCGGGGCTAATGCTTCAGCGCTCCCTGTGCATTAGGCCGCTGCACACACTGACGCATGAAATGATAACAGGAGGGGCATCTGCAGGTTTGACTGCCAGCAGATGGAGCCACGCTCAAATGTCACTGATGACTTTAATGAAAGCCTATGAATATGTTGACATTTGATGGCACCAACTGTACATGGGACTACAGTTTTATGATGCTGCACTAACAACAGATCAATCTGTAAATCTATGATAGAAATATTGATTGTTGGTGTTGCAAATAAAAGAGGAAAAAAAAAAAAAACGCTACAAAAAAAATGAAGTAATAAATATAATTTTTCAAAAAGATTTTAAATTTGGGAAATACTTGCTCCTGTGTTGGGACTCGCAGTCTACTCCAATCACAATCTGAGGGACAATCTTAGCTAAACCTGAACAATATGAGTAAATCCATAAAGCATGGCAATGGCAGAAATATTTGATCTTGTACAAATCTTTGCCTTCAGTAATATGTCCTATAGAAGAACTAAAGAAACCACAGTACCAATTGATTTCTTTCATTGAATGTAAAGACCCACTCCAAAGAAAAGGATGTTTTTGGTGTTTAAACCTGCTCTTGTGGCCTTTTTCTCATGATGGAGGACATAAGAAAATAAAGAAAATTGAAACTCAAATTTCATTTCAGAGTATTTTTGTATTCAAATAGTTGTGAATCAGGAGCAAACGCAAAAAGGAAGCCGGAAAAAGCTTGTAAGTGTGACATACAAGTTACTTCAGCACGCAACAAGCTCTCCATTCTGATGTATCCATTCGTAGACGACTAGATCCATGTACGTCTTTGTTTTCCACGTCTAAGCTGGCATGTGGTTGGAAACTGTAGAGCTGGATAGCTCAGACATTTCTCGCCATATTTGTTGCACCGCTAATGTTAGGTTGGGGGTGTGAGAGGCTGTAAGTCAACGGGAGAGAGAGTAAACATATGGATGACAGGAAGTGCGGATGGGCTTACTCCACACAAATGGTCTCCCCACATCTCTGAGGCAAATTTCTGATAATGCAGAGACTGTGTCCTAGAAAATAACAGCTTTTTTTAAGCTAAAAAACAGCAAAATTATAATTAAAAGACCACTGGGAACGCTTTTACAATAGATCAAAAGATGATTGGAGTAGGACGACAGTAAGTAGATGCAAGCCTAAAAAAAAAAAATCAGGTTTTTTAATAACCTGATTAACAACAGCAACAAAAATCACATCCAGGGATCAACTAACTGTTCTTTCTAAAGGGAAAGTTATTGCCTTTATTATCTTGTGTAAGATGTCCAGAGGGATGAAAAATATTTTTAAGTGTTTACAACCCCTGGAGTCTCCATAATCCAAACATATTACTAAAACTAATGTAGAGAAAACAAAGTAAGATGTTTCATGCTAAACAAAACAAGAGTTACTGATCACAGCATTTTAGCCTCCAGCTTTCTCCGGTGTTCTGTTTCACTGGCATTTCATTGACCACATTAAATAAATAATGCATTTCCCTGTACTTTGACAGGAGTAATGGAGCATGCAGACTGAAATGCTCGTGGTAAAGGGTGGGCTCAGGCTCAGGTGGAGACACCTCGACGATGCATTAGACCAATCTGATGGCTTCCTTTCTCCTTCTACACTCTGCTAATCCTTGAAGACAACAGATGGCTCAAAGTCAATAATACCGTATGTAGTGGACACCCACCTCGAGTCTGCCCTCATTTACCTGTGAACTAATAATATTAATAATAATGGATTGGATTTATCTGTGCTTTTCCAGATGCTCAAAGAGCTTTCACTGTGTCCATTAGGGCTGCACGATATGAGGAAAACTCGCGATATGCGATATTAGAGAATAATATTGCGATAACGATATAATTCGCGGTATATAAACAAATAGCAAAATAACCAAATAGCCAATCCAATTTCATTGCAACAGTTTAAAAATTATACTCCAAATGACCCTCATTGACATACGTGGCAAACATCTAACATAATAGAGCTCCATCTGATTGGTCATCAACGTGAAGGCGTCCATCCGATTGGTCAAATGCATAAAGGGATTTATTTGATTCGTTAAATGGTTCAAGCTGCCATCAGAATGTTTTAACACATTTAAGGTTTACCATTTATTGCGATATTTGCCGTCTTTTGCGATATGCATATTGCAGAGCTGGATATTGTGATAACGATAAATTTGCGGTATATTGTGCAGGCCTAGTGTCCATTATTCATTCACTCCTCATTCATACTTAGTGATGGTAAGTTACTGATGTAGCCACAGCTGACAGAGGCGTGGCTGCCAGTACGTGCCTACGGCCCCTCTGACCATCACAGACTTTGATTCGCACACCAGTGGAGCAACACTGGAGGCAGAGAAGGCAAAGTGTCCTGCCCAAGGACACAACAGCAGACTGAGGGAGCAGGGATCGAACCACCAACTCTTCAATCTTTGGCCGACTTACTGAGCCACTGCAGGAAAACATTGCCATCTTTCCAATAGTAATGGCTTTTAAAACCATAATAGATATTTCACTTATTGCATAAACAAATGTTTTCCTTTTTAACAAATGATTTGATCTATGACAACCTAAAAGATCTGGAAAATAATATTTAAGCAGCCTGAAAAGTATTCCAGTATGAAATTGAGAAATAGTACCTAGTAGCTATAGGATAGTGTGTGAATAAAATTAGATCATAGAACAACACCCAGAAAACACAAAAAAAGACTGACCCAGCTAAGTCCCATGGGGAGAGACTGCAGTTCCTCCTCCCATCTACTCTGTTTTACAGTGCAACTTGGGTTTTAGCTCTTCAGTTTGATTCATTAGTGTGATCAAACTGATGGAAAACAGATGGAGCAAAGAACCCAGAGTGGGAAAATGCTTAATGTTCTGATGCTGAGAACAGAGATTCAGAAACAGCCTGTCAGGAGCTACCAAACAAATAAACTGCTGTTGAGCTGAAGCCAGAGCCATACAGGAAGAGAAGATAGTTTTCAACAAACACGTGTGATTTTTTGTTTTTGTTTTTTGTCTAAGATGCCACTTTAGACGAACACATCACATAAACATACACTGATGATTAATTTAAATGACTCATTACGCAAAAGGTAAACCAGATTTAGATTTCAGTTGTACTTTTACATCTGGTCACAGCTAAAGGTTTGTCTGCTTTTGTGGCTCACAGCCAGGTTTCAGCCCATATGTGTAAAAATACCAGTTTATCAGCAACACCACTGAGGAAACGGGTATCGTGAGCAGGGCGAGGACTAATGTAATATCAGAAGCACAACAGCTTCAAATACATGTTTTTCAAGTTCTGCAAATGCCTCCTGTCAAATCTAAGGAGAAATGCTTAGCTCCAAGTAAAAAACAAAACAAAACAAAAAAAACCGTGTCTTGAGACATTGACCACACCCTTCGTTTACTAAGAGGCCTGCTGGCTAAACCGCCTCTTAGATGACAGCTTCTGTTCTTTCACATGAGTGTCTCTACTTCTCTCTTCCACAGATGCATTGATCCTTTAACTTTAAAAACTAAGACAATCTGTTGTTTTAAATCCCTAAAATGAGCGAGCCATCCCCTTTAAAGTAAGTCCCTTCAGGATGACAAAATTGTGTTTTAATAAAAATTTAAAAATTAAAAAGGCAGCATTTCTCTACGTTAGTTCTCTAATTAATTGTGCCTGGTTTAGGGATGGGCACAATGTTTGATCAACTCCACTTCTAACGTGCATAGCTATAGTCTGACGTAGTAACACACCACCAATGCAACTAGTGGTCAAAATACACGAAAAACGACAACATACACAAATAAAAATAATGCTAGGATTTCATACAGCAATGGCAACTTTCGATCTTTATGATGATGATGTAGCAAGCTATCGACAGGCGCGTTAGCTAACTTTTTTCTTTATTATTATTCCTGTCACCTCGTATTAAAGACGTCAACAAAAACGTCCAAAAAATATTATTTTTAAAAAAGTAAATACGAGGCGAGGGCGCGGTGGTGCTAGTACTTTACGCAACATTTGTTGAATCCACCGCGGCGTGAGATGTGGCGGCTAACGCTAAAGCTTCAAGTCACTAGCTGTTTAGCTAGACAAGCTACACAGGAGAAACGGCAATGGTTAAAACAAATACGAATTGCCACAAGAATCAATTCACGTACTTACTTACTTAAGACGATGCAGTATGTGTTACCCTGACGTTAACGAAACCGTAGATGATCCCGATACACACTGTTCCTGCTAGTGAGAGCGGAGACAGTTGTTCGGCTTCAGCCCAGCCAAGGGCGGAATCACAGGAAAAGGAACAGCATATTTTTGATTGACGTGTGACTGAACCAATCAGCAAACAGTATACGAAGCAAGACCCAATAGCATCCTTGACCCGCCTCAAGTAAAAAAAACAATTTGAAATGTTTTCTTTTTAAAAAAAGGTTTTTGTGTGTGTCTCAAATAGTACTAGTTACTCTGCTTTTTACGCCGATTAACATAACATTTCTTTCCAAATTAAAGACCCAATATTTTTTTTAACATTTATTATGCTGCAATGTGTTACAAATTAGTCAACATAGAATTCATCTGCACTTTAATTTCTTCTTTGACTGTAAAAGCAAACCTATTTGAAGTTTAGATTTAAAGTTTGATTAAGGTTAGACATTTTTAAAAGTAGAAAACAACAGTTTAGTTTGAAGAAACAACACAATAACAGATTAAAACTGCAGTCAGATGATTTCTACCTTTGACAACAGTATGGAAAAGACAGAAAAACGGTGACTACAGACCTTTTTCCAATTCAGTATTATTTAGTGTAGTCCTTCTATTATTAATTTATTTATTTTTGTAGAAAGTTTGCTATATAATATTCATAGATAAATAGAAATCTGCTAATAACTTGCATCATAAAGCCACTTTTAACAACACTATGCAAAATGTGCAACTTTATTCAATTCAACCTTGTTCTACTCATTGCTTTGAAAGTTTAAGTTTAAATTATCTACATAGTTATTATTTTATGTATTATTCCAAAAGTGGCAAAGACAAATTCGAATGCATCTGGGTTTTGGTTAGAAGTCAATACTAATACGTTTTATGTATTTGTATAATCAAAGATAATAATCAAAGCTCTCTGTGAGTAACAATAAGTTACATTTATTAAAATAATAAACCTAATTTAACCTTTAAGAGGAATAGGTTTCGTTCAATTGCATTAAATTTTTAAAACAGCAACTATGGGAAGGATACATGGGAACCTGCCTAAAAGGTGTTACTAATTTCATGCAGTTCAGTTTAAGGTGCTTCACAGCGCCATCTAGTGCTTTAAAACAGTCAACACACAGGTGAAGGATGAAGCGAGCTCAACCCGGATGTAAAACCTCTAAAACCCTCAATCACTTCCTGTACTTTCACTCCGGTGTTCAGAAAAAATGGCGGACATGGACGAGCTGTTCGGAAGTGATGGTGACAGCGAGAACGACCAGAGAGGTAAAAAGCTACAGATTGTCCGAATTTAGGGTCTATTGTTGAATGAAGTCACTCCTGGGCACTCATTAGTGCGAATCTAGAACAGGATTTTCCTCAAAAAATAGTCGACTGAGGTGGAACTGGAAAGTTGCACTGATGTTTTGTTAATCATAATCCCAAAACACTCCTGTGTAATTCTTTTTCTTTCCTCGTCAACATTAAATGCCGGGAATTACAAGATATTAAAATTTAAATGATCATGCAGCAATGTATTTAAATCAATTTCTCTTTGAATTAAAGCTCAAACTAGGTTAACCACCATGGCATGTCCCGAAGATTTGCGATCACTCACGACCAACGAGTCGACGGGAACAAAACAATTCTCTGTATAATATTAGCCCATCCAAACCAGTTAATTATTATTAATTTGTTTAGTTATCTGACCCTTTATTGCATTTGAATTAGAAAAGGTTTTTATCTGTTAAACAATATTGCAAAAATAAACAATATACAATTTGGTTTCAATAATACATGCACATTTTTAAATATATAATAAAATAGAGTTACTGTGATTTTAAGATGATGTATTTATTTAAAAGAAGTAACAGAAAATGTAATTTTAAGGACCTGCCTGTTTTGTTTTTTAATTGGATATGGAATATAACTTTATGAAAATTCTATACTATAGGATCTAGATGGGAAGGAAGTGGAAACAATATATAATTATTTTAGGCGTTATTACTAGTCTTATTGTATATCAAAAAGTAACAACATAAAACTGGATCCATCGCTTGATGCCAGATAACATCTTGCTGAGGATTTGCCTTTGAGTTGGTTTAATGTCAACATGATTCATTGTTTCTGTGTGTCTGACGAAAAGCTGCATGTCGCCCCCTCTTTGCAGAGTCTGCCTCTGGCTCTGGTTCCGACTCGGAGCAGGAGAGACCCAGATCAGTCAGCAATGCGTCTGGCAGCGCCAGCGACAGTGACGGGGAACGGGACGATGACGACGATGAAGATGGCCAGGGGAGAGGAAAGAACAACATGAACAAGGTTGAGGATTTTGTTATATCAATAAAAAAAGTAAAATGATCAAAGTTTCTTAGTTTCCTTTTATTTTCACTTTTCCTTTTTTTTTAATGTTAAAGCTTGTAACTGCACTGAAAAGAAAAGTACAAAATGATACAAAAGCATCTTACAGGAGGAAGTGTGTTCATATAAACTTTAGGCACAGTTATTAAACTGGGTTTAATAACTGAGGAAACAGGGTTGTTGTAGTTCCTGCAGAACGGCGGGAGGTCACTGGAAATTTGCCTCTGATTTGTGAGCAGGACTGTTGGCATGGAGCAACCCTGCTCCTCTTTCCCGTTGCTAGGAGCTCGGAGCAGGGAGACTGTGACCCGCCCAGCTTTTAGTCACAAATGAGCATTTTTTTTGTCTGCTCCTGAACTATTTGAATAAAGAAATAGTCAGCAATGTAGTGTTAAGTGTAGTGTTAAGCTTAATTTTCTTAACATATGTCAGAAAAATGCCAAAAACATGTTAAAAACACCCTTTTCATTGGAGTGGGTCTTGAATTGCAAAAAGGCTGTTGATAAATGACTTCACTGTGACTTGCTCTTCACACTGTAAATAGATGCAATAGTTTTGATGCTCCAATCACTAAAAAGTGCAGGGCAAGTCAATATGACTTTGTGGCAGTTTTGCATGGCTCTTTCACCATCCAGGTGACTTGTGGCTATAGCTGCAGGACTGAGTCAGTATTCCGGTGCAAATGAGCAAAGAGCCTACAGGTGTGACTGTGGTCCGAATATTAACTTAAATCTCCTCTGACCTGTCTAATAAGGAGCTGTTTGGAGACGACAGTGAGGATGAGCAGCACAGTCAGCGCAGCGGCAGCGACAATCAGTCCGAGCACTCGGGGAACCAGTCAGATGCCAGTATGCACTCCGATCAGGGGGACAACGATCGGTCTGACGCAGAGCAGCACAGCGGCTCGGAGCACGACCAGCGGGACAACGATGACGACGACGATGTGGGTCAAAGATCAGATGGAGGAAGCCCAGCAGGCAGCGGGATGTCTGGTGCTGGGAGCCCTCGCTCTGAGAGGGGCAGCGCTCCCTCAGACAGGAGGT
The DNA here is from genome assembly GCA_023969325.1 of Oryzias curvinotus. Lineage (NCBI taxonomy): Eukaryota > Metazoa > Chordata > Actinopteri > Beloniformes > Adrianichthyidae > Oryzias > Oryzias curvinotus. The sequence goes on from CM043708.1 coordinate 3,676,419, forward strand.
AGGATGTGATGAAGGACACGCATCCCTGCAGGGAGAGTTTAATGATGCCTCATACATTTTTCAGTATTCCAGCCCTTATTTGCAATGAACAAAAATACATTTAAGCTCCTCAGTGTTTGTTTTCCTACACCAACAAGTGAAGCTCGATGTGGTTTATTTATGCCTGATTGTATTTCCAAAAGAGAAAAAGGAATGTGGCTAGATAGGACATGAGTTATCCAAAACATCTTCAGTCTGATTATAGAATAAATCGTAATGAAAATGGGTCTAAATGTTGTATCGTCATGGAGTATTTTTTTGTTTTTCTTTAGGAAACTAAAGATCTTACAGTTACTCTCTAAATTCAGATTTTTAAAGTTCCTCTATCAGAAAACTTTAAATTGCAGGAATAGTACCTGTAAATTCCATTTGCAGATTTTCAAAGAACAATATTGAGGGGCTTTTTTTTAAAAATCATTTACAGCTAACAGGTAAATAGACAACCTTGATTTTTTTAAGGAAATTTTCTAGTTAAGGTATTAACTGACTTAAAAAGGGAAACTTTAGTCACGGGGACCTGGGGGGCTTTGAAAAGGAGCACAGTTAGGAGCCGGACAGATGAACATTACATGAGTAATGAGATCCTCTACAAAACAAATGCAGCTATTAAGCACATTAGTATTAGTGGTGCAGAGGTGGAGTGGTCGACCTCTGATCGTAAGGATGCAGGTTGAGTTCCCGCTCTGTGCGCCCAACCCCACATTAATCTAAAGGTCGGCGCTATTGTTTGACAGAGGAGCTGCCATTAGTGTGTGACTGTGTGTGTGCATGGCTGAGTGGAGCTGTGACACCAAGGCGCTTCAGGCCTTCTAAGAAGGTAGTAAAGCGCTATGTAAGTATGTGCCATTTACCATTAGTGTTGATGTTTGTTTGTTTGTTTTTAGAACCATTTGAAACAACTCCAGCTTCTGCAGCCTCTTCATTCCTCGCCTCCAATCCCTTAAACATCCCTGTTGTAAAACTGGGGCATGTAATAAAGCTTAATTGAACTAAAACACTTTGTTTAAAATAATAACTGGAGTGATTCGAGGATTCTTCTTTGTTTTTGCCATTCATCGGAAGAATGCTGGAACAATAGATGCTCCACCTCAGAAAAGAGAGACGTTGTGAATTTGGAAGAAACCACAGAGGTCTTGTGGGGTTGACTCCACACATCAAACCTTTTTTTTTTTTAAGAAAACAAAAACCAGTGTCCTAACATTTCAAATTGGGTGACAGGTTTTGTCATATTACATTGTAGAAAATACAGAGACTCTCTTAGCCATTAAGCAGTTATGCTGATTTATTGACCTTTATAGATTCATTTCCAGTACAGTTTTATTTTGAAAATCACTCATCCTTAAATGCCAGAAACTGCTGCTCAAGATTTGCATTCATAAACTAGCAAAGATTGGCTTAAAGTGAGAGTTGAAGCTTAAGGAGGCTCAAAGACATATCAATTTATTATTATTTTACTATTTTCCTGCCCTAGCATACAGCTTTGATATCTGGCAGTCAGTTTGCCAGTGCAAATGTCAATTCCAGGTTTACTACTGAGCCTGATAGATATCTATAGATGCATTTGTCATTTAATCTCTGAATCTGCTCTCCATTTGTTTTTATTTTGTTCAGTGGCCACAGCGACCCAGGGACACCACAGTCCGGGGCTGGAACCCCTCACTCTCACGAGGAGAACCAATCCGAGGACGAGAAGTGGGAAGGTGGAGCCAAAAGTGACCAATCGGACGACGAGGATGAGAAGCGTCATTATTCTGAAGATGAGAGAGAGAACTCGGATGAAGAGCCGAGGAACAGGAAATCAGGTACATCAAGGGTTTGAATGTGAGGCACATGGAAGTTTGGGGGTTTCTACCCCCAGACTATCCTGAGCTCTACGGTTTGATTGTGTGAATCTTTTTCTATTTTTGCAACCATATAACAACCCTAATGTCTACTTCTTACAGAGTCTCCAAAAGGCAGTGACAGTGAAGACGACTTCCTCAGACAAAAAACCAAAGCAAAACCAGCTTCCGATTCCGATTCAGACAGTGATGTTGAAAATAAGAAAAGTAAGATGAGTTACGCCAGAACTATGGCTCTTTCTGTGTTTCTCCATCCTTCAAATGTGGCCTTTTTTTCTTACTGTCCCACAGCGAAGAAAACCGCAGCAGACGATCTGTTTGGAGAAGCTGACGACATCTCTTCTGAAAGTGATGCGGAGAAGCCTCCTACCCCGGGACAGCCTCTGGTATCCATCTGCATCTTTACCAAACTGAGCATCCAGCTCCTTTTTTTCCCCTTTAAGGAATTTTAATGTCCCAAAGCCTCCACCTAAGCTTTTTTTTGTGCTTAACCCTGGTTTCATATGGTGACCCCTCCCCCCTTTCTTTTTTTTTTTTTTTTTTCCAGGATGGTGATGACGGGATGGAAGGAGAGCCGACAGAGGAGGAGCCTGCGCCTGAAACCCGGATTGAAGTGGAGATTCCTAAAGTCTGCACCGATCTTGGATCTGAGCTTTATTTTGTTAAGCTGCCTAACTTTCTGTCAGTGGAGCCCAGGTCAGAATCTCCTATAAGTATATATGAAATAAATGATTATTTCAAAAATGAAAGAAAAGTTTTTTTTAATTGTTCTTTTGTTAGACCCTTTGATCCTCAGTACTACGAGGATGAGTTTGAGGATGAAGAAATGTTGGATGAGGAGGGGCGGACCAGGCTCAAACTAAAGGCATGTTAAAAGCATTACAAAAAGCGTTCCTAAAAACACGTCTGTTTTTGTGTGGAGTTGATGCTAAGAGTTCATTGGAGTGTTGCCCTTCCTCCCACAGGTGGAAAACACCATCCGGTGGAGAGCAAAGAGAGACGAGGAGGGAAACGAAACACGAGAGAGCAATGCGCGCATCGTCAAGTGGTCTGACGGCAGGTGTGTGCTACAAAAAGCCTCACGTTGAGCGTGTGACATCGACGTGGCATCCCCTGTGTTTGGCGTGGTTTGAAGTTTGTCTTTTTTTTTTTTTTTTTTTCTGGCCGCAGCATGTCCCTCCACTTGGGGAATGAGGTGTTTGATGTTTACAAAGCTCCTCTCCAGGGAGACCACAACCACCTGTTCATCCGACAGGGCACTGGACTGCAGGGACAGGCGGTGTTCAAGACCAAACTCACATTCAGGTAACGCCACAGTAGTAGAAGTTGCCCACTTTCTATGGTTTCAACCAAAAGTGATTTTATTAATACTCCTTAAAGACCTGCTCCGATGAAAATTGGGTTTTGGGTGTTTTTTAACATGATCTTGTGGCATTTTTCGGACCATGGAGAACATGTATCAAGAAAATTAAGCTTAAAATTGTATTTCAGAGCATCTGTTTATTCAAAAATGTATGAATCTGGAGCAGACGTGAAAATGCAGTTGGAGAAAACAGCAAATTTGTTTTGTAGAAAAGACCCTGATGGGCCATAAGCTTTCTGCTCCACTCCATTCTGATGCATCCACTTGTAGACAAATAGATCCATGTACGTCTTTGTTTTCCTCGTCTGAGCTGCTATCTTGAGATAGGAAGAGGGTGCGGGGTTGCTCTGCGCCAACGCTCCCTCCCTTAACTTGGAGGTAAAATTTCGAATGAACTGCTGCCACTCTGCAGAAACTATGTCCTATAAAACAACACAGGTTTGGGGATTTTAGCTAAAAACAGCATAATAATTAAAAAAAATAACCTGGGAATGCTTTTACAATCCATGAAAAGATGATCAGGGAAGGACTTTTAAACAAGCCTTTGTTGTTTGGTATCCTTGAAGGCAGCCTTCATTCAGAATAGTGTTTTAAGTCTCTGGATCACCTTGTGCAAGCTGCACAGGTTTTTATCTGTAAGATCCCAGTAAGCCTCTTAGAGCCCCTTAAGTCCACATGAAGTCTTCTCAGACCAAATACTTGGAGAAGCTGCATGAATGCTCAGGAGCAACCAACACTACAGAGTATTTACCCCCAAGTATTCAATTTAGATGAAAGTTATGAGAAATCAACTTTTATTGATACCTTAAAGGAGCTTTAAGCTGAAAATCAAATTCAGTGTTCCCTCGCTGTATGGCGGTTCACTTTTCACTGTCTTGCTGTTAGGTGGATTTTTTAAATTGTTTTGTTTTTTATTTTTTAACAGTGCTTTGTGTTCTGCATCCTGATTGGCTGTAGACCCTGTCAGTCAATCTCCTCTTTGCTGTGTGTTCGATACAGAATGCATTCAGTTCGCCAGAGTTGCATAAATCTTTGATTGTGAGCAGATTTCTGTGTTTTGTTCTCTAATACTGGACGGTTTGAACTTTGAGAGTTTAAACTAGAGAGAAAAGTTTGGAAATGTTCACGTTTGTCTGAGAAAAGTATACAAAAAATCTTCAGAACTTAAACAGTTTGCATTAACATCTTATTTCTGCCGTAGGAGTTGACCTTTTCAACTAAGTCCCACTCTGTGTATCTGTTGATCAATTTTAAAATCATTCCCACTGTGTTTTTTTTTTTTTTTAATACAATGATGCTGTTTTTAGGCAAACATTACATAAAAAACGTGTCTGGTTTTCTAGGACATAGTTTCTGCAGAGCGGCAGAAATTCATCAGAAATCTGCCTCTGAGTTGTGAGCGAGAACATTAGCTCTCTGTTTACTCTCTCCCGCTAGCTTACAGCCTTTCAAACCTCCAACCTAACAAAACTGGTGCAACAAAAATGACAAACCCAGCCATATAGTTCTGAGCATAATCCCAGCTCAGAGGAGGAAAACAAAGACGTACATGATCTATATGTCTACAAGTGGATGCATCAGAATGGAGCGGAGCAGGGAGCTTGTGGTCCGCTGAAGGAGCTTCTGCATCACAACTACAATCCCTTCATTTATTCGTCTGCTCCTGATTCACAATTATTTGAATAAAGAAATACTCTGAATTGCATGTTTGAGCTCAATTGTCTTTATATATGTCCTCCATCATCAGGAAAATACTACAAGAACATGGTGAAAACAACAAAAACGTATTTTCCTTCAGAGTGGGTTTTAAATACTAAGCTTTTGAAAGCTTTAAATGTAAGGACAGAATAATTCTGTTTGCTCTCTGAAGCTTTGTTTCATCCCACAAACTGAAGTTTAATATTTGAACACCTTTCTTTATTTTAATGACTGAGGTACCACAGAGGAATTTGTGAATTGATACTTCATCTTACTGTTGTGTCTACATAAATTGGAAAGCAACTTCAGGAAAAAATATTGAAAACGAACAGCAGATGCATTTAATTGTTGTGTAAATATAAACAGGAAAAAGTGATTGAGCGCATGTGATTTAGACAGGACTGTCAGTCAGCCTCGCAGCATGTCTGGGCCTCTTTGTCTTGTGGTTTGCATTCACAACATAGAGGTCATTTTTCCACAGTGAGACCAAAAGCTCCATGAGGTGACCTGGATGTTTGTTACTGTCTGACATGCAGATCCTTTTTATAGACTGTTATAAATACAAGGATCTGTACTAACATTGATCGTTTTCTGCATTTTTTTTAGGCCCCACTCTACGGACAGCGCCACCCACAGGAAGATGACCCTGTCTCTGGCCGACCGCTGCTCCAAGACGCAGAAGATCCGAATCCTTCCCATGGCCGGAAGAGACCCCGAGTCTCATCGCAACGAGATGATTAAAGTAACTGGCTGCTCTGCTCTGTTTGCCTTTCCCGGGTCTCATCCTAAAATGCTTTTGTCACCACTCGGAACAAAAGTTTGCACGAGGCCCGCTGTTGACGAGCTTCCTTCCTGGTTACATAAAGGAATAAAGTCCTTTACATAACGGGGTCGAGCTGCTGTCAGTGAAACAGAAATCCCGTCAGCACGTCCTCAGGACCGGTTTTGGGGTTTATTGTCAACCTAAACAAGCTGCTCTGATAGCATCATTTACCCTCCAGCGGACCTCACCTGGGACGTCCTGTGTTTGGCTATAACTACAAACACTTTGGGATTCAGGAATGTGAAAGTTCTCTATAAACAGCCTGGGATTTAGCAGTCATTCCTGCTGGTTGTTTTGTTTTTCACAGAGGAATAATTTCATTTGGATAAAGCCAGCAAAGCAGCTTTTTCCTCACAAGTACAGCTTATTCAGGCGAGGAATCCCTGGGGGGGGGTTCTGAGTGACAGCCAGAAGTGGACGGCGTGGGAACAATCAGTCTCTCCTTTTTTAAGCATATCCTCACAAACATTTGATGTCGTCTTTATGCTGTGTGTTTAATGTAGGTTAAGTGCTGTATTCAAAGAGGATTTGGGTTCAAAGTAACAATCTTGTCTTTTCATTTTAGCGTCTTTATGATGAGATTTCATAGAAATGTTCAGACTTTTTTATTTTTAGTAAAACAAAATCATCTGCTTTCAGCAGAATTTTTTTTTGTAGCGTGTGATGATATTACAAAGGCTTTCTGCTTTGTCGTGTGTCGCAGCCACCAAACCTGCTTTTCTTGTTCAATTTTTGCATCACTTTTTCAGTTTTTGTGACAGGATTTCAGTTCAGGTTTGCAATAAGGCTGTTTTTTTTTTCCTGTTGTTGCTGAGTGCTTCAGGCTTGTTTCAGGGTTACTCTAGCTAAGTATGTGGTTTTCTGTGCTATTCCGCTTGTGCCTTTGAGGACTTTTAAACATGTTGGCCCCCCTTCAGGTTTCATCCATCTGCTGTCCCAGTATCTCCATCATCAGTTTGTTTGAGCTTCTGGGCCACAATCTCAACTTTCTTTACACATTCCCGAAGATCTCTATTTGAGATGGATAAAGTTTGATCTGTTTGTACTGTTCTCAGGTTTATGGTCGTTTTAGTTACGTGCTCTCTTGATTAAAATGTTGGAACATAATCGACTGAGCTCGACAACAAAGCATTAATTTTAGTTTTATAGCGTTGAAAGTGATTTGGGTTTAAAAGTCTTTTAATCCAACATGTAATAGTTCCTTGTATGAAGTATGTGTGTTAAAACTGTCAGCAGCCCACTGGAGGCTTTTATTCAGGGTTTCTTGCTGCACTTGGGCTTTGAGTTGATTCCGTGGGGTGTCTTTTCTGACAGAAAGAGGAGGAGCGGCTGCGAGCTTCAATCCGCAGAGAGTCGCAGCAGCGCAGGATGAGGGAGAGGCAGCACCAGAGGGGCCTGAGCAGCAGCTACCTGGAGCCCGATCGCTACGACGACGAGGAGGAGGGCGAGGAGGCCATTAGCCTGGCAGCAATTAAGAGCAAATACAAGGGAGGCGGAGGCTTGAGAGGTGAACAGACTTTCATTTTCTTAAAATTGATTTTTTTTTTTGCACATTACTATGGTGGCATGAACCCTTCATTTGCCCCAATCCAGAGGAGCGAGCGAGGATCTACTCCTCAGACAGTGATGAAGGCTCTGATGACGACAAAGCCCAGAGGCTGATGAAGGCCAAAAAGCTGGACAGTGACGAGGTAGGTGCACTACCTCTGCTTGGCAACAGGGGGCAGTGGGAGACAGGAATGCTGAAGGGTTAAAAAGCCAGCTTCATGTGGCAAAACAGGGAGAGGAAGTAGTGCATGTGTTTACACACGCGCTCACCGTTTGTCCTCAAAACACCAAAATGCACCTGAGCATGCACACGGTTTTGCAACTTTTTAACAATACGTTTAACTTCATTTGTTAAAATCACTACCAAAAGTGCTTCAAGGTGCTTCACAAAAAGCAAAAAACATCAAAAATAAAGCTGAGCATTCACAATATTTTGGTGTAATCTCCTGTACTGAGCGAGAAGTTGGTTTATGCTGAGAGACAAACTCCTTCCAGTGAAAGAGTATGAACACAGACAAAAACACAGGAACATCCTCTAGAACGATGGTCCCCAACCCTCGGGCCGCTGTCCGCTATTGGTCTGTGAGACAGTTGGTGCAAAGAAAATAAAAACACGACCTACATGTTTGGCATTTTAGACTCATTGTTGATGGATGTCAGATTGCTCAGACTTCTGTCAAAAATCCATCTGCTACTTTCTTTAAGGGGCTCCACCAACTGCTGAATGCCTCCCCCCCCACGCACACACACACACAAGTCTTTACCTCAAATATGGATTTATTGCAACAGCTGGTCCCACTCACCACAACAATAATGCAGAATGTCCATCAACCGGCTGGCTAATGTAACGAGGATGCTACTAATAAGGTTGCTCAAACTGTGGATTCACATTTATTATTATGTCTGGAAAATAATAATTTTAGTGACCATTTATTTATTTATTTTTATTCCGTTGCAGCTTAAAAGTTGGGTGAGGCCGAAGTTGGCGTCTGATCTTTTTTCTTTTTTTTAGCCTCCACTTTGACAGTTATGGGCTAAGCCGGGACAATCTATATCACATTTGCATGGTTCCAACATGGAATCTAGTGTACAAATAAAGTTGAAACCAGCTTGGATGAAAATGAACTTTACCCTCAAAAGTTAAGGAAATTGGAGGCAAAAGAAATAATAATAAGTTGGACGCAAACTACAGCCTCGTGCAGGCCGGTCTGTGGACTGAAAGAAGTTGGGGACATTATAAGACTCACAAGCTATGTTGGTATCCGCAACAATGAGATAACAAAGGGAGACGCAAGCACAAACCTTGTAGCGTCTGTTTTAACACTAGAGAGGTCTGTCTATCGTAAAACTGACACCTGTATGCATGAGAGGGCATTAAAAAGACGATGGAGAAGAATCTGCGTCCTAAAACAACTCACAGCAGTTAAAGCCTGCAGCTGCATAACTGAGGGCAGGGTTCAGGGTCACAAAGGCCAACTTTCACTGCAAGATTTAGCAAAAAGGAAGCCTTTAACTCTCATCTTTAAGACAGAGATGGTGTCTGCCTGCCTGCTGAACCGAAAGAAGGAGGTGGTTCCTGATGAGAACAGTCCTATCGCTCAAAGCTCTGTCCCTACTCTGATTTTTTGAGATGTAGGAACAAGCCAGGAATCTTGCAGACTGAGAAAAAACTGGTGTGTTTGTAAACTCTTGAGTACCGTAGTTGAGAGCTTTACATGTCATTAGAAACATCCTAATTCTGAGCAGGCCACAATGGTTCAAACATAATCTCTTGAATTAATCGTCATCACAACTCTTGCTCCAGCTTTTTGGATCAGCTGAAGGCTTTTCATAAGACGCTTTTGGAACAGATTGATAACAAAGAGTCAAATTTGAAGTGATGGCCGCGTAAGATTCTTTTCTGGGGAAAGGATCTTCCTGATTTTCCAAAAATTCCAGAGATGAAAGACGGCGTTTCCATAAATTTGATTCAGGTGACAGTTAAAGTCTTCACTATCCTCTTTGTGTGCGCAGGAGGGCGAGGGATCAGGAAAGAGAAAGGCAGAGGATGACGAAGAAGCGGCCCCCAAAAAGACAAAGAAGTATGTCATCAGTGATGAAGAGGAAGAAGAAGAAGAGGAGGAGGAGGAGGAGGAGGAGAAGATGATGAATAATTCTTTTTTTTTTTTTTACTTTTATCATTCCACCGTAATATCAGTGCTGAGCCCACATGGTGCGTTACCAGCCATATTATGTTTTGTATATTTTCCTATGACCTGTGTGTGTGTGTGAGAATTTGTGTGTTTGTGTTGTGTATAGCAGGGGTGAGAAATAAAAATAAAAAAGGTTGTTTTACATAACCAGATCTTCCCAAGGACTCCGTCTTTTTTTTACTGTTAACATTATGAAACTTATGAGTCACGCTTTAGTTGTTAGGCTGTAAAACCAAAAGTTTCTTTTCCAAACAGAAACACAACATTAACTATGCTGAGTGTTTTGGGTTGATGAGGACTGATTGGTCAAGGAGCTACACCTGCTGTTTGGCTCCATTTTTGTCCACACGACTGAGTGTGTGGAGGGTTTAGCCGCCGTGAAACAGTCCTCAGACATTAGGGTAAAGTACTTGAAAAAGAAATTCAGTCGGACAGAGAGGAAACAGACGAAAAGGAGGTTAAATGTTGACAAATCGGCGGTAGAGCTGCATCATAGGATGCTCTTCATCCTCACAGCCATTGTAAAGGATGAGGAAGGAGACATTACACGTCAAACAATTTTGTATATTTTCTAAATTGTGCATTTCCAGCTGTTCAGGATCCTCCTTAGCCATGGTTTGGAGCTAAAATGTCCAATTGGATCAGCCTTTTTGTTTATTGCACATATAGAACAAGAGAACTGAATGTTTCATTGCAAGGTTTAGACTTTTGGCATTTCCCCTATCCTTTAGCTTACTGAAACCCAACAAAGCATGTCCATGTTCATGCTTTAAATCGAGCTGATTCTGGTTGCAGAAGAACAAATCTGTAATGGGATGGATGAAGAGAACACCACTGTTTTATGTGTCTGTTATTTAGAGGTCCTTCCAAGTAAAAGTGCCACTTGTTACACACTTGAGTATTTGCATTTAATTGTTCTTCTACAGGGAGCAGTAATGAAAGCAGCTGTAATCAGGGATAATTTGGAGATTTAACCTCCCTGCTCAGCCCTGTGTGATGAGGAGCAGGAACGCTTTGGTTCTCTGGGAATAACAAGTGTTTCAATCAGGAGATGAATGTTAATGTTTTTGGTAAAACCCTACAGAGTTTTAATGATTGTTTAAAAAATCCCAACCTAAAAGGCCTGTTCTGGTCTATTAGCAGAAACAAGCGGTGAAAAAGTAGTTAGACAATAAAACTTGGATTTGCAAATGGAATTGATTTATTTCAAGCAATTAAAACACAAAAATACTAAAGAAATGAACGCAAGGTATATACATCTATAAATAGATATATTACACCGTATAAAATTAGAGTTTTGATAAGAAATAAAAAAGTAGTAAAAAACATTTATCCTTTCATATACACCCACATACAAATGTAAATGATGCCATTTCATTTACTCTTAATCATAAATAGGCATATATGTGCTTGTACATACAAGACATGACTTATTGAATCCATTAAATGTGAAAAAATTGCTTAAAATGTGTGAACAAGTGAACTTCCCCTATTGTGCTTTTGTTAACAATTTTATTTTTTTACATATTTATCAAAATTCTTCTTCTTGACTTGTGCCAAACTAGGTAACACCTAATTAGAAAAAGTCTGTTAATCCAAATCAAATTGATATTCACTTTGAAAATGCCTGATTGCTGAGTCACACATCAAATTTCTGTTAAAGTACATTTCTTGAATTTTTTTTTCAGGCAAAAAAAAACTTTTCTTCAAAAATAACATGTATTAACGTTATCAATTAAGTTTTCCCTTAATTCAATATAAATCACAAGATGTGGGAAAACTGCATTTCTGTTCAAAATAAATATTTTGCTTTAATCAGGCTGAATCATCATATTTTAAATTTGAGAGCTAAAATGGAATTGAGAGTTTAAGCACTGATCCACAACCCTACCCTTGACCCTTCTCTATTACTTTATCAAAGCTCTATTTGATATTACCGTCGTTAGTTCTTACTATATTTCATATTTCCTTTTCATGTAATTGTTTCCTCTCTTCTATAGCTCACGTTACCTACCCACAGTACTAAGCTGATCTCAGTTTCTGTCCCTCTCTGTGCCTCCCTCTTCCTTATGTAAAATGCGTTCAAAGTTCTGAGCTTACTGGAAACTTGCACTGGAAAGAGAAACGCACAGAGAAACCTTTTGTCCTGAGTCATCATAGTTTCACAGTGGAAAATAATGATCCTCCCTTTGCAGTGAAAACTAAAGTCGACAAGAGTCGAATTGCACCAGGCGACAAGGAAAAAGCACTCAGACATGTATTATGCAACTGTTTTTGATGCTGATGACATGAAAAAACAAAGGAAAACCAAGACTGCAGATATCTTATAGGTAGTGACATCTATGAGAAGAAAGGGTTTATTTTTACTTGGCTATGGAGCAACCATTTTTATGTAACGTTTAGTCCAAAAGGAAGCAGAGACATCAGAAAGTCTTCTGTCATCTAGGCCAGTGCTTGAGCTGGTACTGATCACAGAGGTTGGATGAGCTGATGGGTTGGGATTTGATGCTCACCGTAAGGGGAGAATGCAGAGAACAACAATCCTGGCAACTCATTCAGGTTCAGCTGCCAGAATGACGCACACTGAGGTATTTCACCGGGCTCCCAGAGATACATTTCAAGCCTGCAATGTGACCCGTCCTCCAGCACTGCCCAGACCAAACTGGCAGTCAGAGTTGTACCCAAAAGCATGAATTTTACCATAAATTCCTGAGATGTGTGTGCAGATGCTAATGTGCATGTTGATGCTGCTCAGGCTCAGCAAACAGCCAAATATGACTGTTTTTTTTAATGCAATTGCTGTGTCGGTTGCCTTTAAAGTGTTGATGGGTGCTGCGTTATCTCAGACTGCAGTATGTTATGTAAAGCCAATTCCACAGAGTAAGGACTGGCTAAGGGAGGGGAGGAGAGCAGAGGAGAAGGAGAGGTAGTGCTACATCATCAGCAGTCCCTGAAAAGGGGGAGAATGGGAGGGCTGCAGTATTTTACTCCTTTTATGCTCTATCCTCCTCCTCTCTAATGCTTTATTTTCTGTATTAAGATTTTATTAATCCTAAAAAAAAATTAAAATTTAACCTGAATTTAAGCAGAATGCACAGTTTTTTTGTAAGAAAGAGCTCAGAGAGGGCACAGCCCTGCAGGCGCTTTCACTCTGCAGCACAGAGCTTAATTGGCAACTTTTCAGTGATTTGGGTCATAGAAGAGATGGTGGCTGTGGGCCAGGTCAGGTGTACTTGAAGTAAACAGCAGTTTGTTTTCATTAATGTGCTCTTTTTCCACCAAAGTTCACTGGTGCGTGGGGATCTGGGAGCAGACTGCTTAGTCCAGACAACAAAATCTGGCTTCCCAGTTTTAGGGACAGAAGAAGATTTAAATTACATAATTTTCTTAACTAAAAAGAGATCTTCATTAGATATTAGGAAACTAAAAGGAACGATTTTTTTCTTGTTAGCCTTAATTTTTTGCTGTTCACAATGAATTTTTTGCTAACATTTACTGATAGAAATAACCTGTATTTGCTAATTGCAATAAAGTTATTGAATTATGGTGTCAGTGAATGCTAAGACAACATTAGATTAATACAAAATAAAATTTCTTCTGCGCATAGCAAAAACAAGCCCTGCAGAAATAAGTAAAACAAAGTCTTATTTAAATAAGGAAAAACAAATCTTCCAATAGGGTTAGAAAAAAATTCTATTCACTTAGTTTTCTCAAACTAAGATTATTCTGCTACTAAAAACTTTTTTTTGTTTGTTTAATGATAAGACAAATTTTCTTGCAAGACAGAAAATAAAACATTTTACTCAATCTTCCATGCATCCACTTTCTTTACCTGCTTTATCCCTTTTAAGGTCACTGGGTTGCTGGAGCCTGTCCTGGTATCTGTTGGGCAAAGATAGGGTACACCCTGAAGAGGTTACCAGTCTGTCACACAGTCACTCTCACATGCAGACCCAGTGACACTTTAGAGTTATCAACCATTAAAGCATGTTTTTGGACTGGGAGAGGAAGACAGAGTGACCTCCAAAAAAACAACCACACATACATGGGGAGAACATGCAAACTCCCCGCAGGAAAGACCCAGCTGGGATTTGAACCATGGCCTACTCGCTGAAGTAAGAGTGCTAACCACTGCACCGCCGTGCAGCCTTTCTTGAAACAATTTTTCTCTTGACTTTCTGAATAATCCGTTTTTGCAGCATGACTACTGGTAACTCAGATGTTGATTGGGGTAGATTTACTGACACAAATGATTTGAGTTTTGTATGAGAAAGAAAAGACCAAACAAAAATAAGAAAGTTTTTTATGGATTAATTTTTTACTTTCTTTTCCTTTTTTTAACTGTAGACAGTCTTTTTAAGTCCCAAACCGATTGTGCTGTGATGCAACGAGCAGACTCAAAGGCAATATTTACAAGAGGGACGTAAATGGATGAGGGAAGAAGCTGTCTTGGTTCTGGAGATCTAAAGGAGAAAGCAAGAGAGCATCAGGAGAACAACATGACACACATGCTGTCAGCGATGAATCAGTCAATCTTTGGCTTCTGTCTGGAAGGAACTGAACAATTCTCCAGCTCAGGGGGAAACATAGACTCATCACCCTCTGTCCATAACAAATAGACAAAAGCTGTTCCTGGAGACACACCATCTCTATGTCAAACCTCTGCAGCGTCCTCCTGCGCGTTATGGATGTTGAAACTGCTTTTGTGTTATATCTTTTTTGTTTAGTTTTTTTTTATCTTCAGCAAAAGTCAGAAGAAGGTCCCAGTGCTGTGGAAGACATCCTGCCTTATCCTATTACCTTGAAAATCACTGGACCAGTTTGATGACATTCCACTTCATAAAAACCTTCAGAAACTTTTATTTTCACAGCTCAGTAAATAAGATCAAAGCTCCCACTAATGACTTACTCAAAAAAAAAAAAAAAAAGCTAATAAAGAAGCTTTCAGTCTAAAAAAAAAGTATACCTCTGCACACAATGTTTTCAGGCAGTCTTCTTTAGCACCACTGCAGCACTTTCTGCATCATCTGCAGCCCGGTAGTTTATGACTATGATCAATAAACCTGATTACTGCCACTACTCACTTTTTCTTGGTGGGTTTATATTTTGCATTTTCTCTCATTTTGATTTTTCTGTTATGATGATTAAACCCTTTTTGTATTTTTTTTCTTGTTTAATAATTTTATGCTCAAAATGTATTCATATAAGAAGATAAAACAAAAGAGGCAGATAGCAAAAGATAGCTGTGATTCCCATTACATTTCACATAGCTACTAATGTTAACACTGGTGAATTTATATGTTTAAGTTTATAAAATGAGTTTGTTCATACTTGAGTTTATAGAAGTCGAAAAGTAAAAGAAAAATGCCTTGCTGTTTCTTTATTTTGTCCATTTTTTTATTTTTCTGTGAAAGCAAGCTGTCTATTTTGTGCAAATTTACAATAAAAATGAAGTGTTTTTTGTTTTATTAGCTTGATCTAAATCAGCAAAATAGCTCTTCAATTTCTGTTAAAACTTTGGAGATCCACCCGAGCGAAGGGCTGACTTTGTGGATCCTGCTTGGATTTCATAGCTCTGTGCCCTTTTGCTCATCTCAGTGTGGCTCTTTCCCCCCGCTGATGCTTACATAAGAAGCTAATAAATAAAATAGAAACACAATACTTTACTCTCACAATGGGATCACACATGACATTGGCCTGAGCACTGCTGTGAGGGCTTTAGCTAGAACATTTTCCTTTACGCACAAGCAGGTGTGCATTATTCACAAAGACACACAACACACGGGACTGTAACCAGTCAGTATCATCTGGGTTTTTTTTTTAATGTTGTTTTTTTTCCTGACCCCAACAATTTGGGTCAGCATGTTCTGCTGAAGGAACAGGGTCTAATCTGTAAACAATGGGTTACCTTCAACTGTGAGCTGTTCTGTACGAAGATTACTGGAGAATTTCTGAATAAACAGACCAAGAAGAATAACAAGATGATTCTTCGGAGTGCACAACCTGCAGGTTTAACCCTTTAACTGCCTGCTCAACCAAACGGTTGAGCAAACTTTGAGTCACCATATTTTTATGAGAGAAGTTTCTAACTTGACTCAAACTGATTCAGCCATCTCCACCAATTGGTAGAAGCATGCAAAGCTAAAGAAAACCAACAGATGGCATTGTGTCAGTCAGTGGTTGCTTGCCCAACCTCTTTGACTGACGAGCAAGTCACAACTTGAAAATGATCATATACATTTTCTTCCTTTTTATGAAAATTTGAAAGGCAGGAATATTTGTCTTACTTGATATTACTAGTAAAGGCTTTAATGAACAGAAATATGTTCCTACATAAACAAAAATAAAAACATTTTGTTTGTGATAATTTTTTTAAAACATGCTCTACCAAACGGTTGATTTGTCACTTTATGGTATAAGTAGCAGAATCAAGCCAATGTTAAATAAAGGGACTGTTAGTCATAAAATAAGTTAAAACAACCTTCTAAATCCTCCATTACTAAAGAAATAATCATTAACACATCATGAATAACAATTTAAAATACAAACTACTGTATAGTTTTGTCTATTTTTGAGTTTATATCAGCTAGAGTGTAAATACATGAAAAATCAAGATTATTACAGCTAATTCACTAAAAACTAAACAAAAAAAGCTACAATAAAAGTATTACCAACTATTACAAAAGTTTTCTATCATTATATTTTGCTTTACTACTACTAGATAGACTCTAAAACATTCTACAGTGCAAGACCACGACAAAATCCAAACGACTCAGATGCAGATCTGTATGACAGTGATGATGACCCAACAGAGGATCCTGATTATCAGTCCACACATGCAAAGGCCATCGGTGACAGTTCTTTTGAATCCCTGGATGAAGAAGAATCTCTTTCAACAATTTTACAAAATTTGACAGCAAATGATTCAACCGGCCTTTGGGATCATGCCTCTTTCAACAGTCAGGCGGTGGAGCAAATAGTCAAAAGAGTTCATCCCATGCCCATCACTGATCCCTGCCTAATAGATCTCTCTGATATGCTGGTGCACCTGTACAAGACCTCAGCTAAATCAAAGTGATGGTACAGTCCCCTGTTTGGATACATCATTGACTTGTGTCACTAATTTCTGGAGGGACCTACTGAAGCAAAAACCAGTGTCACTCAAAAGGTTCCACCTGGCTGTTGCACACAGCTTAAATAAGATCAACAAGCAACCAAAGTTTGCCGACCATCATTGAGCTCTCTACCACAGATGTGGAAAGGCCACACACCAAGACCCTCACGACCAAAACCACAATGTGCACGTGCACTTTGACAACATGGTACACCGGCCTCTTCATTCTGACAAGCAGGGACGATAATACCTCTGTCCACAGAGGTCAAGATGTCAGAAATATGTTTTTCTGAGTCTCATTTCAAATCAAGAATGCTTTATGAAATACCATCAAAAGTGAGTCAATATCCAAAATCGTTGTACTGTTAAACAACTTCCGGGAAATATAGGTCAAAATTTGCTCTGTTTTAAAAAAGTTCAATGTTTGAGGCATGATAAAAAGAATGGAGACAAATGCCCTTAATATTGAGTGTTAATAATGTCTAAATTTATTGGTTTACATGATTTTTTTTAAATATTAGTTGAATCAGTATGAGATTTTGTACTTTTACCATTAAAGGACATCTCAACCGTTTGGTAGAGGTCATTATTTAAAAAACTAAAAGGTCAGTTAAAAAAAACTAAACAGATTGTGGTCATTACTTACCAAAAGCAATAAGAAATGCAAACAAATAATTTTTTGATAGCTTTTTTCTTGGTGGGGTAGTTAAAGGGTTAATGCTCTCACATTAAACAGGGAAACATATGAGTTCTGCATAGGGGTGTGTCTCGGCAAGAGTCTGGCGATACGTATCCTGATGCGCGTTCCGCGATACGATTCATATCGTGATATTGTACCAGAACATTTTTTCTTTTCTTTTTTTCAAGAGTATGACTTAAAAAAATCTCCACCTGAATATTAATAAGCATTTCATTGTAATAAAATTGTAAAATTAATTTTATTTAGTCATCATAATGTTAAGCACTGCAACTGTATCTCATATATAAGTTGTTTTTCCCCAAGCAAATTCATAGTGCTTTTATTTTTGGTAACTTAAAATCTATTTGTTCTTAAAGGAAACGGTCAACATAGTCTGATTTTTTACAACAAATGTGTACGAAAATATAAATGGAATGAATGTGCCTTAACCAATAAGGTTCTAAAAGTGCTCTTTATTTTAAACATTGCTTAATGAAGCTTCTCCAGTGCTTCTAAACTGTTCAGGAATCTGAACGGTCCTTAAAAAATAAAGGGGGAAAAAAAAAACACCAATTCTTTAAAGAAACATTAAAGTGTGATGAGGCGGCCTGACAGGGTGAAGAAGAGCGCTTCAATGTGGCGAAGATGCTTTATTTACATGACAGTCTGCACTGCAGCTGCAGCTCCGCCTTCTCACACACGGAATTAAACACGGATTTCACTGCTCATCACCACGGCGTTGGCCTTTTTCCAGAGCATTGTACACATCACTCTGATCCATTAGGTTGTTGAACTAGAATCTATCGCTTTGCCGACAGCATTTTGCCTGGTGCTCCGTCAGGGTGCACAGCTGCTATGTAGTGCATGTGCATGTCTCAGCTGCTTCTTGCTGAGATCGTGTTTTGTGCGGTGTAGAGCGGTTCAAAGAGGCTCAGTGTGCTGTGCTGCCAACTAGCGGTCGGAGGTTTAAGTCGAAAGCAAGAGTCAGACGCTGAAGGACGCTCATTAATAATTAAATAAATATCAGCATGACAGCATTTGTGACAGTATTCATGACAGCATCTCGATAGAAATATCGCCAAATGAAATATCGCGATATTTTGCCGAATTGATTTCTTCCTACACCCCTAGTAACGCATGTTTATTAAAAACGTGTGAATGCACGATAAGGAATCCTGCCTGTCCTTCTCTGCTTCAGCTTTCCATCTCAAACCTTTTACAGGTTGACATTATTTTCATCATATAATCTCATTCAGATGCAAAAGGAGAACCCCGAACAACCACATATTTATACAGATGCCTGTAATGTTAAAGACCCACTCCAAAGCAAATTGTGTTTTGGGTGTTTTTAACATGTTCTTGTAGCATTTTTCTCATGATACAGGACATACATTAAGAAAATGAAAATGAAAATTGAATTGTATTTCTGAGTATTTCTTTATTCAAATCATTGTGAATTAGGAGCAGATGAAAAAAAAATGCAGTTGAAAAAAGCTTGCAGGTGTTAGTATAACTACAACGGCAAGCTCCTTGCTCAGCTTCATTCCGACACATCGGCTTGTAGACGGCTAGATACATGTATGTCTTTATTGTCCTCATTTGGCAAAAAACTGCTGGGCTGGATAGCTCCAATATTACTCACCATTTTTGTTGCAAAACTGTGTCCTGGAAATCGATACAGATTTTTAAATTTAGGCTAAAAACAGCATAACCATAGTTAAAAGACCACTGGGAAGTGGACTTTAAAAGAGAAGTGGCCAAGTGTCTCAAAAATTGTATTTATGCTGCAGCAACTAACTAATGTCGTCTCTGTTGTATCCCTCTGTCTTTTTCCTCTGTTTGTGGTGGATCTGCTTCTCACAGCCTGCACCTTGAAAATCCCACAGAGGAGCTGACCTGCATTTATCTGTACATGAGGATATGTGTCATGCAGGCTGATAACCGGTTCTCCAAACCAGCCTTTTTCTGTTTTGTTTTGAAAGGATGGTTTGAGCCCCATGTGGTTGTTGTGAGAATAGCGTGAATGCAGGGTTCACACTCCACTACTTCAACATCTTAGGTTTATCAGGCGAGCTCAAGGTTTCAGTCTTCGAGAGACTGAGATTCAAAAGTCTGAAGACAGTCATCAGAAAGTTCACAGTGGAAATGAGGAGAAATTGAGTAGACTTGACTAGAAAGCTCAAGGGGACAGAAATATACAAGTTTTATGAAATTATGCGAACGTAGGCAACTCTTGAGAAACAGTTTTTTAATATAATAAGAAATATTATTGATACCTTAGGCTGTTTTCAAAAACTAGAAAAATGTAAATATATTTGTTTTTCCCTAAATGATTTGTGTATGGTAGTTAAAAAATTAACCTGAATTTAATTGTATCCAAACAGAAAAATAATGGAATGGTGTAAAAAAATGCTCTCTTTTATGTCCTAAAACATTGTTTATACAAATAATCTTTTATGAGGATAGCTATAGCACATGAGAATAGCACATGGCAGCTAGTGAGGCCTGTCCTTACATGAATGCTGTCACTACACCCATACACATTACAGAGGATCAAAACTGACAAAATGAGGGGAAGTTCTGCTTGATAGAGCAGAAATTAAAGCATTTTTTAGTTGTGCAGGTCTATCTTCTCATTTTTGTCAAGCTCTGTGGTGTCAGAATGTTGGGGTGATGAATGGATAACCCAATTGGAAACTTTACTGTAAGTACGAAGCAGTCAGCTGAAGAGAAAGCTGGAAGAATCTGCGCTGGAAGGTCCACCAGATCAATCATAATCAGGATGACGGCAGTTAAAGTTAGAGATGAGATCAAGGTCCAGCACAACACAGGCCGGGACCCAGTGACCCTCCCAGTCCATCTGAGAAAGTCCAAGCTTCATCCCTGCTGGCAAAGCCTGAGAAAGCAAGAAGGTATATAAATGAGACTGCCATCAATGAACCGGGAGAACAGAAAGAGGTCCCGAAGACACTGAGGAGCAGACAAGCTGGACCATGGACACTTGAATTTGAATCAATTAACATCTTGGACAAACAAAAGCTGTTTTCTTACCAGAACATCAGCTCAGGGCTCTGCCTGTGTTTTTCCTCTATCAAGCTTTATCTCTTGTCATTGTAATTTATTCTTATCAGTGTACCTGCCTGGTATCTATGAGAAGTATTGAGCTCAATTTATGATCATATAAACTGTCATTCTGTGCATTCATGTCATATCAACATCAACATCACTGTGTTGCACCACTCTGTTTTTAGGTTGTGCAAAACTATGTTGTTAGCCGGGCTTTTGACAGGTTAAAAACAGCATAATCATAAATGTTTATCCTTAATAAGCGATCTTACTCTTTAAGTAACTGTGGAGTGTTTGAGCTGTGGTTGTTCCTATCTCGTCTTGTTTCACTTAAAACATATTTTTGCAGATGGTCTTTTTCTGCATTACTTCACAACAGAATTATACTTCACACAAACAAAAACCAAGAAAAGATGTTTGGCAGAACAGATGCTTTTGTGTGTGAGATCATGCTAAAACATGTTGTCAAAAATTATTATTAGAAACAAGGTTGTAGGCGCCCTCGGATGGACTTGCAAACTGTCCAGGATGTATCCCGCCTTCTCCTTACAGTACCTGGGATAGGCTCCAGCAACCCCTACGACCCTGCACAAAATAAAGTCAGAACAGAAGATGGGTGGATGTTAGTAGGATTTTACTGTAAATAAATGCACCCCTACATTCTCTAAGTAACCGATTTATGTAATGCTGTTCAAATGCAAGGCCTTATGTAATACATTTTGTAATCATTTATATAAATACGAATTTTGTGGATGTGCAGAATTTCTGTTTTCCATTGGAGTTTAAAAATACTTTTATGACTTAGGTTATCACTAAAAAACGTATTTTATTATTATTTTTTGTGCGTTTCAAAAGATCGTCTTACATTACTGTCTATTTACTTGTTTTTTTTAGGCAAATGACTTCCTTCAACCATTACATTTTAAGGGAAATAAAATGACAACCTCTCCTCACTAGCTTTCAAAGGTGGGCCTGGCGCAGTGCAACAGTGCTGGCATGCTGTTTCTGGGTGAGTGGGAACATCTCAAATTTGCCATTAAGTTGTTGCCAGAGCTGGAATGAAACTCACTCATTTTATCTGTGCCTGAGCAGGTTTTCATTTTAACCTTGAATCTGTTTATGGGCCAATAGAACGGAATTAAAGCAGATTTATAAATAACTGCAACTGGATAATTTAATTAATCATTTATGCATTCAATGATACACCTGATGATCTCTCACAATACACAGTATCTGAAAATCACTGAAAAAAATACGACCAAAGGTTATTTTATTGAAACATCTTTACATAGGGGATGTCATATAGTCATTATGATTGTTTGTGACTCTTATATGGGAAAACGTTACAATTTTAAAATGGAACGTTTTAACTGCAACAAAGTGCACAGCAGTTCTGATCAACTGTATTTGTCCTGGCAGACTTTAAACGTTTCTTTTAATGGGGGTGAAAGACCTGGCAAGATTTCTTCCTTACCATCTTCCGAACAAATAGACTTTTTACAGACGTTCACATAAGTTCATGCTCCTTGTGTGCTCTGTCTGAACCATTTGAACTCAATCTTATGTAGGATGTAGTCTGTTTTATTGCAAACGTGCTGATTCTCAAGGGTTAATGCCAACCAAGCAGTTTAAATGCCTAAGCTAACCAGTGTAGTGTAAATACCAAATTTCAATGCCTTTTTTTTGCTTTTATTAAAAGGATGAAATCCTACATGTCATTCTTTTTCTCTGTGAAATCTACAAACAAAGGGGAAAGCAGCATCCTGGCGCCAATTGTAATGCAGACTTTTTCCGATTTGATCTTGCTGACACTTTAAAAAGTTATATGTTCTATTTTTGGCACTTTATAGCTCTAACAGGTGTTATATAGGTCAAATGTTCACCATTAAAATGGCATGTCCCAAACTTTTATAGCTATGGTAGTTAGTTCAGTTGGTTCAAATGTCATCGATAAGCGTAATTGGAATGCGGTTTAATCAATTCATTTTAAGACAACAAACTATAAGCCAAAATAAGTTACTATTTTTTTTAATTTAGCTCATTTTTAATTTAACAAATTTTTCTTGTTTATGTTCAAAAACATAATAAAACATTTCAACTTTCAAGAATTTCTTTTTTTCATTAAAAGAATTGCTTCATGCATGCAAAATACATGTTAGGTTAAAAAAGCTGAAAATTAAAAAATAAATAAAAGGGAAAGCTTTTATTTTTTTTAATTCTAACAGTTAACAGTTAAGCTATCTATATTTATAGTTTTATTATAAACTGTAAGAAAAAGTTTGAACTTTTCACAAAGCAACTGATAAAAATGAAGGTTTCAAATGCAAAAGATACAATTCTTTTTACAAAGATACAAAGATTATGGCCACTTTCTTTTCTCAAAACATACCTTGAAAACCTAAAAAAGTAAGTTATAGGTTAAAAAAAGACCTTGGTAACACAGAGTGTGGTTATTTGTTGTTCACTTTATCAGCTGGAGTATTTATAGATATGATGTTGCAGACAGATGACCAAAGTGGGAATCCACACAGACTGCATGTTTTGAGTCAAGACAGAAGGATCTAAAGTTTGGCTCTGAGAAAGAGAAACAATATGTTGTGGCACAAAGTGGGCTGTGAGAGAATGAAGCTGAGGTCTGGTGAGAGCCCTGTGAACCCTGGCTCTCTGGCTTGTGGTATTTCAGAGCTCACTGCAACTCATTTTCACAGTACACTCTGCTTCTGACCTTCTGTTATCTAACCACCCTCCACACACCATGCTGAGCCAAGTCTGTCTTTCTCGCTTGTCCTTTTGACTCATCTGTTGTCCAGGCCTCTGTCTCACCACCCTGGCTAGATAAGCAAAAACACGTCTTGGTGCAAAGGAGATGAATGCATTTCCTTTGCTCACAATGACTACCAACTTTAATAACACATGCATGAAGAAAAAAACAACTTTATTCACATCCTGGAAAAACACTTTTTGGTTGCCGCCAATCTAGACTGTCAACAAGTTTCATAATCCTCACAAATGCGTTAGAGTCTCCAGTGTCAGTGAATCATTTTCAAGGAAATCCATTTTTTCTTTTTGCTTGTTGTACACACTAGGTAAGTTACTGCGGGTGAGTTACAGGTCAAACACTGCAGGTGTTGTCACCATGACAGCCCACAGCCACCACAATGATCTGGAAAGATTCTGTGTCCCATAAATCATGTGCTTTGGTACAAAACGTCCAAACAAACCACATTATAGCAATAATAAACCCTGTAAAGATGCTATCTAAAACAATTGAGACTAAGACAACTTATTGTTCTTCTTGAGTTACAAGCTCTGACTTCAGCTGACAGGCCATACATTAAGGACAGAAGACACCGCTCCCAAACCACCCTGACAAGAACACAGCTGGCAGCTGCACGTCGGGTCACACATGTTATCTTCTGGAGACAAAACCTGGCGTTTGGCAAAAGACTAAATTTTAACTCTTGTCATCATCAATATGTTTGGATGGGAGAAGCTTGCAAGTTTCAGGAAACAACCCCAGCCCTGAAATGGATGGCGGTATCATTAAAAATGCCCCTTTACCATCTTAAAGACCCACCTCAATGCAAATCGTGTTTTTAATATATTCTTGTAACATTTTTTTCTCATGATGGAGGACATACAGGACACAGTGGGGCAGAAAAGTATTTAGTCAGCCACCAACTTTGAACATTTTTTCACTTAAAAACATGAGGGAGGCCAGTCATTTTCATCATAGGTATACCTCAACTATGAGAGACAAAATGTGGAAAATAAAATCCAGAAGATCATATTGTCTGATTTTTAAAGAATTTCTTTGCAAATTATGGTGAAATATAAGTATTTGTTAATCTACAAACGAGCAACAATTCTGGCTCCCGCAGACCTGTAACTTCTTCTGTAAGAGGATCCTCTGTCCTCCACTTTTTACCTGTATTAATGACACTTGTCCACAACCTCAAGCAGTCACATTCAAAACTCCACTGTGGCCAAGACCAAAGAGCTGTCTAAGGACACCAGAAGCAAAATTGTTGACCTGTACCAGGCTGGAAAGACTGAATCAGCAATAGGTAAGCAGCTTGGTGTGAAGAAATCAACTGTGGGAGCAATTATTAGGAAATGAAAGACATACAAGACCACCTATCATCTCCCTCGATCTGAGGCTCACCGCAATATCTCACCCTGTGGGGTCAAAATGATCACAAGAACAATGACCAAAAATCCCAGAACCACGCGGGGGACCTAGTGAATGACCTGCAGAGAGCTGGTACCAAAATAACAAAGACTACCATCAGTAACACACTACGCTGCCAGGAACTCAAATCTTGCAGTGCCAGACGTGTCCCCCTGCTAAAGCCAGTACATGTGCAGTTTGCTAGAGAGCGTTGGAATGATCCAGAAGAGGATTGGGAGTATGTCCTATGGTTAGATGAAACCACAATAGAACTTTTCGGTAAGAACTTTACTTGTCATGTTTGGAGGAGAAAGAATGCTGAGTTGCATCCAAAGAACTCCTTACCTACTGTAAAGCGTGGGGGTGGAAACATTATGCTTTGGGGCTGTTTTTCGGCAAAAAGACCACGACGATTGATCGGTGTGAAGGAAAGAGTAAATGGGGCCATGTCTCGTCAGATTCTGAGTAAAAAAAACCTCCTTCCATCAGCAACGGTATTGAAGATGAAACGTGGTTCAAACACACTGCCTGGGTAACAAAGGAGGGACTTCGTAAGAAACATTTCAAGGTCCTGGAGTGACCTAGCCAGTCTCCAGATCTCAACCCCATTGAAAATCTTTGGATGGAGTTGTAAGTCCATGTTGCTAGTGTTTCAATTATTCATGTTTTCAATTCATAAAAACCTCTTTTTATTCGTTTCAATGTGTTCTTTTTTCCCCACATAGTCTTTAAGATAATCTCCATAAACCAACACTTTTACAACCTTAAGGAAGTATTATGCAATCCAGACCTTTAACAAACAATGTGAGCTATTAGTTTTAGTTTTTAGTAATCACATTTTATCTCATCTCAATTACTTTGGGATGAAACATTGACAAACTTTTGTCCTAAACACTCTGCAGCCTTTCCAGTTTCTAATGCTTTTCCTGTTTCATTCACTGGTCTTTCTAGAATTTTCCAACCACTCTGTCCCTTGTAACCTGTGTTGATCTCAACCCACTGTCCCCACAGTTGTTTGCTGAGATGAATAAACTGCTTGGTAGAACATAGTCACGCATGTGCGCTAAATAGATAAATTAACTTGTCCGATGGCTCTTTTTCCATTGCTGGGAATCATTATCACCATGGATACCTCCACAAATAGAGCATCAGCTGAACAAGAACACCCTGCATTACTCAGAAGTCAAACATATAACATGCAGACACACATAAAGGGATCTTTCCATAAATCCTAAAAAAAAAAATAAAGAAAACACTAGCATATTGTTTCTGCGACTAACTCTTCCATATTTAACTCTTGCCAGCACACTTATAACTATGTTACAATTATAAACCATTTGTTTTTCACATATAGGCTTATCCCTTAATGGGATCACCACAGCCAATCAGCTTTTACTGATTTGTTTAGATGGTTTGGCAGAGATTTTTCTACCGGATGCACTTCCTGTACATCCCTGTATTTTATCCAGGCTGGGGACTGGCACAAGGAGACCCAGATTTGGGTCTCTTTGTGGCTACATAGTTAGGCAGTGGCGTGAAGGGTCTTGCCCACACTGGATGAAGCTGATTTCCCACGTGCCAGTCCTACACGCAGCCAACTGAGCCATCCAGCTGCTTATAATTATGAACTATAATATTTCAAAAATGTATATTGTCACTATAATGACAAAGGTTCAGATTCACAAAGAACCACATGCTCACTCACAGCCACACACATTCACACTACCCCCTCTTCATCTCCACAAAAACTCTAGTCTAGCCTGCAACCTTTCCTTTTTTAATTTGCCCCTACCTTGTTTTGTCTGACTCCTTTTCTGTCGCTGTGTTTCTGCAGCTTCTTAGGTTTGAGGTACAAAGTGAAGACTTTGGATGACTGACATATCCAAACTGGGACAAGACTGATATAAATTTGCCAAACAGTTAAAGTTGATCAAAGTTCACATTCCCTTGAGTTCATTGAAAGTTCATTTTAACTAGGTTAAAAATCTTAAAAGAGTTGCCTGTTGACCTTTTTTAAAAATAAATCTTCAGTCTTAATGTGTAGTTCACACTTTCACAGACAAAAATAAATAACAAATAACAACGCGTGTTTTAAATTGTTTGTCATTTGTTAGTAGTAATTATCTTAAGAAGGTGTCCATAAAGTGAGCAATATGTAATCATCCTCATCAGTACTGATCCCACTTATAACGGCATGCAGCTGACCTGTAGATGGCCAAAGTTAGAGCAACTTAGTTATAATCAGTTAAGAGGATTGACGTGTGAGGTTACATACCTTTGCAGAAGGATTTTCTCTTTCAACATCATATTAACAACTATGGCCGAGCAAATTAAGATACACACACACACACATACAGCTGATTTTCCAAAGAGAGGTAGTCTGGTGACAAATGTGCAGAGGACAACTGATTCAAACAAACAAATAAAAGGTCAACGTTGTTGTTCAGATCAGCTTTTAATGTTGCTTGCTTTTCTATTACAACCATTCTAATCTGATGCAGTTTTTCTCAAAAATCTGCATGCATTCATGATGATTATTGCTGCTTGTTTATGTGTCAGCTGCAAAGAAAGTAGTCCCACTCCAAAAATATGTATATATGTTTTTGGTCTATTCCGCATGTTCTTGTGGATTCACATGTTCCACATATATTTTTGCTCGGCTGCTTTTTTTGGCATTATTTTTCTTCAATAAAACCCCTGAAGTCTTCCTACTTGTTCCCAGAGCTTTGTTCTTTCCTCTGCTGCCAGATCCATTAATGATCTAAGAATAAAGGCATGGCAAGAATGATTACAGCCTTGTTGGATTTCAAAATCACTTGATTCTTCAGAAACCACTGTCACTATCACTTAATTGAAATACTTTTCTTTGAGTGCTATATAAGGTGTGCTTGTTTTTGATTAGTTCAGCAACCTTATTTTATTCGAAACATGTACAATACCTTTAATTATTGTTTTTATGGGTATATTAGCATTTAGCAATAAACAAAGTCAAAATACACAGCAGCAATAGGAATGCTGACAAAGTTTTTTGATTTACTTGGACATTTTGCTGCATAGTGTCAATCCTCGAGTGCACACCTCCTGACATTAAAATTGGAAAAGCACCCTGACTGACTGAATTAGCAGCTGCAAGCGGACTCTGACTCATACTGGGAGGTCCAGTCTCTGTCTTTTAAGACTAATCCCTTTGGCATGCCTGAAAGGGAAGAGTTGCACACGTAGTTAAAGAATCAAATTCATTCTTAGGCCCTATTAAATGAAACCAGCCAAACTATTGCAGCTGCCCTTTTTTTATTTTTTCAGCTTTGCAAACAGTTTAGAAATGAGAGTGAATCATTTTCATGGTAGTGTATCTGAACTCAGCAGGAGGGATTACTTTTATGCTCATTTCTTCTGATCTGTCACATTTATACACAAATTGCTTTTTTCTCTCTCACTCTTTTCTCCATTCATTTCAAAGCCTGCAACACGATGTGCTGCAAGTTACCACCCATGCACCATGCCAGCTCTATCTAATGTGTTGCTAATACAAAGTTGTTAAAAATAGGCAGCTCCATATACAGTTTGGTGGATCTGGTTCTCAGAAAAGCCTCATCTCCCATTTTGCCCATAATGCTTTTTTTTCCTGTCAATTCTTTTTTCCAGTTTGCGTTCTGATTACTGTTCCAGAGTCCTGTCAAGGAGTAAATTCCACTTTTTTGCATGGCTGGTTACCAAACTAACCAGATAGGCTACATTCCTCAAAGCCACGACAAGTTTCCCTGGTAAAACCCACCTCCTGTCCTCAGAAAAGCTCCGTTTTTTTTTTTTTTATTCCTAGCCTTCCAGTGTCGGAACTTCTTTTCTATCTGACAGCTGGTTGGTAAATTCCCCTGAATTTATTCTTGGGGAATAGCTCTTTCTTATATGGTATGTAGGTTAAAGGTTCTGAAGCACTGAGTGCTCCTGGAAAAGAAATTCATGTTGTATGAGACAAAGCTATAGGAGCCGGGAGGGCTGCATATCAGTGGGAGAGCAAAGATAAAAGTATCTGCAGCAGCAGCAACACATGGGAACATGAGAAGTCAGGCTCACAGGTTACTTTGGATTTCACAGCAACTGTAATGTGTGTTTTCACTCTTTCAAAGACAATTTACTGCAGCTTTTTGACTTTGAAATACTCAGAAACACTGATTTATGAAGCTCTAGAAACAACATCATGACTGATAATTCTCCTGTTCAAAATTGGTACATCCCAAACTTTGATCAGTGCTGTATTTTATTAAGACTCCATGCAGGAAACTAAATTAAAAAGGCAAAGCAGCATCCATAAAAGCACAGCAGACGTTCTTAATCAGTCTTTGCAGAGTCATTCTGAGATATGTCTTTGAAAAAAATAGATTAAAATCCATTTCACAGGAAACTAGTCTTATCTACAATTATGAGAACCACAGTGTAAAAGATATAGAGCACTGTCTTTATTCTTGATAGGATGGCAGAAAGACAACTGGGAGCAAAGTATGTTTTAGTCAGCGCTGCTTCTAGGAAAAAGGAGATTTAGCTTCTTTATTATGCAATCCTGTTGATGCTCATGACAGATAAAAGGTGCGGGTGTGTTTCTTCCTTCTTGTTGGTTTTTAAAGTCTTAAATGTTTTATACAAATATAAAAAAGTCATATTTGAAATGATTTCTTTGATTTGTATGTTTGTGAATCAAACCATCTACACTTAAAAGTCAGTCATAAACTGGGGGGTTAGGATCTCTTCCAGCACCCCCTCAGGTGAGGCTCAGGCCTGTTATGTTTGGTATGAAAACACCTGTTCCTTTCGAAAATAGCCTTCTGTTCACATTCCCTCGCTTTCTAATACTATTTGAAAGAGCTAAGTCTCAACACCTTCAGTGTACATTAGATTGAGTCGTTGCTTTAAATCAAACGGCGTGTTCTGTAGTTTGTATGCTTGATCAGATTTCACCAGACCTGTTATTTAAAGCAGGGGCTCTCAAGGTTTTTGTAGCGGAGGGCCAAATTAAGAACTCGACATTTGACTGGAGGCCAATTTTGGTGAAAAAAGAAATGGATAAGCAGAAAAAGTTGTTTTTAATAACTTTAATGACCAAGTGTCATTTGTACAGTTAACCAGGCCCTCCAGATGTTTTCCCAGTTGGGGTCGGAGGTAGCTGCCCAGATCTTCTACTTGTTTAGTAATTGTATCATTTGACAGATTTTCTTTTGCTCTGATCAAACAATGTCAGCTACTGTCAGCATACATTCTCTTTACAAACTCCCCGTCACTTAAGGGCTTGCTACGTATTGCATTTACCTGCTTACAACTAAGGTACATAACTATATCAAGTCCTTGCGGTACAACACCTACCTTGAATGTGCCTTTTCTTGTCGCCAACACAACATCTGTCCTCAAAGGAGCCTACTCTGGCTCTCTTTTATTGAGGGCAACAAAAAATCTTCCCGCGAGCCGCCATTGGCCCCCGGGCCGCACTTTGAGAACCCATGATTTAAAGGTTTCCCCAATAATGGTCCTTTCCAGAATGTTGTTGTTCTGTGCAAACATTGCAGGTTTTAATTATTTAACAGAGAAGTTCTCAATCAAGCTCCAGGGGTTTCACCAGTTTATTTATGCTTGCAGTTTGGCAGTAGATTGTCTTAATCTTCATTTTTATTTCCTGCAGCTGAATTTTTTGATCTT
Organism: Oryzias curvinotus; assembly: GCA_023969325.1. Classification (NCBI taxonomy): domain Eukaryota; kingdom Metazoa; phylum Chordata; class Actinopteri; order Beloniformes; family Adrianichthyidae; genus Oryzias; species Oryzias curvinotus. The sequence goes on from CM043708.1 coordinate 3,706,638, forward strand.
GAGATCAATATTTAACAAACTCACACATTTTTTATATTGTACTGATTTAAAAAGAAAAAAAAACACACATTATCCCAGAAATAATCGTATTTATAAATGTGGAACAGGTTCTGGGACGAATAGAAATCACATTATTGTTTGTTTTTTTCATGTATTTTTTTAAAAGGGCAAATAAAAAGCTAGGAATCAAATAAAATTATATGTTTGTAATGTATGTGTTTAGTTAGTTATTTTGCTTAATTTTATTTTACTTGTGTTAAGTCATTTCTTTTTTTGAGCTATTTAACATTAGCTGTGGTTTAGAGTCAGATGTTTTTGATTCTATTGACCTGTACCCTCTGTCTTTTTAAGTCAATAGTTTTTGTTTAACCTCTTCATGCCTGACTTTATTTCCAATGCAGTATATTAAAACATATTCTTCAATATTTCTTCTGTTCACGGTGATGCTAAAGGAAGTTGAGTCCTGGATTTCACAGTATGTTGTGAATTAGTGACACACGGCATGAAGGGGTTTTCAATATGGCAGGTCATCTGCAAGTCAACAGTTTATTTCTTCCTGCTACATTTCAGTAAAAGTAAGTTTGTGTTCAGGTCCTGCAGATGTTCTTTTTTATCTCTATTATCATTGTTTTCCCTGTTACCACATTCTCCTGTATTTGAATCTCCTACAACCAGTATCTGTGACACATTTGGTGAAAAATATTTATTTATCGAATGTTCAGGGGTTCATGGCAGCACTCAATGATGAAATCTTAGTAATTCTAAGAATGTCCGGTTTAACATTTGACATTTTTTTCATCATTATCCTTATTTTTTGACAGAAAATTAAAGATGGGAGCATCTTTGCCTTTATGACTGGGAAATTCTTTGAAAGCTGAATCAACAAAAAATATTTCTGCAGTCTTTTATTTTCTACTGTGTCACATTGACTTGGGATTTGAAACGGAACAGATTTCTTATCTGAACGATACATGTTCTCAGAGGAGAACATGATTTTTCATGATAAGATGTTCATGATAATAATACTTCATTTTATACGTATATAAAAGTTGATAAAATATTATAAACTGACAAAACAATACACTTCTTTCCCTTGAAAATGTTGTAAATAACAGATGTAGGTCTTTTAGGTTTTTGAAATGTCTCATTTCACCCCAAGTTGCCCAAGCTATTGTTAAAAACCAACCAACAAATGAGCAAAAATGTAATAAATAGTCTCCTTTAAAGCATCAGGAAGGCAAAGAAGGGATTAAGGGTTGCAAAATCTACAGAAAAATAGTTTTCACATAAACCTGCATCAAAATGAGAATTTAAAAGGAAAATATTTATTTCATTAGAAGAAAAAGAAAAAAAGAATAACTGACCTAAATGTTTTCTCGTGGAAATGTGCAAAGCTGATTCTTCTGGGAAGTCACTTTTTACTGCAGTGCAATATAAGTTGCAGGACTCCAAGATACTCCTGCTAGGTGAAATGGTTGGATTACATTTATCAGTTTATTACACAACCTGTCGAAATCCTTGTTTCCGAGAAAACGTGTCACCGTGCTTCCCATTCACCGTCTCCTGATTTTTTTGACTAGTGAAGGTCAGTAAAGGACATTGTTGTACATTTAGGTATATTGCATTCAAGGGGGTTTTCTCCCTGCTTTGTTTTATGAGTCAAAAATTAGCATCCTGGTACACAAAGAAAGAACACTGCGTTCAGCACAGCAACCATGAAACATATTTTCATGTGTGATACTAACATGGGGGAAATACGTGACTTTGGCTCGGCCGTACTCAGCCCTCTGGGCAGAGAGGATGACGGCTCACATCACATGCAGACTCAAAACCCCCAATGCAAACTTTCTGTTTGTTTGGTGAGCACAGTCATCAGTTCACTTGCATTGAGCCTACATGTAAAAATACAGCAGCCATGAAGAGAATGTTTAAACATAAAATGAAAAAAGTAACAAAAACAAACTCAGTGACCTCTCCTGGCTCTTAACTGTTCTGCTTTGCCCTCAAGCCATCATTTGTTCTGCTTAGGGTTTGAACAACATGGATGTGTCGAAACACTAAATGACACCAATATCATACAAAATATTAAAAGCATGTCTAATTAAATTTTCATCAGCTTTTCACTTGGACATGTATATATATATATTTGCATTCTCCTTTTTACCGTTGACTGATTTTGAAAATCATTTATCAGAATTTTAATAACAAAAGAACTGGTAGTATAAACACAATGAGATGTTCCACAAAAATACGGTCAACGCTACAAGAGAACTTATTGATCCCCCTACCTCACCTACTGTAATGAAGTTTGGGTGAATAATTACGATTTTCGTTACATCCATTATACATATTTCACCGCAGATGGAGGTTGTTCCATAAACCGGGCCAAGGCGTCCCATTCCCCCTGCTTTGATTTATACCATATTGCAGGGGAGGTGAACAAGTTTGACACCAAGAGCCAAAATTTTTAACTGTGAGAGTCAAAGAGCCACACCACACACTGACCTGCCAAGACGCACACACAAACACGAAATTAAAGCCATTTTATTTTCCATAACACACTACTCTCCCTACAATACAACAGCAAGTATTGTACTTGTGTTTATTTCAAGGAAAGTGTCCACCCTCAATACACACATCAAATGCAGCGCCAGAGCACAGCGACTACCCTGGAGGTCAGATACCCCCTCCACACACACACACACTATCTCTCTATCTCACTCTTTTCTCTGCCTCTCTCTGACACACACAACTCCTCAGTGATGTGCGGTAAGGTTAATGGCTGATGAGGCACTGACTCCTCTGAAGTCAGATTTACAGTTATAAAACTGAATATTTCACCATTTATCCTACAGTATCTAACAGGTAATTCTTTATAACTCCTCAATATTCTTCTTTCAATGACCTTTAAACCAACAAATACACAAACATCTGGACAGAGCATCCTTCTGGTGTCTAAGTAATTCATATTCACAATAAACACATTAAATACATTACATTTCAGATACATTAAGTTTTGACCTTCAGTAAAAATGTTTTACTTTTATAACTTTTCTTTTCTTCTTCGCAAAGAAGGAAAGTGGGACAGATTGCCATTATGAATGTGCACTTTGAAAAGCTTCAACTTGTTAATAAAGGAGAAAATTTGTGTCAGATCAGGAAGTGACTTGCCATTCCATTCAGTGAAAAAGTAACAATCTTCCCATTCTTCCAGAAACGTCCTGTGTTCATCTTTATACTCTGAATTTCGTCATTTTGACCACGAGGGTAACAGTCTGCACGCACATCAAATGTTTATTTATTATTTCCGGCATTGGGTGTAACCAGCGCAAATGATTGGTGGTCACTTATGTGTCGAGAGCAGCATCAAAACACACACACTGCCAAATTACTTTTATTATTGTTTATTATTTATTTTTAATACCCTCTAATGGATTTGAGTGTGGTTTGAGAGAGAAGTACATATGAAATGAAGCACAATATAGAAAACAGTAACAACCCGAACAGTTCGTCAGTGTAGCGGGAGAATTAATTGGTTGCATTGCAGAGCTGTTCGTGCTCCACAGCCTCAGAGAGGGAGATGTAATCAGACAGTATGTTCCCCTCACCAGCATCAATACCCATGTATTTGCACACACCCCAAACAGCATGGACCTCACTTCTGCTCGCCACTTCCCATGAGTCTTAGGTGCTGAAGGCGGGGCTAACCCCCAGGTCGCCACAATGTAATGAGACGCAAAGAGACACATGCTTATTGGCCGAGAGCCGCGTGTTCGCCACCCCTGCTATATTGTATCAATATTGATTGACTAAAAATGTGGATTATCTTGTCATGGTGCCTCTGTCAGACTCTTCCCCCTTTCCTCTCCGCTTGGTTCCTGTTTCAACCCAGCTGCGACCACTTACCTCATCTCACCGCCTGCCTTCTTAAGGAGCTCCAGGATCAGTATTCTTTGCCAGTCCGTTGCCCCTGATGGTGCATATTTGGTCTCAAAGTCTCGTTCTAAGTTGTGTTCTTGTTTCAAGCCTGCGCCTAATACTTTGTACTCACCTGTCTCCAGGAATCTATTACCACAAGTGGTCGCCTGAAACTTCCTCTGTCTGGAACCCGCATCCTGTCCGTTTCATCCGGTCACACCACGAGCCTCCGCAGTTCCACCTATCTCACGGACCTCCACCTACGCTGCCATCTCCGGACTCTGCTGACAAAACCACCAGTGACGCCACAGGACTCAGCCTCACGCATTGTGGACCCCACGGAGCCGGCCAGCTTGCATTCTTACCTGATTATTAAATCCACTGACTCTCCTCGCCAGCTCTCCTCTGTGTCTTATTCCGGGTTTCAGCATCTGGGTCTCAGTTGTTCTGCAGCCATGACATATCTATTATTAATATTATTATTACCATCCGCTATTAGGACCATAGTGCATGCAACTTACTATTAACATGTTTGAATTTAATCTCAATAACAATTAGTTGCCAGAAGGCTGCTAGAAGTTAAGGCCCGTACACACCGGGACGAATTTCGCCGGCGAAAATTGCCGGCGAAATTCGTCAAAACGCCAACACATAGTTGACGTTTTCAACATAAACTTATTGGTATGCAGTAGGAATGCAACAACTTACTTACCCCTAATTCAGTTTAGTCCATCCCCACATCCTAGGGGTAAGATATTTCACAATATTTTTCTTGTATTTGCAGAATTGAAAAGCATCAAATAAATTCTTAAATACATTTTGTAACTGTAAATAAATAATTTACAGTTACAAAACTGGACAGAAACAGCACACTTCCACTGGTATCTTCTTTTGTTTGTAAACTGCTCCTTAAAACCCCTTTTCTTATTAGATGAGCAAGCTGTTTCCAGGCCACTTCCATATTTCTGTCTGAAAGGGATCCAGGCAAGGTAGGTTTTGTTTGTGAGGGGTTACAGAGAAGCAGACAGTGTGAGAACTCTGCCTCAGGCACTGAGATGC